>OX438758.1:1151771-1789530 GCA_949316235.1 Oegoconia quadripuncta
CGTCATGTACAATAATCAGAAATTTTTGTAATAAACTTTTGCACTTTTGGTTTTAAATTTATTTGAAGGAAAATTTTGACTTACCGGAACCTTATTAACATCTCTGTCCCTTAACCGCCTCCGTGGTTCAATGTAAACATCATAGGGTTTTCGAATCGGAGGTCGCGGGTTCGATCTCCAGCGGGGTACATGTTTAGTACTCGGTTTGGTTTATGGTAGGGCATTTTAAAAATGTCCGCCTGGTTAGGTACCACCATCTTATCTAAGTCTGCCGCCAAACAGCAATGTTAATAGCATCGTTGTGTTCCGGTTGTCAGAGATAAGATAGCCAGTCCCCCAAATGTATTGGGGTTTCCGGGTCAGTACGCTTCCACTTTCGACTTCATCTTCACTTAACATCAGGTGTGATAGAGGTCAAGTACCAACACGTTGTGTATATAAAAAAAGTTTTTGTAAGTGGTTTATTCCTGCAGATTCGCTTGCGGCTCGCTGGTCCACGTGGCCGAGAAACTGTTCTCCGAGCCCAGTATCGCCAGTATGGTGCTGTTCTGTGGAAACGCCTTCGTGGGCCTCGTCGGTATTGCGTTGCTACTCATCCTCGACGTCATATCCGAGTCTGAAGTAAGTTATCATCAGTCTTATGTCCTCACTGCTGCGGCACAGACTTCTCTCACTAGGATTTGTGTCAGACTAATAATTTATAAAAAAACAGGATCCTACCGATTGCGCCATGTTTTAAATAAAATAAACATAAACCTAATAAATTGTTTTATTTCATTCTCCAAAACCTAGACTTCATACATTTAACGTAGCTGAGGCAGGTCACTGTGTTATATTTACATATAGTCAAATTCTTTCTACCAGAGCTGGTAGCAAGCTGGTGGCTTGTTTGTCACACCTTTATGTACTGAAATAACTGGAAGGACATTTTCTTTTCAGACTACCGATAATGCGCGATGGGTGCTCCACAAAGTGCTCCTCCTGTGTCCGCAGTTCGTCCTCGGAGACGGTCTGCTGGAGATCGCTAAGAACACCATACAAGCCCAGGTAATATACCATCGTAAGCTTTACACGTCTCCACTATTGGGGTACACCCTCCATTCAAAATTTGGGCCGTAATCCACCACGCCCTTGGTGCATTTGTGTCAGATGCATTGTGATAAGGACCGAGAAGTTGTGACAGAGCTCCAAAGAACACCGTACAGATTTCGTAATTCAGATCGTCGAGTATGAATTCGCGTTTCTCATTTCAATTATTGCATTACCGGATTCAAATAGTTTACAATAGAAATAACATAATATTTACATAATTACAAAAAATGTATCGCGTCCAGCTCTCCCACCTGGGGCATTGTCCCCAACACACTGGCTGCATTGCCCCGCTGAATAGCTAGGCTTAATCTTTGAGCGAAAAAAGAGCCCGCCCTTATATCACCTGATGCCGCAATTAGCTTATCAGACACCGCCTTTACGAATGTTTTGGTGTCTGAAGACCAGGGGCCCAGAGTCTCGAAGGCAAGTGCCGCAAACTCATAATTAGCAGATAGAAATGCGTATTTCCGGCACTTTACTATCTGGGCGAGATCGGCAGCAGCACCAGGCTTGCGGGCAGAGCTCTGCACGTAAGACGGGGCCAAGGTGTCAACACATGTGGCATCCCATACCAGAGAGCGACCGAGTCGCCAAGGCACCAGAGTGCAACCGTCAGGTCTCTTGCCATCCACAGATGACATTCCCGAGGGTTATTCACCACTACCAGATGTGCTGATTGATTTCCTTTGTCACATTCACATTGAAAAGATTTGGCCATCGAAATGGCTTTAAGTTTCCATGTCCAGTTAGGAGCTCACACATGCAAAGGTCCAATATAAAATATTCCCTTGCCATGCCTTCATTTGCCATGTGATCCCTTATATCAGGGAGAACCTGTACAACTGTCTCGCTTTCCCAGAACAGTCAGATTTTACATTTTTTTTAAGCTGCTGCTTGTTCAAAAGGCATTATTCCCCTGAGAAGAACAAGCAAGAAATACGAGGGGATTTTTTATTATTTTATTTAGTAATGCTTTATTTAATCTTAAAATATACATACATGTTTTGGTAGAAAAACATATTAAAGAAACTAAATAATAGGTAGGTAGCGTTTTTTACAGACTGTACGCCTTTATAAAACATGTAACATAAATGAAAAGGATCGTTAATACAATGTTGCACAAAATTAAATAATGTCAATAAATTCTATATGACTTGCACCAGGTCAATATAGAATATATCGATGTAGATATAGGATGATCTTTACCTACTTGTGGTCACTTGAGTGTGGTAGGTACAAAGTTAATACTTATTAAAATTATTTTTATAATTTTTTTATATAGTACGAGGGTAGACTTCGGCATTTAATGCTTATTTTTATTGATGTCGCATTGTGATCAATAGCGCCCGAATCAATGAGCGGCCAGAACATTACAAATTTTATTACACATTACAATCATATTACACAAAGGTACAATAGGTTTGATTGAGGTCAAGTGCTAACCCGTTGGGCATTAATAAAAAATATATTTCATTACTAATTGTGATATATAATATACAGGGCGTCCCAAAGTTATGGGACATGAAGGGGAAGTACCTTAAATATCGTAGATAGTGAATTTTGCTCAAAGAAGACTTTATGTTATTTTTAAAAGTTAGTAATTCTGCATTCATAGATTTTCTAAAAATTATTTGCTTCGGCTGGGAATCGAACCGACTCAAATGTGAAAAAAAAAACACCCTACTTTTATGATGCCAATCGAAAGAATAGCTAAAAAATAATAACTCTGCCTAAGTAACATAGTATTTTAAAAGAAAGGAACAACGTGAAATTAATCATTTTAATCAAATAAAAAACATACATGAAACTGCCGTAGTCAATTAAGTAGGTATTTTTTTGTAAATTAATTAATTAAATGCTCAAAATGTGATCCCTCTTGTCTTACGCAAATCGCCAATCTTTTAATGAGCCCGCTGCCTGTTGATTTTCTAATCATTTTATGGTGAACACTCGATGTGATATGGCACAATTCTGTTTGCAACTCGCCTACGTTCTCGTATCGCTTTTTGTATAGCATATCTTTCACGTATCCCCAAAAGAAGAAATCTAATCATTTTATGTTGTTCCTTTCTTTTAAAATACTATGTTACTTAGGCAGAGTTATTATTTTTTAGCTATTCTTTCGATTGGCATCATAAAAGTAGGGTGTTTTTTTTTTCACATTTGAGTCGGTTCGATTCCCAGCCGAAGCAAATAATTTTTAGAAAATCTATGAATGCAGAATTACTAACTTTTAAAAATAACATAAAGTCTTCTTTGAGCAAAATTCACTATCTACGATATTTAAGGTACTTCCCCTTCATGTCCCATAACTTTGGGACGCCCTACGTCCACTATTTGGACTCCTGCAACCGCCAGACGCAAACGTGGCAGACCGCGAAAACGGTGGAGAAACGAGCTTCACGGTTTTAATGAGGGATGGTTTGCGCTCGCCAAGAACAAAAGCGACTGGAAACAGATGAGGGAGGCCTTTGCCCAGCAGTAGGACACTACGGGCTCTTAATGATACTAATAATTGTGAAATGCATGCGAACACGAGCTGGTTACGTTCATGGTTGATTGATTATCATCCAAATAGTCTGATATTGAAATGAGAAATGAAATGAAAATCATTTATTCATGTAGGCAATACAATATGCACTTATGAACGTCATTTGTTTTTTTAAACTACCACTAGCTCGGAACGCGACCACTACTGAGAAGAGCTAGCGAGAAACTCAGAGGGTTTGTTATTTTATATGCTTTCTTAATAAATTTCTGTTTTATAGAATCTTTAAATTTGTTGAAAAAGGAACATTTTATACATCATTTCGTACAATCAGCTACATGGATGAATGAATTACTGATTGTGCGGATAAGACAGTCATACAAATGTTGTGTCCAGGTGCTGAACCGGTTCGGCATGGACACGTACCGCGACCCGCTGAGCACGGCCCTCATCGCGCCGCACTACGCCGCTCTGCTGGCCGTGGGCGTCGCGCTCACCCTCCTCAACTTGGCCATCGAGTACGACTACTTCGAGGGGATATTGGACAGGTACCATCATCCTATCACCAAATAATAAAAAGAATACACAATACATAATGTATATATATATTTCTATATTGTATGTGTATAATGTAGGTTAGGTGACTTGTGTCATGGTCGACGAATAAATGTATTCTATTCTATTGTGGCCTTTGTTACAATGTTTT
This sequence comes from Oegoconia quadripuncta, assembly GCA_949316235.1. NCBI lineage: Eukaryota > Metazoa > Arthropoda > Insecta > Lepidoptera > Autostichidae > Oegoconia > Oegoconia quadripuncta. Next base: position 1,156,058 of record OX438758.1, read on the forward strand.
TTTGTAATCTTTCGAAAAAACACGCGCAGGGGACCCGGCTTTAGCGACACACACATACATGTATAAATATGAAAATAATGAGGAATTGTTTAAGCACTGTAGAATATTAACTGTGTACAACAAAATTGAAATGTCAATAGTTTTAGAAAAATTTCCCAACATAGCATTGTTAACAAAAACAAGTAGACCAAGTCATCTACGTAATTTGGCATCCCTACCACCATATCAACTTCCTAAATGTAATAATGTATATGGCATGAGAATATGGGATTATATTTTACCAGATATTTTAAATAGTATTCCTGGTGAACTATATTCACATAACGTAAAACTATGTAAAAATGCATTAAAGAAGTACTTTATAGATGGAAATATGTAGGAAGTGCCTTTCTAACAAATTTTATTTCGATAGCGAGACACATGTCTACTTGCCTTCGTATATCAATCTTATGTATTATGTATGTAGATATTTTAAGTTGCTTTTGTAATAATTAATAACGTGGCGGGTCAGTGACCTCATTCGCACTACACACAAACCTTTACAGGTTTTCGTAGGCGTCTTATAGTGAAGATTGTTCAAATAATGTTCTATGGATAAATAAATAAAAAAAATAAAAAAAAACAAATGTACACAGTGAAGTTGAGAACGGAGGAGATAAAAGTAATCCTTAACAACCACGTTATAAGACGAAAGAGTATAACATATGGTTTGTTGCCTCAGCCCGTAAAGTAAAGGGTTTTCAAGCAATTCGTCCAGCCTTCTGGGTACGATTCCACCAACCAGGGACTTGGAGCTAGTTTTTTATTTGTGACTTTTTTTAAAGAAATTGTATATTATCCACAGCTTGTTTTGCAATCACATTTATAATTTGACAAAAGTTTATAAATGCCTGGCTATCACCATCTTATCTTAGTCTACCGCCAAACAGCAATGTTAAACTGTGCATTTTTTAGTGTACAGGAACTCTCCCTGAAACACCGAGCATCACCCTCAATTGTCTGAGTATTACGGGCTAGATTCGTAGCCGCAAATATTGATTCCGAAGGCAGGATCATTACAAACTAACCCAATCGGCGACATATGCCAATGCCCAAAGTCATTATGGTCAGTACGGTCTTCACCATAAGGGCACACGGGGCCCGTGCCCAGGGCCCCCATTCTCAGGGGAGGGATATTCTTTTGCCTAATGGTTACCAATTGTAGAGGAGTAGAAAATGAATTACGAACAACAATGTTACAAGAACGACTGAGTAATTTGTCAATTATGTGCATAGAAAGTGATATCCTTAACAAAATTGACTTTAAAGATATAATAGAAGATTTTGCTCAACAGAAATCCCAAAAGAAACCGTTACCGTAATCGCAACCAAAAAACCCAGCAGCATTCTAATATCATTATTGTTTTTTTGCATCTGTGTTTCCAATCGCATATAACCCGCAGCTCTTAGTCAGGTTAAATAGGCATCTTCTGGGAAAGCTCGTTCCATCGTAGACCTTATCTCGACATTAGTCCAGATTAAGGTCAAGAGCGATCCCATTCTAATTAAAAAAAAAAAAAAAATTATATCATACTGTATTTGATTAACAATAATAAATGGTCATACTCTACAAAGGGCACCAAAATCTTGTGTACCTAAGCGCCCCAGCCTAGTTTAAGACGGCCCTGATTATGGTTATCAGTCTCTTAATATATTCTCAGGTTCCGTTCCGAAGCGATAGAGGAGAACCACGGCGAGATGGAAGATATGGAGGTGGCTGCGGAGAGAAAGAGAGTGCAAGTGGCGCTTGCTCATGCAGCTGAGCGGCCGGTGCGGCTGCCCACCATTGGGAACATCAACGCTGGTAATTATAGCTCTTCAAAAGCCAAGAGGGCAACAAAATTTAAATTAAAAACACTCTAGAACACTGATTGAGTCTTCCAAATGAACCCAACAAAGGCAGATTCGCCTAGCTACTAAAAAAATTTTAGTTATACAGGGTGATTGGTAAAACGATAGATTCCTTTTAAGGAGTGATAGTAGACCCGATTTGCAATAAATACAATACAATACAAATACTCTTTATTGCGCAAAATAATTTACAATAATTTTTGATGATAACAATAGAACAAAATTAGGCGGTCTTATCACTAAAAGCGATCTCTTCCAGATAACCCACAGTTATGGGACATTTTTATATATCCCTATGAAGTGGTGGCGAAAAGATAACAATTTGTGAGATATTATGTTTTTTTTTTGGAATTTTCAAAAAACACCGACTTGGCCTTTTAAAATTTAAATAAAAATAAAACTACTTACCTTAAAAGGCAGATTTTTTTTATGTGGTCACCTAAGATCATGATAATGTTTATAACATTACCTGTCTTGCCAAACTACGTGTATTGTGAAAATTAAAAATAAATACGCCGCTAGAAGAAATTATTTCAACAAAACAATTCTAAATAACTCGACATATTCCTGTTAAATTATTTATACAAATTATCAAAAAAACTTCGGTGTTTCCTCAGCTTTCATTTAGGTCAAATCAAATCAAAAATGCTTTATTTTGTAGGTACACAGGGTACACTTAAAATAGTCAGATTTTACATTTTTAAAGCAAGCAAGCAAGAAACTCGAGAGGTTGCTCTTTAAAAAAAAAGGTTTTTATATTACAAAATTATTTATTATTTTTTTATATTAACATATTTCATTATTAATTAAATGATAATTAAATTCAATTTCGATCCCATTCTAATTTAAAAAAAAATAATTGTCAAATAGCCTGGTATACGAACGGGCTGGTTATGTCCACGAATGTTTATCATCTAAATAATCTGATATTTTATAATATAAAAACTCGTCACTATAGTACCCTTAAGAACCCTTGTAAAGATCTGTCCAACCCTCATTCCATGCACAATAAAATAATAAAAAAAATATATAATATTTCGGACACTTACACGAATCATCTAATCCCAAACTAAGCAAAGCTTGTGCTATGGATACTAGATAACGGATAAACATACTTAAATATTTATATAAACATCCATGACTCGGGAATAAATGTTCGTATTCATCACACAAACATTTACCCCTCGCGGGATTCGAACCCACAACCGTTGGTTTCGCTGATAAGGTCACTATCCACTACACCAATCGGTCGTCTATACTAATAAAACTACCCATTGATCAAAATATTTATTAAAGTTTGGTAAATATTCCATTCCTCAGGTTTCGTGGACACCGAAGTGAAGAATAACTCAATAAAGCGGATAGTGTCGCCGGCGAGTGATGTGGCCCAGTGCGTGGGGCTGGGCAAGTCGTTCCCAGCGCTGAGCGGTCGGCGGGTTGCCGTGAGATCACTCACGCTGGGCATTCCGACCGGACAGGTAACTACACTGCCAATTAACTCTGCATTAAACTATTGTTAGCTTGAATTGAAACTTCATAGGTTTAGATAGGTAAGATAAATACAACATTTCACTGCACCAGTACAGTTTAACCTCTCTGTCGCCCGTTCCCATGCAAAAATTCTAAGGGTCAAGTATCTCGGCGCGCCTGTCATCTTTGCGAAAATACCTGCGGTGTTAAAAACGCTTATAGATACTCTTCTACTGGGTGTATTTGTAATCTGTGAAAAGCAATAGCTACGGGAATATATTATCTATGGATATAATGAATGAACACTACTACAGCTATAATACAAAAACTCAGAAAAATGTTACGAGTTGTAATATGTAGGTATCCCTATATCCACGATATAATTGGTATTTTTACGGAAAGTACAGATTTATTTCATGTTTTTCTTAAGAAACGGGTAATTCAATAAATTGTTATGAGAATTGGAAGCTCTATGGCAGGTTTCTAAGCCCGTTCTAATAAAAAACAGTAGTTGGAATTTTATGCCTATACTCCCACCCAAAATTTTTCACTCGAAACTGGCAGTAATGTCCCTCGACAGTGAGGTTGACTGGTTGCCATCCTCAAAAATAAGAAGAAGAAATATGGAACTCTATAATCATTACAATTGAGAGTTGAAAGTCGGGTGTCCGTGGGCACCGATCGGTGTTTTTTTTTTTATATATATGAGAGGGCGGCAAACGAGCATGCGGGTCACCTGATGGAAAGCAATCACTGCCGCCCGTCCAGCAACACCAAAAGGGTCACAGATGCGTTGCCGGCCTTTGAGGAAGGTGTAGGCTCGTTTCTTGAAGGTTTCAATGTCTACTCTACAATGTACTACAATGTACGTGGTTAGAAGTTTCTTGAGAAACGTACAGTGGTAGACTTCCACTCATCCAGGTGATGTGGATGGAATTTTAATTTTCGGCGAGAAGTATATCGGTTAAATTGAGCAGCGGGTATTAGCTCGAACAGTTCTTCGCAACGCAACGGTGTCAGCGAGTGTTGTCGGGATAAAATTTTTTTTGGCACCAATCGGTGCCCGCGTCCGTCTAAAGGTTAAGTGAAACATTACTATCGAACAGGCATTATGAGATAGACTATTACCTATAATATGTGAAACTGTTTCGTGTGTTGTCGCTTTTGGTTTCCAACTCATGTTCAATGGGCTGCTGCGGATAAAGATTATGGAACATTGGGAAAATTTAATTTCTTAGTCCTTTTCTGTTTGTTTGTTTTTATTTGTGTCTTTATGCATGTGTCATGAATGTTCTTATTTCAGTGCACAGCGCTACTGGGCCAGAACGGCGCGGGCAAGTCGACGACATTCTCCATGCTGACGGGGGAGGTTCGACCTTCCACCGGCCAAGTCTACCTCAACGAGAGGAAGGTGGACTCCAGGCAGCTCTGCCAGGGACTTATCAGTGAGTGGAACAACCGTAGCGTCATTTCTCTAACTCTGCTGACGTCATTAGCGCCGTATTGCCGAATAACCTCCAAGCGTTGAATTGAAACTAATGTTTTTTTTTATGCACAACGGATTGGTACTTGACCGCAATCATCCTGATGTTAAGTGAAGATAAGGTCGAAGGTGGAAGCGTACTGACCCGGAAACCCAACACTTTTGGGGGACTGGCTATCTTATCTCTGACAACCGGAACACAACAATGCTATTAACATTGCTGCTTGGCGGCAGATTTAAATAAGATAGTGGTAGATAGCCAGACGGACATTTAAAATGCCCTACCACCAACCAAACTGAGTACTTAAATCGTATACCCAATGTTATTTTACTTTGAGCCACGGAGGCGGTTAAATGTTGATGAATTTATTTTATATTGGTTGAGATTATCATGTTTGTCAGATGTTATATATCCTTTCGTGATATGTCTCTGTTACTAGCACATATTTAACGTATTCACAACAGGGTAACCACATAGTATAGATAAAATTTGAATACACACTGATTCATAAATCGTGCTTTATTATTACAGGTTACTGTCCTCAGAGCGACGCGATAGATCCCCTAATGACCGTACGGGACACATTGATACTGTACTGTCGACTGAGGGGCATCACTGAACGAGATGAGGTGAGTTATGTATTTATTGAACCTTTTAAAGTTATATTTTTTGTATGCGCAACGGGTTAGCACTTGACCTCAATCACACCTGATATTAAGTGAAATGAGGCCGAAGGTGGAAGTGAAGATGGTGGTAGCTAGCCAGGCGGACATTTTAAAATTTCCTTTCACCAATTAAACCGAGTACAAAACATGTACCCCGCTGGGGATCGAACCCGTGACCTTCGAATCGTAAACCCAATGTTGTTGACATTGAGCTACTTAGTAGTAGCTTGAGGCGGTTAAATTTATACAATACGCATAATGTTTGGGATATTTCTGACCATCCAATTTGGAACCATGGTCGTAGTTATACTTCGCTGGGTCTGAGATCAGTTTTGGCGTGCCTTAAGGTTCAATCCTCGTACCATCTTTGTTTCATATAGACAAAAATGAACCATCTGACAAAATCTTTAAATACAGTCTCTCCATCTCTATTCGTCCATGACAGGTAATAAAGCGAACACTAGACATGTTCGACCTGACTCGGTACGCGGACGTCTACAACGGAGCTCTAAGCGGCGGCAACAAGCGGAAGCTGTGTACAGCCATTGCGTTCATGGGCAGGACTCCGCTGGTACTCCTGGACGAGCCAACCAGGTATCTATTATTAAAACGCATACGAAATCTTTCAAAAAGTTTTTATAAATAAAGATTTGGTGAATATGAATAACCGAAAATATTGAAAATAAACATTCGTTCACTCCGCTCCGCGTCGCTCGTGAGTCAGCGGCGGGGTGAGGCAACTCCGATCGGTGCGGGGCGCGGAGGGGCCATTCAACCTCGGGTTATTATATATTCTGTGTGTGTGTGTGCAGCGGCATGGACCCCGGGTCGCGTGTGTGCGTGTCGCGCGGCGTGCGCGTGGCGTGCGGCGCGCAGCGCGGCGTGCTGCTCTCCACCCACGCGCTGGACGACGCCCGCCGCCTGGCCGCGCGCGTGGCGCTGCTGCGGGCCGGCTCGCTCTGCGCGCTGGCCGGCCTGGACCACTGCCTGCGCAGGTATGGGCCTGCTCCCTGCCGCTGCTATATGTGCTGCTCTCCACCCACGCGCTGGACGACGCCCGCCGCCTGGCCGCGCGCGTGGCGCTGCTGCGGGCCGGCTCGCTCTGCGCGCTGGCCGGCCTGGACCACTGCCTGCGCAGGTATGGGCCTGCTCCCTGCCGCTGCTATATGTGCTGCTCTCCACCCACGCGCTGGACGACGCCCGCCGCCTGGCCGCGCGCGTGGCGCTGCTGCGGGCCGGCTCGCTCTGCGCGCTGGCCGGCCTGGACCACTGCCTGCGCAGGTATGGGCCTGCTCCCTGCCGCTGCTATATGTGCTGCTCTCCACCCACGCGCTGGACGACGCCCGCCGCCTGGCCGCGCGCGTGGCGCTGCTGCGGGCCGGCTCGCTCTGCGCGCTGGCCGGCCTGGACCACTGCCTGCGCAGGTATGGGCCTGCTCCCTGCCGCTGCTATACGTGCTGCTCTCCACCCACGCGCTGGACGACGCCCGCCGCCTGGCCGCGCGCGTGGCGCTGCTGCGGGCCGGCTCGCTCTGCGCGCTGGCCGGCCTGGACCACTGCCTGCGCAGGTATGGGCCTGCTCCCTGCCGCTGCTATATGTGCTGCTCTCCACCCACGCGTTTGACGACGCTATTACGGGAAAGACACATTTAGGTGTTCACGAGGATATAGCTTATAGAATCCTACATATCAGGGGGATGGTAAATTCCTCAGCACATTTAATAGCTGAATTCGACTGAGAGGATTCTTTATTACAACAGACCTTTATGGTGAGTATTAGCAATACCCGGAACGATATCCCTGTACGTAAAAATCATCCAAGAGGTCATGCCGATGATTGATGATGACGCGCTTAAGACAACTTGGACGTCTGTGAGCTAGACCGATAATAGAGCGATTTGTAATACTATAAATTGAAAACCTTTCAATCTATGAAGTCGTCTAGATAAACAAACTAACTGTATTAAATATCTTAAGAACGGCTGAACCAATTGAGAACCATTTCAATCATCAGCTGTTGTTTTCTTTTTTATGATTAGCTGAATACACATTTGACCACAATCTCACGCAATCTCAATAGGTGCCTATTCCCCTGCTCTTGAAAATCCCAAGATTGTAGTATTCAGGAAAGACAGATTCCGGAATGGAGTTCAGTTCTTTTGGTGTCAAATACCCAATGAGCTATACACCATAATAAAAACCAGGTATACAAAGTGCTGAATGTGGGCAGCGTAGGACCGATCGTTGTGGAGATCTTTGATGCTGAACAAAGGCTTTCTGCCTTTTTTCAGCATTGGATGTCTTTCGGCTGATATGATGACGATACAAAGCAACTACGATAACACTGAAATATAAACGGTTGAACCGATATTCACCAAAGATAGCTGCGAGCCTTTCCTCCAGTTCTCAACGCTCAACACATTATTGAGATACAATTGGACAAAGATTGGACACATATAACACCCTCGTTAATACAAATGCGCCCAAACTTTTTCGGAATTTCGCGAAAAAGTTTCGATTGTAACACGTTGTCATTCTGTCGGTGTAGGTTCGGCGGCGGGTACGTGGTGTCGTGCCGCGTGGGTCGCGGGGCGAGGGGGGCGGGGCGGGGGGAGGCGGGGCGGGGGGAGGCGGGGGGCGGGGCGCCGGGCGCGGCGTGGCGCGAGGTGAGCGCGCGCGCGCCGCACGCCCGCCTGCGCGTGCTGCACCACGCCACGCTGCACTTCCTGCTGCCGCTGCACGCCACGGGTAAGTGCCAGGTTACATGATAATGTAGTTAAGTCGCTCGCTAATAATCTAATCTAATCTCGCTAATCTACACGTGACAGCATTGTCGGGATCTTCTTCATAATTGTATTTCTATTTTAGCTATAATTTACTACTTCTTTGTTTTTGCATCGTGTTGTGGCGTTCATAATAAACTATTCTTATTTTTAAGATCGGTGAAATAATTGCGGGCGAAATAATAATAATTGACTGTAGAGTTGGAGCACTTTCTAGGAACTGGCAACATACATAATGTAGCTTCGTAAATATTATAACCATTGGCACTTAAAACGAATTTCCTCTACATTGCCATGCCAACGTACATGTGTATCGTATTGTAACTTTTTTTTTGGCCTTTTCCTGCAATCAGTCGGTGACTATGAGCAGATTTGTTCTGAGGGCTTTGTCGGGAGAGTGCATACCTCAATGGATATAGCTACTCATATTTCCATTCATAGGTTGTCCAGGATTTTTCGTCTTTTCAGCCGTCTTAGGCTATCAGGTATATATTTAGATTATGAGATGAAAATTTGCCTCGGAAATGACGGAAATTGCACTGTTGTCAGTCTGTAGGGATATTACCCTCTTAAGTCCAGGTATAACATTTTTGCATGAATTGTTACCAGTGAACGGTAAAGAAGTGACAACGAACCTGAGCGACATATTCCGTCTGATGGCGGAGCTCCAGGGCGCTTGCGACATCGAGGACTACACAGTCAACCAGAGCTCTCTAGATCAGGTCAGTTTTACAAAATAACTTCACCCTGTCATTGTAAATAATCTAGATTCACTTTATTTTGAAATACATAATATACAGGAACAAGCATCAATCCTGATTGAAGTCAGTTTCTAATGCTTACTCAATATATATCAAAAAAATACTGCATCATTTAGGAAAAATAGTGATAAACATGATAAAAGAAATAAAGATAAACTTGCAGGTCACATAAGTCGCATCCACAAAGTCAGTAATTCATTCAAAGGGTTATGTATACGCTTTTTCAATAAAGTTCCTGTTGATATACAAAATTTTTCTTTCAATAAATTTAAAGATACTATAAAACAGAAACTTAGACTATTTAGATGATAAACATTCATGGACATAACCAGCCTGTAAGAGCAGGTACTGAGTTCCCTGTCCTACAGGATGTTAATGTTCGTTCCTCGTGATCGCGACGCGTACCGATACCACGAGTATCCTTAGCGGATAATGCGGGTTGAATTTGTTGTTGTTGTTACGTTTCCTAGATTGTTAAATGTTTACTGAAGTCCCGCGAATGGAATATTCCCACAAACACGGCACTGGTTTTGTTATTTGTAACTCGAAGGACCAAAATGTAAGAGCAGGTACTGAGTTCCCTGTCCTACAGGATGTTAATGTTCGTTCCTCGTGATCGCGACGCGTACCGATACCACGAGTATCCTTAGCGGATAATGCGGGTTGAATTTGTTGTTGTTGTTACGTTTCCTAGATTGTTAAATGTTTACTAAAAATGATTGTTAAGGATGTCAAATTAAATCCAAAATATTGAATGTAATTATGTAACTGTTTATTGTTTGAGAGCTATGTAGCAACTGTTTTTCTGGGTCGCGCGACTTGGCTTCGCCGTGACGGTCTGCACTGCTGATTCTTCAGTATTTGTTTTTTGTATAATTTGGGTTACATGCGCAGGTCGTCTCGGTCAAAGTACACATTTTGTACATGCTTGTACATCTTGCCAAGTCAAATAACTAGTCAAAGGAGAGACTAAAATATGTTAAAGTACTTAAATAGATTATGTTACATGGCAATTAAATTATTAAGATTATATATTAAAGTTTTGTTGATGAGGAATTGCATATGTTGATCCTCGTTGATGTGTTCTCATCTTAGGTTGTGGCGATCCGGCCTTATTATGTGACATCTCCGTCAATTCAATGGGTTGTTCTCCCACTTTGGCTGTGGCTAAGAGCACCTCATTTTCGCTGTTTTGTGATACATGCGTGCTCATACGATGACCCACTTTACTCGATGAAGCCTGCCCATTGTACATTGCGTCATGCAGTAATGTACTGTGGCTGGAATTGCAAGTTTTGCATTTCTTTGTTGATGTGCAATCACTGCCGTTGTGACTAAATAGACAATTTTTACACACATTTAATTTTCTTACGGTCGCTAACCTCTCTTCTGACGTCATAGCTAGGAACTCTTGGCAATTATAGAGACCGTGTTGTTGGCTGCATTTAGGACACGTAATAATGAAATTATAAAATGTTTTAGGTGTCATGAGTTTGTTACTCGGCTTGTTATAAGGCAAATTGAATCTTTTGCCGTAGGTGATAGGGTTGTTAATTTGTTGTTTTGTTTGTTGTATTTTATCATTACGGCTCTGTTTTCCACTGGCTTCTAGGGCCATAAACTTGTTTTCTAAGTACTCCAAAAACGTATCAAGGTTTGGTATTTCTCTAGGATTTTTCAATGATTCTATATACCCCTGTGTTGACTCAGGGTCAAGCTTTTGAAGTAAAATATGCACCAGCAGTGGGTCCCAGCTCTTGATATCCACTTGTAGATTAGCTATGGCATGTAAACTTTCTAGTGTGGTATCATGCATTCGTTTCAGTTGAGCAGCTGAAGGTTGTTGAATTGTCGGCTGATTTAATAATGTATTGGCCTGGTGTGTGAAAAGGAGCCTTATATTATCATATCTCTGATGTAAAATGCTCCAACAAGTTTCATAATTTTCAGCGCTGATGTTTAAGTGTTGAACTAATCTTTCGGCTTCTCCCCTTAACTTGGATTTTAGGTGTTGCATCTTTTGAGCACTCGATATGAAGGAGTTCGAGTGGACCGTTTCGGTGAAAAGATCTTTGAACGTGGTCCACTGTGAATAGTTACCCGAAAATATTGGTAATTCGATCTTAGGTGCTGATTTTTCTTGGTGGGTGTGGGACCACACTTTTTTATTTATAATTGTTTTTGTTTGTTCGTACAGTTGTTCTAGCCTGTTGTAATCCTGTTCGTACGCACCACTGGTGTCAATCAAATTATCCAATTTCCAATATAACTTATCAACATTTTCCCACCGCGAAGTAATAGTTTTCAATTTATCCTCTAATTGCCATTTTTCCGAAATTTGATCAATATTTAATTGTCCAATAGCGCGCTCAAACGCCTTGATATTAGACCTTTGTTCGTTTAACAACTCAGATGTTTTATAGTCACAACTTGACCCGGCTGGGTCCATAGTAAATTGTTTAGGAAACTTATCCTCTTGTTGTTTGTATGTTTGAATCATGTTGCGAGTAGAGGTGTAGAGATCTTTGAGTTTCTCGTAAATGTTGTTTTCGAAATAAGCGCCCCTCTGTTCTACCCCTATCAGCCGTAGCTGGGTGTTGTTTTGCTCGAACTTCTCCCAATGGTCATCCAAAATGTCCAGTCTTTTTTGGAGATATTCGGGATTTTTTCGTGAAGCTCCATCCTTCTTAAAATTAACATTAATGGATTTGATAGCTTCAAGGATTTCACTTTGTTCGGCTAAAATTGATTCGGCGGACGACATGTTTAATGTTAATGTAGAGTTCCGTATGCGAGAATATATTATGATCTAATAATAATGGAACGAACTCACAGGTTTTTACAGGAACCTCCTTTTGTAGATAGTATCCAAAGTTGTATGTTCACCGCTCTGTCACACCAGATGTTAATGTTCACCAACCGTCAAAATGTTCACCAAATGTTAATATGTTCACTGAAGTCCCGCGAATGGAATATTCCCACAAACACGGCACTGGTTTTGTTATTTGTAACTCGAAGGACCAAAATGTAAGAGCAGGTACTGAGTTCCCTGTCCTACAGGATGTTAATGTTCGTTCCTCGTGATCGCGACGCGTACCGATACCACGAGTATCCTTAGCGGATAATGCGGGTTGAATTTGTTGTTGTTGTTACGTTTCCTAGATTGTTAAATGTTTACTAAAAATGATTGTTAAGGATGTCAAATTAAATCCAAAATATTGAATGTAATTATGTAACTGTTTATTGTTTGAGAGCTATGTAGCAACTGTTTTTCTGGGTCGCGCGACTTGGCTTCGCCGTGACGGTCTGCACTGCTGATTCTTCAGTATTTGTTTTTTGTATAATTTGGGTTACATGCGCAGGTCGTCTCGGTCAAAGTACACATTTTGTACATGCTTGTACATCTTGCCAAGTCAAATAACTAGTCAAAGGAGAGACTAAAATATGTTAAAGTACTTAAATAGATTATGTTACATGGCAATTAAATTATTAAGATTATATATTAAAGTTTTGTTGATGAGGAATTGCATATGTTGATCCTCGTTGATGTGTTCTCATCTTAGGTTGTGGCGATCCGGCCTTATTATGTGACATCTCCGTCAATTCAATGGGTTGTTCTCCCGTGGCTGTTTCATTGTCTTTGGGATGCACGGAGTTGCGTCGTTTGAAGTGCACGTAAGTGTACCCTGCCAGCGCGACGATCAACACCACGCCCAGGGCCGCGTAGGACACCACGTACTGATGGATATCATGGGAAGTGATTTCGTCCTCTAGCACGCTATTTTCCTCCAACTGTTTTATTCTGTCGTGAAGGCTGTTAAGTTGGTCAGGTTGGATTTCTGTGTTCAAAGCACTTATGGGTAAGGACACGTTATTTATGAATTTGTTTATTTCTGGCACTTCTTGAGTGGGCACCGAGATGTCTGGATCGAGGTTGATACTGTTTTCATATGAGAATCTTGTGTAGAATGTGGCTTCGTTATGCTTTATAATGCAACCCTGACCTACGGTAATAATACCCGCTAACTGAGCCGACTGGGAAGTCATATGGTTCTGACACATTACTTTGAGTTGGCAATTTTCACAACAGTAGTACAGCCACGAATTCGGTGTTTGTAATGTGACCCATTTATCAGTACACGTGTTTTCATTGTAATAGCATTGTACTGTGCTAGTGTTTGTTATGATGTTTATTTCGCATGGAACTCGAGTACTTCTCATGTTTAAAGTCGGTATGCTTAGTTCACATAGCAAGTTGTTGTCTCTCATTTTGATGCATTTATCTACATCGTTTGGTGATAAAGACATATATATTTCTTTTCGAAGGTTGACCGCTATGTACTCAGATTGTAATTGGACAGTCAATGTTCTATTGTTTTTTCTGAATGGAATTGGAATTGCCTTGTAAAGCGTGAACTGATTGTCGCTTGTTAATGGAAGGGTGATCTCGATGATAAAAAAGTTTTGTATTACTCGCGATTTTACTTTTAGTAGTTTGTATATGTCGATAAATTGCTCTCGTATGTGGTCTACGGGTAATGAGAGATGGTTAGGAATTTGTGCTGATATGAGGTTAAGTTCCCGGAGTAATTGATCTTGGGTTAATAACCTCGTATCGACATGTCCATGATGTATGTTTGTGGTGGTGTCAAGCAGCATCTGTTGAATGAGGCGGAGCTTTGTTAGTATAATGTTTGCTGACATTGCCATCATGTTAAAATATATCATATTTTCTTCATTTTTCGACTGATTGTCTATGCTCAAAAGGTATTCTTCGGTGACGTTTAAATGGGTTTCTATTAGTTGAAATTGTTTACTCATCGCTTCTTCATTGCGCTTTAAAATGTTGTTCTGTGCCTCGATGATTGATGTCTGATTTTGGATTAGGTGTAGAAGATGATGTTCATTTAAATGTACTGTTTCTATGTCTTGCCTGTATTGTTCAGCGAAGTGCTCGTCTAGTACGCCGAATAAACTATTGGCTATATAACCTACTCCATCGATCAATCCTCGTTTGGAGCGCCCTGGGATAACGCCATGTTGCGTTTTTAGGAGATAGTTGTTGTGTTTTAGCTCGTGTACCTCTTGCACTAATTCAGTAGTGATGCTATTACATACTGTTTGATAGATGAATCGTTGGCATCTTGATTCGACATGGTGTATTAGTCTTTCAATGTTTTCAATTCCTTTCCAGTAAGTGGTGTTAATTTAAGAACGCATCATTAATTGCTCCTTTATCTGTGTTCCTCTTCTTTGTCTATTGCTGCATCTCTGTAGACTCGTTTTTCTGTATGCACGTTAATTAATTGTTTCTCTCAAAGTGATTACTAGAATAAACTAGTTGTTCGGTCAATCTGGGTTTTTATTCCTCCAGCAGAAGTCATCAGGTTATGGGCCCAGAACGTGAGTAGAGATAGAATGGAGGAATATAAGATGACCAAATTCGGCGTAACGCCATTCGCCGGGTCGGAATTTTCCAATTGGTTATTCCGCATAAAACTGGTGTTAGAAGAAAAAGAATTATTAGAAACATTAGAAGATCACTTTGCGAAAGAGGAGAAGTTAAGTGCAGATCAAAGAAGTAAGGTTATTAAGGCGAAAAACATACTAATTCAATGTATAGCAGACAGCCATCTTGAATTGGTGAAGGAGTGCAAAACGGCGCGAGAAATTATACACAAACTAACAATTACCTTTCAAAGGACCGGTGTTGCCTCCCAGTTACTGTTACGTAAGAAATTGCTTACATTGAAATATGTTGAACAAGAAAGTTTAGAAAGTTTCTTAATAAAATTCGACAAACTAGTCCGGGAATTGAAAGGTTCAGATGCAAAGCCCAGTGAAAGTGAGGTGATATGTTACTTGTTGTTGGCTATGCCAAGCTCATATGACACTGTTGTCACAGCCATTGAAACCATGTCCAGCAGTGAACTTTCCCTCGATTTTGTAAAGAACAGGCTAGTAGAAGAAGAAATTAAAAGAAAAGGTCTAAGAGAGAGTAATGAAGAAAATAGTCAAGCATTTAGAACCAGCTCAGACAAGAAACCATTCTTTTACAAGTGTTATAACTGTGGTAAGAAAGGACACAGAAAATCAGAATGTCAATATAATCGTGGCGGGAAGAATACCTATAAAAATAAAAATACACATTCAGTGTCTCAAGCAGAAAAGCCTGATGAAGTTACTTTTGTAGCTGTAACGGAAGCACTGGTCTCTCTCAATGAGGCAGGCAGCAGTGTGATAGAATTTATTGCTGATTCTGGAGCTACTGACCACTTGGTCAATAATGAAAGGTACTTCGACGAAATAAGAGTTTTGCCAACACCTATTAAAATAAAAGTAGCAAAAGAAGGTGTGAGCATAGAAGCAAATAAAATCGGAAATATTAGAACTACAGAATGTACTCTGAAAGATGTGCTATTGGTACCCCAGTTGCGATGTAATTTATTGTCTATAAATAAAGTAGAAATGGCTGGATATACTGTAAAATTTGAAGATAGTAAAGTTAAAATTACCAGAGGAAGAAAAGTACTTGTAGAAGGCCATAAAAAGAACAAGTTGTATAAAATAAACTTAACATTGAACATAGAAAATATGGAAGCACATAAGGCCTACACAGTTTTAGAAAGTGCATGTTCATGGCATGCGAGATTGGGACATGCCTCTGCTGAGAAACTAAGACAGTTGAAAGATAGAAAGCTTATTGACTATCAAGTATCTGGAAAAGAAATTTTATGTGAGCCATGTCTTAAAGGCCGTCAAACAAGGCTACCATTTAACAACGAATACTGTAAATCTAGTAGAATATTGGAAGTGATTCATTCAGATGTGTGTGGTCCAATAAATCATGCTACACATGATGGAAAGAAATATATGGTGACTTTCTTGGATGACTTCAGTCATTTCGTTGTGGTCTACTTGATTGAGCAAAAAAGTGAAGTCATAGATTGTTTTAAAAAATATGTAGAAATGGTAGAAGCTCAGTTTAGTTTAAGAATAAGTAAATTAAGGTGCGACAATGGAAAGGAATATATAAATAATAATTTCAATAAATATTGTGATGGAAAAGGAATTCGTATTGAGACAACAATAGCCTATTCTCCACAACAGAACGGCAAAGCTGAGAGGCTAAATAGAACTCTCATAGAGAAAGCTAGAACTCTAATATCAAGTTCTAAATTTAGTCAAGAAATGTGGGGAGAGGCTGTTTACACATCAGCCTATGTAATAAATAGGCTGCCTAGTGTAAATAACAATAATTCCTGCAGAAATCTGGTATGGTAAAGCACCTAAATATGATAAACTAAAAGTGTTTGGTTCAGAAACCCATATGTATATAAATAAAGAAAACAGGGATAGTAAATTGTGTCCCAAATCTAAGAAACTTTATATGATTGGATATTGCTCAAATGGTTACAGACTGTGGGATGCAGATGAAAGGAAAGTAGTACGATCAAGAGATGTGATATTTAACGAAGTAACAGAAAAAGTGAAGTATTACCCTACTATTCCTTATGAAGAAAATGAAAAATTACCTGAAGAAAAAGAAATAAATAAAGAAGGAAAAGACTTAGAGAACTCCCCTGTGGAATATGATGAAGAAAACAAAGAAGGAGAGAAAAGAATTTCTAAGAAGCCTAGGTATCTAGAAGATTATGAATGTGACTTTATGGCATTAATGACAAGTGACTACTTAAATGATGTACCATCAACTAAAAAGGAAGCCTTAGAATCCAAAGACAGCGAAAAGTGGCTTCACGCCATTAATGATGAATTAAAGTCACATAAAAAACACTCAACATGGAGTATTGTGGAAAAGCCTGAAAATACAAAAGTCATAAACAGCCGTTGGGTCTTTAGGAAGAAAAATGAAGATATTTACAAGGCAAGACTTGTTGCCAAGGGCTTTGAAACTACTAATTATACGGAAACATATGCTCCCGTAGGAAAGTTGTCTACACTGAGAACCTTATTAAGTGTAGCAAATAAAGAAGCTATGAAAATAGAACAAATGGATGTGAAGACAGCATTCCTCCATGGTATATTAAAAGAAGACATATATATGCATCTCCCAGAGGATCAGAAAAGTGATAAATATGTTTGCAAGTTAAATAAATCGTTATACGGACTCAAACAAAGTCCTAAATGCTGGAACGATGCCTTCCACACATTCATGGTGAGCAGTGGCTTTCATTGCTCATTACATGACACTTGTTTATATGTGAAGAAGGATGATAATAATAATTCATTCTATGTTTTTGTCTATGTTGATGACATTTTACTTTTTTGTAAAAGTATGTCTGTTTTAAAAGCTTTTCAGAATGATTTAATGCTTAAATTTGATATGGTATGCCTAGGTAGTGTAACTATGTTTTTAGGGCTAGAAATTGAAAGGGACTCTAAGAATAACATTTTAAAATTGCATCAAAAAACATATATTGAGAATATTTTGTCTAAATTTAATATGGCAGATTGCAAGGGAATCAATACCCCTGTAGAAAAAAGCTTAGTTCTCAACAAGGAAACAGACTGTACAAAATTAACTAAAAACCCGTTCAGAGAACTGATAGGGTGCCTAATGTATCTAGTTATGGGCACGAGACCCGATTTATGCTATGCTGTAAATCTATTTAGTAGATATCAGGATTGTGCTAATGATACTCATTGGATTTATTTAAAAAGGGTATTAAGATACTTACAGGAAACCAAAAGCTTAGGTTTAATATATACCTCTAATTTTGCTGGTAGTCATAATGTAATTGGATATTCTGACTCTGATTGGGCTGCCGATCATGTAGATAGAAAAAGTGTCACAGGCTATTGTATGACATTGTTTGGCAACCTTGTATCATGGGCAACTCGCAAACAAAAAACTGTTTCCCTATCAACTGCTGAAGCCGAGTATGTCGCACTTAGTTCTCTTGCTATGGAGGCTATATGGTATAAGGGATTGTTGCATGATATAAATCTGACTTGCCCAAAAGTTTTAATCTTTGTTGATAATCAGAGTTGCATTCACATGGCGAATAATAGGGAAAACAGCAATAGAATAAAACACATAGATATCAAGCACCATTTTATTAGGGACACAATAGAAAGGGGTGATATTGTCATTCAGTATATTCCAACACATAAACAGAAGGCAGATATTTTTACCAAATCGTTATGTAGAGACACTTTTTGTAAATTGCGAAGTTCCATTTGTTTATCAAATTGTTAGTCCTCTCAGATTTAAGAAGGAGTGATTTTGATTGATCATTGTAATTGTAACTTTTCTTTCTTGATAGAATATTTTGTTGGATACTTGCAGAAAATTACTTGTTCTGTTATTCTTATTATAACCTATAACTTTGTTTTTTGTTTTGACAAGAATGACATGTATGCCAATAAATAATGTTGCCATGGGTGAATTACAAAATACCCTAATGTCTTAATGTTGCTGGAAAAGAAAGCAATTTCAAGTTTTATAATTTTATTATTTGTTTGTATTGTTAGCGAAATGATAAAACGTTATAATTGAGAAGGAGTGTTAATTTAAGAACGCATCATTAATTGCTCCTTTATCTGTGTTCCTCTTCTTTGTCTATTGCTGCATCTCTGTAGACTCGTTTTTCTGTATGCACGTTAATTAATTGTTTCTCTCAAAGTGATTACTAGAATAAACTAGTTGTTCGGTCAATCTGGGTTTTTATTCCTCCAGCAGAAGTCATCAAGTGGTCATGTTATAGTATGTGATTATCTTCCAGCTATCGTGTACACTTTGAAGTTTCCCTATTTCGTCAAAAAATATAGCCTTGTTTGGATTGAGCGGCGTCAATCGTACTGAGTCAGCAGATTGTTGTGACGGATGACATAATGTTAGTAAAGTGATAAACAAACATAACAGATTACTTATCCCTTTTCTTGTCCGTCTAGTTCGGGTGGTTGGCTGTTGTTGGTCGTTGTTTTGGTCTTGTTTTGTAGTGTTGTTAGCCGCGGATGATGAATTGTTTTGGTCTTGTTTTGTAGTGTTGTTAGCCGCGGATGATGCATCGATCAGATCAAATGTTTTTGTCGGTAACGGTACCAGTTTTATTGCAGGTCTTTTCAGTTGACCATTTTTTGTTTTTAAGGTGACGACCCTAACAAGGTTGTCCTTGCCAGGATGAACAGCTATCACTCGCCCTAACGCCCATTTAACAGGGGGTAAATCGTCTTCCTTGATAAGAACTATGTCATCAACCGACAAGTTTTTTGTTTGTTTGTTCCATTTGCTTCGTGTTTGTAACTGTTGCAGATATTCCGCGGACCACCGCTTCCAAAATTGTTGATGCATTTTTTCTAACAACTGCCACCTGTTCTTAGGACTGATATGAATATCTTGGAGATTTTCATGAGGCACTGATACTAATGGTTGGCCAATTAGGAAATGTCCAGGTGTCAGGTAGTCCAAGTCGTCCACGTCTTCAGTTAGTGAGCTCAACGGTCGCGAGTTAAGGCAGGCTTCTATTTGTGTTAACAGTGTGCTGAATTCTTCATAAGTTAATTTTTGTTCTCCGATTACTCGTTTCAGGTGGTGCTTCATAGATTTTACTGCGGCCTCCCACAACCCCCCCGCCGATGGATTCCTTGGACATATGTGGTGCCACTCGATGCCCAAATCATTAAGTTCTCTTGAGAATGTTTCGTTGTTAAATGTCTGGGCAGCCATCAGGTGTCTTTTGATTTCTCTGTTTGCACTTGTAAAGTTTGTAGCGTTGTCACTGTAGATATGCCTGGGCACACTCCTTCGCGCGGCCATGCGTTTGAGTGCCAGTAAAAATGTTGGTGTGGATAGATCCGATACGAGTTCCAGATGTACTGCCTTTGTTGACATACACACAAAGATTGCGATGTAGGCCTTACTGGTCTTGACACCTCGACCCTTGTTCAGTTTCACGTCGACGTATCCAGTGAAATCTATCCCACAGTGTTGAAATGGTTTTGATGGTGTTACTCTTGGTGTTGGCAGATCACCCATCAGCTGTTGTTGATTGGTTGTTTTATAGCGGCAGCATTTCACGCAATATTTTAAGTATTTTTTGATGGTGTTGTTCCCACCCAATATCCAGTATTGCTGTCTTAATGTTGCTAAAGTCAATCTCGCCCCTCCATGTAGTGTTAATTTGTGGGTTTGTTCGATTAACAATTGTGTTAGTCGACTATTCGCCGGTAATATTATGGGATGTTTAGCTTCTTCCGACAGATATGAATTACAAAGTCTACCCCCTACTCTCAGAATATTATTTTTATCTAACATGGGGTTTAATTTTAAGATTTTGCTATTTTTGGCCACATGCCCGCTGGACCTTAAATCATGCATTTCTTGTTCAAAATGTTGCGCCTGAGTTATTTTTGTTAACAGCGAGTAAGTCTTTTGCATTTCTATCAGTGTAAGTTGTTTTCCCTGCTCACGTTTATTCGGTATGCTACGCGCATTGTTTATGAAACGTGATACCCATGCCGTCACTCGAACTACCTTTGATAGCGCACTGTATTTATACAATAGTTTCGTTACCAAGTCTGGCTCGCTATTTTGAACCGTAACAGTAAGGACCTTAGATTCAAATTTGGTTTCGAAGTCTACGGGTTGTTCGGCTATCTCTGGGTTTGTGGTGTTCCGCATACAGTTGGGTCCTTTCCACCACAGAGAAAATTGGGCCAGCTGTGATGGTAATAGCCCTCTCGATGCGCAGTCTGCTGGGTTGTACTCCGATCTTATATGCTTCCAGTACTCAGCGGGGATTACAGATCTAATTTGTTGTACTCTGTTGGACACATATGATTTCCAGCGGGTTATGTCACCTTTCAGCCAACCTAGTACTACCATGGAGTCTGTCCAGGCTGTGACCTTGATGTCTTGTTTGTTCATGCAGCTTTTTATTTTTTCTATTAGTTTCGCTAGAAGTACGGCCCCACATAATTCCAATCTAGGTAATGATTGCGGCATTTTTAATGGGGCAACCTTTGTTTTAGCGGCCACGATGTTGGTTTGAGTGTTCCCGTCTTTATCTCGAACTGAGCAGTAAACTACGCACGCAAATGCCCTTTCAGATGCGTCACAGAAAGCATGAAGTTCGCAGTCCATGCTTCCGTCATCATATCCCAGCCACCTTTGTATTTTAAATTGTTTCATGTTTGTTAGTTCATTTCTTAACGAGACCCACTCCTTTTCTATGTCTGACGGAATCCGTTCATCCCATTGTACTTCAGATTTCCATAGTTGTTGAAAAAGGATTTTTGATTTAATTGTTATGGGAGACAACCAGCCTAGTGGGTCAAATAGCATAGAAATTTCACTGAGGACACTCCGTTTAGTAGGTAACTTAGTCGAGTTCTGTTGAAGGACTGGTGAAAATACAAACTCGTCAGTTTTAGGGTTCCATCCTAATCCTAATGTTTTTGATGTTTCGTTTTCAGTGAAGTTAAAGTTGTTAGGGTTCCGCATATTTTCAGGTAAGTCCTCTACTAGCGATGGCTCGTTACTAGACCATTTTCTTAAATTGAATGCCGCGCACCCTAATAAATTGATTAACTCATCTCTTGTTTTTCTGGCCGCCTCTATTGTGTTCTTTCCAAACAGTGCGTCGTCAACAAAAAATTGTTCGAGAAGTATTTGCTTCGCCAACGGATAATTGTCACCCTCGTCGGCTGCCAATTGTTTCAGAGTTCTTAAAGCCAAGTATGGGGCGGCTTTCGTGCCGTAAGTGACTGTGCTTAACTTAAACTCACGCAATGGTTGTTCAGAGGAGGCTCGCCATACGATTTTTTGTAAGAGTTGGTCTTCGGGATGCATAGCAATGAACCTATACATTTTTTCAATATCAGCTGTTAACACGTACTTATGTTGTCTCCACTTCAGCAAAATTCTTTGTAAGTCTGTTTGTAAATTGGGTCCGGCCTCCATAAGGTCATTGAGGCTGTGTTTAGTGCTTGATTTTGATGACGCATTAAACACGACCCGAAGACGGGTCGTGGTTGACCCCTCTCGAACCACTCCATGATGAGGCAAAAAATAGTCCAATTGTGTTCTCTGATAGGACTCTTCCATATGACCTAATTTTTGGTACTCATCAATAAAGTTCTTATAGTCATTAGCGAATTTTGATTGTTTGTTCATTTTACGTTCTAATTGTTTGAATTGGGCCACTGCCTGGGGTTTAGACTCCCCCAGCAGTACCTGGAATTCTGGTTTCATCGGTAGACGGACTTGATATCTACCGTCTGGCAATCTGGTAGTTGTTTCATTGTAAAATGTCTCGCAGTGGTGTTCGGTGTTTGTTTGTTGAATGTTATCTTGAATTTCCTCTTGTTCCCAAAATTTTGCAATGTCATCAATGTTATTTATTATTACATGACAATTAAATGACTTATATTTTCCGCATACTATCCATCCAAGTTGTGTTTGTTGGGCAATGATTTTTGAATGTTTGTTTTTTATTAAACCTTCCATGAGGATATCTGAATATACATCTGCGCCTAATAAAATATCGATGTTTGCTGACTCATGGAACTCAGGATCAGCTAGATGTACGTGTTGTAAATGCTTAAATAATTGTTTATCAATTGTTTTCCGGGGCAGCTTACTGGTGAGTGTGTTCATAATTAAGGCACCTGTTGTGAACGTGTAGTTACTGTTATGAGCTTTAATATGCAACTGAATTGACCCTTTGCATTTGTTCGATGGCGTAGCCCCAATTCCCGAGATGACCGCATCAAGTTTGTTTCTCTTAAGCTGTAATCGTTGTGCAGCATTTTCGGTGATGAGGGTGACCTGTGAACCCTGGTCAATGAGGGCCCTCAATGTTATATATGTTCCGGTAGCTGACTGTACTTGGACTTTGGCTGTGGCTAAGAGCACCTCATTTTCGCTGTTTTGTGATACATGCGTGCTCATACGATGACCCACTTTACTCGATGAAGCCTGCCCATTGTACATTGCGTCATGCAGTAATGTACTGTGGCTGGAATTGCAAGTTTTGCATTTCTTTGTTGATGTGCAATCACTGCCGTTGTGACTAAATAGACAATTTTTACACACATTTAATTTTCTTACGGTCGCTAACCTCTCTTCTGACGTCATAGCTAGGAACTCTTGGCAATTATAGAGACCGTGTTGTTGGCTGCATTTAGGACACGTAATAATGAAATTATAAAATGTTTTAGGTGTCATGAGTTTGTTACTCGGCTTGTTATAAGGCAAATTGAATCTTTTGCCGTAGGTGATAGGGTTGTTAATTTGTTGTTTTGTTTGTTGTATTTTATCATTACGGCTCTGTTTTCCACTGGCTTCTAGGGCCATAAACTTGTTTTCTAAGTACTCCAAAAACGTATCAAGGTTTGGTATTTCTCTAGGATTTTTCAATGATTCTATATACCCCTGTGTTGACTCAGGGTCAAGCTTTTGAAGTAAAATATGCACCAGCAGTGGGTCCCAGCTCTTGATATCCACTTGTAGATTAGCTATGGCATGTAAACTTTCTAGTGTGGTATCATGCATTCGTTTCAGTTGAGCAGCTGAAGGTTGTTGAATTGTCGGCTGATTTAATAATGTATTGGCCTGGTGTGTGAAAAGGAGCCTTATATTATCATATCTCTGATGTAAAATGCTCCAACAAGTTTCATAATTTTCAGCGCTGATGTTTAAGTGTTGAACTAATCTTTCGGCTTCTCCCCTTAACTTGGATTTTAGGTGTTGCATCTTTTGAGCACTCGATATGAAGGAGTTCGAGTGGACCGTTTCGGTGAAAAGATCTTTGAACGTGGTCCACTGTGAATAGTTACCCGAAAATATTGGTAATTCGATCTTAGGTGCTGATTTTTCTTGGTGGGTGTGGGACCACACTTTTTTATTTATAATTGTTTTTGTTTGTTCGTACAGTTGTTCTAGCCTGTTGTAATCCTGTTCGTACGCACCACTGGTGTCAATCAAATTATCCAATTTCCAATATAACTTATCAACATTTTCCCACCGCGAAGTAATAGTTTTCAATTTATCCTCTAATTGCCATTTTTCCGAAATTTGATCAATATTTAATTGTCCAATAGCGCGCTCAAACGCCTTGATATTAGACCTTTGTTCGTTTAACAACTCAGATGTTTTATAGTCACAACTTGACCCGGCTGGGTCCATAGTAAATTGTTTAGGAAACTTATCCTCTTGTTGTTTGTATGTTTGAATCATGTTGCGAGTAGAGGTGTAGAGATCTTTGAGTTTCTCGTAAATGTTGTTTTCGAAATAAGCGCCCCTCTGTTCTACCCCTATCAGCCGTAGCTGGGTGTTGTTTTGCTCGAACTTCTCCCAATGGTCATCCAAAATGTCCAGTCTTTTTTGGAGATATTCGGGATTTTTTCGTGAAGCTCCATCCTTCTTAAAATTAACATTAATGGATTTGATAGCTTCAAGGATTTCACTTTGTTCGGCTAAAATTGATTCGGCGGACGACATGTTTAATGTTAATGTAGAGTTCCGTATGCGAGAATATATTATGATCTAATAATAATGGAACGAACTCACAGGTTTTTACAGGAACCTCCTTTTGTAGATAGTATCCAAAGTTGTATGTTCACCGCTCTGTCACACCAGATGTTAATGTTCACCAACCGTCAAAATGTTCACCAAATGTTAATATGTTCACTGAAGTCCCGCGAATGGAATATTCCCACAAACACGGCACTGGTTTTGTTATTTGTAACTCGAAGGACCAAAATGTAAGAGCAGGTACTGAGTTCCCTGTCCTACAGGATGTTAATGTTCGTTCCTCGTGATCGCGACGCGTACCGATACCACGAGTATCCTTAGCGGATAATGCGGGTTGAATTTGTTGTTGTTGTTACGTTTCCTAGATTGTTAAATGTTTACTAAAAATGATTGTTAAGGATGTCAAATTAAATCCAAAATATTGAATGTAATTATGTAACTGTTTATTGTTTGAGAGCTATGTAGCAACTGTTTTTCTGGGTCGCGCGACTTGGCTTCGCCGTGACGGTCTGCACTGCTGATTCTTCAGTATTTGTTTTTTGTATAATTTGGGTTACATGCGCAGGTCGTCTCGGTCAAAGTACACATTTTGTACATGCTTGTACACAGCCCGTTCGCATAACCAGGCTATTTCACAATTAATAATGAAATATTATAATATAAAATAATAATTAGTAATTTTATAATATAAAAACCTTTTTTAAAAGAGCAGCCAAAGCCAAAAACCTTTTTTAAATGTCCGCCTGGCTAGCTACCACCATCTTATCTAGATCTGCCGCCAAACAGCAATCTTAATAGCATTATTGTGTTCCGGTTGTCAGAGATAAGATACCCAGTCCCCCAAATGTGTTGGGGTTTCCGGGTCAGTACGCTTCCACCTTCGACCTCATCTTCACTTAACATCAGGTGTGATTGAGGTCAAGTACAAACCCGTCATGCATAAAAAAAAATATTCCCGAGTCATGGATGTTCATATAAATATTAATGTATGTTTATCCGTTATCTAGTATCCATAGCACAAGCTTTGCTTAGTTTGGGACTAGATGATTGGTGTAAGTGCCCGAAATATTTATTTATTTAAATCTTCGACAATTTAGGATAAAGGTCGTGACATTATGTATGCATGACAGACTAAGACGACTGACCATACGCATAGTCTTCGACAACATGGTGTAGTGTCCGAAATATTTATTTACTTCATGCAACTGCAGATGTTCCTGAGCTTCACCGAACGAGGCGCTGAACCCGAGCCCACTGACTTCGAGCCGCTCCCAGCGCCGGCCGCCCTGCGTCCCGCCGCTGAAGAGCTGCACTCCGTCACCACACTCTGATTGTAAACTAATACCTAATAGAGATCTAGTAAAATTTCCTTTTCTATATACAATCATTAAGTGTATGGTTATAACGCTGGCCATACTAATTAGTCCAATAAGGAGCAAGCGTACACTCTACTTTTCATCTAGATGGCTATGAGATAAAAAACAAGAAGCCCTTATTATGAAAATTAGTTATTATTTTTATAATTTTAATGTTCAAATGTAAACAAGTTAGACTTTACATCTGACGTACCTAATGCCAATGCTGCATCTTCCCTTATTTTCTCAATATAACAGAAGTAAGTCGCAAATAGAATTTGATTTACTCTGATCATAAATACGGTTTAATGTGCTTGTAACGGAAAATTCATGCACTTCCTATACAGGGTGAATTTGAATTCGTGTGATTGCCATTAACTGGTGACTCTACTCCTGATCATCATCATCTTTCCCCAAGCAACCATAGTCGAATTCGCTCAAAAATGTTCGATTACCGATACAAAGTAAACCATTTTGATATGAATATGAATATGAAATATTTATTCACTAGAATATGGTCCAACAATTGATTTTTAAATATAATACAGCGCGTTCGCATATTCTGCCATTTATGGCGTGCGAATATCATTGTCTTAAAGCATAAAATTAAATATTATAGTAAATTATTAATCAAGTCAAATCAGTATTAATTATTAACGATAAATTAAATAATTACAATGTCAGAAAATATGCAATAAATTACTTGTCGCTCAGAAATTCCAATACTGAATAATCAAATCAAATCAAATATATTTATTAATTCTTATGGTACATTAAAACATAAAATCTACATAATAATGCTTAATTTCAACTGTAACACTAGTGCCTGAACTAGGAAAATCCTGTGTTTCAGGCGAAGCTAGGGCTTCTATGACTAAAAATAATATAATCATATAGATATAAGCTAAAAATCTATAAATAAAGTAGATATGCAGAATAAATCTATGCTTAAAGGTTACTTCAAGACAGTCAATAACTTCTCTGTATCCTCGTAGGTCAAATTTTAAAGAAAATCTTGTAGTAATTTCTTATTATGACTGTAGGTAAGGTGGTACATGGCAATTTTTGCATTTAATCTATTATAAAGAAGTGGTCCTAGGAACCCTAACACCTAATAATAACCCTTCTCTAGAAAATATGCAAACACCTGCTTTTTAAATATTTTACCAATTTTATTTTTGAATTCATTAGGTAAATGATTATAAATTCTAACTGCCATACAGTACACGGTTTTACTAAAAACTTGAAGTTTTTGTACTGGGACGTACAATTTGTACTCATAAACACATCTTTTATTTGTAACATCAGACTGTTTAGTAAATAAGTTGATGTTTTTGTGTACAAAAGGTTGAATCCACCTTTAGTATGGGAATCAAACAATTTTCATCTGGTGACTCCACTCCTGATTACGAACAACTTTCCACTAGAAACTATAGCCGAATTTACATACATACATAACATAAATAAATAAATATCCTTAGACATACACACAGCGCCCTCTAGTTCCACAGTAAGCAACTATAGGCTTGTGTTGTGGATACCAGATGGTTGATATACTACATAAATACTTTTTTTTTTTTTTAAATAAATACTTATTATAAATGAAAACATCCATAACTCGGGTACACATGTCCGTATTCATCACACAAACATTATGCCCCTAGCGGGATTCGAACCCGCAACCTTTTGGTATAGTGGTCAGAGTTGCTAACCACTACACCAAACAGGTCGTCAAACGTTTCAAATTCAGCCGAAAATTGTTGAAATACTAAAGGTGTTTTCAGAATGTTTTACTTTGTGGGGGTAATCGTAATTTTATTTGATCGAAGTCGACTATAGTTCCTTGGGGAAAGTTGTTCGTATCCATGATAATGGAGTCACCAGCCGAAAATTGTTGAACATTCATACTAAAGGTGGTTTCAGGATGGTTTACTTTGTATTGTTAATCGTAAATTTTTTGATCGAGATTGAATGTGTGTGGCGAAAGTTGTTCGCAATCAAAAGACGTCACCAGTTAATGGGCCGGCTCGACCGGGGAAGTACCACCCTCTCGCAGAAGACCGACGTCTGAGTACTGGCATTTTGCCACTGCGCTTCGTCCGGTGAGCGAGGGCGCCGGAGGCCCACCTTCCAGTCTCTCTCCAGAATGGTAGCGGTATTTAAAGAGTTAGTACCCCAGGAGGGTACCAGCACTATTAGTGCTGGAGAATCCCTCATCGCTCAGGCTGCCCTACTTATTCTGGGGTGGACACCTTCCTCAAAGGCCGGCAACGCATCTGTGACCCTTTTGGTGTTGCGGGTGTCCATGGGCGGCGGTGATTGCTTTCCATCAGGTGACCCGCATGCTCGTTTGCCGCCCTCTCATATTAAAAAAAAAAAAAAAAAAAAATGGGAATTACACGAATTCAAATTCACCCTGTATAATGGTAATCCATCGCTCATATCAAATGGCGACAATATGGTGGAAAATCTAATGGTTGTCACATTTACAAATTATTTCCTTCTGTTTCAAGTTAACAATTGATATTTAGGGGCCGTATTGATAAATCGATCTCGAGATTGAGATCGTGTCTCATTCTCAATACTATTTTTTTGATACAGTTTTAATATGATCCTCAAGCGTCGACTTAAGTTCATCTCAATCTTGAGAATGGTTTATTAATACGGGCCTATGTCTACATACAATACTCTCATATCTCAGATTAGATAAAAGTATTTAAAAACATGAACCCACAGCATAGAGTCCGCGCCACCACTCAAGTCCGGCGACAAAAACTGGAACTAAATATATAATACTGCTAACTGGCAATATTTTGTTACAAAGACAGAGGCGCCGCGGCTATCGGACTTGAGTGGTGGCGCGGACTCTATGTTGCATTTTGTGGGCGCCATGTTGGATTTTTTTACCGTAAAATGTATCGTATGACACTAGGGATCAAAACGAATCGAACGACACCTTGCACTTAAAAACCGGTTGAGCCGTTTAGCATCTACATACATACATACTTTTTTTTTTTTTTTTTTTTTTCGGGGGGAAATACGTTTACGCATTCGACCCGCCGCTGTGGGGCAGCGACGGGGATATGTGGGACTCCCCGCTCCAATGACAGGAGCGGGACTACCCACTAAAACCCCCCGGCGATCTTCCTCGGCAGTAGGGAGGACCTGGGAACGCATAAGCGGCTCCAGGTCGTCCCCCGCCCCGCCTCCCCTCACAAGGGGAGGCCCGTTCCCGGAGGGCGGCTAGCGCGCCCTCCGCGGGAGCACTGTCGAGCCCCACACCGCGTGAGGCGAGCGGTATGAGGCGCCACAGGGCCCGATGCGACGACACCCCCCCCGGTCGCTCCGGGGGGTGTCATCCTCTCCCGGGTCGCGTCCGGCGGCTACATCGCCCCGAGGTGTAGCCGCCCGCGACCCCGGGCGACGTGCAGGGGGGCAGTGTGTGTACATACATACATACTTACACACACTGGGTAAACATAACCCTCCTTTTTGGGGCGGTCGGGTAATAAAAGAAGAGAATAGAACGTAAAACAATGTAACGTCGGCGTTTATGACGTACGAGTGTTATCACTTATTCTTTTCTTTATACAAAGATAGATTCACCCAAATTACAGCCTTCGTAGGGCCAATCGGAATAATATTTTTCGTGGCGATGTAAATAAATAATCATGTAAGTATATAAATATATATCCATGGACACAGGGCCATCTAGTTCCACACTAAGCAACTAGGCTTGTATTAGAAATAAAACATTTATTCAGCTTACAATGGGCATGTGCTTGAAATGTATTATAGATACCAGATATACTACACAAATGCATGTGTTGTTTTGGTAAATATTTTAAATTATTTAATTTAATAACATTTAATTACACGGGTTACGTAATTATATTACAATTATTTGTTTTCCAAGTAAATATTTAAGATAATTATAAAAGATATTTACATATCATAAAGATAAACTTCCGTAACTCGGGTACACATGTCCGTGTTCAGCACACAAACATGCCCTTAGCGGATTCGAAATCGCGACCTCTAGACATAAAGTATAAATAAACTAATGCCATATCTTGCCATCGGCATATACAGCGCCACTAATAAATTTTTGTTCGCAAATAATGGATTCGACATATCTGATATTTTCATTAGTACCAGTTTAGACACTGATGTAATGATAAAAATAGTAAATGTTTTTGATAGCGGAATATAGTGCAAACCCAAGCAAAGACCACCTACCCTCTAAACCTGAAATAAAAAATAAAATAAAATATCCTTAGACATACACACAGCGCCATCTAGTTCCACGGTAAGCATATATGGGGCTTGTGTTGTGGATACCAGATGGTTGATATTTTATTTTATTTTATTTGGGACAACAAACAGTAGTACAATATGTATATCTTAAATTAGCATTAAACTACAGAGTGGAGGTAATTGTACAACCAGCGACATTATCCACGAATTACAAAAATATTCTAGTACAGAAGTAGATATTAATGTATAACAATTGAGCTAGAGTAGTGCAAACCATAACAAGGTTGTACTGCGTAGTGCATTTTCGTTTAAACTATTATAACAATTAGAATTGCATGTCATGTATGAGAATACATACAGTAGCTATTTGAGTACAATGTTTTTGTTAGAGATATCTTAATTAAAACATACATTATACTACATAAATACATTTTTTTTTGTAAATAAATACTTATTATAAATGAAAACATCCATAACTCGGGTACAAATGTCCGTATTCATCAACAAACATATGCCCCTAGCGGGATTCGAACCCGCAACCTTTTGGTATAGTGGTCAGGTTGCTAACCACTACACCGAACAGGTCGTCAAATACTTCTTCGTCGTCGTGAAATACTTTAACAGTCTTTATTGACATGATATCGGACTCTTGCGAACATTATTAAACACCTAATATACTCTTAATATTCGACTTCAAACATTGTTTTAATGTTAAGAACATGAGTATAACATTACGTGAGTATGAAAGTCTATAGCGAACTCATTTGAACGTCGCCATACGCTATCGCAGAGTAGTCTGCAGGTGTTTATTGCTTGACGCGTAGTCGTTTGTAGATGGTAGGAAGTTTATCGATTAAATATCAACAACTTTCATCCCATATAGCAAAGTTACGCTACGTCCGACTCGGTCACTCTTTGGATGGGTTTTCGTGCTTCGGAGGGCACGTTAAGTCCTTTACAATTAAATTAACTTTAACATTGAATTAACAACTAAATCGTAGACCTGTCAGGTGGCCATTAGTCTCAAATCCACTATACAGCACTGGGCCCGCGTGGTGCAGGCTGTAACGTTGCTGATGAGGAATAATAAAACCACCCTTAGCCCGATCACGACCGTCATACTTTTTAACTGAATTTCTTACAATAAAGTTTCCCATTATTGGGGTAGGTGGTCAGTGAATACAAGGGACTAAATGTAATAGATGGTCCAACGAACTCGCGCCGGTCGGTTACTGTACTATCTAAGGCTTCGGGTCAGCTATAAATTATTGGGTCTTTACCTATGAAATTGGCGTTTTGTATGAAGAATTTTCTCCATACAAACATTTTTGATTTTTTTTGGGAACGGAAAATCCAAATTTAGCTAAACTTTGTGTGAATTTTTTGGAAAAAAATTATTGGGTCTTTACCTATGAAATTGGAGTTTTTTTTCTTCATTAATCATATGTACCAACTCCTGCGATTTTCTTTGTTTTTTATTTGGAAAATGGAATATTATTTCAAGGTTTCACATGAAATATTTTTTAATTTCTGGGCTAAATCACATAATAAAAAATAATTGAACAGAGCGAGCTCTTTTCATGTGCTTCCCATAATCATTTCTTAAATTCGCTGAAACTTTTATAAAGCGATTAGTTTTAAAAATTAACGCTGCATATACTTAACTTAATGTTATCCGATAATACACACAAAGTTTAGCTAAATTTGGATTTTCCGTTCCCAAAAAAAAAAATCAAAAATGTTTCTATGGAGAAAATTCTTCATACAAAACGCCAATTTCATAGGTAAAGACCTAATAATGTAACTCATCCGTATCGGCATCGTTGACCAAATACAAAAAGAACCAATCATACAACTGGTGTAGTGTTATTCCTCTATGAAACAACGTAAACTGCAGAGTGACATTTAAGTTTTGTATCCGTCTGCGAAAATTACAAATTCACCCCTATATCGTTAAAATTCCGTAATAGAATCCCAGGTCATTGCAACCGTCATACCTCGGGTCGGTCATCTGGGTGAGGGCTAAATTAATAATTTTGTGACAGTGTACTTACGAACTTGTTTTGGCTCTTCATTGTTGTCTCCTTTAATATGGAGATAATACAAAACAACAGCAAGTATGTTTGTCTGTCTGTAATCGAATGACAATAATTAAATGATGTATTTTTATATAAATGTTGTATATAAGTAGATAGGTAGGGTCCGAATTCTTTTATGCATTGTGATAATTTTATGTATTTTTATGTTAGATGTGATAGTGCAATATGTACCTATTTAAAGTTATGTTCCAATGCAAGACTACTAAGAAACTTTTGCAAATTAAATAGATGAAATTATCTCACATTAAGTAATTAATATTATATTAACGTCATACAATACACTGGTGTCGAGATTATACTAGTCTATTCTCTTTTGGCTAAGAGCACACAAAAACGATGACATGATATTTTAGTTATGTCACTTTAGGTTACTTTAGTAACTTATTAGTAATCTGTGCTTTAGGTTAGTAGTAGAATTTAGTAGAAGAAGCGAATCAAATAATACTTAAATAATAATTGTTTTTAGAACACTCCTTTTCGGACTAAGGTAGTCCCAAACTAAGTACAGCTTGTGCTACGGATACTAGATAACGGACTCAAACATGTAAAATAAATAAATAAATATTTCGGACAATTAAACCAATTGCTTGTACTAAACATATGTAAATACTTATATAAACGTCCGTAAGTTCCCGACTTAAATGTAGAGTAAAATACAAATATTCACTCCTAACGGGATTCGAACCCGCAACCATAGGTTTCGCTGGTAGGGTGTAGTGGCACCAATCGGTCGTGAACTTGGTTGTGATTGGATGAATTTGACATTTGACTAAACTTTACCTAACGCCCATTTCAGGGTGCGCGACTAGGTGAAAGGCATGTACATACCCCTAACGTTTTTAAAGAGTATGTGTGACAATTAAAAATGATTTGAGGTTATAATTCCTAAACGAAATGACAAGACTATAATGTCATGGCCTTTTTGTGTCCTCGAAGTCAAAAAAGGATAGATTAGTATATTATATAAACGAATACCAACCGAATCGACATATAAATTATGTGTGTAGTCTAAATAGATAAAAATTTATGTATTTAATCTTCTTACGGTCAAGTTCTCTAATACTCTTCAATATTATTTTAGGTTTCAAATATTTGTGAGAAAATTGTACAAGTACAATTTGTCATGCAATATGTAACAAGAAACCCCGTTGGACCTTCAGTGCTTGCTTATATCTCAGTATTTAAAAAGGCACATAAGTTTTGTTCCTACGATTATGTTGTGTTAATTATGTTTATAAAATATTGACAAATACATGTAAATCAGATTTTTGGAAATTCGCAAAAAAAAAAGATTTTCTCCATAAAAGTAAAGCTGGGCTTTTGTATGAAGATGTCTTATGCAGATGCACTAGTAGCATGATAGACGCGATAAACATTTGCACATACACACAGCGCCATCTAGTTCCACACTAAGCAACTAAGCTTGTATTATGAATACCAGATGGTTGATAAACTACACATACATTTTTTTTTGTAAATAAATACATAAGTAAATGAAAAACATCCATAACTCGGGAACACATCTCTGTATTCATCATGCAAACATATGCCCCTAGCGGGTTTCGAACCCGCGACAGTATAGCAGGCAGAATTTTTAACCACTACACCAAACAGGTCATCAACAATCGATGTCATATTGCGGGGGATGGTTAAATGATCCATTCAATTGAATGTTTAGGTATAGTGCTATCTGCTATGTATGGCGTACGTTTGAGAGGACTCCTCGGTAGTATCCAAAGGAACGTAACACAACCTCTCTGAGCAGCACAGTTTTCTGCAAACATGTCCGCCATACGTTACGATTTCAGTTTTTTTTTTGTGAAATATTAAAGACGTAGAATATAAGTTTAGCTTTGAGGATCCAACCGGATTGTCACATATTGTATTTGAAGCATAAAGGTGCGTACTGACTGGCCACTAGGATGCTAATTCATCATCATCATCCTTTAAACCCACTACTGGATATAATCCCGGAGTCAGCCTTATGAAGGAGCAATAATTTTAATAAAGCCAAAAATATGTAATATTTTCAAGTGATGGTCTCATGGAATATTTATATAACTTTTGACTAAAGTCTGCTATCTGCTGATGTTTACCAAAAGACGCCTATCAGTGTTTAAAGTGCCTTTTCTTACAGATTCTACTAGACAGTTCGTAAGACAATTGGCAATATTTCTTCTCTCCTTCATTCCCAGTAGTTATTAGTTGCAGGTTTAGGAACAAACTTAACTATATTAGTATGGATTGTTTCAGGGCATATTTACATGTTTATGATCATGACTAGTCAGTAAGCACCTTAACCTGTTAGAGAACGATTGTTCTGTATCTTGTATTAAGTCGACTTCGCCCTCATGTATTCCGACATTATATTATTCGGAAGTAAAAAGACTATTGATTTGCTCAATCTAATTGTTTAACCACATTGACATTTTAAAGCTTGTATGTTCGTATTAACGCGAGTTCTGTGATATTTAGCGTGTGTTTATAGATAAATTAATTTATAAGATTTTAAATAAATATTTTTGGATGGTTTATGGAAGACGTGCGTTTCTTTCCCTGCTACCTGTTACAAGTCCAGACCACCTAAGAGTACTATTTGTATTCTGTGCCTTCATTAAGATGGATAAGTTCGTCAACTACTAGTCGGAGGAAGCTCGGAACTCTCTTCTTGTAGCTCCTCTGGTGACAGTTCGATGAATATTCGACTCGGTACGGGAAACTTTCAAATTCAGAATACACATCTACAGTGTTGAAGGTCGAGTATCTAAAAGCTTAGAATACGGGGGTTGGTGCAAATAATGATCCGATGGTGTGATCCCCTCATGGGCCACCAAAAATGATGCAATAATTGTTTGATGGGTTGATTGTGCTGATTTGACGTTGTTCCTGTGTTGCTTCGACGCTGCAGCCCTCCCTGGACGTCGCCGCCCTCGAAGATAGTCAGGGCAAGTCCCCTTCAAGGCTCGTCCGTACCACAGGAATGATGCACGGGTTCTTTGCGATGAAATGTTGTTGGGTGGGAGCCAGCAATGATAATACTTTTACTTTATAAAATTATATTGAATAATGTGCGTACGCGCGGCCATGTTGTGGCGTCTCTTCGTGAACAGGGAAGTGAAGTGAGAACAAAGCCATTGACAGGAAACCGGAAATGGTATTGCCACATGATAATTTTCAATTAACAGGGGTTGATGTAGAATTCACAATAACTAATTTATTTCTGCAATAAAATGTTAATCCGAAACTCTTACGGTAGCACTTGAGTTCTCGTGAGAAGATGGGTTAAACGCCCCGAAAAACTGTATGTCAAAATGGAATTTTCGTGTCGGGCACGAGTGATCATAGTAAGCTATCCGTAACAACAAACGTCAAACTCCGATTTCGTTCTGTTGACGAACCCGTAGTATTTTCGTGGTAGGAAACAGCCCGAAAATACGGAGTTCGTTCAGATTTCGTGTGTTTATAGTAGACCCCCAGAGGCCTTTGCTCAGCAATGGAACAGTATGGGCTCCTAATTACGTTGTTACGGTCTTTTATTATACAACTAAGCTGAAAAGGGTTATTATCGAGGACAGACGTTTCCATGGTAAAAATTGTTTTAATAATTTGCACCCTTTTCAGTACTATCGGTGCCTTAAGACGAAGAATCCGACATATATTTATTCGTCTAGTTACGTGCCATATTTTACGGGTTTTTAAAATTACTAATGCATATATCTGGTCATGGACCAACGAAATAAAACGACCGACAATCGTCATACTAGAAACCGTACTTCGGAAGATTTGCAATATTTATTAAACTAGATAGCGCTGTCAAAGCCTAAAAATACACTAAAATTCCTATTGATTTCAAACACTAACAGATAAGATAGCCAGTCCCCCAAATGTGTTGGGGTTTCCGGGTCAGTACGCTTTCACCTTCGGCCTCATCTTCGCTTAACATCAGGTGTGATTGAGGTCAAGTACGAACCCGCGTGTATAAAAAAAAAACTTAATTGACTTATGAAGAAAATAATCTATCTGTAAAGACTTGCGTATTTCTTTTTATCTTTGCTGGCTGTAAGTCAGTACCATCTAGTTTGAATAAATAAATATCCTTGGACATACTCACAATACCATCTAGTTCCACAGTAAGCAACTATAAGCTTGTGTTGTGGATACCAGATGGTTGATATACTACATAAATATTTTTTTTTTTTCTAAATACATTATGAATAAAAACATCCATAACTCGGGTACACATGTCCGTATTCATCATACATACATATGTCCATAGCGGGATTCGAACCCACGACCTTTTAATATAGTGGTCAGAGTTTCTAACCACTACACCAAGGTCGTCAAGGTCATTAAATGGATTTTGAGATATTCCGAGGTATGATTTCTAGTATGGCGATGGTCAGACCTCTCGTTTTCTTGATCCATGATTTAGTAACTTTATACGGGAAGGAAGATAGATAGATAAAGCATTTATTTACGCCAATGCGTTCACACAACTACACAATTTTTAAATTACAAAGAAATATACATACAAATAAAAGTAAAGAATAGAAAATACAAAGAGCGAGTGTGTGCCGCAGTAGCACAAATGGGTAATAACTCAGTGCGGCACATCACTCAAAGAGCGAAACACTGGTTTTCAGTTACAACCCCTACAAGTACGAGTGCATAAAAGTACGCGCATGTTCCCGTCTGCGTGTACATTTGTGGTCAAGCGTGAGTGATAAGTGTCCGTTGTTGATACAGACAGATACTATCTGTGGAGACTATTTCTGTCTATGCAATGACTATTTTGTTCTAGTTTACATTATAATGTAACGACTGTCAGTTTACCGAAAATAAATAAATACAGACAATTGTTGATTTTTTTTATTTTTTTTTTATATATGAGAGGGCGGCCAACGAGCATGCAGGTCACCTGATGGAAAGCAATCACCGCCGCCCATGGACACCCGCAACACCAAAAGGGTCACAGATGCGTTGCCGGCCTTTGAGGAAGGTGTAGGCTCGTTTCTTGAAGATTCCAATGTCGTACTCGTTCGGGAATACCGCTGCCGGAAGTCCGTTCCACAGGGTGGTCGTACGTGGTAAGAAGTTTCTTGAGAAACGTACAGTGGTAGACTTCCACTCATCCAGGTGATGTGGATGGAAATTTAATTTTCGGCGAGAAGTGTATCGGTTAAATTGAGCAGCGGGTATTAGCTCGAACAGTTCTTCAGAACACTGATACAAAGGAAACAAACTTTAGCATTTATGAAATGGATGGATGGAAATAATCAAACCATACATTTTAACACAATACCAACGTATATTCAATATAATAATAACATCAAAATATAATTACATTAAATGTTAAAAAAAATGTCATGGTCATATAAAAAAATTAAAGCTTAAAAAAATCCCTGATTTCGAGAGGAATTATTAAAAAATCATTCCTGATCCTCTTCCCTCCTTCCTGTTGGGTAAAAAAACACCATTGCATGGCGGAATGTATTGCTAGCCCAGGGAAAATACGTTTTTATGAAAAGAACGCAAGGGAAAATCGATGTACGTACTTCCAATCTAACTATTAAAAATTACTGAGAACATTTTGGAAATATCTAATCGAAGTAATGACTTTTATAAATAAATAAATAAATGTTTTTGCAGAAACACACAGCGCCATCTAGGTCCACAGTAAGCATCTAGGCTTGTGTTATGGATACCAGATGGTTGATGAACTACACAAATACATTTTTTTTTTGTAAATAAATACATATATATAAATGAAAAACATCCATAACTCGGGAACACATGTCTGTATTCATCATACAAACATATGCCCCTAGCGGGATTCGAACCCGCGACCATTTGGTATAGTAGCAGAGTTTCGAACCACTACACCAAACAGGCCGTCGAACTTTTAAGTTTTCTGTAGAAAACTATGACTTTGGTGTCAATACCATATTTCCTTTCTATACTGTATTTGGTGTCAATATTATGCTATATTATATGCATACTTCGATTGAAGTTTAACCGCCTCCGTGGCTCAAAGTAAACAACATTGGGTTTACGATTTGGAGGTCGCGGGTTCGATCCCCAGCGGGGTACATGTTTAAGTACTCGGTTTGGTTGGTGGTAGGGCATTTTAAATGTCCGCCTGGCTAGCTACCACCATCTTATCTAAATCTGCCGCCAAGCAGCAATGTTAATAGCATTGTTGTGTTCCGGTTGTCCGAGATAAGATAGCCAGTCCCCCAAATATGTTGAGGATTCCGGGTCAGTACGCTTCCACCTTCGACCTCATCTTCACTTAACATCAGGTGTCATTGAGGTCAAGTACGAACCTGTAGTGCTTAAAAAAAAATACATAGCTCAAATAACTGATGATGGTATAAAAGTTGTTGAATGGATACCACGCACCGGCAAGGTGAACGAACGACATAATGAAGGTCGCGGAAAATCACTGGAGGCAGGCCACTTCCGACCGATCGTTCTAGAAATCAATTGCCTAAGTGCTATGATGATGATTAATAATGAAATATTACAATATAAAATAATAATTAATAATTTTGTAGAGAGTTTGAGTTTCTTGCTAGTTTTTCTCAGGGGATAATTGCCTTTTGAACAAGCGGTAGGTTTAAAAAATGTAAAGTCTGACTATTTTAAGTGTACCCTGTGTACTTACAAAATAAAGCATTTTTGATTTTGAATTCTATTAAATTAAAAACATTAAAAGTTTGTAAGGAATACCATGTGACTTAAACACAATCAATAAACGTAATACTGTCTACCATTTCTCACAAACATCATCAAAGAGATTCAATTGGCATCGAAGGAGGGGTTCCTTAGCCCGGCGGAGTTTTTAAAGTGCAGCGCGAGTAGGTCCAGAGCACGAAATATGACGTCCTTGTTCACATCCTTGTGACTGAAGCTCGATATTGTGAGTCTTACTGCCTTAGACACAGTCTCCTCGCCAAACACTTGTAACACTGTCAAGGGTAAAGACATAGATTACATACAAGTTACTACGTAACATTTTCATCATCATTATTATCATCAGCCCGTAAACATCCTACTGTAGGGATATAGGCCTTCTCTCGTATAATGAGGGAGTATGGGCCATAGTCCACCACGCTGGCCCAATGCTTGGGGACTTCACATGCCTTAGGATTTCTCAGGCATGCAGGTTTCCTCACGATGTCTACCTACACCGCTGAGCAGTCGGATAAATTTATCTTAAAATAAATGAAAAACATCCATAACTCGGGTACACATGTCCGTATTCATCAAACGTGCCCCTAGCGGGATTCGAATCCGCGACCTTTTGGTATAGCAGTCAGCGTTTCTAACCACTACATCAAACCGGTAGTCAAATGGCGATATACTATTTCAAACAAAAAACAGAAATATTGCAATGGCTTAATAAATGTTTGAAATATCGCGGAGTATACATAAAAAAAGTAGATTTGACACTCGGCTAAAAAAGTTGACCCACAGTAGTAAACCTGTACGACGTCGGGAATCGAACCCATGGCATCCGGTTCCTAAACGCTATCCTTAGACATACACACAGCGCCATCTAGTTCCACAGTAAGCAACTATAGGCTTGTGTTGTGGATACCAGATGGTTGATATACTACATAAATACATTTTTTTTGTAAATAAATACTTATTTTATATGAAAACATCCTTAACTCAGGTACACATGTCCGTATTCATCACACAAACATATGCCCCTAGCGGGATTCAACCCGCAACCTTTTGGTATAGTGGTCAGAGTTGCTAACCACTACACCAAAGGTCGTATATAGTTTTACATAGAGTTACGGAAACCGTTAAAAATGCTTGGCGGCAGAAAGAGCTCTATCAAGGGCGACTTCCTCAATCAAAAAGAAATTCAGGGCCTGCTAAAGATCGAATGTAAGCGGTCGCTCCAGCTCGACATTACAAGTCCTAGACTAGAAAGCTGAAGTGGTAATGAGCAGGTCAAGCAAGCGGGTTCTCGAGTGTAAACCACGACTAGGAAATTGGACGCTCCTCCGCTAGATGGAGCAACAAACTAATGAAAAGAACTAGTAAGTAACTTTCAAAAGGTACTTATTAGTTTTGTTCCACAAACATTTCGTTTAACACAAAAGCGATTAATTGTTATGCATGCTGATTATCTTTGTATGAAACTTTAATATTGTCCAATATTTGCACGTCATTGTTATGACTGAATTAGGCGGATCTTATTGTAACAACACCTAATCTAATGTACCCTATTCAAGAGCAAATAAATCATATTCCATTCCATTCCATTCTATTCTATTCTATTCTATTCTATTCTATTCTATTCTACGATCTGCGTCAGATGCTTGGACCCATAGATCCGGCGCCATACCTTACATCGCTCGATAATTCGATACCTGGTACTTTCTGCATGATAGCTTCACAGGTCTCGTCCAGGTTGAACTCCCTGAGTTTTCTAGTCTTCTGCAGACCTATGTCCGGCCTCTCGTCAGCCATCTCCTCAAATACCACGAACACCGTCTTCCTCAGCCAGGCCGTGAGATCTTCCAGCAAGACGTTTATCAGGGATTCCCCTAAATCTGAAATGTTTTCATAATAAGCGCCTAACTTCACACCAATAATGGGGTATTGAATTTTTCTCCATTCCCAACCAAAGGCCGCACTGGCATAAAAGAAATAACTTCTTGGACAAACATAATATATGTATATTGACTGTCTTTGACAGCTCAATGACAACGTATCTAAATATATATAACTCAAAGGTTTATTATATTATAGTGATCTATCAACGCCCAGCCCAAACCACTGGACGGATCGGGCTGAAATTTGGCATGCAGGTAGATGTTATGACGTAGGCATCCGCTAAGAAAGGATTTTGATAAATTCTACCCCCAAGGGGATAAAATAGGGGATGAAAGTTTGTTGTTTGTATTTTGATAAAATCTTCCACGCGGACGAAGTCGCGGGAGGAAAGCTAGTTAATACATATACCGGATAAGTGTGTATACCGCAAGGAAAAATATAAGGCATATTAGGCAAGTGAAATAGAAGTTGTTGGTATAAGTTTAATTCTTCTTTCAAAAAACGCACCCTTCCGGCCTGCTATTGATATGCGACTTGCGTGATTTTTAGGGTTCCTACCATGCGTTTATTTGGAACTCATATTTCCTCCAAGTTTTCTTTATTTATTTAATTTAATGATGTAATTATGTGGAGTAGGCTACAGACGCGACAGTCAAATATGCCGCTAGGGGCAAATGCTTGTGTGATGAATACGGACATGTGGGTGTACCCGAGTTATGAATGTTTTCATTTATAATAAGTATTTATTTATATAAAAAAAAATATATTTATGTAGTATATCAACCATCTGATATTCATAACACAAGCCTATTTGCTTACTGTGGAACTAGATGGCGCTGTGTGTATGTCTAAAGATATTTATTTGTTTATTATTTATTTATTTTATTTATTTATTTTATTTAACACTTTATTGCATACACAAAAAACAATTACATTTACAATTTATCCTTAGATCTAATGGTAAACGTAATAAATATAAACAAAGCAGCGCCGTCTAGTTCCACACTGAGCAACTAGTCTATTATTATTATGGATAGACGTTTTTTTGGTAAATATACGCATATTATAAAAGTGTGTATGTCTAAGGATATTGCGACGGTTAAGGGTTGTCTTAGGGCGTTAGCACCCGTTTAGCCGCCAGCAGATAGGTAGTTCAGCTCACCCCCCTGCACCCCTCGGCAAATCTCCCCGTACGGTCACTGGCCTGAAGGTCTTGGACCTGCAGTGGACGTAGCCTTCGAGTCCTCTCGTAGATGACGACGAGATCGACACTGGATGAGCGGTTTTCGGGGGAGGGTAGATCAACCCCGAAGGTCTCCCAGGTGCAGACTTGGATGTCGACGCCGACAAGTAGTCACTTCGGACCTTGATCCCTAGAGGGATCTTCCGTAGTTTACTTAAGAGGGTTCAGGTGGTAACCGAAGCAGTGTTCTCCCGGTAGCAAGGCCGCGGTCAAACAGAGGACGATTCGGGTTCCCCCACTCTAATTAGAAATCGTCTTAACGACGTCATCGCAACCGGACAAATTACCGTACCGCAATACCGTAGTGAGACCCTTTTTAAATGAAATAATAATTTGAGGGTTCCGTGGGAAACTTTTATTATTAGGTTGAAGTAGTATGTGAAATTATATTAAGTAAATAATAGATGTTTTATGGGTAGTTGATATGGAGAGTTGTGTTGATAATGAGTAGTAGTACTTATATATTCATTTGTGTGTCAATATATCTACAATAGATAGATATCTATTTAAATATTAGTTAAGAAAGCATTACAATTATATTCAGTAAAAAAATAGATCTTTATGGGTAGTTGATATGGAGAGTTGTTAATATTAAGTAGTACAGTGGCACCACTCTGCCTTCCGGCTCCGCAGAATACCAGCGTCGTGGTTACTCCAACCCCACACATGCTGAGTGGAGACCTTTTTGGATTTAGGTATTGTAAACTTACGTATGTATAATAATAAATAAATAAATATCCTTAGACATACACACAGCGCCATCTAGTTCCACAGTAAGCAACTATATGCTTGTGTTGTGGATACCAGATGGTTGATATAATACATAAATACATTTTTTTTTGTAAATAAATACATTATTATAAATGAAAACATCCATTACTCGGGTACACATGCCCGTATTCATCACACAAACATATGCCCCTAACGGGATTCGAACCCGCAACCTTTTCGTATAGTGGTCAGAGTTGCTAACCATTACACCAAACAGGTCGTCAAACATCTTTATAACAGAAATCCAAATAGAAACTTTCTTTCTTTCTTTCAAATAATCTGTAACTTTAAAGGTACAATCGTGACCGTGCTAGACGCAACGTTACAATGGTGTCGATTCGGATGTACAACGAACTAACTAAATTTAAATTATATGTATCCTTTTCTAACCACTAATACATGAAAAGGACGACATATAATTAAGTCCTGTCAAATTAAGTAAAATGATCAAAACAAGCACTTCTTTATCAATATTAGGTGTACACCTAGCGACGTCACGATTAAAATACTATAGAGCGACTTGTTTTGACAGCTCTTAACTTAATTTGACAGGCCTTAATTTATAGTCGTCCCTTTCATGTTAATAGTGTTAGAAAAGGATGTATCTGCTTTAAATTTAGTTAGTTCGTTGTACATTCGAATCGACACAAATATTTATTATTTCTTATGTATGGGTTGTGTGGCATTGACTGACCAGCAGCGAGTAGTGTGGCGAGGCGATGCGTGAGGTGCTGCTGCAGCAGGCCGGCCGCGCCCAGCGCCTCCGCCCCCGCGCACCAGCCCGCGCCGCACGACCCGCACCACTCCTCTGGCGGACACAAGCACTCGTGTCACCGTTGGCATATTATTGATCCAAACTACCCTAGTAATTCTGCTTCAAAACCTACAATTGCGCGTTAGTTCGGCTAGGGGTGAATGTTTGTGACAATTACGAACATTAACCGCCTCCGTGGCTCAATGTAAATAACATTGGGTTTACGGTTCGGAGGTCACGGGTTCGATCCCCAGCGGGGTACATGTTTAGTACTAGATTTGGTAGGTGGTAGGGCATTTTAAATGTCCGCCTGGTTAGCTACCACCATCTTATCTAAATCTACCGCCAAGCAGCAATGTTAATAACATTGTTGTATTCCGGTTGTCCGAAATAAGATAGCCAGTCCCCCAAATGTGTTGGGGTTTCCGGGTTAGTACGCTTCGACCTCATCTTCACTTAACATCAGGTGTGATTGAGGTCAAGTACCAACCCGTTGTGCATAAAAAAAACATTATATAAATGTTAATATTTTGTTATCTTTATTCGTTAGCTAGTATCGTAGCAATATAGTACATGCTTAGGTGTAGGGAAGACCTATGTCTGGATGGAGACTGATGATTCAGGACTTTAATTACCTCCTGGAGGGTGGCATATTTACGCAATAGCAGCGAGATATTCCGTATACAGCGAATCATCCCTCCTGCCTCGCTATGCTTCGGAGGTAAAAAAGAAAACGGCATCCCCAAACTTCTCAGAAACAATTGTTCTAGTGATTGATGTATAATTGGGGACAATTTAAAGGTTGTTAACGCCAAGGTGACAAGAAATTACTTTGACAATTGCAATTTGACATTCCGCAATTCATTACACCAACCACCCCACGTTTCGGCGGTATCATGGAGACATTTAAACTCACCGAAGTCTTCCGGGACGACTTCCTTGGGCGGCGGGGGCGGAGTGCGGAGATGCTCCAGTGAGTCAAGCGCTGCATCCACGTGACTGTACGCGCGCCGTGAACCAACCAATCTCGCCACTGCGCCGCACACCTACCACAGATAACGATTAAAGGTAAACCATAGTAAACAGTTTTGATACATTTTATAATCTACCCACTTTTCTAAAAAAAAAAAACTCGACAGTACATTTTGTATTTTGAGGGATGG
Organism: Oegoconia quadripuncta; assembly: GCA_949316235.1. NCBI lineage: Eukaryota > Metazoa > Arthropoda > Insecta > Lepidoptera > Autostichidae > Oegoconia > Oegoconia quadripuncta. The sequence continues at coordinate 1,200,828 of OX438758.1, forward strand.
CGCGTTCGATTTCTACAAAAAAAATGTCCTATGACACTCTGAGACCAAAATGAACTCAAATGGCAAAAGGAAAAGGGAAATTTTAATGACCACCTGTACACACATTATGGCATGCAATAAAGAATTGAATTGAATTGAAATCCATTTCCTGGGGCAGTCGGATGAAAAGGTATATGCTATTTTCTACATTTTTTTTAAGCACAACGGGTTAGCACTGGGCCTCAATCACACCTGATGTTAAGTGAAGATGAGGCCGAACGTGAAACTGACTGACCCGGAAACCCAAATATTTGGGGAACCGGCTATCTTATATCTGATAACAGGAAAACAACATTGATGTTTGGCGGCAGATTTAGATAAGATGGTGGTAGCTCGCCAGGCGGACATTTTAAATGCCCTGCCACGTAGCAAACCGAGCACTAAACATGTACCTCGCTGAGGATCGAACCCGCGACCTCCGATTCGTAAACCCTATGTTGTTTACATTGAGCCACGGAGGTTAAAATTTATCGGGCGGGTTTAGCAAATTTAATAGGGATGTGTTTAAATTTCTATTTTATTATGATTATTTCGATATTTTTATTTTTTGTATGAAAGATCAAATAATCCCAAGTGAACGTATAAATTTAAACCTATCGCATTCAAAATTCAAGTTTCAAATTCAAATACATAACAGGTTGTCAGAGATAAGGTGGTCCATCCTCCAATATGTGTATTCCGGATCAAATTACACCTTGGGCCTAATGTTATGGACTTTACGTTCCGAAATAGATGCCCTTTTTAGTACTTACACTGAGTTCTATAGAGGTACACACGTAGGTCCAGTCATAAGCCACATAGGGCGGAACACCCTCGGCCTCCCCCTCCGCCCCCACCGCTGTCTTTATGGAGTTGAATACGCCGGTAACAGTCCGATGGAACAGTCTGCGGATACAACACAGGAGGACGCTTTTATAATAAGGTTCCAGTGGATATTCAAAATTTACCTTTAAATAAATTCAAAACCATCATAAAACAGACATTGGTGTCGATTCGGTTTTACACAAACTAGACTAAAACCAATTTTAAAGTAGGCCTGTCTTTTTCTCTCTGGAACAATATAACGTGACATCACCAGTCTAAATCTGGTTTTAGTTTAGTTCGTGTGCAACCGAATCGACACTATGATTTACCAAAGGCTATTATAAAATTTCTGACTATCTGGATAATAAACAAGCATGGACATAGACCGCTCGGCGGTATTCAGTCTAATTATACAATATAATATAATTGTAACCCAAACTTATTTAAAAGAGCAACCCTTGAGTTTCTTGCTCGTTCTTCTCTGGGGAATCTGCTTTGCGAATGAGCAATAATGTCAATAATTTTAATAATAAGATAAAAAATGTGACGTTTTCAAGTGATAATCTTTATCCTACGAAATAAATATTTTTTGAGTTTGACTTTGAGGAGATCACTCTCAGTAATGGTACCGGCGGTAAGTACCCAAAGCTGTGATAACATTTCTGACCATTTGGACGATAAACAAGCATGGACATAGACTCCTCGGCGATATTCAGTCCAATTAAATAATATACTATAAATCTTTCAATTCAGGCAGGCCATGTACGAGTACCAATGAGTATTTAAATTTAATTTAATTACTTATATGCGTTTATCCAACTGTTCATAAACGAATCAAATCAAATGAAAATCTTTTATTTCGTAAGTTATAAGAATAACATTTGAAATCGTCATGTTATACAATTATCGCAGTCTCCCCAGAGAAGAACGAGCGAGTAACTCTGGGGAAATGGTGAAGGAAAATATTGTGAGGAAAACTGCATGCCTGAGAAATAAAAATTCAAAGGCATATGAAGTCGTGGTGGACTATAGCCCATACTCCCTCATTATACGAGGGAAGGTCTATGTCCCTGCAGTGGGATGTTTACGGGCGGATAATGATATTTTTCCTGGTATTGTCCAATTACAAATTGTAACCCAAAACCTACTTAAAATGAGCAATCTTTGCTCTTCTTGCTCGCTCTTATATGAGGAGTCAGCTTTGTGAATGAGCAGTAATTCAATTCAATTACGCTTTATTGTTTAAATAAGTAATTTTGATATTAATGTAAAAAAATGGCCGACGAAGAAAAGCAAGAAAATAGGTTATTCGCCGAAGAGGTACACTGACCGTCTTACCTCATCATTTTCCTGCCCTTATCCCACTCTAAGTGGGGTCGGCACAACATGTCATCCTCTTCCACTCTCCTCTATCAGCCGTCATCTCCGTACTCACCCCTTTCACATACATATCATTCCTCACGCAATCTACCCACACCTTCTTTGGTCTTCCTCTACCTCTGTATCCCTCCACATTCATACTTAACACTCGACCTGTTACGTGCCCTTCATCCCTCCTCATAATGTGCCCAAACCATGCTAACCTATTACTCCTCAGCTTTTCTGTTATTGGCGCCACTTTTAGACTTCCTCTGATATACTCATTCCTGATCTTATCCATTCTAGTCACACCACACATCCATCTTAGCATTCTCATCTCTGCCACATGCATTCTACTTTCATCAGTTTCTTTCATTGCCCAACATTCAGATCCATACATGGTGACAGGTCTTATGATGGTTTTATAAATTTTGCCCTTGAGTTTCAGGGGCATTCGTGGGTCACATGTAGTCCCAGAAACCTGTCGCCATTTCATCCATCCTGCATTTATTCTGTTCCTCACATCCTGGTCAATATTGCCGTCGTTCTGAAGTAATGAACCTAGGTACCGAAAATTTGAGCAGATTGGTAGCAACTGACCGTCTTACCTATTCATAAAAATTTACAAACGCTTTATAAGCCTGTTTTAGTTAAAGTATGTTGTCTCTGTCGCTCATAAGGAAATGTTGCAATGTGAGAAAGTGACAAAACATACTTTAACTAAAACAGGCTTAAGTATAAAGCGTTTGTAATTTTTTTTTTATGTACAACGGATTGCTACTTGACCTCAATCATACCTGATGTTAAGTGAAGATAAGTTCGATGGTGGAAGCGTACTGACCCGGAAACCCCAACACATTTGGAGGACTGGTTATCTTATCTCCGACAACCGGAACACAACAATCCTATTAACATTGTTGCTTGGCGGCAGATTTAGATAAGATGGTGGTAGCTAGCCAGGCGGACATTTAGAATGCCCTACCACCAACCAAACCGAGTACTTAAACATGTACCATATGTGAATATTAAACATATATAATACACAGATAAACTTGAGATTGTTGAGAGCGTTGCGAATTTAAAGAAAGAAGAAAGAAAGAAACAAATACAGAAAATTTCGTAAGGTATAACATTTTGCATAATTAAATGTATTTGTGGCAAAGGGATTGGGCATCAGCATTTGCTGCCAATGTCTTATGGCAATTGACAGCGCTGGTTTTCAGCGCAACCCCTCTCTCACTTAGGTTTTCAACATAAAACAGCAGTCAAGCGCGTTCCCACATACTATGTGTGAGAAAAAAAAAATGAATGTCGTGTCTCGCTCCTAATGTAGTCCGATACTCACTTGTCAAGTCTCTGCATGTTGTTGGAGGTTAGACCGGGCGAAGCGCCCCTCTCGAGATTCATGTCGTATTCATCTGCACAGAATAGTAATGTTAGACAATCTCAATCAATCAATCAATCAATCAATCAATCAATCAATCAAGTACACTTTGTTGGTATCTCAATGTTGGTATGACAATTTGGTTACAATTGTTGGTAAGCCTAGTAAATATAACAATACTTCGAAAATTTACTAAGTGTTTATATATTATTTATAATTAGCTTTTAAGCCTCTCGAATGCAGGAGCGATTTTTTTGATTGATTTTGTATTCAAAAAGAAGTCTTAATTTATGCAATGAGGGCGCCACTGGAAGGAATAAACCCTCTTAATATCACTAAATAAGGCTAAGAACCTATCCCCTCGTTTAGTCCTTAATACAAAAAAAACCGAACTCAAATCTGACCACGGATTAGTGAGATATATCCGACCACACATACACAAACTCGTCGGAATATAAAAATATATTAAAAAATAAATCGTTCCAGCTGCGATTGGATATGCACTTATGAATTTCACTAGCTGTTGCCAACGACTTCATCATGGAATAGATGGAATATTTGGACGACCGATTAGTGTAGTGGATAGTGACCCTATCAGCGAAACCAACGGTTGCGGGTTCGAATCCCGCGAGGGGTAAATGTTTGTGTGATGAATACGAACATTTATTCCCGAGTCTTGGATGTTTATATAAATATTTATGTATGTTTATCCGTTATCTAGTATCCATAGCACAAGCTTTGCTTAGTTTGGGACTGGATGATTGGTGTAAGTGTCCGAAATATTATATTATATTATTATATATTATATATTTCATCAAAATCAGTTCAGCAAAAAAATTTGCCTAGGTCCTAATCTGTCTTATCTACCAACCAAGCTTTCTCATTTTAGTATTGGTGTGAAGTATGATTATAAGTGTGTTATTACCAGCTAACGCAGCGCTGTCCACGTGCGCCGCGCTGCGCCCGCGCAGCTCCTCCGCCCCCGCCCCCGCGCCCGCCCCCGCGCCCGCCCCCGCCCACCACGCCGCCTCCCCGCTGCCGGCATAACACATATCCAATAAGTTAGTTATTGCAAACACACACAAACAGTGATCAAATATTACATAGGTGAGTTTATCTCTTTTAAATCTCTTCTAGAATTCTTCTTCTTGTATTGTATTGTATCTCTTCCAGAAGATAATAAAATAAAGATTTGCAAAACGATGAAGCATTATATTTTTTACCCGACTGTCCAAGGAAGGAGGGTAATGTTTTTCGAGTGCATAGGTATAGTTCTCGAGGCGTAAGCTCAGCTTTGCATTTGTGTGAGTGACGTCAAGCTGCTAGCGGTACAAGAGGTGAAGTGCGGCATGTGCGCGGCAGGGAAGCGACGCGCAGCGGACACGCCGCGCCTCAGGCCGCGTTTAAACAATGCGCGGGACGCGCTGCGCCACAAGCCGTATCTCTATCTGTGTGCACTCACACAAATGCAAAGCTGATCTTACGCCTCGAGAACTGTATGTACGAGTATGTATGACCGTTCCTTTGGCGCATCCTGTAACCTTAAACGGCTTGACCGATTTCGAAGTGCGTGATGTCGTAATATTCATCTTGGTACCCGGAGTGTCATAGGATACATTTTATAGTAAAAAATCCAACATGGCGTCCCCGAAATACAATAAATAAATGAACATCTTTGGACATACACACAGCGCCATCTAGTTCCTCGGGTACACGTGTCCGTATTCATCATACAAACATAATAATATGCCCCTTGCGGGATTCGAACCCGCGACCTTTTGGTATAGTGGTCAGAGATACTAACCATGCAGTACACCAAACAGGTCGATATAATCGGTCGAATAAGTATATATAACACTAGCAGCTGCCCGCGACTTCGTCCGCGTAGACTACATGAATCAACACTTTATTACTTTCCCACGGGAATACATTCAGCAGGAAAATTACCATGTAGAGTTTCGACTATGACATTGACTACGACTTTGACTTTGACTTTGACTTTGACTATGACTTTGACATTGACATTGACATTGACATTGACTATGACTTTGACTATGACTTCGACTGTGACTTTGACTATGACTTTGCCTATGACTATGACTTTGACTATGACTTTGACTATGATTTTGACTATGACTTTGACATGACTTTGACTATGAATTTTACTTTTCGACTGAGTCTTCGACTTTGAGCCTTCGACTTTGAGCCTTCGTCTTTGAGCCTTCGACTTTGAGCCTTCGACTTTGAGCCTTCGACTTTGAGCCTTCGACTTTGAGCCTTCGACTTTGAGCCTTCGACTTTGAGCCTTCGACTTTGAATTTCGAATTTTAATCTTCGACTTTGAATTTCGAATTTTAATCTTCGACATTGACTCTTCGACTTTGACTCTTCGACTTTGACTCTTCGACTTCGACACCAATTTGAATTTGTGATTTCAACCCCTACCACTATCGCGACCCGTAAGCCGTTAGCTTCAAAATAAATGTCATTTTCGCAATCCACGTCCCAAAAAACCTAAATAACGACACCAATATAGACTTTTTTGGTATCATCCCCCACCCCTATCTCACCCCTAGAGGGTTGGCTTAAAATAAATGTCATTTTCATAATCAACATCCCAAAAAAGCTAAACAACGACACCAATATCGATTTTATGGTTTCAACCCCCATTTCACACCCAAGGGGGCTGTTTTTCGAAAAATCTCAACTCACCCTTATCTCATTCTCTAACCCCAAGGGGTTAGCTTCAAAACAAATGTCATTTTCGTAATCAACGTCCCAAAAAACCTAAATAATGACACCAATATTGACAATTTTGGTATCAACCCCCACCCCTATCTCAACCCTAGAGGGTTAACTTAAAATAAATGTCATATTCATAATCAACATCCTATAAAACCTAAATAACGACACCAATATCGATTTTATGGTTTTAACCCCCATTTCACAACCCAGGGGGTTGTTTTTCGAAAAATCTCAAAACACGTATTAGCTTATTGGTTCCTAGGAGTACTCTTGCGAAGTTTCGAGTCGAAAATAGTCGAAATGTCCAAGTTATACTGTTTCTTCATACAAACTTCCCACCCCTGTTTCACCCCCTTAAAGGGTGAATTTTGAAAAATCCTTTCTTAGTGCTCCCCTAGACCTCGTAAGGAACCTACGTGTCAAATTTGGAAACTCTAGACCCAGCGGTTTGGCCTGTGCGTTGATATGTCAGTCAGTCAGTCAGTTTCTTCCTTTATATATTTAGATATACCTACTGTCGGGTTTATTTCGGTATTTAAATACTTAAGCAGTTATTCCTGTAAAATATCCTCAAATTACAATCCTCTAAAGAAAATATGGAAATATAGACGCACCTGTTGGCCCCTTCCGCCCTATTGGGCCCATCGGCCCGCTGCTGCAGCAGACAGCGCAGCTTGGCGATGCTGGTGGAGAGGTCGGCTGCCTCCTCATATTCTGGCTCGGGGGAATCCAGCGGGGGCACCTGCCTCACGATCGGTTTGGCTTGAGACGGCTGGAAGACAACCATCATCATTTTCCTGCCCTTATCCCACTCACAACATGTCATCCTCTTCCACTCTCCTCTATCAGCCGTCATCTCCGTACTCACCACTTTCACATACATATCATTCCTCACGCAGTCTACCCACACCTTCTTTGGTCTTCCTCTACCTCTGTATCCCTCCACATTCATAGTTAACACTCGTCTTGTTACGTGCCTTTCATCTCTCCTCATAATGTGCCCAAACCATGCTAACCTATTGCTCCTCAGCTTTTCTGTTATTGGCGCCACTTTTAGATTTCCTCTGATATACTCATTCCTGATCTTATCCATTATAGTCACACCACGCATCCATCTTAGCATGGAAGACAACCATGTAATGTAAATTAATAGCCTTCAATATTTGAAATTAGAGCTTTACTTAAGTTTGCCGTAAGTAATTACTTCACAGAATTATTTCCTTATTAGCGACACGATCGAATGGTGTAATAATAAATTAGTTTTATTTTTTTTTCAAAATCAAGGGATTCGATTCCTGGCTAGGTATATTGATTTTTCAAAAATTCAATGATGTAGTTAATATTTTCATCAAAATCGAGCCCAAAACTCCTTTGAGTACTTTTCGCTATTCCTCACTAGCTTTCCGCCCGCGACTTCGTCCGCGTGGAGGATTTCATCAAAATCGGTTAAGCAAAAAAAATTTGCCTGTATATTTATCCACGTCCTAATCTGTCTACCAACCAAATTTCATTTAAATCCATCGAGCCGTTTAGGCGTGGAGAGGTAACAAACATACATACATACATACACACAAACTTTCGCATTTATAACATTAGTTGGGATAGTTTCGGATCTGGTCATCCACGTATACTTGATAAATTCACCCTGTGTATAAACCGGCACACACACACAACGCCGTCAAACACATAACATCCATCGTTTCTCGTCGGGGGGTTAAAACATAGTACTCACTATACTATCTTGAGACGCGATCCTGTGCTGTTTCACTAGATGTGGCACAGAGATGGCGCCGTTGTCCTCTGTAATATAATACATAATCATCATCAGCCAGTAAACATCCGCAGGGATATAGGCCTTCCCTCGTATATGAGGGAGTATGGGCCATAGTCCACCACGGTGGCCCACTGCGGGTTGGGGACTTCACATGCTTTTGAATTATTGTGGATAATTCCGATGGTGGCCGAAGGTGAATGCGGGCAGACCCGGAAACCCTATCTTATTTGGGGAACTATCTTATCTCTGACACCCGGAACACAAGAATGCTATTTAACCTTGCTGTTTGGCGGTAGATTTAGATAAGGCGGTGGTAGCTAGGCAGGCGGACATTTAAAATGCCCTATCACCAACCAAACCGAGTACCAAGTACTGCGAATACCGCTGGGGATCTCCGATTCGAAAACCCTATGTTGTTTACATTGAGCCACGGAGGCGGTTATAGTAGTCTTCATTATCTATAAAATATAGGTAACGTAGGGACAATTTTCAGTAGAATGTTTTTCTAATTGAGGGAAGTTATAAAAAGATTTTCGTAAAATATCAATAATACCTCTTTGAATCACAGTGGAAGTAATGACCTCGTTTGTTTCTATCACTGGTTTGAACGGCAACTCTGATGGCTTCACGTCTTGCGGTGGAGAATTTTTATCCAGGCCTCTCTCCCTGTGATGTGAAGGTGACTTATCCTGGAAGGTCACACTCTAGTTATCAGTAACGAAGAAAAACTTAGGTTCATTGTGAAAGAAGTGGTCGCCAATAAAACACAGAACTTAACTTTCTCCCAGGTTATATTAGAAATTACGACGATTTACAAAAACTGTGTTACTCTTGTGACAATCTAACATTAACTGTTTTTCTCGACCTTTTTATATACAACCCACATTTTGTTTTTTTATTTTCATAAAATCGTATCAAACAACAACTGAATAATCTAACAGCTCGTCCATCCTGATGTATGTGTTCACGTCCCTGTGAACCGTTTATATAATTACTACAAAACTTACTGTGCTTATGAATTTCAAAATTGTTTAATTAAATGTAGAGTTATACTACACAGATGAACGAACAATTAGAAATTAATAAACGAAAAAAAAATAATAATTTTAACAATATTACTACTTGCACATTATTAAAATAAAAACATTGCATAAATAACTAACTCTGCTCGTGCACATTGCACATTCAACTATGTGCACCTTGCACGTTTTTTTTTTTTTAAATGAGTTATCAGAAACTTTGTTACCATTGTGCACATTGCACACTAAACTATGTGCACCTTGCACATTAAACTATTGTGCACTTTGCACGTCATTAAAATAAATTATGACAAATTCTGTTACCATTATTGTGCACATTGCACATTAAACCTTTGTGCACTTTGCACGAAATTTAATTACAACAAACCCTGTTGCTATTGTACTATTGGCACACAAAAATATTATTCTATATCGTGCACATTGCACATTAAATAGTTGTGCACTTTGCACTTTTAAATTTTTTCTATCGTGCACTTTGCACTTTAAGTAACGAAATGACATGCACATTGCATATTCATAACATCTAAAACTCGTGCACTTTGCACTTCCAATTAATACCGATTGTCGAGCACCTTGCACACAGTCGTTCATCATTAACTGAACAAAGAGGGGTTCGGCGCGTACATCTTGTACGTTACTAAATATTAACAGTCAATTATCGACTTCAACAGATCATACATTCAGCACATCCTAGTATTTTATATTGACCATCAATAGCGTGCACTTCACCTTTAACAATAACTAAAATATCGTGCATTCCATAATCAGACTCGCCTATTAGTTAAACAAAGTTTTGCCGCAGCACTTTCATCAATCAATATACATTTTTGAATAGTATCATTAATAACTAAAATCTTAACAAACAATAAACCAAATTAGCAAACTTTCCACATGATAATGTACATACACATTGTTTACTGATCTCATTGATTTTATTACATTGTTCATTTAACTATCACTGGTGCAATTTGGTTCTATATCCCTTTCTTCGCTACTACTCGATTCATTACTATCATTGACATTGAAACACGTCCATGGAAAAATCTTATCAACTGAAAATACGCCGCTATAAGTTTTAGTTCCCTTTTTTGTTAGCGGCGTGTCAACCACTTCATACCTATCATTCTCAAAAACTTTACTTATCCTATATGGACCTACAACTTTTGGCAGCAACTTTCTACTTTTCCCGACTGTATGTATTATTCTCTCCACCCTAACTAAATCACCTACCTTATACTTTTGTGGTTCTTTCCTTTTTCTATCAAAATCTTCTTTCTGTTTTCTTTGAGATTCACTAATATGTTTATCTACTTCAGTTCTGATTGTCGTTAAATCACTCGACTCATTATCATCAATATCTGGTTGTATCTCTGACATAAGGTGACCTTCGCAGACCCCAGTAAGTTGTAGGCCAAATAGTACCTCTGAAGGTGATTTGCCAGTACCCTTGTTCATGGTATTATTTAACCCCCATTGTACTTGTAACAACCTATCGTCCCACAACCTCTCGTCTTTACCATGATTTTGCGCTGCTAAGGAGTCTAGGATTGTCCGGTTATATCTCTCCACCTGCCCATTGGCCCGTGGAGTGGCAACAGCGTTTTGAATATGCTTGATACCTAATTCTGTCATAAAATCTTTGAATTTGGAGCTAGTAAACGAGGTTCCCCTGTCACTGATCATACGTTCAGGTAAACCAAAAGTTCCGAAATAGTCTCTAAGAACCGCAATAGATGTACTTGATTTCGTATTCTTCACTGCTTTAAGAACAATAAACTTTGAATATGCATCTATTATAACAAGAATATATGAATTCTTCCTTTTACTTGTCACAAAAGGACCAACATGGTCTATGTGAATGGTATGAAAGGGTTTAGACACTTTGGGTATCGGATGTAAATACCCTTGTTTCTTCCCTGCTGGTACTTTGTTATGTGCACAGGGTAAACATGCTGCAACATATTTTTTTATAAATCTACGCATTTTCGGAAACCAGAAATGTTGTTTAATCCTAGTAAGTGTTTTGTCAAATCCGAAATGTCCAATTTCGTCGTGATTCTTTTGTAAAATCTGCCATCTACACCCCTTTGGTACAACCCATTTCAAACCATCCTCCGTACTCCTATAGACTCGGTCTCGTTTTAATATAAAATTTTTGCGTATCTCTACCACATCATTATAGTTCGGATTTGACAGTATATCCCTTATCCGTTTTACTTCAGAGTCGTTAGCCTGCATCGTCACTAGCCAATCGTCCGTCATTTCAGTAATATTCATAATATCATAGGATTCGATTGCCTTAACAATCCCTACGTCACCCGGGGCAGGGTTACGGCTTAAGGCGTCAACATGCATCATACCCTGTCCAGATCTGTAAAGTATATCGCAATCGTATTCCTGAATTAAACTCCACCATCTTGCCACTCTCGGTAACATGTCCCTTTTTAGAAATGTAGCTCGTAAAGAGTTGCAATCTGTTACTATTGTGAAGTTCAATCCAAGGACATATGGTCTAAATTTAACTAATGCCGCAATAACCGCTAATGTTTCAAGTTCATACGACGAAAAGTGAGACTCTTCTGGTGACGTCTGTCTGCTATAAAATGCTACGGGCTTGAAGACACCATCACTTTGCTTTTGCAGAAGTACACTCCCTATACCATGCTTGCTTGCATCGGTGTGAATTTGGGTTTGCGCACCAGCATCATATAAAACGAGAACGGGTCGGGATGTAAGAGCCTGTTTTAATTTGCAAAACGCTTCTTCTTGCTCCAATCCCCAGGTCCATTTGGCTTCTTTTTTTTAACAATTGAGTCAAAGGTCGAGCAATTTCCGCAAAGCCTCTTATAAAGCGTCGAAAGAAACTCGCTAACCCTATAAATTGTCTCACATTGTGGACGTCTTTAGGTCCCGGAAAATTTGCTACAGATTCTGTCTTTCGAGCACCTGGTCTGACACCCGCTTCAGACACCTCGAACCCTAGATATTCTACATGCTCTTGAAAGAAATAACATTTTAGCTTGCCTCAACTTATCAAAAACTACTCTTAATCGTGCAATACCTATTTCAAAATATTTGCAAGGGATAAGAATATCGTCCATATAGGCTAATGCCTCGTCAAACCTTGTATTTCCTAGAACCAGATTGATCGTTCTTTGAAATACCGCTGGGGCATTCGCTAAACCAAACGGCACCCTATTAAATTCAAATTGCCCATCCGGTGTAACGAACGCGGTTTTCGGTTTTGCGGCCTCAGTTAACGGAATCTGATAATATCCCGAGGCTAAATCCAGCGCACAGAAGTATTTGCTACCAGCTAAACGATCGATCTGGTCTTCAGTACGAGGCATGGGGTAATGTTGTTTAATGGTCTTTCTATTCAACGCTCGATAATCTACGCAAAGACGCTTGTCTCCCGTTTTCTTTTTAACTAAAATAATGGGTGAAGCGTAGGGTGATGTCGATTCTCTAATAATGCCGTGATACAATAAGTCATCTGTCATGGTTCTAACTTCAGCGCGTTCTACGTGGCTCAGTCGATAAGGTCGATAAACTACTGGATCCTCATCTTTTAATTTTATATCCATAGCTTCTACTTCTGTGTGCCCCAATTCGGACATATCTTTTGCAAAACAATCACGATATTCGTTAATTAGTTCCAACAATACACATTTTTGATCTTCAGTAATAGTTTCTCCTATATTTAATTCCTCAGGCTTAATTGGAGAATAATCTCTCTGAATTTTGTTAATACTTAAGCAAATATGTGTTGAATTTAATGATTTTGTATCGATAATGGGTCGGGCTATAATATCATCCCGATTGAATTTTAAGCTTTTGTTCTGGTCATTGACAATAGTTACATAACCAGTACCGTTTTTTAAAATATACCTACCAACCTGAATTTTATAATTCAAACGTTGACCATTTTCAATGTAAATATTTTCTGCGATCTTATCGTTCGTGCAAACCTTAATTGAAGCACTTCCATGAATGCGAACAGTATCAGTGCACTTCAAAATGATTCTGTTGGCATTCATTGAAGTCCGGGACTTAATTATCAATTGTTTATCTGTTTTGTGAACTTCAATATGTGGTTGCTCTGTTGCTGTCTGGCCTATTAGAACCTGATAACTTAGGTAGTAGTCGGGCACAACTAACATGTCCACTTCAATTGTCACACCATCGATCATTATGTTTACCGTACATATACCAAGCGATGCTACAATCGAATTCCCAAATCCGCGTAATGTAGGTAAATCATTGTACTTCCAATCATTAGGACTAATTAGAGTTCGTGCAACTGATTCTTGTATGAGTGAACACTGACTACCAAAGTCCACATAGCCACTCAGAATATTACCGTTTACCGACACTTGTTTTTTAAACTTGCAATCCGCATCATCAGTACTAGGTTGTATTAGTCATAAATTCTTTGTGTCGGATTTATAGATCTCCTTATTACAGTTTGGGTCATTATGACCTATCCTAAAGCACTTTTGACATTTTATTTGCGGTTTCTTGCAACTTGATGCTATGTGTCCTATCTCATTGCAATTAAAACATCTTATTACTCTATTAACATCATGCTTTTGAGGTCTGCTACGTATAGAGTCTATATTTGGTCGCATTACCTTTTTAAATCTATCATTTCGCTCATGTTTTACGTTCCTAAGAAATCCTAATAACTTGTCAGGATCGTCAAATCCTGCCGCCTCTGCACCATATCGAATAGACCTATCTTCTATACCATATAAAATAGTATCGACGGCATTTTTACCAGTGATACTACAACGATTTAACGCAATCAACTTATCGTAGAAATAATCCTCTAAGTCATCGCCAAATTTAGCTCTTTTGTTAAGCATCTCTGTTAGTAAATGGCCATAATTCTCATACGTGGGAAAAGCAGACTTTAATTTTTCCTGCCATATATCCCAAGTATGCATTACAGAGGGCTGCCCTTCGTACCAACGCTTTGCAGTGCCCATGAGCTTAGGAAGCGCATAATGCGCAGTTTGTCTACTATCCCATCCGTAAATCTTGGCGCACTCGCTCACCTTATGTAACCATATATTAATTGTCTGATTTTTAGCTTTAGGGTCGAAGTCTGGCACTACATTCACCGCCGAGAATTTGTTGTCCTTAGTGTGCGGATTCACTGATACAATAGTTTGTAAAGTTTTATTTAATGTATCAAGTAAAGCACTACTAGTAATCTGTTCGTAATTATTAGAAATGTTAGGTAGATTTGGTTGAAAATTAATTTGTTCTGATTGATTTAACATTGGTGAATGTGCTTGACAGATATTTTCATTAATAACTTCCTCGATTTGAGTAGGAACATCTACTAACTGGCTTACACTTCGTGTATCTTGTACTATATTGTTAGATACTGAGGGTATGACGTCACCACCTCGATCACGTGATTTCCTAGGGTTACGCAAATCGTAATCTTTATTAATATGAACAACATTTCGTTCATGAGACTTTCTGACCCTAGTGTCACGGGATCGGTGTCGTGACCCACTCCTTGAAAAACTTCTACCTCTAGAATAAACAGTATGCCGCGACCGACGATACTCATGTAGACGAGAGCGGCTACGTTGACGTCTCTTATTCGATGAATCTGACCTCTGCGATCTCGACGGTCTGTCTGATGTTCGAACCCTCGACTGCGCGCCTGAACGCGAGCACGCCCGCTTGGCTCGTGTGGTTGAACTTCGCGGCGAGCCTGACCGTGAGCGCCTGCCGCGCTTACGCGTACCTGGCCGCACTCTCATCACAGCCGACCGCGACCGGCTTCGATCTCTTCCTTCTCTCGGCATTTATTCGCTCTGTAACATTTTATTTAACATTCACTATACGAGTGTACTGTTACGCAATGAATTCACTACGCAGATTAACCTGGAAGCCTAAAACGTCCATACCGAAAGTGTTTATTAATCAAAATGATAATCTTCAAATAATTGTCGTTGATTCCGAAAATCAAAATAATTGCTTACTGTTCTTTCTTTGGGCAGTTACATAAGCACAACACAATGTCTATCTTTACACATTAACGCTTTCACGTCCACTCGCAAAATATAATAACTATATTACCTACATAAAACGATAAATGTCTATGATTTCAGGTATCCAAACTATTTCCTTAGTTAATAATAGGCAATACAAAATGAACACTAAATGACAGAGAAAAACATAAGTATCCAGACAAACACCCACGGCCTGTGTATAAATGTTCCTATTCATCACACAAATACCCACCTCAAGCGGCCTGGAATCCTCAACCGGTGGTGGCCTCTGGGCCCTGTCGTGTAGATGTATTGTTATGTTATAAATAAAAAAAATCGTTATTTGTACAGAAAAGGAATCAGAAAAAGATACACTAAATGTATCGGCACCTTAATAACAACTCATATCGTACGCTGAACAACATTGCACTCACCTTAAAATGTCCGTTATTTACCTGATTTTTTTTTCAAACCTGTGTTGTGTTCTAAAACGTGATTCCACTTTGTGAGCGTGATTACTCGTATCCCACTTCTGACTTGAAAGAAGTGGTCGCCAATAAAACACAGAACTTAACTTTCTCCCAGGTTATATTAGAAATTACGACGATTTACAAAAACTGTGTTACTCTTGTGACAATCTAACATTAACTGTTTTTCTCGACCTTTTTATATACAACCCACATTTTGTTTTTTTATTTTCATAAAATCGTATCAAACAACAACTGAATAATCTAACAATTGAGTCACATCAAAGATTTTTAACCGTTTTCTAAAAAAAGAGGTTATAAAATGACTATATTTTTATTGACGTATTTTTCACGATATCTTCAACATTTTGGAAACGATTTCAATCATTCTTTTATTAAGGGTACAGCGCCAGTAACCTCATCCGCTATTGCAAGAGTCTGAAAATACTCTATTCACTAGATGTTTCCTCTGGCTTTGCTCGACGAGCAATCTAATTCTATGACCTAGGTGGGAAACTTCTTTCCTTCTTCCCACCTTTAACTCTTCATTAATTGTTTTGGAGCCCAAGGTGCAATAGAGACACGTAGGGCATCGTCTACCTTCAGTAGGCGCCGTGCAGAGTACCACTGTGGATCCTGGCTTACAGGAGTTGCAGTGGGAGGAGTGTGGAGGCATAGCAATAAGAAAAACAAAAAAAAAAACAAACAAGAAATAATGACAAATGTCACTAAAATTACGGTGTGTTTATTTTAATTTTGTTGTATATTTGTGTGTGAATATGTGTGTGTGTGTGTGTGTGTGTGTGTGTGTGTGTGTGTGTGTGCGTGTGTGTGTGTGTGTGTGTGTACGAGCGCATGCATGCATAAGGGTACGCGTCAGTAGGTAGATAATGCAAAATTATGTATACTTTTTTTTTATGATTTACTGAATTCGCGTTTGCCCGTCGCGCGTCGCACCTGATGGAAAGTGACGATGTAGTCGAAGATGAAGCACGCGATCCCAGTAAATACAAACCTGATATAATTATAAGTATATTTATTAGTCACCTGGGAATCGTCACTAAGGCCGGTGAACCGAAGACCCTTCTTCAGACCCGCTATCCCGAAGTCCAAGAGACCTTCCATCATTCCAGCCGCTTCATCCTGAACGTTACGAAACAGAATAAGATTTTGAAATAAATTAATAAATAAATATCTTTGCACATACACACAGCGCCATCTGGGTCCACAGTAAGCATCTAAGCTTGTGTTATGGATACCAGATGGTTGATAAACTACACAAATACATATTTTTTTTGTAAATAAATACATGTATAAATGAAAAACATCCATAACTCGGGAACACATGTCTGTATTCATCATACAAACATATGCCCCTAGCGGGATTCGAACCCGCGACCTTTTAGTATAGAACCACTACACCAAACAGGTCGTCAAACAACACACCGACGCGACGCGTTCTATATCTAGTGTTGTAAGAGACTTGATTCGTTAGATTAGGACTCAATTACTCAAAAACATCGCGCTCAGTGAATTTCTGAGTGTGGTTAGTTTTTTTATGAATTTGAGTCTTTTGGAGTCGCGTGTCGAGCTTGAGTCAAGTATTGTTTTACCTACGTCAACAATGAAACTATTACATGTGTTGAAATAACAGATTGGTAATTCATAATTTTCATAGTTTTTTACTTTAAATGAAATACAACAATTTACACGACGAGAACAACTTAGCGCGACTCGAGTGAGAACGAGTCACGGGCACGATATAACTCATGTGGCACGTATATATCTCCCTTGAGATAGCCGATGCGACCTCGGACCAATCATGTGACCCAAGTTTTGTGACTGATTCCCTTTAAAGCAAACACCAACGTCGGCCTTCAGCACGATCAATAATAGAGTTGCGAGCATTTGGAATCAGCTTCCTCAAGAGGTTGTTGATGCCCCCTCCGTGAACAGTTTTAAAAATAGACTTGAGTAAACGTGTTGATTAATAAACCTAACTTGAGACCTGAAAAGCACGTGCATACTCAAGCAGTACTCACTTGAGAGGTGCGCGTATTAATAAACGAAACTCAAAACTGTCATTCATTCGTCGCTGAGGCGAATACTTGAGAAGTGATCTCAGCTAAGTAGACCTCAAGATTGGTTTATAAAATAGCACGGAGCTTGAGATAGCGTCAACTGCTTAAGATGCATCTCGGGTGATACAGCCTCAAGACTTGTATTGAGATTGGTTTATTAATAAGGGCCTAAGGCCCGTATTTCAGAATGTTGCTGAAGGGGAGATCTACGCTTGTTCATATATACAGGGTGAAATTTAATTCGTGTAATTCCTGTTTACTGGTGACTCTATTCCTGATTACGAATTACTTTCCACTAGGAACCATATTTTTTTTCAATTCCCCACACAAAGAAGACCATTCTGAAACCACCTGAATGGAAGTCCCACGATTTTCGGCTGAATTCGGCTATGGTTTCTAGTGGAAAATTGTTTGTAATCAGAATGGAGTCACCAGCCGAAAATTGTTGGACTTCCGTACTAAAGGTGTGGTTTCAGAATAGTTTACTTTGTATGGGGTAATCAAAAATTTTTTGATCGAATTCGACTATGGTTCTTTGGGGAAAGTTGCTCGTAATTAGGAGCGGCGTCACCAGTTAACGGAAATTACACGAATTCAAATTCATCCTGAACAAAGAGGTGCCGCTACAGGTACAAGTTACATAAAGCTGTCCCTTTTTAACTGTCCTCAAGCGGAGATCTCTGCTAGAGTAACATTCTGTAATACGGGCCTAAACTTCTAGGAGATTCCAGTTAATTTTACAGCTCGAGTGGTTGCTCCGAAAATACGAGCTCGACTCAAGTTCCAAAAGACTCGAGGGCTTGAGTCTTTTACAACACTACTTGGTTGCCGCTCTACAGACTCGCGCGACCTGCACGAGATCGTGCAACATTAATAAAAAAAAAACAATGAAAAAGTTGCTCTTATTCACATAAAATGTACTGCGATCCCGTATAGCGTCGCGCGAATAAACGGCCGTGAAAAATTGTGGATTTAAATCACATCAGCAGTGGTAGCATGACAACTTGCGACATAGTTTACCACACATTTTATAGCAGTCATCTGTCAAAATGAGCGACATACCAGTCGTACAGCAGCATTTTGACAGATGCGCGTGATATAACGTGTGATAAACGTATATCGCGTGTGGTCATACTACCCGTGCAGGTCAAAACCTGGCTGGGTTCACATCAAACGTATAGTAGTGAGCGAGCAGACTCACTCTGAGCCCCAGAATTTAAGTCAAACTATTTTTCCTTTATAATTAGAGGAATGCATGGGAAAGTACATTGTCTGTTGTTTTATTGTTGATTAATAATGTACCAATGCTCGCTCACATTCGTCAGTTATGTTTGGTGTGAACGAAGCCTCAGACATACCTACAATTCAGCGCAACGAGGCGCCGGACAGTCCAGAACCCTTCTTGTCAAACTTCAATAGTAATGAACTTCATCGTCAACTGTCAAATTCGATCAGTAATAGGCTTTTATCTGGCAAGTCCTTCGTAGTAGAGCTTCAACTGTCAATTCGACTATCTATAGGGCTATACCTGTCCAGTTTGACCAATGGTAGGTCTTTAACTGTCACGTTCAAGCAATAGTAGGGCTTTAACTGTGAAAGTTCGATTAATATTAGGCCTTTAACTGTCAAGTTTGGTCAATAATAGAGCTTTAACTGTCAAGTCCGACTAATGGTAAAGGACCTGCAATAAAGCTCATATCATTGAAGTAAGACATTAGCTCCCGGGCCGGTATTAACAATGATATAGGAAAGTTCCCGAAGGTATTCGGTCTGTGACATTCTAATTCCTTATCTTAAGTCAAGTTTCATATGTATATTCGAAAGAGTTATTCCCGAGTCATGAATGTTTATACAGGTTAAAATAGAATTCATGTAATTCCCATTAACTGGGTAAGCCGCACTTGATTACGAACAACTTCCCTCAAGAAATCATAGTCGAAGTCAAAAACCACTACTTAGGTCTCTGACTTTTTTCTTTACGTTAACTCCCGCCTCGTGAACATTAGTTGACTATCTATAAGTGTTTCTAGTGATTGTGTTTTATACTATATTATTAAGTATTTATATATATTTATTTTATATCGCTACTATTGCTATCATCAAAAATTATTGTAAATTATTTTGCGCAATAAAGAGTATTTGTATTGTATTGTATTGTCGAAATTCGATCAAAAAATTTTTGATTACACAAAGTACCTACCAATCTGGAACCACCTTTGATATGGAAGTCCAACAATTATCGGCTGGTGACTCCACTCCATGTTACGAACAGCTTTCCACTAGGAGCCATATCTAAATTCAGTCGAAAATTATTGAATTTCCATACTAAAAGTGGTTTCAAATAGGTAATCAACTTTTTTTGATCGAATTCGACTATGTTATTCGTAATCAGAAGTGGAGTAACCGAATTACACGAATTAAATTGCACCCTGTATAAATATTTCTGTAATTTTATCTGTTATCTAATACATCAAAGTACAAGCTTAGTTTAGGACTAGCTAATTGATGTTAAGTAAGTATTCAACATATTTCATTAATTTCTAAAAAAAACTTCGATTAGACCCGAGATCGCCCGGAAACTTTCCAATATCGAATCGGTTTACCATATCAAACCATTATGAATAGCTCAGAAACGTGCACTTTGGCAGTAACTGATTGTTCATAGCTGGCTGTCAATTGGGTAATAGTTTATGATTTAGGTAAGTATATACCACCACCAATCAGAAATTCTGTTTCAATTCCTTCCTTTAAACGTAAATATAAAATGCACCTATTAATTTCACAAAAATGTAAGGTATAATTTAAGAACTGTGCCAAGTTGTATAACATGTATCGAAGCAAAATCTAAGTTTTTCACTTGAGAATAGTGTTACTTACGTAGCTGATTGTTGTATTAGCATTGCGCCTCTTTTATAAGCGGGTAATGTATATGGTTGTGCTCTCTTTTCTTGACATGCTTGTAACAAATTCTCCTTTCGTAAATCCAATGAAATGCCATTGTACCACTTTATTAGCCAATTTTGCGAACACTTTTATGGTTGCGTACTAGTATTTGTACTGTGCGGTGTTGTACTCTCCAGTCTCCATCCTCCGGTGTCCACAGAATACCAGTGTCGCGTCACTGGGCTCCGGTGTCGCGACATTATGCTGAGCGGATGCCTTTTTGGCACCACCATTTCATGTATTTTAATTTAAGTACTTAATTTTAAGTTAAACAGTAATGGTGCCAAATAAAAACTTTTTCTTTCTTTCTTTCTTTCAAGTAAAGATTTCATAATAGACACTGCAGGCAACAACGTTTGTAGACATTTTGACATGCAACCGACACAGTACTATCGAAGACCTACATAACTACCACATGCCAACGAACATTCAGGTCATGCAGCGCCAATACAACAGTAAACTTGAAGTCACTAATTAAATATAAATCAATTTGTTTTTCAAACAATAAGTCTGTTGTGAAGTGAATACTCGCACATAAAAATGGAATTTCAAAATAATTTCCACTAAAATAATTGTGTTCCGAAATCATAATCAGCGGCTACTACTTCACTTCTGGATAGATGCCTCTCTCAAGACAAGTCACCAAGCCCGATTTTCGGCATTACGCAACTGACGATCGTTGTTGCTCCCATCCAGGAATAAAAAATTGAATTCCTAAAATGATCTAGGAGGTTGTCCCACACTATGTGCCTATCGCGGTCTCCATTCTAGAACTCGCTTTCAGATGCCGTCAACAAATGACAGTCATATAAAAATCAAAATTCCTAACATACCTAACATAACATATGTATAATTTTGACATTTTCATTTGGCTTATTTCAATTCCATAGACATATTTTATTCATATTTAGACATATTAACATAACGATTCGTATATCACTGAGGTTTTGATTTGGTTTCATTGATATTTATATAATAATTTCATAATTAATAATGCATTAGTACGAATTTTATTGTAATTTAATTAAAACATTACCCATTCAATGTTAAAGTAACCGTTGTCAGTAACATAATAAGAATCTTTAATTGGCATAAGTTTGGTATTAGTTTTCTGAATAAGAATTTGTAATAATGCTGTTGATTCTATGTAAATAAATAAAATAAATAAATAAATCACATTTCATAATTATGAAGTTACATCAATTGATCAACGATACCATTTCAAAGACTGATAAATCTTAGGACTCGGGTTAAATTACGTGTACTCCAAAGTAATAGGGACTTTCTTTGCATTAGTATTCAATTTATGGATTTAAAATAAAAAAAATAAAATATACTTGGACATAATACAGACAGCGCCATCTAGTTCCACACTAAGCAACTAGGCTTGTGTTGTGGATACCAGATGGTTGATACACTAAACAAATACAATTTTTTTTGTAAATAAATACATATATAAATGAAAAACATCCATAACTCGGGTACACATGTCCGTATTCATCATACAAACATATGCCCCTAGCGGGATTCGAACCCGCAACCTTTTGGTACAGCAGCAGAGTTTCTAACCACTACACCAATCAGGTCGTCAAATTATGACATCAGGTTGACATATTAATTCTAAAATCCAAGATAACGAAAATATCAATTCAATAACATATACAGGGTGAATTTGAATTCGTGTAATTCCCATTAAATGATGACGCCACTCTTGATTACGAATAACTTTCCCCAAAGAACCTCAGTCGAAATCGATCAAAAAATTTTCGATTACACATACAAAGTAAACAATTCTGAAACCAATTTTAGTATGGAAGTACAACAATGGTGTCGATTCGGATGTACACCAACTAAACTAAAACCAGTTTTGGAGTGGTGCCGTCACATCGTACTGTTCCAGGGAGAAAGAGACAGTACTACTTTAAAACTCGCTGCGCTCGGGCGCCAAAAACCTCGTATGCAATTGATGTCATACAGCCCTTGGTTAACAATCTACTAGTAATTGCCTCCTGAAACATTTAAGGTAATCGGGACAGTGTTCGATCAGTGACAGACCACTACCTCGTTCTATTAAATCCCTAGTGTTATTCTGATATCCTTATCGCCTTTAGTAGCTTGACATGATTTCGCGCCCGCGTACCCTGTTAGTAAAAAACTAAATAAAACAAAAGAAATTGAATTACAATAAGAAGTCTCCATTAATTCCGAACAGATGTAAATTAATGAGTCCGAAAATTTTACGGCCTTTTACGTCTTCTGCTTACTACATGACTATGGTTCAACTCGTAACTGTGGTAGCATGCATATTGTGTATTAACACCAACACCAAACTATGAAACACTTGAATAATACGTTAAATCGTGCTTTGAA
The DNA here is from genome assembly GCA_949316235.1 of Oegoconia quadripuncta. NCBI lineage: Eukaryota > Metazoa > Arthropoda > Insecta > Lepidoptera > Autostichidae > Oegoconia > Oegoconia quadripuncta. The sequence goes on from OX438758.1 coordinate 1,223,848, forward strand.
GGACTTAAGCCACAACAGCATTAACAATAACAGAAGACGGACATCTATTAACAGTATTATGCAATTCGAACCTCGGCTAAAACCCTTTCGGTATTGTGGCGAACGACCACCGACCTAATAAATCCAAAGCATGTTAATGATGATCATCAAAATGTCTGGACCAAACGAGATATATAGTATTCAGACATTCTGACGTCAGGATATCTGTGTCATTTTTATTTTTCATAGCTCTATTCCTTCGTTAAGATTTAGTACGAAATTTCTACCTAATGATGAGTTATTTTCAACCCTTTTAGTGATAGAAAAAACAAATTAAGTTACTGTGCTTGAAAATTTTCAAAAGAGAAACTCTAAATTAACGTATTTAAACGTAACGTAAAAAAGAAATATTATGAAATAAACTATCATTACATCAGCCACGGAGCTTTCAGTGATGAATATAGGCCTGCGCCAAGATTGTCCAGAGTCACAAATAAATAATAATATTTCATCATCATCAGCTTGCAGCTGCCCAATGCTGGACATAGGCATACCTTATGCCACCACAATCGGTTTCCCACCTTCCTCATTCAAACCACTACCAGTTTACCTTCTTGGTCGTCGCTTCATCTGGTGGGAGGGCGAGTACGTGGTCTCAACGACTATTGGCTCTGCGACTGCCCATTGCCACCTCAGGTTGCTAATTCTTTGGGATAGCTATATCAACAACATTCGTTCGTCCTCAAATATTCTCATTCAGGTTTTGAGGGTAGGTAGTAACTATTTAGTCATCTATGGTGAAAATAACTATGGTTTCTAGACGAAATAAATTATAGTTACATGCCAGTCTCTGTCCATTTTGTGAACGAAATTAAAAAGGGATGAGACTAACATAAATTTAATTTTAAACATATGTCACGGAAAATGGTGACTAGACTTTAGTGTTTTAATGGCCTTTGTCAAAGTCAAAGTCAAAAATGCTTTATTTTGTAGGTACACAGAGTACACTTAAAATAGTCAATTTTACATTTTTTAAGCTACTGCTTGTTCAAAATGCAATTTTCCCCTGAGAAGAACAAGCAAGAAACTCGAAGGGTTGCTCTTGCATGTTAAGATACCTGATTTATTTGTAAGCAAGTATTTAAATTCTATACCAAGTTTAATTTAATATCCCACGACTGCACCGAAGCTGAAAAAGAAAGAAAGCAGACAGAGCGTGCAAATAGACTAACATTGGAATTGCGGGGAAGGTCTATATGACTGGGGACCTGTAGATCGCCTATCTTGGTCTTCGCTTGGTGCACAGTGGTCTGCAGGTCTTTGAGCAGTGCGTCTGCCGGCTTCGGACTGTGTTCCTTTTTCACTGGGCTCCGTTCTTTTGGACTTACGTCAGTCAGGTCCATGTCTATGCCATCTTCGTCTCCTGGTAGTTAAAATTAATTTATATTATAATTTTCTTACAAAAAAAACCTTTCATTTTGCAATTTAAATATGACTTCATGGATGACGTCTCGCACTGTTTGGTGTTTTGACGACCTGTTTGGTGTAATGGTTAGCAACTCTGACCACTATACCAAAAGGTTGCGGGTTCGAATCCCGCTAGGGGCATATGTTTGTGTGATGAATACGGACATGTGTCCCTGAGTTATGGATGTTTTCATTTATAATAAGTATTTATTTACAAAAAAAATGTATTTATGTATTATATCAACCATCTGGTATCCACAACACAAGCATATAGTTGCTTACTGTGGAACTAGATGGCGCTGTGTGTATGTCTAAGGATATTTATTTATTATTATTTATTTATTACTGTTTACCGATAAGCGCTCACAGTGCTCACACTACTCATAGGTAGTCATAATTCGGACCACAAGGTGAATATCACAACAAATCAGTCTTCACTTGCATCTTCACTTGATTCTTCACTTTGAAGAATCGAGTCACATTTTAAGAAAGTAAAAGTGAATAGTTCACTTTAAAAAAGAAAGTGGGGCCCCTATAATCATCCTATCGTCATTTCTTCCAAAATTGACGTCATTACTAGTTTGACAAATTATTTAAGTATTGTGTTTATTATCAATACATAGTATATAACAAAGTCGCTTTCGCTGTCTGTCCCTATGTATGCTTAGATCTTTAAAACTACGCAACGGATTTTGATGCGGTTTTTTTAAATAGATAGACTGATTCTTAAAGAAGGTTTATATGTATAATACATGTAAGTACCACGGGTGAAGCCGGGGCGGGCAGCTAGTATTTTACTAGGTGTGCTGGAAGAAATTTCTTTTTAGAAATAATCTTTTTGTATGTGAAAATAAATAAGAATGACGTCAAAACACCCCCCCCCCCCCATCTATCATTTACCGTCATCCGCAGACCAACCCCCCCCCCCTAATTTAGAATGACGTAATATATGGACGGCCCCTAAGGGAATCTGGTACCGATCAATTCAGAGCCACCCCCCTCATACACACTGGTTTGCCGATCATGATTGCATTGTGAATAGAAATTATTTAGCTCTATTTTAGCTCATAGGCTTAGGTCTGGACACATGCCACTAAACAAGTTTGGCTATCTCATGAAAAAGAACAGCTCTCCTAACTGTGAGATGTGTGGTATTGTAGAGGATGTGCACCATATATTGGTGGAATGTGTCCAGAACGAGCACCAACGAAAGACACTGATGATGGAACAGAGGCTAAATAGACTAGATGGGGGAATATTCCATGAGATCCTAGCTCATCCAAAATCTAATCCCGGAGACTATTTGCCTTTGTGAAGTCATCGGTGTCTCGCTAAAATTAGATTTAAATTAAAAATAGATTTAAATAGATTAAGTCAGTGAGAGGTACGATGGGACTGGCGTATACCCTATGTATAAAAGTCCCTAAATCAAAATTAGAAAAAAAAAAAAATAGTTCACTTTATTTACATTCATGGTTCATGGTATAAGTTATTTCAATTTGGACATAATAAGGGCAACTAACTCACCAAACCAAAGTGGCTGGTCGTTACGTCCCAACTCTGGCTCTGTGGGGTCCTGCCCCCACAGTCGGCTCAGGGTAATCTCCCCATTCAGGCTGGCCAGCAGGTCCTGGCCGAGGCTGATGCACTGCAGGTCCACATCCGTCTCCCAGGTCTTCACGCTACCTAATTATTACAAAAATCCTTATCAAGATTCAATATCGATTTATTCATATTCTTCAACATAATTTAAATCTTGTCCTAGGAGTGGCCCACCATACTACCATGTCTAAACATAGGATCAAAAGAAAGTCATCTCCCAGGTATATAAAGATTTATTTACCATGATGCAGGGTACACAGAATACAGATCTCGTTGCACAGGCGTAAGGCCCTGTTAGCAAAAATTCCTACTGGTGACTTGTCCGAAAATGCCCAGTTACATATGGTGTATAGTTTGTTAATGTAGTATTTATGTTTCTTTCTTGTATGTGTGCCAGTTTATGCAATATAAAATAATTTTAAAGGTATACCTAATTAAATGTAAAGGCAAAAGTACTTTTTTTTAATTTTTTTATTAATATTAATTATTAACTAATATGAGGATACAAATAAAAGGATTATAAAATAATTTAGAGTAATGTAGCTGCTGTAAAGAGGCATTGTCAGTCTACATAATAAGTAGCTGCTGTAAATGGGCATTGTTAATTTCCTTAAAGCTACGGTAGATGCTATATGGCGACATTGTCTTATATTTAAAAGTAACATCTTGCTGCTGTATAGTGGCATTGACAGATATAAAATACAGTAGTGTATTATATATCTGTCAATGCCACTATACAGCAGCAAGATGTTAGCCAGGCATCTAATTCTATATTCGAAGGAACTTGGAGTACATTTGGCATTGAGAATTTTATACAATTTGTTTTGCTAGAGTTAAGTAGTAAATTATTATAAGAAAACCTTTTGTATATTTGTCGAGGGCGACATTTACTTCTGCAACCTTAGTATTTCCTCTTGCAACTCTAAACAACAATGAAGTATCAACAGCGAACAATACAATATTAACGATTATTTCTATCATAAAGTCATTTATATAAACTAGGAAAAGAAATGAACCCAAAATGGATCCTTGGGGCATGCCCAACCTCACAGGGGATCCCGGAGATTTGAAGCCGCCAATAATTATGATTATGATTATGATTATCTACCGGCTGTGTACGACCCTCTAAATAGGAAGCCATAAGATCAAGAGCCTTACCTTGAACTCCGTAAAAGTTTAATTTACGAAGGAGCGTGCAGTGATGGACACAATCAAATGCTTTTGAGAAGTCGCAGAACACCCCAATCGCATCCCGACGATCTCAATAAGCGCGGGACATAAACGTTTATCGCGCATGTCATGCTCCTAGTATTCATAATACAAGCCTAGTTGCTCGGTATGGAACTAGAAGGCGCTGTGTGTGTGTGATATTTATTTATTATCTAATAGACTTACCCTCAATAATTCTATCATAAATCTTAACTTCATTCTTGCCCTGCCTACCCCTCCGCTGTCTCAGCACCGGTGACGAAGTTATGTCCACTGGCGCACTGGCTCTCACACCTACTTCTACAATATCAATAACCTCACTCGGAACTGAAATATCCTCATCAAATGCCCTATGATGGATTGGAGGCCTGCTATCAGTTATTATAGTATTAAAAGCAGGTTCAATAATTGTTTCTGGTATTGGTAATTCTATTTCCTTTGGTAACTCCATAATATCTTCAACGGGAATATCTTTTACAAATTCTTCTTGATTAACAGTCTCCTGTGTATCTTTCTTGGTTGTATCAATATGAGATTCTTCATTACATTTTAACATCGTAAGCAGTTTATCATTTAACCAAACTGGATCTGCGAGAGTAGTGTCAATGAAGTGATCTAACTTTTTAGATAGTATTCGCACAAGCAATTCAGAGTGTGGAGTATCCCAAAGCTCCCATGGAACTAATTCTTTCAATACAATACGTAATATATTAGTACAGTGGTCAGCAGAATGACATTTCTTATCAGTGTTGTTGAATATTGCATGGGTTTTCTTGTAATGCGACTCTGTAGTAGAGATAGGAGATTTCTCTTGTCTTTTTATAGCTTTCTTGTACTCCTTCAAATGGCTTATGAGCACTGAACAGATGTCTATATATACATCTTTTGTCTCAATTTTGTTGCAGATCTGAGAAAAGACAATGAGTTGCATTACAATAAGCATAGCAATAAGTTACAAAGTAGCATCTGGACTGTCCATTTTTTTTTTATTTTATTTATCATTTATTGCACACAAGAAAAAAAGACATACAGATACAACATAATAGAGACGACACAACAGGTTCTGCTTATTTCTACAATGAAATTTCTTCCAGCAGACCTACGAAAGAGAGATATGACTGGAAGAGGCAGATAAGACGTGCACAATCTAAAAAATGGATAAATATGATAGATAAAAAAACCTAACTGAATATAAATGTAACTACATACTAATAAGTACATAAATACATAAATAAGTACATATTTCAATACATACGAATATAAAGTATAACATACATATAATACACGGAATAACACTATGAAATGGAAAGGTAATGTTCCTTAACTCTTTTCCTAAAGACAGCGATCGATGGACTGGCACGGATAGTGTGAGGAAGAGAATTCCACAGCCTGGCAGCATGCACAGTGAAAGAATGTGAGTAGAAGTCTGAGCGGTGAGAAGGGATACACAGCAGAGTCCTGACATTAGAACGGCAGGGCTCATCCTGTGGCCGCGAAAAAGAAAAGCGCTCACGCAAATAAGAAGGGGAAGAAGGATTATGCAAGATATTATAGAGAAGAGAGACGACATGAGCATTCCTACGAAGACGAATCGGGAGCCACTTGAGCTGCGAACGAAGATGGGACACATGGTCGTACGGTCCATGTGGAGGTGGGATCTGTCTAAGTCTAAAAATAAAACAGATAACCCAATCTGGAGAATACTTACTGTTTAAATAATAACAATTTACTGTCTATAGTTTTTTTTTTTTTAATCTTGTTTTTATTTGAGGCTTTTGTACACCCTGGGTGACTATGCCAGCCTCATTGATACATTCGCCTTTTTAAACCTCACTCTTTTTTTGCAATGGACAATCCAACAAATTTATACATACTGACAGCACTCCTACAGAGTATATCAGCCAAAACACAGCTGAGCTGCCCATTACATAGCTCCGATGACTTAATCAAAAGCTGTTCTCTATATCTGCACTCCGGTGACACTCCAACAAAAAGTGTAAAGTGTCTATAGTTGTGAATTTAAATGACTAGTTTTCATTATCCGAATCCCGCTAGGGGCATATATTTATCAAACAATCACTTTGTTGCACAAAAATTCTACAATACACTTCTTAAAAATAGACTCAATAAAAATAATAATTGTACAACCTCATCTTTGCTTAATTCACTTCACGCAGTCTTATCACTATTAAATAAATAAATAATAAATAAATAAATAAAAAGATATTTATTCATCCATTTAAAAAATATACTACATGATCATTAATTACAGTTAAATTTTCTAACGTAGTGGACAAATAGATTGGAGCCTCAGCAAAATAGCTGTTTTTCAGTCTCCACCTCGTGCATTCACTGTTAACAGAACGCATAACACGTCAGAAGTTGTTGCACACTACAATACTATTGGCTACAAGCTACATGCAAGCAAGCATTATATGATGAAATCTTAGGAGAAAAAAAATTTGAAATAATAATAATTGGCAAAAGACACCTACAATTCCTAAACAATTAGTAAGTTAATCTCACTAACAAAATCTCAAAAAATAGAACTGCGATTTCTACGATTAAGCTATTTCTACCAGACAACCTTTTATATGATGAATACGGACATATGTCGACCTGTTTGGTGTAGTGGTTAGCAACTCTGACCACTATACCAAAAGGTTGCGGGCTCGAATCCCGTTAGGGGCATAATGTTTGTGTAATGAAAACGGACATGTGTACCCGAGTTATGGATGTTTTCATTTATAATAATGTATTTATTTACAAAAAAAAATGTATTTATGTAGTATATCAACCATCTGGTATCCACAACACAAGCCTATAGTTGCCTACTGTGGAACTAGATGGCGCTGTGTGTATGTCTAAGGATATTTATTTATTATTTGTATATACCCGAATTATGAATGTTTTCATTTTATGTGTTTATTTACAAAAAAGAAATGTATTATAATACAAGCCTGGTTGCTTCGTGTAGAAATAGATGGCGCCGTGTGTATTATTATCTAATAGCAAATTATATTCTTTCAGAGAATTTGTGAAATTCCTATAGAGAAATAATTTATATGAGTGTTCTACATCATTTTTTACTATTTGGGTTAGGGTTTGTTGTGTTCCGGTTGACACAGATAAGATAGCCAGTCCCCTCAAAAAGATGGGGATTCCAGGTCACAGTACACTTCCACCTTCGGCCTCATCTTACTTAACATCAGGTCAAGCATGCAAGGGAGAAGAGGGTTGATAACAACCCTTGACCATACACTGTCTCATCACCATTTGACCCAAACAATCTGACCCATGATTGTGAAAAGTCAAGTATAAAGCAATAATAAAAACAAACCTGAAAAGCTTTCCCAATCATTTGATCCAACATTTGTTTACACGCAAAGGGAAACCCGATATCCTGCGATATGAATGGCAGGTACCACGACGACACCAGCTTCCTCTCCATCACCGAGGAGATCACACTCAGCTGAGTCGTATCATACTCCTCGATATCAAACTCCTTGCTCGGACGCGGTCGTGGCAAATATTCACACAAAAACGGATATCTCTTGCCGATAACTTCCAAATCATATTTTATAGGTTTAGTCAAGTGTAACAACCACTGGATGGACTTAAAACTCAACGATACTGATAGAACAAATACGAGTAGAATGTATAATGCTAGCCATATTCCAGTTAAAGGTGAAATATTGGTGACACAGTTAAGTAAAAAGCAGACGACAGAGCCGCTACATGAGATTATTGTGATACATTCTAATAGATTCCTTTTAAGTAACATTTTCTACTCTTCTATGTAATACTGTTACTCTATTTAGTATTATGCGATTCACTCGGCATGTTTATGTTCACTTTCAATGAAATATCTGATCTGGAGCAACTAATTATTATAATTTACATCTCGCAATCATGGTTTGTTTAGTTTTAGCAGGTTTGTTTATTGATTTTTTGTGGAACATATGAATGTGTATTTTTTTGTAACTCACTCTGGACCTGGAAAGACTATGGGAACTGAATATATACAGCCTGCTCTTTTGTTTTAGAATTTCTCAGAGAAGACAAATCGGAGGCCTAAGCCAATTCATCTAAAGTTGTGTTCTTCCGCAAGATCACAATGCTGGAAGTTTACGCAAGCTTCTTTGATTACAAAAAGAAGTTTTCGATCATTACAACTAAAGAAGTGGCCTGTCTGCTTTTCCTTAGCTTGTCAAATTTTTTAAAAAACTTGGTTGATCAGCTGTCATAAATGACAACGTGGAATTTTAGTTCTAACTTACTCTCACAATACATTTTCTTAGGCAAACGAAAAAGCCAGCATATACCAACCCAACCACCACAGAGCGTGCATACGTCACTATGGTTAGTTGGTTGGTTTGGTAGGTAACCTTAGTACATGTTCCTTGCCTTGCCTAGTACCAAAGAGTATAGTAACTATTTAAGTACTCACTACTCTGTGTAGGTAACCCTACTTGCAAAAAATTTATTCTTTTTACGGAATAAACTTAGTCCTATTTACCAAAATGTAAGTAGATTTTTATTAATTTATTATAATAATTATAAAAACACAAAGGATATTATAAGAAACACACTATTCGCTTTCAGGTCGAAAGTGACTTTCAAGATTACGTTGACTTCGGATCCAAAGCTCCCATTCAAAGTGTAAGTAACTTTTTATTTCCCCGTCCGTCTCCCGAGTTATTTATCCCACGAAACATCTACTGTGAAGTAACTTCAACGTAGTAATCTAATAACACGACAAACATGTCGGATATATTTCAAAACAGTAGTTATTTAGTTTGTTGATGTCAACAGATGCTGAATATCGCACGGCTACGTTGAAGTTACATCGCATGATTGGCTACTGGCATGGAGACGGCTATAGTGCGGCAGTTCCTCGACTTTTTCCAAGACTTCCTCTGCTTGTGTCAAACAGAAAATTGGCCCAACAATGGCACTACAGAATCTGAAATCAAAAATGCATTTTTAGTGGCCCAACATGTAGAAAAGTGTCTAGATAAGTTCCAAAAGAGAGATCAACTTAGTGACTTTCTCTCTACATTAAGTAGTAACCAGGATATGTCTAAATTGTTTTTAAAGAATTGTTTTTCTGATCCTTCGAAGTATGTTTTAAAAAAGGTTATCAATTCTAACACCACAACCAGTCAAATGGATGTTGGTATGAAAGTGTTCCTTCAGTTATACTCGGAAGATAAATTAGAAGACTATTTGACTGCATTAATGTTAGAGACGGCATCTAAAGAAACACTCCTAAGGAATTTATCAACAGAATTTCCTAAAGAAACGCTTCTACATTTTAAAAGTCAGTGGTTATTAATGGGGCTCTCTACTTGTGACGATCCAAAGGAATTACTTAAAGACTTGCTGCAAAATTCATCTAAAGATAGAATAGATCTATTTGTTGTGAGTTTATTAAATAAGAATATAAAATATCATAAATCTGTAAATCATATTGTGAACGCATTTACACAAATTATGCTAAACAAAAATCATAAAGATAAACATTTCTGGAAACTTATTTTTAATATTGAGGAACAGTATTTAATTGACTTGTGTTTAGAGCATGGAGATTTGTTCAAAATTATGGTGACCGCTTTACTAGACTGTGGGAAACTGTTAAGGGCGAATATGTCAGCAGAGTACTTTTATATAGACCTCACATACTCTGGCTTAGTGTCTGCTGTTACGAAAATTTGTAAAAATGACAATTTAAAACTCGAATTTTTTGATTTAATCAAGGCACATTCTGATACGACATTCTGGGAGAATATGTTATCATGAAAATATTGGTTATAATTATGTACTATTTGTGTTAATACCATGACTGTTGTTGTATACACAATTTTTATAGTTGTAATTCATTTTCAAATCAACAAGTAAATATTGATATATTATCTATACATGGACTTTCTTTATACCATCTTTATGCCATGGCTTATTCCTGCCACATTTCTAAATTGCTATTTATGTAATATAATTTTACTACATTCAGTCTTACTACAAAAACTATAAACAAGACCTAAGTGGAACATATTATACTTGCATTAACTGCTATTTTAGATAATAATGGATAAGTTCATCTTTTCGATATGCACACATATCAGTCCCCTCTTGGACGTAAGCCTCTTACATGACGTGATTTGCATCACATTCCATGGGAGAATTTTTCCCTACACTTTTTAGCACTGTTGAGAGGGTTTATTCCATGGTTCGTACAAATTTTGTAGTCCAAATTTTTCGAAATTAATAAATCGATTCCAATGAAACTTTATATGTTTAAGCAGGATACATAGATCAAAAAGTTAATAGTAAACATTTTCAAAATATCGACTAAAAGAATATATAGCATTTTTTTGTTATTACGGTAAACCTAAAATCGCTCTAATTTAGCTTCAATACTCTTTTTCGAAAACATACTCAACTAACTTTTTAGATCTATGTACGTGTTTTATACATATAAAGTTTCATTAGAATCGGTTTATTCATTTAAATAGATGGAAGTTTATATGGAATACCGTGCAGGATAAACCCTCTTAACTAAATGTGTGGTACACGATAAATAAGTAAAAACGAAATCAGTGAATATGAAATTGTAATAAAAAATATAATAAAATGAAATGGCCAATTGTTCTACCACTCACCCGCCAGTTTGATTAGGTGCACAAGCTTGAGATGCTACCGCCATGTACGAGGAGTTCGAGAGGTGAAGACAGACAGACGACGACACCGACGACACCGATGCGGTGACAGACCGTCGAACGATGTGAAGTTAACAACAAGACCCTGTCTTGACCCTGTCCAACTTCACTGTGGACGTCGGTGCAATGGCGGTTTGGCGGGGTTTTTAAATTGGCCTAGCCCAAAATCCTACATTCCCCCCACCGAAATCCGCCAGGATTTCCCAGTTACGATACCAGAATTTGACTTTGTAGAGTTAGTGGTATGTAACAAATAATAGAGTAGTGGACTGTATATGTTAGATAAATAGAAATAGTGTTAAAATAAATAGAAATAGAATTAAAATTCGCATAAGCTTAACAAGCAACTTATGCGAAGATATAAAATTTAAATTAAGCTGTCTTATGCTCCAACGGGAGCGGACTAAGTTTGACAACTGGTCGAGTCAATTCCTTATCCCTTGTACGAACACGAACCACACGTACCACTCCGTCCGGACCTGGGTGTAATTTGGAGACTCTGCCGAGAGTCTACTGTAAAGGTGGAGAGTCTGAGTTAATAAGTACTAGATCTCCGACTTTAAGATCACTACAGTTATTAAACCACTTTTGGCGTTGTTGCAGCGTATGCAAGTAGTCTTGTTTCCAACGTTTCCAAAAATGCTGAGAAAGCTGTTGTACGGCTTGCCAACGGTTTAATCGTTGAACCGGTAGGTCTGTGATATCATACTCAGGTACTGACAAACCCTCACGTCCTAAGAGAAAATGTGATGGTGTAAGAACCTCAAACTCGCTAGGATCATTTGATAGTGTACAAAGTGGTCGTGAGTTTAGAACAGCCTCTACACGGGAGAATAGAGTACAGAGTTCCTCAAACGATAGAGCTCTAGTTCCTATCGTACGTTTTAAATGTAATTTCGCGGATTTGATAGCCGATTCATAGATACCTCCAAAATGGCTCCCTGTGGGCGGGTTGTGTTTCCATTGCACGCCACGAGCCGTTAAACCACTAGATAGATCATCCTTGTTAGATTCCAGTACTATTTCTGATAATTGTTTGCCTGCAGAGACGAAGTTTGTCGCGTTGTCGGACACTATGGTACGACACAATCCGCGTCTCGCTGTGAAGCGATCGAGACAAGCTAGAAAACATTCTGTGCTAAGAGATGACAATACTTCTAAGTGTACGGCCCTTGTCGCACAGCAAACGAACACACACAGATACGCCTTCGACAATCGAGCGTTCCTACGATTCGACTCCTTTGTATAGAAAGGTCCACCTATGTCGATTCCTACTGTGTGGAATGTGTGGATGTCCTGAGAACGAAACTTGGGCAATTCACCCATCAGAGGCTGTATTTTAGTAGGTGAAACTTCAAAACAAGCTATGCATTTCATAGTACGTGAACGGATTACACTTCGAGCAGAAATGATCCAATATCGTTGAGTTAGAATGCTCTGAAGTGTACGTGGCCCTACATGAAGGTACAACCTGTGATAGTGATCAATCAACATGTTAGTGAAATGAGATTTTTTGGGAAGTAGCAATGGATGCTTCTTCTCAAATGTGAGGTTGGACAGAGACAACCTACCCCCCACCCTGAGGAAACAATGCGGATCCAAGAAAGGATTTAGCTTCCGAAGGGATTGACCACAATTTCGGCCTTTAGATAGAGCTGTAATGTCAGCGGAGAAATAATGGTGTTGTACTGATTTTACCAGAATGTCATGTGATTTTCTCAGGTCAAGAACCGATAACGCTCTACGTTTGGTTGATGGCGCTCTACAATTGTTTATGAACTGAAAACAACGACCAACGACATTGACCAGTTTACTAAAACTAGATAATTTTTCAATGAGCTCTATTATTAAATTAGTGTCACCATTATTCGTCTTTACTAAAACAGTTTTAGAACATTTCAATTCGGGTGGATTCTCTTCTTTGAAGTCATCGATTGTTCTGACTGGCCATAGTGACTGATCACTGGAAAGCCATTCAGGCATAGCCACCAACGCCGAAGGCAATGCGCCGCGAGAGCATACGTCGGCAGGGTTGCACGCGCCACTTACGTGATACCAGCTCTTAGTAGGCACACTATCGACTATTTTCGAAACGCGATTGGCCACATAGGTTTTGAGAGCGTAACTGGGCGTGTTTAACCAGGTCAGAACGACAGACGAATCCGTGAATAAAAGAGTTTCATGAATATGAAGTCTATTTTGAAGCATAGACTTAACATGTGTTACTAGCTTGGCTAGTAAATGAGCCGCCGATAGCTCCAAACGGGGAATCGAAACCGTATTTAAAAGAGCTACCTTTGATTTTGACACAAGGAAGCTAACTTTACTGTCACCATTATCATTTACTGTTTGTAAATATAGAACAGCCGCATAGCCCAGCGATGATGTGTCACAGAAACCTAGAATCTGACAATAGGTGAGTTGCACTATCGTGGCATGACGGTCGCGTTTCATGTTGGACAGTAAATGAAGTTCGTCGACATTAGCTTGACATTGTGTTTTAGGATTAGCAGGCAAACTATCATCCCAGTCTAGATTATGGGTCCATAGTTTCTGCTTGAAGCATTTGGCATAAAATATGCACGGAGCTACAAACCGGAGTAGATCGAACTCATGACCGATTTGTGACATTACTGTTCTCTTGGTCACTACAGAATTCGTCGGCGTGGTCGAAAACGAAAGTGAATCTGAAGAGTTTTGTAAATTATCGACCGGTGTCACGGGACCAAGACTTCCATATTCTTTCCTAATTTTATGATAATCCGCTTTTAATTCAGGTTCACGTTCATACTTAGATTGTAAGTTAATAAGTTTACGCTTTTCGATATCGCGACTAAGTTCTTTCGTGAACAACTGCTCAGCTAATACATCGTCCGGGTTTTGTAATTTACCGGATGGTATATTTTCTGCTTCCCAGTTAGAGTTTATGATTAGATCAACACTCATAGAAAACGCACAAAAAGAATTAGCGGCCCTACTGTATGTGTCTGTATCTAGTACAGTCCGACCCGATATTACATATCCAAATATTGAATTCATTGCGATAGGCATCCCGTGGTGACGCGGTATAATATTTTGACCATCGTAAATGTGAGGGAATAAATCAGCTGCGATCAGCATGTCGATAGGTGCCGGTTTATAGAAAGTAGGATCCGCCAACGACAGGTTCTGATACTCCCGTAATATAACATTCGATAATGGAATGGTCGGTAATTGGCCAGCGATGTTTGATACTATCACGGCATCGGTAGACAATATAGGATCACAACGATCACGTGGTTTAACTGTACAAGTAACTAGACCGTAGTTTTGAACTGGCTTGCCTCCTAATCCAATAGATTCAAAGTTACATTTATGTCGCGCAAGCCCTAACCGTTTCGCACAATCTTGTGTCAAGTACGCCGTCATAGCACCACTATCAATTACACAACGTACGGGTTGGTACTGACCCCAACAATCTGCGACGTGTATAATTGCAGTACCTAGCAACACCGTGGTGTTCGAAGCACTCGTTAATGCGACCGCGTTAGGCGTTTTACAGGAATCCGTGTTATTTGTAATATTCGAATCAATATGCAAAGTGTGATGATGCTTTTGTTTGCAGACCGTACAAAGAAATTTCGACGGACAGGCGCTTAAAGTATGATTATCGCGTAAACAATTCTCACATAATTTTAATTGTTTAATTCTAACTAAACGTTGTGCCGGCGAAAGGTCAATGAATTCACTGCACCGATAAATAGAATGCGGCTTTTTACAAAATAGGCAATCATGAACCTTATTAAATGTTTGTTTAATTGCATGGTTGTCCGCACTAGAAACAGCTGACGACGATGACGCGAGTGTAGTCTTTTGAAATTTCGACTTAATTTTCGAACTACTTATCGATTTAACTGCCATTGGTTTGCAATCGGACATTTCCAAAACGCGCACTTGGTGCTCAACAAAATTAATAATGTCATCAAAGGTGGGTATTTCACACTGCTTGACCGTTTGTTCAAATTCACGTCTGGTTGTACTGTCAAGGTTACGTAATGACATGTAAAATAAAATGAAACCAGACAAATCCGGAATACCTAGCATTTGTAAGGCTTTAACACTTTCGTGATATGTCTGTAAAAATGTGTTAAGACCCGCCACCGATTCGAATTGTAACGGTTTGAAATTGAAAATTTTATCTAAATACGTAGTTGCGAGCGCTCGTTTGTTTTCGAATCGCTTCACTAACGCATTCCAAACGATGGGATAATTGTCAGCTGTGACCGGCATCGACTTCACTATAGTTAACGCGGCACCGCTAACGGCCGATAATAAATAATAGTATTTTTCGATATTACCGATTCCAGAGTTATTGTGTACCAAACTTGTAAATGTGTCCCTAAATGTAGGCCAGTTTTCCAACTTACTGTCGAAATGAAATATTTCCAGCTTGGGCAATTTTGGTTTCACAACACTTTCACATTTTACGACATTATCACTTGATTTTATACACCTAGAATCGGCAACACTAATAATTTCATAGTAAATTGTATCAAAAGAGGTTATTTCACTAAAGTCGGGAACATAGTTAGGATCTTTTTGCTTCATTATTGCATAAATGACACTAACGCTTTTCTCATATTTCTCGCGTATGGTGGGCAAATCTTTTAAACGGGCGTTAAACTCACTCGCGTGAACAGGATTATCAACATTTTTGGATAAATCGAACAATGATTGTAATCGTAACCAACACATTTGTTTTCCCGTCAAATGTGGTTCCAACAACTTGTTGTAATCTGCGTCGGTTTTCGCCATTTTGAAATTAATATGTTACTACCTTCAAGTTCAACTTCGGGGTAAATGACCGTTATCGATGTCGTACAAGGTATAATATTGTTACGAAAAATGGACGAAATACAATAATGCGAATGATTTCAACACTAAATCGGATTAGATAATTGGTTACACAAATAAATAAATATGTTTCAATAGCTTACGACGATATTTGATTAAGATTTGAAAAATAAAAATCTCAAATGACGTCGTAACGGTTATTCGGTACAAAATATAAATGTCTGTGTGGATGTATTTACACTGGTTTTGTATAGTAATGTCTTTTTTACTGAAAATATGTATGTTGGATTAAGTACACAACGATATTTTAGTATAAATACGAGAATTACTGTGTTAAGTGTAGGTATGTCTCACTGATTTCGTAACTGGTATATCCGGGCCGAATGACCAACTGTGTGGTACACGATAAATAAGTAAAAACGAAATCAGTGAATATGAAATTGTAATAAAAAATATAATAAAATGAAATGGCCAATTGTTCTACCACTCACCCGCCAGTTTGATTAGGTGCACAAGCTTGAGATGCTACCGCCATGTACGAGGAGTTCGAGAGGTGAAGACAGACAGACGACGACACCGACGACACCGATGCGGTGACAGACCGTCGAACGATGTGAAGTTAACAACAAGACCCTGTCTTGACCCTGTCCAACTTCACTGTGGACGTCGGTGCAATGGCGGTTTGGCGGGGTTTTTAAATTGGCCTAGCCCAAAATCCTACACTAAATACCTATTAATATATTTGTGCTAAAACTTTTTTGTATTCAAGTAATGGAATGCCTTATGTCACACAGGTAAAACTTCTATCTACGTAAGGTACATACTTATTAATAAAACTATTTCAAGGTTGAGATGAACTTAACACTTCATACTATGGTGTATTGAATTAAACAGTATTTTTAAAAAATGTATTGAGAATGAGACTGGATTTTTGAGATTGCTTTATTAATAATTACATCTTCCAAGTTCATAATCTTCAAAGGGAATAAACCGATTCTATTGAAACTTCATATTCATTAGCAAGATTTGTCAAAAAAAGAATTTTTAAAATTGGTCCTTAATTGACTCGATCGAAGTGATTAACTTGTCGATGATCGGCAATCGTACATCTTTGACAGTTGTGACCGATTGAGACCGATCATCGAATTCAATTTGGCTCCGATCTGCCCATCATTTAAAAAAATACTTTAATGTAAGTAGTAAAAAATACGCCCCGAATACAGAACCTCCTCCTTTTTTGAAGTCGTTTAAAAAGAAAAAGTAAATGCCGTGTCGTATCAGGAAGGCTATTACAACTTAGAGCGATTCGAGTGAGAAAGAGTTGCGCGCAACATAGTTTGTTTCTTGCAGCTGATTGGCTGTCGCTTGACAGCTGTCAACTTGACCGCCAATCGGCTTTGAGAGATGTAGGCTATCCTCGTACGCGACTCTGTCACTCGAGTCGCTCTAAGTTGTAGTAGCCCTGCAGGAAATAAAAAAAAAGGCGGAATGTAGAAAAGTGTGGAAAGGAGTCCACCGACAAGAGCACAGCTCTTATATGAGAGAGTTAATGTAGTTACCGAATTAATAAAATTGATGCTTTTTATTGCTATTTAAATTCATAGTAAAGGGGTCGATTTTCTAACAATTTTGTTTATGTTCTTGTAAAAACATAACATATATGTTGTATTTCAGAAAAAAAAAAACATAAAATTAATCGAACCCGCGACCTCCGAATTGTAAACCAAATATTGTTTAGCTTGAGCCACGGAGGCGGTTTCTTTTCTTTTTTCTTTACCCATTGTGGCATAAACTGGTGTTTCAGATTAAGCGTCCCAGAAGCGACCCCATTCACGGCGGTGCTGAAATTCGCGGCCGAGGAGTTCAGAGTGGAGCCGGCCACCAGCGCGATCATTACCGATGACGGCATCGGGATCAACCCTCAACAGACGGCTGGTGAGTTTCTTTCTATGAACACTACCAGAGCTAACACAACTTAAAAATATTAGGTCCTTACCTATGAAATTGGCGTTTTGTATGAAGAATTTCATTAAGAGTGTTTTCTCCATACAAACATTTTTGAAATTTTTTTGGGAACGGCAAATCCAAATTTATCCTAACTTTGTGTTATCGGATAACATTAAGTTAAATATAGGCAGTGTTAATTTTTAAAAGTAACCGCTTTATAAAAGTTTCTGCGAATCTAAGAAATAATATGGGAAGCTCCTGAAAAGATCTGTGTTCAAGTTTTTTTTATTATGTGATTTAGCTCAGACATTAAAAAATATGTCATGTGAAACCTTGAAAATATATTCTATTTTCCAAATAAAAAACAAATTTGGAAATAGCTTCGGAATCGTAGGAGTTGGTACATTATTATTAACGAAGAAAAAAATCTCCAATTTCATAGGTAAATATTAAAAGATTTATGCCGAAGTCGGAGGCCCCTATGCAACGTGCGCTTCGATCACGAGCGTAGCCAGGAGGGATTTCGGGGGTTCAAACCAGGGATGTTACTAATATTCGCATTCGCATAAACGAATGCTTCGCATCGTTTTAAACATTCGCATCGACATTCGCATTCATCAATGCGAATGTGTGCAGATCGTGTGTTGTTTTCGCTACCGCCTAGCCTCTCTGCTCTTCGGCCAGTCGCACATAACATAATTTTGAGCAATAGGAAACGGGTGGTGTGAGTTGTGATGTAAAGGCAGCGAAACTATTGTGTTTAAAATATAATGTGCCTTTAACTTTCACTATTAACATGTCTGTCATCCATCTGTCAATACATTTTGTATGAGTTTTTCTCTTAAGTAATAAAAATGATTGATTATAATTAATAATAGTTTTTGTAATACATCAAGTATTGTATGTCTTCTTAAAATTCGCATTCGCACATTCGCAGCCTAAACATTCGCATTCGCGCTTCCCATGCTGGCGATAGTTTATCTATCACTCGTTTTGACAGATGCGTGCGATATAACGTATGATAAATTATATGCGATATTTTCATATTTCATCAGTTTATAGTAACTATTATTCGGAACGCACAAATTAATGTTGTTGTTTTTTTTAATTGCAGGAAATGTGTTCCTAAAGCACGGCTCTGAACTACGATTAATCCCTAGAGACAGAGTGGGGTATAACTCGACTTAAACATTCCTCTAATCTAAGTTAAGCTTTTATATACTTTTACTATAGTTTATATTTATGTTGTACATTTTAATTATCGTTTTTTTTTTAATAAAACAAATCGCAAAACTTTGGTAAATCATTTATTATTTATGCTTAAAATTAGTGGAACAAAGTAGAATAAAAACTCTATGCATTTTCTTGTAATACCATATACTATGTATAATTTACTTCGATGATCGAAGATAATTTAGTCTATTTTTAAAAGCGGTTCTGAAGACCTTAGGAATGATTTCTCGAACTCCATCTCGGAAAAACGGTCCACCGAAGCCCTGAAATAAAACAGAAGGTTTATTGAAGTATAAACTGCACTAAAATACCTACTCATGGCGAAAATTAAGTAAAATCTATACATTCTGACATAGATATTTTGACTATCGTGCTATCTGTGGTTTTGGACATTACGTCACTCGAACTATCCTTCCATGATCGCTATTTCCTTTTTGAAAACCACAGTTGCCTTACGGTGCATCCGGTAGGATATTACCTGGCAGCGTCTACGATCCTTCGCCTCTCGTCGCTGGGGAGTGCGATGACTTCCAATATGGCGCGCGCGTATTCATCCGCCTCGGAGGCGAGGAAGCCGTTACGGGAGCCCGAGGCTGTCTCCACTATGTCGGCTAGCGGGCCCCCGGAACGGTGGGCGATCGTTATCAGCCCGGCTGCCATGCATTCCACCACACCTGAAGAATACAGCCATTCAATGTTTATAAACAAATCAGAAATCATAGGAATCATTAGGAGTCCGGTACCAAATGGGAAAAAACGAAAGCCTTACGGTTTTTGAACGCATTACTTGCATTTGTGAAACAAATAAATGTTTTAAACCTTGGATTTACGGTACGTATGTGGATAAAATACTTACTGATACCAAAATGTTCGTTCCACATAGCGTGTAACGCGACGCTGGAGGTCTGGTAAAGCTGGAGCAATCTCGCGTAAGGCGCGTTCACTACAAACTGCACGCTGTCTTCTAGAGACAGATGTTTCGCCAGGTCTTTAAGATTCTTCACACGTTCCTCGTCCTCGGCGTTGCGACATGAACCGACCAATACTAGTTTTATCTAGAAAAAAGGTTTATTTATTTATTCATTTACCAAGTTTATAACTATCATTACAGATTACTCCAATACGATAGTTAACTAATGACAATTATGTATACCAACTATATCTACCTATACTAAATAACATAGTACAAATAACGCGACTTTTTGAAAATCGGTCATACTGCATATGACAATATCTGTTCTGTCAGCTATCTCATTGAGAGTGTGTGTAGTGCTTGTGTCATTGGCCCCTTATTTAAAAGATTTTAGTCTGTATTGGGTTCGTTGCACAATAAATATGAACGCTGGTGATTAAAATCGCAAAAAGTACCATTTATTTTTAACTTAGAAAGTCACAAAAGTAAATTAATACAAAAAATACACACAGAAAACAACCGGCGGCCATGTCAGTGTATCAACGAGAGACAGAGACGCGAGGCGTCGCTTCGGCCGACGGCGTGCCTGTTTTCGCACATGATATTTTAATTACCAAAATGAGACCTGTAGCGACATCTAGTCTTCGTGCTTTGTCATATTATTGATAACGTGCGGGAACACGACAGTTACGTTTAGGACGTGATAGATGGGGCGTTATAAGATTAGTATTGGCCTCTTGGTACTTTAAATAGTCGAGGCATCCTTCTCCTATCTATATACCCATCTATATTATCAGGTTAAAACTATCTCAAACATTACGCTCTATCGCATTCGCTTTCGATTAACTAAGTTAAGCAACGTCAGGGGGTAATCAATCCTCAGATGGGGCACTGACTTATGATGGCTTTTTATGTGCTCGGAGTAACGACTATAAAACGGAGACTACATATCGTCAACAGCCATACACGTCCCAACTGTTGGGGCACAGCCTCCTCTCACTGGAAGAGCCTAATCCACCACACGAGCCCAGTGCGAATTGGTGGCTTTGTGTCATACTAGTGGCTCCTGACAATCAATGTTTTAAGCCGCCCCTGGAAGTCACCGTGATGGATATTTGTGAACGCAACCATACACAGAAACTGACATCAACGCATATCTGTCAACACAAGTATTTTTCCTACCCACTTCCCCTACCTTGGCCCGTGACAGTTATTAGTTACGTCGACAACCTTCGCACCCGGCGGTCAAGCTCGCGCTACAGCTTCTGTCCCGAGGCGATATTCGGCATCTCAGCGTCTCCTAGAGGCCACTTTCTATCTTATCATCATCCGCGACCGCGACATCTACGCGCGCGTTCCGTGCATATAATTTCTACACCAGTCTGAAGACTTCGACCCTAACGGCCGCCGTTAAGAACCAGCGCCCACGAAGTGTACTAGGCAGGTCAGTCACAGGCTTTTCATTTTCCCATCATCTTTCCCCACCACACCGCGTTAGCTTAACGATAGTCTTCAATTGCAAACAACCGGGACCGACTGTTTAATATGCCCTCCGAAGCACAGAAAGACTCGTATTAAAAAAAAAAACATTACCCATTAAATTTTAAGTCTTGCATCCGAACCCATCCAAGGACTGACGGCGCCACACATTTCTTAACTTCGCTAATCGAAAACGATGCGAACGATGCGACTACATAATACAAAAGGCTATTATAAAATATCTATCTACACATGATAAGCAAACATGGACATGAACTGGCAGCAATATTCAGTCTTATTATTTTTTTTTTGTCGGGTCACAAATAAAAATACCGATTTAAAAAAGGCAACCCTTGAGCTTCTTGCTCCTTCTTATCTGATGAGTCAGCTTTGTGAATGAGCGGTAATTGTTCATTATGACAATGTTAGATATTATTTATATAACTTTTTGTTTATGCACAACGGGATAGCTCTTGAGCTCGATCACACCTGATGTTAAGTGAAGATGAGGCCAAAGGTGGAATCGTCCTGACCCGGAAACCCCAACATATTTGGGGGACTGGTTATCTTATCTCTATCAACTGGCACACTACAATACTATTAACATTTCTGCTTGGCGGCAGATTTAGACAAGATGGTTGTAGCTAGCCAGGCGGACATTTAAAATGCCCTACCACCAATCAAAAAACTAAAAAGACATGATTTGGATTGGTAGTCAGGGATGTTCGACGACCGATTGGTGTAGTGGATAGTGACCCTGTCAGCGAAACCAACGGTTGCGGGTTCGAATCCCGCGAGGGGTAAATGTTTGTGTGATGAATTAGAACATTTATTCCCGAGTCATGGATGTTTATATAAATATTTATGTATGTTTATCCGTTGTCTAGTATCCATAGCTTTGCTTAGTTTGGGACTAGATGATTGGTGTAACTGTCCGAAATATTTATGTATTATTAAGTTGTTTTATAAATAATATTAATTAGGTTATTTAAATCATTTATTTCCTCACACCAAAAAAAAAAACAACATACAAGAAACCAAAACAGAGGTGACTAAGGCCCATATCCAACAAACCGCTCTCGAGATTCTATGTCTCCTTAACCAGTGTGGTCGCGCGTGAAGCTGAAGGTTGGCAGGACTGTAGACTAATATAGGAGCAGCTGGGTCGCGACTGCCTCCATGAATAATTTAGATGGTGCCAAGGCTTGCTTACCTACAATTCCTCGGGCTGACGTTCCGTAAGCTAGGTCTCCGATTCTAGGTTAGCGATGATTAGTGCCTGTCGGGAGAGCGCTCTAAGATTGACCGACGTGGACGAGCGGAATTACCAGTCTGTCCGTTTGGCAGGCACATAACCTACTCTATGGAATGACAACCCATGGGATTGCCCAATAGACAAACCAAGGCTATTATCCTGAGATAGCAACGAGGCTTGTCGACTAAGTAAATAATATTTTTTATAATAAGGTTCCGGTAGACATTCAAAATTTGCCTTTAAATAGCTTTAAAACAACCATTAAACAGAAACTATGTGCCAAAGGCTATTATAAAATTTCTGACTATCTGAATAATAAGAATGCGTGGACATGAACCGATCGGCAATATCCAGTATATTCTATTCTTATTTTTCTTTGTCGAATCATTTTAACAATTATTCCAAAATGTATTTGTATTGACTTATTTAAAAAAAGCATCATCGGAGTTTCTTGCTCGTTCTTCTCTGGGGGACTGCCTAGTGAATGAGCGATAAGTATACAGTTATATACAGACATACGTCATGACGATTTCAAATGTTATTCTTATAACTTACGAAATAAAACATTTTTGATTTTGATATGTTTTTGTCAATTATGGCCAAACCACCGTGTATGTAAAATGTACCTTATTCCAAAGCAGCTCATTTTTCACCAGCAAGTTCCTCAGCTCGTACATCGCTTGCAGCATCAGGGGGTGATCCTTCTCCGGACGGAACTGGGCCACAGACAGTATACGGATCGGATCCGACTCTTTCACTAACGAACGAAGCTGCTTTAGTTCTGTCACCTGCAATGGGATTAACATTTTAAAATTACGGCCAATTTAACGAATAGGGTAATCCAAATTGAGTTTCCAAAATTGAACTTGAACAATAAACATAAAATGAAAATTTAGAAAACCCCCCAGAAAAGACCTAAATCGACCTTTGTACGTGCGTGACCAATTGTTTGTACTCTGTTATTGTAATATTTTGGTGCAATAAAGAATATAAGTCAGAAGCACTATTTATGGGACTTGTTTTTGACTGACCCGGAAACCCCAACACATTTGGGGGACTGGCTATCTTATCTTTCGGTAGCACTATTTATGCACAATTTCTGTGATATCGGAATGAGGATTCCTGTAACACGTGACGCCAGATTGCTCATTTAAAATATTGAATAACGGCGCTGAATTTTTAGACTACCAACAAAAAAAATTTTATCATATGATGGGAATTAAACCGTCACCACTGTGTACAGTTTGTGATAAACCAGATGACGTGTTACACTTTTTGTTGGAGTGTGACCGGAGTGCAGATATTAGAGAATGACTTTTGATTAAGTCATCGGAGCTATGCAATGGGCAGCTCAGCTGTGTTTTGGCTGATATGCTCTGTAGGAGTGCTGTCAGTCTGTATAAATTTGTTGGATTGTCCATTGCAAAAAAAAAAGAGTGAGGTTTAAAAAGGCGAATGTATCAATGAGGCTGGCAGGGTGTACAAAAGCCTCAAATAAAAACAAGATTAAAAAAAAAATACTATGGCCCTAATTTTGTCCTTTGGTCACCTTTGCAGCACAAATTTTTGAGATTATCAAAATAGCTAAATTCTACACCAGGTTGATTTGTAGATCGTGCATGTGTAAGCCCTAAGACCCGACGTGCAAATGCACGGTCACCAAGTACACTCACCTCGCACGGGGGATAGACCCTGTGGGTGTTGAGCGGCATCTTCCATAGCTCATTGATATGGTCCTCCGTCCACGTGCCGTTCACCATCACTATATCTGCGCTGCGTCCAACCACGCCGTATAACTGGAACGAAACAAAATTTCATTTGTATAAGTTGAAAAAGTAGCTCGTCTGAAACGAAGACCTTTTTGTGTGTCCATAGTCAAAACGATTTATTTTATAGGATAAAATTATCAGCTGAATGAAGCCCTGCATGCCTTTATGATGCCAGAAGATGTCCATAAAAACTCGTCTGGCTGTTCATGGCGGGTACTTTGTTCCAACACTAATTTACGGAACGAATGCTGGGTGTTGCAGAAGAAGAATGAAAGTAGAATTAATGCAGTGGAAATGAGATCATTGAGAAGTATGAGTTATCACTTGAAAATGTTATATTTTTTAACTTAATATTAAAACTACTGAAATTATTAAACCAGGGAAAAAAAATAACATATAATTAGACTGAATATGATTGCTTATCATCCAAATAGTCTGAAATTTTAAAACAGCCTTTTGTTGTAAATAATTTCAATTTTATGATAGTTTTGAATTTACTTGAATACTGATGAACTGATGGCTGGAGCAAGTTCTAGAGTGGCAACCACACACCAACAAGCGCAGCGCAAGAATTTGCTGGATTAAAGACGAAAGTCTTTAATCAATATGTTGTTCAGTATAGAACCTCGCCTGACTTGTCGGCACAATTATGTAAAGACTGGTGCCATCTATCGGCGAACCCGTGAATCCACCTCTAAACAATCTATTCACTTCAAGTGTACCTTTCTCACGGGTTCCAGAACAATCCGATAGATGGCGCGAATCTAAATGTATATATACTGGCGCGCGGCCAGTTTTTCGCTCTCTTACGATCGGAACAACATCCAACAATAAACCTCGATCACCACGCAGCCTACAGTTTATCTTCTCCCAATACATGTGTTACCAGTGATGACTTATGGTAATGAAACATGGTCTCTCACTATGGGCTCCCATAAGAAAGCAAGTCACGCAACGAGCCATGGAGAGGACTAGGCATGGCATTTCACTACGTGATCGAATCAGGAATAAAGAAATCCGTACGTGAACGAAGGACATTGACAGCCCATCGGAATAGCAAGTTACTTAGGTCGAAGAACTGATGACCGGTGGGGCATTGAAGTTCTCGAGTAGAGGCAAGCACAGCGTATGGCGTCCACTCACAATGTGGATACGCGACCTGATAATGGTCGCGGGAAATCGCAGGCCACTTCTAACTGGTCGTTCTGGAAATGTATGGGGACGGCCCATATTCAGCAGTGGACATCCTGTGTCTGATATGACGATGAGGAAGAGTTTCAAAAAACTTACCCATCCAAATACCTTGTAATACAAAAGTTTCATCCATGTAATGAGAGGATTCCTGGCGATCACACTGGAGTTATTGTATGATATTATGCGATGTTTCACCCGCCTCATCATGGCCACTGTTATGGTCGGGTAGTGCACATAACAGCCCACAGGGCACTGCGCGAGATACCTGAATATTGGATACGTGAACGCGAATCCAGTTGTGTCTATGTAGATGTCTGAAACAGTATATATTTACGAAAACTTAATGTACGTAACAAAAGAATCTGCATTTGTTTAGGAAAAATTGTGAAATACACAATGTTAATACAAGATATAAAAATAAACTTGCTGTCCATAGCAGTCGCTTACACAAAGTCACTAAGTCATTCAAGGGACAATGTATACACTTTTACAATAAGGTTCCGGTAGACATTCAAAATTTACCTTTAAATAAATTTAAAACAACCATTAAAGGGAAACTATGTGCCAAAGGCTATTATAAAATTTCTGACTATTTGGATGATAAGAATGGGTGGTCATGAACCGCTCGGCATTATCCAGTATATTTTATTCTTATTTTTCTTTGTCCAACCATAAATTTTACAATTAGGTATTTGTATTGACTTATTTAAAAAGAGCAACCCCGCAGTTTCTTGCTCGTTCTTCTCTGGGGAGACTGCCTAGTGAATGACGATTTCAAATGTTATTCTTATAACTTACGAAATAAAAACATTTTTGATTTGATTTGAGTAATATCAAATATATAACTGTCTCTGTTGCTCAGTATAAATAACATAACGTAGTTGCAGGTTCCATTTCACAGTATCCTCGTCAGTATACTTCTACCTTATCTTCACTTAATATCAGGTGGTGTGATGGAGGTCAAGTACTACCGTTGTGTAAAAAATCCTTGATTAATTTTTGTTCACTATCTAAATTTTGTTTGGTCAAATCATCAATAGTCCAGTAAAAATACATAATTTTTGTGGTGTAACTTCCTATAATCTTACCCTCTTATTCATAAAAATTTACAAACGCTTTATAAGCTTGTTTTAGTTTTAAAGTATGTTTTGTCACTTTCTGTCATGGCAACACTTCCTTATGATCGACAGAGACAAAACATACTTTAACTAAAACAGGCTTATAAAGTGTTTGTAAATTTTTATGAATAAGACGGTTAAAGTTCCTGATTTTTTGTAGAAGGACAGAGTAGCGTCAGTAATAGAATGTTTCTATGAATATTTTGTAGCTTGCTTTAGGTGTAGTATAGGTATTTAATTACTAACTTCAAACTTCAAACTTCAAGCATTTATTTCAACGTAAGATACATGAATGTCAATTTAAATCTACTGGAAATAAAAAAAGTTTATTGCATTTATCTGTCAGTCGGTATGTCCAAGCTACTACCGCTTCAGAAAGGGATTAAACCTACAATATTAAATTAAAGTTACCAGTGGTAACTTTAATTTATATAGCATATGTTCACAGTGGTAACTTACCACTGTGAACATATGCTATTTATGTCATCATTATCAGCCCGTAAACATCCTACTGCAGGGATATAGACCTTCCCTAGTATATGAGGGAGTATTCGCCATAGTCCACCACGTTGGCCCAATGCGGGTTGGGCACTTCACATGCCTTTGAATTTTTGTTTGAAATTTGAATGCAGGTTTCCTCATAATGTTTTCCTTCACCATTTAGGAGCACTCAGATCAATGCACATAAGTAAACAAATTTAAAAACTCATTGGTACATGACCTGCCTGGGAATCGAACCCAAATTGAGAGACCGCATCTTAACCACTGAGCCTCTGACGCTCTATTTATGTTTATATTTATATAATCATAAAACTTGTTCCTGCAGGCTGCAGGAGAAGCCTAATGGCTTCTCGAGAGCAGGTCAGAGCGATTTTTTAAATTTCATTCTGTATTTCCAAAAATAAATCTTAATCCAATGAGGGCGCCACTGGACGGAATAAACCCTCTTAAGGTATATGTGACCTGGCTGCTAATAATTTGAAACTGACGCTACAACATTCACTTTGTGCCAAGGAGATAGTTAATTACCTGGATTTAGCTTCAAAAATGCTTCCATTCCCAGTACCATCGAACCAATACTCTGTAGCAAGAGTGTGAAGTAAGGATATGATTTAGCCTCTATCGCCTTCCCCAGTGACAGTCGTACGAAGTTAATCTTGGCTGGGTTAACTTTCACATTAAACTGGTTCTGGGTTTTGTCAAGGATGGTTTGAGGTTCAGCTGTCTCCACTGTGTATATGTGGATGTTAGTGTCAGGGTATCTGGAAAAGAAAGATATAAGAATAAATAAATAAAAAGATGCCATATTGACTTTTGCATATGTGACCTGCAAGATTATCTTTATTCCTTGTAATGACATCATGTATGCATTTTATATTTGAGGAAAGTCAGTTAAGACGTTTTGAAGATATTTTTTAAACAGTTTTTTAATTTTAATTACTTAATTTAAGATTAATGGGGATAGGTTCTTAGCTTAGAAATCAGTTAAGCCGCTTTGAACTTATTTAGCTTTTAATGTATTTATCTGGTTGATATAATCATTTAACCAGTGAAGTAAGTCTATATTTCGAAAACCTATATTTTGTATGTGTTTCTCTAGTATGCAAATAAATATTTTTTTTTCTAGTTTTGATTTAGGGACTTTTATACAAAGGGTATACGCCAGTCCCATCGTACCTCTTACTGACTTAATCTATTTAAATCTAATTCTAGCGAGACATCGATCGATGACTTCACAAAGGCAAATAGACTCCGGGCAGCATTAGATTTTGGATAAGCTAGGATCTTATGGAATACCCCCATCTAGTCTATTTAACCTCTGTTCCATTAACAGTGTCTTTCGTTGGTGCTCGTTCCAGACACATTCCACCAATATATTGTGCACATCCTCTACAATACCACACACCTCACAGTTAGGAGAGCTGGTCTTTTTCATGATATAAATATTTTATCTATCTATGTATTTGTCCCGACAAAACAAATAGATACATAGATAGATAATTTTTATTTTTTTTTTGATTCTAAAGTGTTTACAGGGACTTTTACAAATTTTGTATGGCAGTCCCATCGTACCCTTTAACTAATCGCTACACTTAACGAGACACCGATGAGTTCACAAAACTGAATAATTTCCTGGCTCTTTCGGAGTTTGGTAGGGACAGAATAGCATGAAACACTCCTACATCAAATCCGTTCAGATTAAGTTCACTCATCAGTGCCCTTCTAGATTTCTCGTACCGGACACACTCCACTAACAAGTGTTGAACATATTTTTAAATTTTTAACTCCTGTAAATATCCAATGAAATTACCTTGCGAGCAGAGCTTTAATAGCAACCCACAGAACTCTCTCTCCACCCCCACCCGCATTACAATATGGGTGGAAGAATGCGACATTAGCTCCGTCTCTTTTCCTCCTCTGTAGTTTCCGCTCCTTGATCCTCATATACCATGAGGCGAAGATGAACGCACATGGAACTATGACAAACAGGCCGACAAAAAGCACTCCAAAAAAGATTAGTGGCAAAATTATTAGTATCCTGTAACAGACAGAAATTACATCTCCTTAAAATAATATGTGTAAGCTTTTTACCGGATGATAAAATCAGAGCAAAAACAAAGATATGTTGTGTATTTAGTATGACTGTGTTGCTTGATTCCTAATTAATTAGTTTAGATACTCAGTTTGGTGGTGGTAGGGAATTTTAAAGTTCAATCTTTCAAAATTCTAATTGTTTTTTTTTAAGATTGGATGGGCCTGGGTTGAGGTGGCGTTACGGAACACTGGGACAAAAAAATAATTTATATTTAGAATCTAATTTAGAAGTAAAAAAAAAATATTTTCTCTTCCGCGCCCTCTTATCGACACTCTGACCAGGACATAGTAGGTAAGTTAACATCTGGTAAATTAGCGAAAATCTAGAGGTAATAAATTAAATACCAAACAAAACATCTTACGTGAAACACTGCCAAAACATTGCGTTCGAATTTCAAATTAGAATGAATGAGACGAATGCTAACAATTCTGTTGTCGACACCAAAAACAATACGTCGACACGGTCAAATGAGATAACTTTAATTTTGTTATGGAATTCACATTAGAAAAATCAATCAGATTCTTTTCATCCTAACCTAAAAGGTAAACAATTTTTTTTTTTATAAACTTTGCCCTTTTGGACAGGCAAAGAAAGTAACATACAACTATGTCTTTTCTTTGTAACATATTCAATGTCCGAGAGTGAGCCATCTTCAGCAAATATGAACAATTCTAATGGTAGCACATTCACCAACATAACCTCAATTGAGAAACTCGACGTAATTTCCAACTGGATCAATTGGAAAGCCCTAAAAATGATCTTGACCCGTGTCCCATGCCTCACTGGCAAGATGCATCAGTCATCGTTTCCAGTGTGTGTGTCCAGTGTGAAATGAGCAGCTGGTGTGGAGCACGCTACTTGCTAACAATAACTGATGACTTCTCACGAAAACATTTGGCTAGTGGGCTACCTTATGAAAAATAAATCAGAGGTGAGTTTCAATTTTATTTCCCAAAGCTTAGTAGAGAAACAAAATGGTTAAAAAATTAGTAAAAAAATCTACGTACCAATAATGGGACTGAGTTTTGTAATCGGACCTTAGATGTTTTTCTAAGAAGAAAAGGCATTATTCACCAAACAAGATAGCTGTGTCCATGCCTGCTTATCATTCAAATAGTCAGTGATATTTTGCTTTAAATTTATTTAAAGGCAAATTCTAAATGTCTACTGGAATCTTGTTATAAAACCGTATACATTGCCCTTTGAAGGATTTACTAACTTTGTAAAGTCGGCTAACTTAAACAGATAACTGGTTCTTATTCCATTGTGCCTATCACTATTTTTTTTGCATATAACAAATACTCATAAATATATTGAGAAGTCATTGGTGTCGATTCGGTTGCACACGAACTAAACTAAAACCAGATTTAGACTGGTGCTGTCACGTTATATTGTTCCAGAGAGAAAAAGACAAAAATTGGTTTTAGTTTAGTTTGCGTACAACCGAATCGACACTATTGTTATGAAATTAATTTTCTTACTTATCTCTAAGCTGTATGGGCTTAAGCAAAGCCTTCTCCGAGAGAGTGAATTTAAAAAAAATCCCGTCCGCCCACATGGCCCACGCAAGCTCCCGCCGATCGATTCTGTCCATCCGCCATTTCTCTTTCTTCTTCGAAGGGTTTGATTTGAGCTTGAAGATTTAAGATTGAATTGAGGATGTAGGATAGAAGTATAAATTACGAAGAGGTTGATCACAATAAACTATTATTTATTTATGATTTCATACTAAACGGATCATAATTATTGTAAGTACGATTATTTTGTTCAAACCTTATAATTGTTAACGGAAAGAAATCAAACGATTTATAACGGTCATTCTAAATGCTTAAATGGCCCGCGATATTTATAATAAAATGTTAAATTGTAACTAACATTTGTGAAAGTGTAATACCGGAATGTAATGTTTTTATAATATGAATTATAGATAAAAGATTTCAAAACTAAAGGTGATTGTGGTCCTCCTCTGAAACATCTTGAACTTTCTGGCCTCCTATGAAGAAAGCTTGCCCACGACTGATCTAGATGATCTGCTGATGTAGCCAGAAGGTTGATAGTGGAACTCCAACTTCCACTAGTAGGTAAACCATTCGAGTTTGGTCTCATCTCGTTTGTTTTGCCGAGGCTCATGTATTGTTGTGGTTAATGGAACTTCAATGTCTATTGTTACTCCTCGAGGCCTGACGATGGACGAGTCGGGAGGAGGATAGTGGATGTCTGTATTACTGTTAAAGCGTGTTTTTAGTTTTTACTCGACTGCCTCAGAAAGTAGGTAAAGGGGTAAAGGTAATGTTTATTGCGTGTATGTGGGTGAATATTTGGCAATTGGCCAAATTGAAAAGAAAAATAAATATTAAAGAATCTATATGAGCAAGAAAATGACTACAATGATAGGATATTGACTTATACTTTCACTGGACAGTACATACCTACAATCAAAATAGAAGAACGTAAATAATTCACTGGTAGGTAGTAAACCAAGCTAGATTTACTAGCGATGGGTTGTACCCACTGTTCACTGAAAGAGCTCTGACGCAGCAAAATGGTGCAGTATAGAGAGGCTCATACCACAGCACTGACAATTCTACCAGTACCGCTTGCAGAAAAACGCATGCAACATGAATGTAGCGAAACTAATACAATTATTATAGCATGTAAGTAACATGTCCGCCTGGCTAGCTACCACCATCTTATCTAAATCT
This sequence comes from Oegoconia quadripuncta, assembly GCA_949316235.1. Classification (NCBI taxonomy): domain Eukaryota; kingdom Metazoa; phylum Arthropoda; class Insecta; order Lepidoptera; family Autostichidae; genus Oegoconia; species Oegoconia quadripuncta. The sequence goes on from OX438758.1 coordinate 1,255,863, forward strand.
GCCACCAAGCAGCAATGTTAATAGCATTGTTGTGTTCCGGTTGTCAGAGATAAGATAGCCAGTCCCCCAAATGTGTTGGGGTTTCTGGGTCAGTACGCTTCCACCTTCAACCTCATCTTCACTTAACATCAGTCAAGTACAAACCCGTTGTGCATAAAAATAAATGTAAGTAAAAGCAAAATTTAATTTTGTTACTGTTTTTAAATAAATATTACATAATAAATAATAAATAAATAATAGTAAAAGCATAAATGTTTTTGTGGAGTGATCCTTGTACAGTCGTTTTCTTGAGATAAGTATCCAGGTTTGGTGATTTTGACTCCTCAGTTGCAAATAGATAGTAAATAATTATGTGTAGTTAGTTTTTGTCAACTAACTAAATGTTTCCGCGGCTTAGTGGTTAAATATTCTGAGGTTCAGACAGAGGGTTGTTCATTCAAATCTGGTAGAAAAGTTTATGCAACCATTTTGCTAGATTTTTTTTGTGATTTTATCGTTATAAAACTCATTTTTGTATGTAATATGAACCTATCTCGACATAATTTTGGAGGGATTGGTTAAAAAAAAACAATGTTACAGGAAAAATATATTCTCTATTTCACTTTCAATGACAGCCTGATCTAAGTGATAGAAATGGAAAGTTTAGCCTACTTTAATGGCCCTTATTTTCCTCAAATCATTCAGTCTCATAAGGTTGTTCATACATGCTCGTTGATTTAGGATACTCTTGACTTGGTCTATCTACATTAGGGTGGAGCGTTTTCTTTTTTTTTCGATTTTTGTAATGGCGGATGGTGGAAAAGTTGCTTCTTGATAACAGGATTAAAAGTTAGTATGAAACCTATTTCATTAAGTTAGTGGAAGTACTGCCCCAGGGGGCTTGAATTTTTAGAAAATTCGGAGAAAACTGGGTGAATAAAAACATAAAATTTTAACCACAGGGCGGTTTTTTAATGTAATAAATCAATATCATAGCACGTAAGACACACTGAAACTAAAACAGGTTAAATTTACTATTAATTGTTTATTGAGATTATCTTAGAAAAATAATAAAAAAGCCATAAATTACTCTACTTTGTAATCTTTCTTTGTATTGAAAAACGGCATAATTTGGCATGAATCCAGCTTATTTCTGATCCATCCCTCCCTTCTTATTGGACCACAGACTGCTGAGCAAGATTCTGTAACCAGTTTTATACATCTTTCGGTCGCTTGTGTGTGACATGGCATATCACAGAAGACAGCTAAAATTTTGGTGGCCATAATACTTTCATCTACCAAAGCCTCTAAAATTACTTCAGTGGGGATCATTTTAGTTAGAGGTGGTTCCGTAGTATTTTCCCATTGTATGAGATCAATATAATCTTGGGCTTGAAAGTTAAACTGCGGTAATTTAAACACTCGCAATGGAATAAAGCCAATAGATCGCTCACGAATCTTCAAAATTCTTCTGAGAGCAAGTTCTTTGATGTGCTTTCGCTGATCCGCTAACATTGCAATCAATATATTTTCACAATGGCCAAAAAACCCATTGCGTCTTATCACAGGATATATCACCCGCTTGAAACTATCTGGCAGATATCGAGACAGCATCACTGTATCTATCAGATGTTTTGCACCTGAAATGCAATGCGGCTTAGTTTTGATACGAAACCACATAGGAGCGTAGACTTTAATTACGAACTCCGTCAATGTTTTCAAGTTTTCGGAAGGGTTTTCGGTCGCAACGTACAGACAAAGAATGCTATTGGCCGTAGTAAGCCATCTTGAATGACATATTTTGCCAGGTTTACGTTTGGCCAATCTTTCGTCACACTGGCCTTTATTTATTGCCTGACACATTTCGAAAAGGTATAATTGGTATGTACTCAGATCGTCTCGGCTCTTTGTTATGCCTGGCAAACAACATGTAATGGCACGGAATGATTTCACTGGAAGGTACTCGCAATTGTTAAGCGCCTTTCCTATTGGACCATTAAAACTTTTTGGTCCCGTGGTAGTGCCGTCTAAATGTCCAAAAAGATGACGTAGAGTCAGTTCATTTGCATGCAGCTGACACACCAGCCATTGTAGTGGACGTTGTAATTTGCTTTCAAGCAGTTTTATTATTCCAGCTTTGTTACCAGTGTTCACAGCGGTTCCGTCACATCCGATGGCTACGACGTTTGTCAAACTGATCGACTTTCGCACAAGAAACTGAAACAGTTTATCAGATATTGTTCTAGCATTTCCAGACTGTACCAATACGTGACCCATGTATTCGGACCCCGGTTCTTTCAAAACAGTTATATGTTCTTCAAGTATGACTCTCCTTCTGTTATCTTCTTGAACTAAAGTCTTGTCCTTCCTACCATCAAACGAAATAGCAAAATAATCTTTAAAGTCATGGCTACTTTTTTCTATTAACGTTGTTCTTGTCTTCGATCGCACTCGACGGATTTTTGACCGATCGACAACATTATTGGTATCTTTATTTGTGATTAAACCAATATCTTGGAGCGTGGCAGAGACTATCGCAGCTCCAGCTCTATCAGAGACACCAAAACGATCCAACGTTCTTGCAACTGTCTCATACGATGTTCCTGGTAGCACAGGGAGACCTACAGTGGGCACAGACGATGTCGACGGCATATCATCGATGGTTTCACAACTTGTGCTAGTAGTTGTCACAGCAGATGACCTCGGTCGTTCAATCCTAGGTGTTTCAATTGTCTTTCGTTTCTTCTAATAATCTTTTTAGTAGTTACTAAATCGACTGAACTAATCATCATTCTTCTTTCCCGTCTTTGATCGGTCAGAAAATTTCTTTCTTGAACCGGTATTTTCCGATCTTTTTCACAGGAACATGAAGCAAATATTAAGCACTTGCAAGTAGCAATGTCAAATAACTTTTTACTGTCGTTTTTGAATTCTTCTATCTTACGAATATAGCTTTCACTGTCTTTTCTTCCTTGGTACGGTTTTAAAAGCGAACGATATTTGTCGTGAAACGTTCTTATTCGAGCTGTTATTGTGCGATGCTCTATTATAGGAATAGAGGCTTTCCTCCAAATACTTTCAATTTCAGTAGCTACTATTGCTGACGTATTTTTGACTAGATCTTGACGTTGATGAGTACTTTGAGTAAGAAATAAGAAGTACCTTATCACATCTTCGTAAGTAGGCAGCATATTCTTAGGCATTTCCCTTCCTGAGTCAAATATAGGGCACTTATTTCCACTGCGTAAACTCATTGTCAAAAGACGCGCGAAATAAGCAAAATAGTTGTAAGCGAAAGTGACGACCAGTTAGCAATAAGGAAGTGCACTAAAACAATAAAATGACACTCTAGCTAGGCCAAGGTTATTCCTCCCGCCCCTCAACCCGCAAACGAATGGGAGTAAAGTTCACGCGCGAATCGTAATTCGCGCCAAAATGGTGACATTCAAATTTAGGTTTTTAAAGCTTATTTTAATTAAATTAGGCATTTACAATATATATTTTTATTCTTGGGTATATTAAACACTTATTTGAACTTAAAACCTTAAGAAATGTTAACTATTTTGCTTTGTAATGACCTTCGGAAAAATTGAAGATTTTTAATTTTTTTTCAAAAGTCGATGTCCTTGGGGCACTACTTCTAATGGATTGATTTTAATAATATTTGGTATATAAAATGTTTAAGTGTATTGGCAACTTTTAGTAACCCCGCGAAAGAGGAATTGCAATAAATTTTTTTTTCCATACGCTCCAACCTAATCTACATCCCCTGTGTATATTCGCTGTGGTCTTCGCCTACCAACACTACCATCGACATTCGCATTGTATATCTCTTACAGTAGTCTTCTTTCATTCATCCTCTCCACATGTCCAAACCATCTCAGCAAACCTTTTTCGATCTTTGTCACTACTAATATAATAAACTTGTTTTCATTCTTAGTGCACATCATCACTTTGACATTAATTAACTAAAAACTTTTAATAAAACTCACCTTGCTGCTCCGCTTCATTTACTGTATTATTATCACACAAAATGGAACCTTGCTGCTCTGGTTCATTCGCTGCATCATCGTCCATCAAAGTAGAACCTTGTTGCTCTGATTCATTCATCGTAGCCTCCTCATTAAAAATGGAGCCTTGCTGCTCTGGTTCTTTTACCGCATCATCTTCATTCAAATTGGAACCCTGTGCTCTGGTTCATTCGCCGCATCATCGTCATTTAAAATGGATGGTGAACATTGATCTGGTAGGACCAGGATGTTGATCAAGTACATTAATAATGCAAATTATGCTTTGCTAACTAATATTCGATTACAATAATAATAATATGCATACCACAGTAATATGTGTCCTTTTCATAATTTCTAGGTAATGGCACTGACTCGTGATTAGTTTTAGATCCAGCTGATGTTTTGTCATCTAAAATACTGTCGTCGTAAGCTGCTTTTGTTGCGACAAGTGCTAGATGAATTTTGTTGCAGTTGTTTATCAACTTTATCGCAGGAGGAGATTGGAACATCAGAATCTAAACAAAAAAAAATGGTCACTGGAATAGGTCCAAATTTGAAAAATATTGAAGCTAGACAAAGTTTTTTATCTTACCTTTCTCCAGTTTTAGCGCTGCTTCAATATTCTCACAATTCTTTTTGGTAGTCAATTGTTTGGAACAAGCCAATAACACCATCTTTTTACCACGACCTTGCATTTTATCCATATCTAAGACGAAATATAAAAATAATTATAATATGATTTTAACTAACAATTGCGGAAGCAAAGATGTAATTACATTATGGTCATTGTTGTTACAAAATAAAATATACAAGTATACTTATCAAATTGGAGAAACAATGTCACTTTGTAATTTAGTCCGTTGATGTTCCTAGCGGCTCCTACTCTGGCGGGTGGCCGGTGGCCGCGCACAACTGACCAATCAGGCGTTGTTTCTCCCCGTGCTGCCTCATTTCACACCATAACGGTAACGACACTTGCGCCCTCACACGAAAACATTAAGAACTAAGCGAGTGACATTCTCGCACCAGGTGCAGGGGTGCACTACGCAACTTTTTGAATACTTAAGTCATTTTTGCACAAGTGACACTATTGCACCGGGGGTGCGATATTTTGATTATAACCCAACAACAACAGGTAACAATTTTTTGCTATCCAACTTTTACTAAAAACAAATACACCTTGGACGTTTGACCGACAGACCAAATGAAAGAGACCAAATGTGTTTCATCATTGAAAAAACACGCTCCAAAGGTGATTGGACGTTCCTGGTAAGGCACAAAATGTATTGGGGCAATTTATCCAGATTAGGTTCATCAATGTGCTACTCCTGAAAATGTTTAAATAGTTGGAGCCATTTGTCAATTTGGAGCGTCGTTGAACTCCACTCTTCATTAGGTGACGCAAAAATGTTTTAGCAAGCGACACCTCGTCAAAAAGATTATCAATATTAATTTTTTAACGATCATTTGAACCGTGTATTCAGTTAATATTTTCAGCAGATCGGTCAATTTCATGCAATGCTTCGTCTGTAAAATGCGGTCACTTCTGTCAGAAATACATTAACGTCTCGGCTATATCAAGTTTTCGCAACAACTGTTTTGCTCCTTGCGAGACGAAGTTGCTATCCATCCTTTCCTGAAGATTATATTTCAATCATCTTGACTCCAAAATAATATCTGTTGCTCTTGTCTTATTTTTTTTCCATGATTAACAGTCTTGTTAAAATAAATTGACCATGGACATACCAAAAATATAATTCACCTGTATCACTTTATATCCTTTAGATATACACACAGCGCCATCTAGTTCCACAGTAAGCAACTATATGCTTGTGTTGTGGATACCAGATGGTTGATATACTACATAAATCTATTTTTTTTTGTAAATAAATACTTATTATAAATGAAAACATCCATAACTCGGGTACACATGTCCGTATTCATCACACAAACATATGCCCCTAGCGGGATTCGAACCCGCAACCTTTTGGTATAGTGGTCAGAGTTGCTAACCATTACACCAAACAGGTCGTCAAAACACCAAACAGTGCGAGACGTCATCCATGAAGTCATATTTAAATTGCAAAATGAATTCTTTAAAAAATGTTAATAAGGTTTTATTTTTCGCATTTCCCTTTAGCCAAAGTTTAACGAAAACAGAAAATGACATTAGACACAATTTAAATTTGACATTACATACTTTGATATGTCGTCATGAAAATAAATTTCATATATTTGATACTAATAAATTTATTAATTCTAAATATTTTTATGTGACAGAAGATAACTATTATCTTCCTAAATATTTTAGGAGACAATTAGCAAGTATGCTATGTTATTTTATTTTAAATTCAGTCATATTAGTGACTGATCCAACGACTGCCTCTATTGGGCAGCCAATAACTATTAATAAAACCTTGGAAATTATTCCAAATAATTTAAATTAAAGTATAAGACAACAGAGATTACCTCTGGCAGTATTAAACATACAGTTATAAAAAATAGGGGTACGAGTATTGTCACTCCCCAAAACAAGTCAGGACAAATATGTTATAAAAATCAGAAATTTATTAATCTGGTACACCAAAATATTCAGGGTATGAGTGGCAAGGAGTTAGAGGTGGAGCTGTTCATGGGCTGCACTGGAACTGATATATTGTGCATAACGGAACATTGGTATAAACAATGTGAGCTCATGTTCGGCTTCAAGGAGTACCAGATTGCAAGCTCGTTCAGCAGGACGAAAGCAATTCGAGGCGGTAGTCTTATTTTAATTCGTAACAATATTAAATTTAAAGAGCGTCTCGATATTGTAAACCTTTCTGTTGAGCGAACTATTGAAATAGCCTGTGTAGACCTTGCTCGGCTTACTGTATTAAGCGTATACAGACCCCCTTCTTCATCGTATGAATTATTTGAAAAAATTATGGATGAAATACTCTGTAAAATTAGTAATTCAAATAAATACATTGTGGTTTGCGGAGATTTTAATATAAATATATTGGAGGATAGCAGTCAAAGTAGAAGGCTTAAATCTTTATTCACTTGCTATAACCTTGTTAATCTTTTTTCAGTGCCGACTAGAATTACCTCTACATCAGCTACCTCCATTGATAATATTTTTTCAAATTTACAGCCCAGTGATAAATCTATTTTAAATAAATTAAGTTCAGATCACTGTGGTCAGTTAGCCATTTTTAATATAGCAGTTGAAAAGACACTGAAAAGAGATTTCACGTATGTGCCTGTAACTGATGCACGGCTTGATCAATATAAGAGTAATGTGACGGCGAAACTGGATTATCTACCGTTCTGTGACGATCCAAATATATTATATAAATCAGTCTTTGAAATGTTGAAAACTGAAAGTAATAATGTTTTTGTAACAAAAACAATTAAAATCAATAATTCCCTCGTTTTCAGTGATTGGGCGACGGTTGGAATCCATAAAAGTAGGAATAAGTTATATGATCTTTATGAAGAAAGGACATATAACAAGAGCGAAAGTTTTAGTGAATATGTTAAACAATATTCGAAAACATTCAAGCGGGTCTGTGCTACAGCAAAAGCAAAGTTTATAAATAACAAAATAAAAAATAGTGCAGACGTAGTAAAGACTACTTGGAAAATTATAAATAGCGAAACTGGAAAAGTCAAGCCTTGCAACACCGATATTAGACTAAAAATTAACGATCAAATTTTAATAACACATTTAGAAGTTGCAGAAGCTTTTGAAAAATTTTTCACCAACATTCCAATTTCGACTACAAATTCTCTTAATTCATGTCCCACACTCGCTGAATCGCTACTTAGACAAAATGTGGGGATTTGTAATTCTCATTTTAAATTTCATCATATAAGTCCTGTAGACATTATAAAAGCATTTAGATCTCTAGACAAGAAAAAGACTGTCGACCTTTACGGTTTATCAGTAAAAATTATTAGCGCCATAATTGATTGTGTGTCACCACACTTAGCTTGTATTTTTAATAAATGTATTGATGATGGCATATTTCCTGATTTGATGAAACACAGTAAAGTTATACCTTTATTTAAAGCCGGTAGTAGAACAGACCCCTCTAATTTTAGACCTATATCAATACTACCGACTCTCAGTAAAATCTTTGAAAAAATTATATTAATTCAGTTATCGGCTTATTTTTATAGTAACGATTTTATGTCGCATAAACAATTCGGTTTTACTAGGGGCCGCTCGACAACCGACGCAGGTGTCGAGCTCTTACAACATATTTTTGAAGCTTGGGAAGATTCTCGGGATGCAATAGGAGTGTTCTGCGACTTGTCCAAGGCATTTGATTGCGTTAATCATGACATCTTAATCAGGAAATTACGTCATTATGGTGTAACAGGCCGTGCTATTGACCTTTTGAATTCTTATATGAGTGGCAGAGTTCAGAGGGTTAGTATCAGTGGCAACACATCGTCAGGGTCCACAGTCTGCATGGGCGTCCCGCAGGGTTCCATACTCGGGCCATTTTTATTTTTGGTCTATATAAATGACTTGCCTAACCTTGTAAAGGATAATAAACATGAAATAGTATTGTTTGCAGATGATACCTCCGTATTATTTAAAGTAAATAGACAAAAATTAAGCTATGACGATGTGAACAATGCTATTTCTGAAATAGTAGAATGGTTTACGGCAAATAATTTGTTACTTAATGAGAAAAAAACTAAATGTGTGAAATTTGTACTACCCAATGTCAGAGCGGTGCCCACAAATATAATGATAAAAAATGCCACTTTAGATCTCGTAGATTCTACTGTATTTTTGGGCATTACTTTAGACGCCAAAATGCAATGGGGTCCTCATATACATAAATTGGCGAAAAGGCTCAGCTCTGCAGCGTACGCAGTCAAAAAAATTCGACAAATGTCAGACGTAAATACTGCTAGATTAGTATATTTTAGTTATTTCCACAGCTTGATGTCTTACGGTATCTTACTGTGGGGAAATGCCGCGGATATAAATACAATCTTTGTTTTACAAAAACGAGCCGTTCGCGCAATTTATCAATTGAAACCTGCAGTGTCACTTGGAGATAGGTTTAAAGTGTATAACATTCTAACCTTTTCGTCACAGTACATTTTTGAAAATCTAATGTATGTCAAAAAAAATATAGCATCATTTAGGAAAAATAGTGATAAACATGATGTCAATACAAGAAATAAAGATAAACTTGCAGGTCACATAAGTCGCCTCCGCAAAGTCAGTAATTCATTCAAAGGGTTATGTATACGCTTTTTCAATAAGGTCCCAGTTGATATACAAAATCTTCCACTTGATAAATTTAAAGATACTATAAAACAGAAACTTATTAACAAAGCATATTATAAAATATCAGACTATTTAGATGATAATCATCCCTGGACATAATGAGATTGTTCGCATGCCAGGCTATTTCACGATTAATAATGATTTATAAAAACCTTCTTGTAATATAAAAACCTTTATGTAAAATCAAAACCTGATTTTAAAAGAGCAACCCTTCGAGTTTCTTGCTTGTTCTTCTCAGGGGAAAATTGCATTTTGAACAAGCAGTAGCTTAAAAAATGTAAAATTGACTATTTTAAGTGTACTCTGTGTACCTACAAAATAAAGCAACTTTGACTTTGACTTTGACATTATAAATGAAAACATCCATAACTCGGGTACACATGTCCGTATTCATCACACAAACATATGCCCCTAGCGGGATTCGAACCCGCAACCTTTTGGTATACTGCCGTACATTGTTTAAAATACGGTTAAACCCATAAAGTAGTTTCAGAGATATCGGACAAAAACCTGCGAAATGATGTCTCTTCCAAACGAATAAAGATATAAAAATCTTTCTAAGAGACAAATGTCACTGGTTTATCAACGATTTTTTTTTGGGGTATGAAAACTGAAAACATCTTTCAGTCTTACAATAAAACAGATATTTGTAATTAAGCTTAGCATTTCTTCCCAGTTTAGTAATTAAATACTGCATAATAATAGGGCTAACCCTACTCTAACGGTATTATAACGTAGTAATTGCTTTAGAATTGTACTACTAAAAATTTTATTTAAAGTTATCAAAAAATACGTCATTACAATACGGCTAAGCTGCATAACTATGATATAATCAAGTAATGACTGTAAAATTAAGGTTTAGCCCCTTGGTTTATAAACAAGTTAAGGCACTTAGTGATCATTATAATCAAGTAATTGTGTAATAATATATTAAGCGGCGTCAAGTTAAACGGTATTGCTTACTTAAAACAAGGCTACTCATACTTCGCTCGCGGTTAGCCGTTTTATAGATAAGCAATGACTTACAATTATTCGAGAAAAAAAAAGAAAACAAGCAAGCAAATTAAACAAATTATTTATTAATCATTTATTTCAAACAATTTTAAATGGTTATCAATAACATAAATAATTATTTTTGACATTTGGGCTTAGTAATATTCATAATTAAATCACAATATTATCTTAATATCAAAACATTCTCTAACTTAAAACCCTGGAGTGAAAAGTGTCTTAAGATAATAAAAAAATATAACCATCTATCTCACTAGCTGCAGTTGTCATAAAACAACCTGCTATAACAATTTTCTTCAGTCTTAAGACTATTATATAGCTTTCTAAATTTTACAATATAATCAGTCTTTAACTAAAAAATTATCACAATCATGTAATCAACTGAGTCCTCTATATAGAATTAAATCTAATAGGGGTCCCTATTAGGTTTAATATGTAATATAATTAATAATTAGTAATAAATATATAATTATTAATAATAAAGACTAAATAATTTAATATATAATATAATTATTTAGTCTTATGGCACTAAGTAATATATACATTTAAGTAGTTATATTAAAATAAAAAAAGAATTGTAGGTACTTGGGTATTTAAAATGGCTTTCTTAGGTTTAGGTAGTCCTCCTTGAATTTTTGGTCGTTTCTGTGTTATTGTTTGTAGGCAATCCATTCCAAAATACCATTTTATGTTTTGGAATGATAGGCGACAATTTAGTTATTAAGTTAGATTTACGTTCCTCATCAATGCCTTTCGGCTGTGTCCGGAAGCTTATGTTGGTACGTGGATTTCTTAAGTACTTGTCATTTAAAAATTTAAAACTTGAGTATTCATCACTAAAATCATTTTTATACAACATGTCATAACTTGACCTCTTAAACGAGACTTGTGTTATATTTTTCAGATAGACTCTAGGGCATGCTTGCTGAATTCGCCGCTCAGAGACATTATTGGGTAAATTGAGAAATTCATTTGCTTGTAGCGCTTTGACAGTTACTCTGCCATTGTTTGCAGAGGCTACAGCTTCCTCAAAATCTGAAAAGTCATATATTTTACCCTTCTTTTTCATTGCAAGTTCCACTTGATGGTGGAACTGGTCGCAGCTCATGAAGGTGTGGCCGGGTTCGAAGTAGTGTAAAGTTATTGTTTCTGTACTTATAACGTCACTGTTTACTAGGTCGACTAACATGGAATAAAACAGCCAATTCTTGTTCTGTGATGTACAATTATCTAACCAGATATTAACATTCTGAACGTCTCGATGACGAAGGAAAAAACTGTAGTACGCGCTCATAATATCCTCTTGTTTTCTACCGGCTATTCCGTCGTGCCAAATTGCAGCAAGAGGTTTCGATTCCTTTGATATTTTTCCAACCGGTGCAAAGGATTGGTTAAAGAGCGTCAAACGGGGACAAAATATAACCGCTTTGAACATCTCCATTCTAGGCAGCATGATAACTTTTTCTAGATCGCCGCTAAAATAAATACTATTTTCGTTTTGCTTTATAGCTTTGTGAGCATCATAAAGGGCTCTAGCTTTTTTGTATCGATCATGATGCTTAGCCCAAGCCAAGCAAGTGTCACAATCAGGAAAACATTGCTTACGAACATCATGGCTTGTTTCTTTAGTGTGATGTTTGTATGATTCGCACTGTTCGCACTCCTCATTCCCGAGCCGAGTGAAAGATATATTCATTGATTTTAAGTGAGATCGATATAAGTCATAACTGAGTTTTGACTCGGGATTTTTTGAACAAAAGTCTTTATACATAAAATTTATATTAATGTCATTGGGCAAATAACGCCGATTTGGTGCGTGCTCTCTACGGTAATGAGGAGCGCTGGGATTGAATGATTCAACATGTTGGTTGAGTAAATCACGATTAAACGCCAGTTTCTTGGTATGTTTACCACGTTTATCTGTATCTTTTTCAGTATCGAGACAGGTGGTAAGTATAAGATCATTGTTTCTATTGAAACCTAAAGTTGTTAAAAAAAAAATTTTACATACTTGTCTTACGGTTCCGTCATTTTTCTGCAGCGTAAAAGTTCTTTTGGGGTTTCTTTTAGGGTCAGATGTGTACTTACGCTTGGGAATGGCTACAATATAGTTTGACCTTATAAACATTCTCATTTCCCCGCGTTGCAGACTCCAATATGTTTTATTTATATTCTCACGTTCAGATTCATCAAATACAGAACTACATTTTTTTATACATTTCTCGTCACATCCAGGTTTTACAGTATATTTCAAAAGTTTTTGTTTTTTTCTTTGGATTTCTCGCTGTTTCACACTGCTATTGTACTTTTTTCGTTTCCGCGCTGTTGAACCTTCTTCACCTTCATTATCACTGGTGGCTGGGTTGTCAAATGGTGGCATTGATATAATAACAGCAGCATCAGTCGACGCTCGTCTCTTTTTGAAAACAGGATCGTGAACAGCAGCTCTTTCGCCATTGTTAAATGAGTGACGTCGAGATATAACTTTATTGGGAAAGGAAGGCACACATTTTTCTTTCTCTGCTTTAGAGCTTCTCTTACCTTTTCTTTGAGATATGCATTTTATTTGGGACTTATGAGCAAGTGTTTTTTTAATATTCCTGTCCGTATCACTCTCTTCACTTGAATCGACGTAATTAGATGTAACCTCGTAGTCCTTGTCCTTAACCGAATCATCCGAATCAAAGTCACAGAAGATTGGAGACAGAGAATGTAAAGACGGCGGTATAGTTTCATCGCAGTACAGGAAACTGGAATCCGAAACTTTTGATGTACCAGGTTGAGGATTTGCATATAAATCGATGCCATTATTAGCTGAAGGACTAGAAGGATCACTTTCATTTAATGAATTTGGCATGCTTGTTAAGCCAATGATTTGTTCTTGAATACGTAATTTGGGTGGTTCGACAGGTACGACCTCTCTATTCACAATGCTCATCATGTTCTGAATTCTTTGTGGAACCCCGGAGCGTCTACAATAATGACAGACACAATTAGTTAAATACCTAATTTAAAAAAAAAATTAATTTAAAAAAAACTTATAGGTAGGTACTTTATTATTCTATATCCTCGTCGTCAACGCAATAATGCGTAAGAATAGGAAAGAAGGTAAAAAGCAAAAAAGCGCGCGAAAGCCCATGTCCGATAGGTATTCGTTTCAAACATACCGCCCCAACGCGCTGCACCTACTCATCGTTGACCCTGACTCGAGATGCGTGTGATTTCATAGCGGCTTCAGAACGATAAGAAAAAGGATTATTTCGTTCCAATCAAATATTTATAAGCTAAAGGTTATATACCTGTCACCTACCACTACGTAATTGAATGAATGTAATACTTATTTTAAGAAAATATTATAAATATCGATTATCTACATACTAATTACATAGGTTATTAAATTCACTGATGCATCTATTCTATTTAGTGAAATTATAAAAACCTTACCTTGAGTACGTATGACGCGACATGGTAAAACATTTATGGCGCGCCGCCGCTCCGCTCCACACACACACGAGCGCTCCCCGTCGTCGCTGGTAGCGAAATGGCCGAGGAAACCGGGAACGCGGGGGACCGCGGTTCAAAAATGTTTCTGGGTTTAACTAGATTTTAATCTAGCATATCTGTATAGTCGTATTTTAGTAAAGAATTTTACACTTTAATCCATCGATAAACTTTATTGAAAAAAGGCTAAATGCCTATAACTATAATGTAATGTATTATTCTATAGTAACTTTATTATAACATAGTTTTTGTTCTCAGACACACCTGTAAGTACTTGATTATAACACGGTTATGGTCGTATAGCTTAATTTAAGTGCAGCATTGTGTGATAACTGTATTATAATAAATTAATATCGCTTGGAACGATCCGTGATAATAACGTTACCATCCTTTTGCCGTGTTATAACATAAATTTGAGGAATAGCTGTTAAATAATAAAGTAAACTGTAAAAAATATGTTACTTAACGGTTCACACCCGCTCTATATCTCGGAAAGTAAAAGTCGTACAGTAATGGGACCCAGCACAAAAGATAGAGAATTTTTCAAAACGTAATGTGTGATTCAAAACTAAAAAATGGCAGTTTGAGGCTTAACCGTGTTTTAAGTAACGTACGGCAGTATAGTGGTCAGAGTTGCTAACCACTACACCAAACAGGTCGTCAAACTTTCAAAGAAATCTCGCAGTTTTCTTTAGAAAGGAAATACGACTTCAGTGCTTCGAATATATTTCAAATTCTTTCGATTGCCAGCAACAGAGATAGAAATCTGATACTTCCATGTTGTACTAATTTTTTATATTCAACATCTGCAAATTCACAGAATTCGTTCAATTTAGTTACTCGAACTGTGTAGATGTGAAATATTTATATATTTTCAAAACAAGAGCTTCAATTTCGATTGGAAGACCATCAGCATTTTGGAGAGTATTGTGCACAATATCGTCCCCTGCAAAACGTATGGGTGTAACTAGCAAAATGAAACTTTTCAGTACGAGCGATTAAAAGTTGGCAGAAAATTCAAAATAGCGTCATATTTTTGTGTTTGCATTTACGTTAACATTTTTTTTAATATAGAGATGGCAGGTTATTACAATTCCATACATGTCTCTGATATTCGTAAAAGTATGCAGTTTTTTTTTTTAATTGAAAAATCGATTTACGCCTTTACGTGTTAATGTCTTTTTTAATGAATTGTAAGTTATGCCTATAGAAATCGTCATTTACGACTGTACGTTTTATTAATTTACAGTAGAATTTTAGATACAGCATATAAAACAATAATAAATATAAGAATTAGAAACACTTTCATTTATTATTATTAAGGCCGGCGCAGATGAGGGACTTTTTGTCCGCGTCTGTCCGCGAAATCCATGTGACTAAAAGGAAAGGAAGCACTCTCTATCCTTTTTACTTACACGGAGTTCGCGGACCGACACGGACAAAAAGTCCCTCGTCTGCGCTGACTATTAATCGTATTAATCAAAGATCAAAATTATAATTATATTATTAAACTTTTTAAAGTAAATTTAATCATGTGGTAGGGTTTAATAGAATTGTATGTTTTCTTCTTTTCTTATAACAGGAGTATCGCCTTCACAAAGTGATTTGAGATCATTGTATTTGTCTCGTGACAACTTTGGACGTTGCGAGTACAGTTCCTTCACATTTTCTGTGAGATATCTGCAACATTGTCGTTTGATAGTTATGCTTCTATAGTTACGATCAAGATGACTATTCTTAAAAAACAACTTGAAAGGATGTGCTTTTTCCACTTTGTACTCAGACATTTCTGTCCAGTCGACATGATCGCCACTTTCGTTATCTTTACGGACTGCCAAGATTTTTATATCTTTTGATAACTGCTTGAAGTCAAGAAAATCTTGAAAGGACATTTCATTTACCAAGTATGGTTTATTTCGCCTAGCAAATTTAATAGCTGTAGAAATTTGCCCAGGAATGAATATATCCCCAGCTCTTTCAATGGCATTGGTTACAGCACTATGGGCAGAATCGCCTTCACTTTGCCCGTGATGTGGCTCAAAGAACCTCAGGGTAATTGTTTCGATATTCTCAAAATTCGCAATTGTAAAGAGCAACATAGAAGCTACTATTGAATTGCGATTCTGTCCGCTACATCCATCTGCGAATAAATCCACAGTTTTGTAATTTTGGTTGTCACGCGTTTGCAAGTATTTATAAACACATGTTGAAATTTCTGAAGATCCACGCTGTCCAAGTCCTTCATGCCATACAAAACAATGACAATCTTTGATGCCCAAATCATATACCGTGAAATTGTACAACGAAAGTCTTCTTTTATAAAAAACAGCGCTTTCTTTTGATTGTGGTAAATTTATCACCTGCTGCAAATCAAAAACTGCACTAGCATGTTGGTTTTGGGAATCAGTTGCAAGATCCTTGGATTCTTTTTTTATTTCTCTAACCTTCTGTTTTTCTTCAATGTGTTTCGTATATTTTGCTACTAACCTTGCCTTTGTAGCTTCATCTCCTTGTCGGTAACACATGCACAAAGAACATTTATCCTTTTTAGGGCGATGAAATGCCAGATTCATAGACTTAAAGACGCTTCTATATGTTGAAAATGATGCTTTATTAGGACTATCGTAATCTTGTAAATATAATGAATACATTTTGGTCAAAGTTAAGTCTTCGCAAAGATATTCTCGAGATGAATTAGCGCGGCAAAAGTGAGATTCAGTTCGGGGAAATAGGTTAATATGGCTTTTGATATTTTGAGAATTTCCTCATCGTTTAACTTTTTATTGATCTGTCGCCCTCCTCTGTTATCTTTTAACACGACACCTGTACTTCGAATTTTTTGCAAAGATGTCCGAATCATCTTGTCACTGATACAGAAAGTATTAATAAACGTTTTTTTTAAACAATTAACGCTTCGCCTCCCTCGGGGTTTGGTAATGAATACTGAAGCGTGTTATCTCGTCGAGAGTCAGTAGAGGTAGTACGTCTCTGTTTCTTTAGACATTTCACGAATCTTGCCACAAATTCTCGTTGCTTGTGTAAATCGCCATACGACCAGAAGTCGGAGAACATTTCAAATCTACACACATCATCAATTTTGTGGCAAAATTTATTGGATTTTCTGCAAAATTCACTTTCACATGTAGGTCCCATAGCACGCGGAGGAATAAGTTGTTTGGTTTTCATGCTCAAGTACGACGCCCCTGAATTTCTTAGTTCCTTTGAAAGTTTTTGTTTATTTACTCTCTTTTTTGTTTTACTGGCATCGTACTCACGCGCGGATCCTTCAACCTCATATTCTGCATAAGGAGGCCCATCTTGTGCTCCAGATTCAGACTGAAACTGTTCTTGTAAACTTACAGGAAGCAAGGGCTGCGGTGCGCTGAATGAGAAATCGGTCATTGAAGAGATAACGTTCTCATTATAGGTAGGTGGAACTACGTCCTCATTAGTAAATATTGGCAAACTAAATGATTAGATTAGATTAGATTAGATTTATTTAGTTCACTTTTACAATATTAAGTCACACATACAGTTTCGTAAATTTATGATTTTTAAAGTAAAAGTGATTGTCAAACATAAAACAATAACTATACACATACATTACATTACTAGATTATTTGTTTAGTCACAAAATGAACAAAATAAGATAGAAATTTAGCATCTACATATTATTATATGTAACTATGTCAAAATTAATTAATAAAGTATAAGTATGTAACCATTGTTACGTCAACGTCATACTATTTTTGAATAATGAAATAAAATAAAAACAAATAATGAAATAAAATAAAATAAAATAATCATAATGAAATAAAACAAAATAAAATATAAACCATGTCATGAGATTATTGATATGCCATAATCACCTTTGTCAAATAATAGTTTAATACAAGTTAAGGTAAATATATTAAAATAGAAAGCATGTCAGGAGGTTATGAAAATGTCATATCCATATACTCTTTTATAGAATAAAATTCATTTTCCAACAAAAAGTTTCGTAATATCAACCAGTTACGACACGTTGCGTTGCGCTTCATTTGTTTTGGTATAGTAAATAATTGTTTAATTGCATTATTCAGTGATTTTAATTAATATTTTCATAAACATGGATGTGCTTGTGAAGTGGAAAGATGGGACAGTTGTTGTGATTAAAACCGAGTTGAAAATGGTGAATAAAAAATCTGTTACGTGTATGAGAGTGGGGAGTGCGGTGAAAATGTGGTACAATAAAAAATACTCCTATGGAACTGTAATCGCAATGGCAATAGACAGTGGTTCGTCTGAAGAGTCCTCGGATAACATTCCACTGGCACAGCTTCGTTCTTCAACCTTTGTGAGTACCAGTAAATCAAAAGTACTGCCATTGGGTAGTAACAGGGTGGATATTCAGAATACGAATAATATTATAGACACCACAAATGAAGTTTCCACTGAGCAAAACCGAGGCAGGATGGACTTCGACTCTGACGATTCTATAAAAGATCCTGACTACATTTTACCGTCGACTAGTCACCAGGGTTGTAGGTATCAGTTAGAAAATAATTCATCACCTCGCACCATACAGTCAGTTAGTCCACCTGAATCTATTCAATATACTGAAAATATTTCTATTACGGAGCCCCAACCAAACGATTTCACATTTATACAGTAGGCAACAGACAGTAGAGGTCGTAGCCAATGGTAAAAAAGTGAGGTCATCCCCAGGTAAAGTCAAAATAGGCATTCCACAGGGATCTGCACTGGGAAATACTATGTTTTTGATATTTGTAAATGACCTACCAACCTATATTACTGAAGGCGTAATAGCGCTATTTGCCGATGACACTACTGTTGTTGTATGCGCCAAAACATACGAACAACTTAATATTAAAATAAATAATGTGTGCATGTGGTTGCAGGAATGGTTTGTGGCTAATGGGTTAATTCTGAATGTCACTAAATCGAATGTGATAGTCTTCACGGCTAAAACAAATCAGAGACCAATGAATTTGTCCATCCCGGTACCATTGTGTGAACAAGTTAAATTCCTGGGATTCAAGTTAGATAGCAATCTAAACTGGAAGTCCCATATACAATCACTTTGCGATCGACTGAGTGGTGCTGCATATGCGTTACGGAAACTCCGCCCACTAATATCAACAGACGTGCTGAGGCAGACGTATTTTGCGTATTTCCACTCACTTATGTCGTATGGTGTCATTCTTTGGGGTAACTCAGCTGATGCAAACCGCGTCTTCATTCTACAAAAAAGGGCAATAAGAATCCTAAGTGGAGTTAAACCCAGAAACACATGTAGAACCCATTTTCATAAAACAAAAATAATGACATTGTACTCACTGTATTTATACCAAGTGATATTATTTGTGCGGCAGAATATGTCTAGTTTTAGCCGTCGCGTAGGAGGTGGCCATCTATTAAGGAGTACAGGTCGCTTACAATCTGTCTCACGACGCACAACACTCGCGACAAAAAACCCCCGTGTGATCGGACCTACGTACTATGAGCATCTACCTGCAGATTTACGTGACGAAACAAATGACGACGCATTCAATCGCCAACTGAGAAACTTTTATGAGCATCAGAATGACTGCCCAAAGTGACAGATCAGTTTTAAAATATTACTAAGATTCAATACCTATTTGGTACTATTTAATACCTTTGTTAAGATATTTGGTACCTAAGTAATAACTAAGAAAATCAATTAAACAAATGGCCAGTCATTCTGATGTCTGAATGACCACCCACATTTAGAATCTCCACGAAAAAGGCTACGAAATTTAATTTTGCCTATATACAAATTTAGTACCTATTTAGTACCTAAATATATATTTTTTCTAGATTATCAAAACAACAAATAAAAAAAATATGAGCAAAAAATATTTTATTGAAATTTTTATTGAGTATTGTTTACAACTCAATTATGCACATAATAAAAAATATAATAAAGGAACTCTATTCACTTCTCTATTCTATAACACACTTTGCAGGTAAAGACACTATTATTTCGAACACATGTGCATTTGACTCGGTCTCACAAACGCTTGCTGTCGGAATGGTAGAAAATTATAAATTCAGCAGAACTTTATGCGATACTGATGATAAGTATTTTAAATTCATAAAAATGATTGCTGCCAATGGTAATACAGCAGATATATACAAACTACGTGGAGAGATTTTGAAAACATATTTTGATACAAATATTGACAACAATGGGATGACTTTCGTAACATGTGAATGCAATGTTGCATATATATTTGAGAGAATTTTGATTGATAAAAATATATATAGCGCTGACATTCAAGAGTCGTGTTCAAATATCGACTGCCTAACAAACAAAGTAAAAAGAAAATGTGCATTCTTGCCTCTTGATTTTAGTAAACACGCCTTAAGCGAGTCTGCCGAATCGACAATAATGTCTGAAAACAACATGTCAACTTGCAGAAAGTTTAATTGCAATGGCACAAAAACTGTTGATTATAGTTTAAAAGATATCATGATTTTTGAACCCGAGTCTGATAAAAAAATATTTCTTTCTGAATTACCAAGAAATATGACGTTAAAAGATACTGAATATAAACTCTTGTCTGTTATTGAATTTGTTCCTGCACCCAGTTTCAATAGTATTGGACATTATAAATCCCATTGCCGCAGGGGCACAAAATGGCAATGTTTTGACGATTTGTCTACCAGAATAACAAAAAGCTGTAAAAGTTTCTACGCACATTGCATTTTATATGCAAGAAAAGATTAATGTTCCTTTTTTATATTTTTATAAAATGTCAATAAAACATTTTTTGCTCATATTTTTTTTATTTGTTGTTTTGATAATCTAGAAAAAATATATATTTAGGTACTAAATAGGTACTAAATTTGTATATAGGCAAAATTAAATTTCGTAGCCTTTTTCGTGGAGATTCTAAATGTGGGTGGTCATTCAGACATCAGAATGACTGGCCATTTGTTTAATTGATTTTCTTAGTTATTACTTAGGTACCAAATATCTTAACAAAGGTATTAAATAGTACCAAATAGGTATTGAATCTTAGTAATATTTTAAAACTGATCTGTCACTTTGGGCAGTCATTCTGATGCTCATAAAAGTTTCTCAGTTGGCGATTGAATGCGTCGTCATTTGTTTCGTCACGTAAATCTGCAGGTAGATGCTCATAGTACGTAGGTCCGATCACACGGGGGTTTTTTGTCGCGAGTGTTGTGCGTCGTGAGACAGATTGTAAGCGACCTGTACTCCTTAATAGATGGCCACCTCCTACGCGACGGCTAAAACTAGACATATTCTGCCGCACAAATAATATCACTTGGTATAAATACAGTGAGTACAATGTCATTATTTTTGTTTTATGAAAATGGGTTCTACATGTGTTTCTGGGTTTAACTCCACTTAGGATTCTTATTGCCCTTTTTTGTAGAATGAAGACGCGGTTTGCATCAGCTGAGTTACCCCAAAGAATGACACCATACGACATAAGTGAGTGGAAATACGCAAAATACGTCTGCCTCAGCACGTCTGTTGATATTAGTGGGCGGAGTTTCCGTAACGCATATGCAGCACCACTCAGTCGATCGCAAAGTGATTGTATATGGGACTTCCAGTTTAGATTGCTATCTAACTTGAATCCCAGGAATTTAACTTGTTCACACAATGGTACCGGGATGGACAAATTCATTGGTCTCTGATTTGTTTTAGCCGTGAAGACTATCACATTCGATTTAGTGACATTCAGAATTAACCCATTAGCCACAAACCATTCCTGCAACCACATGCACACATTATTTATTTTAATATTAAGTTGTTCGTATGTTTTGGCGCATACAACAACAGTAGTGTCATCGGCAAATAGCGCTATTACGCCTTCAGTAATATAGGTTGGTAGGTCATTTACAAATATCAAAAACATAGTATTTCCCAGTGCAGATCCCTGTGGAATGCCTATTTTGACTTTACCTGGGGATGACCTCACTTTTTTACCATTGGCTACGACCTCTACTGTCTGTTGCCTACTGTATAAATGTGAAATCGTTTGGTTGGGGCTCCGTAATAGAAATATTTTCAGTATATTGAATAGATTCAGGTGGACTAACTGACTGTATGGTGCGAGGTGATGAATTATTTTCTAACTGATACCTACAACCCTGGTGACTAGTCGACGGTAAAATGTAGTCAGGATCTTTTATAGAATCGTCAGAGTCGAAGTCCATCCTGCCTCGGTTTTGCTCAGTGGAAACTTCATTTGTGGTGTCTATAATATTATTCGTATTCTGAATATCCACCCTGTTACTACCCAATGGCAGTACTTTTGATTTACTGGTACTCACAAAGGTTGAAGAACGAAGCTGTGCCAGTGGAATGTTATCCGAGGACTCTTCAGACGAACCACTGTCTATTGCCATTGCGATTACAGTTCCATAGGAGTATTTTTTATTGTACCACATTTTCACCGCACTCCCCACTCTCATACACGTAACAGATTTTTTATTCACCATTTTCAACTCGGTTTTAATCACAACATTACTTGTCCCATCTTTCCACTTCACAAGCACATCCATGTTTATGAAAATATTAATTAAAATCACTGAATAATGCAATT
The DNA here is from genome assembly GCA_949316235.1 of Oegoconia quadripuncta. Lineage (NCBI taxonomy): Eukaryota > Metazoa > Arthropoda > Insecta > Lepidoptera > Autostichidae > Oegoconia > Oegoconia quadripuncta. Next base: position 1,278,272 of record OX438758.1, read on the forward strand.
AAACAATTATTTACTATACCAAAACAAATGAAGCGCAACGCAACGTGTCGTAACTGGTTGATATTACGAAACTCGTAAACAAACAGGAACGAAATAGGTCAGTGTGACAAAATTAAATACCGTAGTGACATCTATCGAAAGATAGGTCTATTAACTCGTTAATCAGCAGTAAAAAAGTAACAGTTCGGATAACAATATATTTTAACAAAGGAGCGCAAGTTAACTTACGCCTTCAAAAATAATGGTAATAAAAATTGTTGTAGGTAACGTATAGAGATAAGTTAACTTCCGTCCTTACGTTACACATTGATATTTCATCTGATCACGTTACGGCTTACCTTAATATGGAAACCAAGCCACCTACAGATACGTTCTTACGTTTAAAAAATAGATGGTAAAAAATCAGTTACGTCCATGCGTTTTGCAGGGGACGATATGTGCGGCACATCCAATGCCGACAATATCAACACCAAGTCCTTGTTTGAGTCGACTGTAAACATTATTTTGTTCATTTCTATGTACACCCCCAAAATTGGTGTTGCAATTATCGCCACAAAACGCAGCTATTTTTCCATCAATCTCATGACGACGCAATGTTGGGATTCAGGACTCAGCCAATATTTCCGATACCTTACGGTACCTCCGGTACCTTGTACAGATTCAAAATCCAGTAGTTTTACTTGTATACCTTCCAATGGTAAAAAAACATCTGATGCCTTGTGTCGAACACTTGTACAACTTTCGCTTCTGATCACTGGTTTTCTCAGAGGATCCCGAAGCCCTTTAGACTTTTCTGGTGACCAAGGCTTGTACATAGCTTGAACATCCTTCCGACTATCTATTTGCCTCATGCAGCAATTTCGTTTTTATTTGTTCTAGACAACTTATCCACAGCCATTATGAGCGGGTTGTATTCCGCAGTCAAGCCGCTTAACAAGATAGAGACAATCCAATCGTCTGATATTTCTGCATCAATATCAGCCAACTGCTGCGATAGGAATATAATTCGAGAAATGTATTTTCTCCATAGACTCGAAATTTTCAAGCTTACATTGCCAAAGTTCTCGCTGTATTGTGATTCGCCTTCCCCATCATTTGTCCTCAAAGGCTTTGCATAGACTAATCAACACAGCATTTTCTGTCTTAGCCTTGTAGACGCGGGTGAAACTGGAGGGCTCTAATAATAAACAAAGTGGTCCTGGCCTTGCAGTGTATGACGGTCAGTTTTTCATCAACCTTTTCACTTTCTACTACTTGCCATAATCCTTTATTTTCGAGGTACGAGGGGAGGTCAACAAGTTCGCGGAATGACTGGGAAGGTTGAAATGAAACATTAAACTATTTTTCCTTTTCAATAGATTCACCCTTAATCCTAACACATTTTTCAGATCTTTCGAATAACTTGTTAATACCGTCGAAAAAAAATGATTTCTCCTTGCTGTCAAAATAGGCCGAAATTGCCGACTTGACATCATCATCGTCGTGAAATTTTTTTCCACGCAACTCTTTCTTCATCTTTGGAAATAAATAGTAACCACTGGAGGCCAGGTCTTGAGTGTAGGGTGGGTGACGCAGTGTTCAAAACCGTATCGGTGAATGGCATCCGTCGCAACATGGTTCGTGTGCACGGGTGCATTGTCGTTGTTTTCCAATATTTATACTAGTTGACCGCTTCCCCATTTTCAATTGCTTGGTCGTTTTCTTCGTAATAATTTTTAAGATTTTCGTGTTATATTTAATTATGAAAGTCTATAAATAGCACTACGGAAGCCTAAAGTATTGTTGCGATCAGTCCTCGACTCTTGTATTGCGGGATTAGAAAGTAAACGAGTAGATTGAGTTAACTTGTCCGAGGGACGATATTTTGGATAAAATATATAGCGTTACATTACATAGATAAGTTAGCCATACAAAACGGTCCGACGCCTGTGAGTGCGCGACGACTGCCGTAGTCAAATTGGTGATTAACGTTATTGTATTGTAATATTTTATGTATTAATCAGAGATTTTAACATAGTTACGGCAGCGTGTTGTTCGTATACTCATACACTCAATTTGGGAACATTGCACGAAACCTAGATTGAATGGGAAGTTCTGAAAAATAATAAAATATACACCGGCCAAGCCATGATAAACATTCTTGACACAAAATAATGTTCTAAATTTATTCCAAGCATAGAACAGTCAGCGTGAAGAAAACAAGACAGTGGACGATGAAGCGTTGAGTACGCTAATCAATATTGCAATTAAAAGGAGAGCAGAAAATGTGGGGAATATGGAAAATATGATTGCCGCAAAAATCAAGCAATTGACAAACATGCTCAGTATGTAGTAAATGTAGGTAATGGGGATCACTTAAGCGAAAATGAAAAAAAAAGCTAATCTATGAATCAACTATTTATTACTCTGTTTTTATTATAAACTTTACTCTACTAACTATCGATTGAGATCAACTTTAATTACTTTGGTTTATTAGTTTTGGTACAATAGAATTTAAAAAAAATAATAACTTTGATCCCGATTGTCAACTTGGGTTGGCAATGGTGATCAGTATGTGGGCAATGGTGATCAACACATATCGCAAACATAATTGTACGCAGTATCCCACCCAGTACAGTCGGCATGAGCCCAGAGCCCACAAGAAGTGCACCGGTACCATGTTTCATTGTTTCGGCCGAATTCACCACATACAAGACACAAGCTGCTTGCATCTTCTGCATCGTCATTTTCCTGGCATAACACATCCGTGTTCACGTCTGACGTCGAAGTATCATTGGAGTCCTGCAGAATTTTCTTCTTAACCTTGTCACGACTACCCTTCTGTGGCTTGATTTTCTTTCCTGTTCTTTTTCCTTCGTTTTTCACAGCTTTGGCTTTCCTTTTATTTTCTTTTTCAACTAGGGCGTCTTTGATCGGTGTGGATGTTAAAATCGTTGCATGCTGTTTTTTCATTCCTTGTCTTGTTTTGACAACAGCTACCTTCTGAGGCATCTGAATGAAATTTTGAATACTTGGCAGATCCTTAGATGTTGATGGTATATCAATTTGAGACAACGATACAGTCGCTGGTCCAGAAGTAGTGGGACAGAATGTGGATGTACTTGGAGTAGGAATGTTTCGTTCTAGCTCAAAAGTAGGCGTTAGGGATGATGCAGGGACAACAGCACCAGCAGAAGTCGATTCAAAAATAGAGTCAGCAACATCTTGAACAACAATTGGCTCTGATTGAAGGACTTCAGCTGCTATAAAGTCTTCATCTGAAAAAACATTTGGGTTTATAGGAAATATGCCCGTTAATTTGAATCCTGCTTCGGCCTTACTCAAGGAGGCAACATTAGAAAATGCTTTTTTAACCAACGAAGCTATATCATAGGGTGTTATTCTTTGGGACAGTTGACTCTTCATGTATAAATCGCATTCTCTTCTATATGCAGCTTTAAATGGACCAAAAAAGGACACATCTAATGGCTGCATGCGATGAGATGTATGTGGTGGTAGAGATAGCATATGGACATAGTTCTCCTTACAATACTCAAAGATGGCTAGAGAAATGTGGCTCGCATGATTATCCAAAATTAATAGAATTGGTTCTTCTGCAGAAGGTTTGGCATACTGGATAAAGTGCTTAAGCCATTGTAGGAAAAGTTCTTCATTTATCCATCCATTGTCCGAACATTTATATATTGCTCCTGTTGGCCCATCTTTTTCAAGAGTCGGGGTCATCCTCTTTCGGGGAAAAATAAACATTGGCGAGACATATCCACCTGCAGCGCTCATAGCGCAGAGCAAAGTGATATTCTTACCCCGTTCCCAACTTGTTATGGACCCTACTCTCTTTTGTCCCGTAGCAGCTAATACTTTTTCGGGTTCTTGGACGGTGGAGATTCCGGTTTCGTCACAATTATAAATATTTTTCGGTATAAATTTGTATTTTCCCATTAGTTCTTCTAGTAGCTTGTAGAATCGTTGAACTTCAGTCTTGTTGAAGGCTGTAACCCTATTGATACTAGTAGCTTCGGGTTTCCGCACAGAAATATTATTCCTGGCAACAAATCCCTCAAACCAAACTCGACCAGCTAATCTTGAACTCGTATTAAAATTGTGTTTCAGATTTAGGGCTTCAGCGTATGCAAATGCTGCTCTTTTTATTTGGTTTGGGGTGCAACCGTAGAATATGTTGGCCATTTTTTTTATTATGTCAGCTAATTCCTTTTCCATCTCAGCACTGAAGACAGTATTACGGCCAAGACGAGGTGCCTTAACTATATTTTTTTTGTATCTCTTGTGAAGACTGGCAAATGGAATATTCATTGTCTTCGCGGCTTTTCTTATACAGGGTGTAACGGTTAAGTGTAGTCATATTTTAAGGGCTTGTTCTACCCATCAATACGAACAACTTTTACTATGGGGGCAACTTCGAAATCGCGAAAAAAAAATCAGCTGTTCCATAGAAAATTTCAATAACCTCCCGATGCAATGTATGAAACAGCTGATTTTTTTTTCGCGATTTCGAAGTTGCCCCCATAGTAAAAGTTGTTCGTATTGATGGGTAGAACAAGCCCTTAAAATATGACTACACTTAACCGTTACACCCTGTAGAAAAATTTTGTTCATCGATGAGCTTTACAGCTTTTTCAAGGTGGTCCATAGTCCAGTTAGCTTTATTAGTCTTTCTAGCTCGAACTTTCGGCATCTACAAACAAAAAAAATACTGTTTTACCGAGATTAGGTAGTGTGGGCAATGGGGATCAGTATGTAGGTAATTGGGATCACCCGACTCCGATTACCTACATAGGCAATAAAACGAAAAAAAAGCGAGAAATTATAGGTAATAATAACAATATGGCTGTTGAATTGCATGCTAAAATGCTACGACTATTACACATTACAAGTACAGAAATAAATATTTGTTATTTTGTAACTTACCTTCGTATTTCTTAACTCGAAAAATTAGATGTAAATGGCACGAAATCTTCACACACCCATTACTCGCCAACGCGTCGGCCGAACTGAGCCAGTCGCCGCTCGCGCACGGGTGTGACGTCATGCTAGCGTGTACTTATGTTTGAATCGGTCGGTCGCGCTCGGTTTTTGTTATTTTAAGGTGATCACCATTGCCTACTGACTCCCATTGCCTACATCTCCCCTAATTGGCAACTCACTTTAAGAAATAGCAAATTATCTTCGCCAGCTTTCTGATACATTTGATAAGGAGGCAAAAACAGATAAGGGAAGTTAAGTTATAGAAATTAAATAAATCGCCAAGCACCTGCGGACGACGTTAGTAGCGCGCCTACAGAAATTATTGTGGCTTCAAATGAAATTTACCACCAGCAGCGGCCTTAATGGTGCTCCCACATTGCCGTTAGAAAATGTTTGTAAACATTTTATAACACCAAAACATTTACTAACAAATGTTAACAATTGTTGCATTTTGTTAGAAACTGTTACATGTTATAAGTGCTCCTACATTGATGGAAAATGTTTAAACATTTTATAACATCTAGTATTGGCTCGCAGTTTGGTTTCGCCTTCTGAGGGCCGAGGACGTCTACACGAAAATGGAAGAAGATTTGCTCATTGGAATAGCTTTTATTTTTTGTTTAAAAAAGAAGAAAAAGCGCTCTTATTGGATGCGCCAAACGCTAAAAGCTAGAGGAAAATATAGTGCCACAGACTATCTCAAGGATTTGGGTATTGACGGTTGCTTAAAAGATTTTATAAGAATGAACAGTTCCGAATTTGAATATCTACAAAATTTAATTGGGGCAAAAATAGCCAAACGAGACACTAAATTTAGAAAATCTGTAAGTGTGACGGAAAGACTTGCGGTAACGTTAAGATTTTTGGCAACTGGTAGCAGTTATAAAAGTCTTGGAAATGTGTTCAAGTTGTCAGACCAAGTGATATCTATTATCGTACCAGAAGTGTGCGAGGCTCTCAATGAGGTTTTAAAGGAATACATACAGGTAAGTCAAACAACATTTTTAATTATTTTTTTATTTACTTTTAATATGATCTAATCTAATCATACTTTAGGTAGGTACCTACCTTACCTTACTAATAATTTTTTTAATAATTAACAAACCAAACATGTATTTTTTAATTTTTGATTGATTCCAACAAATCGTTTAATGATTGGGTCGAATCTTGGCTTGATTCCGATAAATTAGACGGACTCTGTGTTCTTGCGCTGGTACGAGTATGTGTCCTGGAGTTATCCGAAGAAACCAAACATGTATTTTTTAATTTTTGATTGATTCCAACAAATCGTTTAATGATTGGGTCGAATCTTGGCTTGATTCCGATAAATTAGACGGACTCTGTGTTCTTGCGCTGGTACGAGTATGTGTCCTGGAGTTATCCGAAGAACTGGTTTCAAATGAAGCCGAGGGACTCGGTGCGGTGTAGTATCCTCTCGAGCTACAGTCAGCATTATTTTCCGAAAAAGTGGATAGATTTGGTTCAGAGTTGTATCCCCAGGAACTACTAGCGGTTGGGTCTGTAAAGGTTGTTGGAAAATCATATTGTCCCATTGACGCATTGTACAAAATATTGTTAATGTGATGTTGAGCAGTATTCTTAGCATGACTGTTTTTTATTTGTTTCAGTTTCATCGAGACATACTCTCCAAATGCGTCATTTTCATCCCTGCTGTTTCTAGATTCGTACATTCTTTGTAAAATATTTACAGCTTCTTGTTGTGTTGTATCTTTTTCTACTTCAGGCCGTCTTCTTTTCCGAAATGGTTTTGGGGTGGCGAAAGGCGTGCCCGTAGTTTCATTTACAGTGTCAGTATTTCCTGTTTCGTTCAAACTGAGAGTGTTTTCTGAAGCACTTCTGTTTTCTTCGTTACCCTGAAAGAATAGAATTAAACGATAATTTCAAGTTATAGGCGCGTCAAATTAGCTAAAATTGTAAAAAAATCTATAACCGCGATTTTCTTTTTCTATTACTTAACAACCCTTAACTGAAATCATATTTTTTTATAGTGTATCCTATTAATATTTCATACTTAATAAAATATCCAATAAAATTTGTTAGAATAACGAGTTATAGATTTATTTTTCGCGCCTATTTCTTAATCTTCTATTTTTGTTCCAGATACCAACAACACCTCAAGAGTGGCTACACGTGGCAAATTCATTTGAAGAAAAATGGAATTTCCCAAATTGCTTAGGAAGTATCGATGGAAAGCACGTAGCCATACAAAAGCCAATTGATAGCGGCAGTGAATATTACAACTATAAAGGATTTTACAGCGTTGTACTTTTAGCGATAGTGGACGCAGAATACAACTTTCTGTACGTGAATATTGGCTGCCAAGGACGCATAAGTGATGGTGGAGTTTTCGCAAACACAAAATTTCGAAATAAAATTAACGACAATAGTTTGAAAATACCCAGTGACAGCTCACTACCAGGCAGAAACAAACCTGTTCCTTATGTGTTCGTAACAGATGATGCGTTCCCTTTAGAAAAACACTTATTAAAACCTTTTCCAGGACCACAGGATAGCAATTCTAAGGAAAGAATCTTCAGTTATAGACTGAGTCGTGCGAGGAGAACAGTAGAGAACGCATTTGGGATTTTGTCAGCCAGATTTAGAGTTTTACGAACTACAATATTATTAGATCCAGAAAAAACTACTACTTTAATTATGACATGCGTGCTACTGCATAATTTTATAAGAAAAACTGAATCGAGCATGATTTACGCTCCATCTCAATACTATGATGGCGATGACATAGTAACTGGTACACGTATCGATGGACAATGGAGATTAGAACAGCAGCAATTAACACCACTTGAAGCATGTGAATCCCTGACAGATGATGGGAAAGAAATAAGAAAAGAATTCGCAGAATATTTTTCAAATGAAGGGTTTTTGGACTGGGCATCTAAATATTATTAAAAGACGTTAAAATAAAACTCACCTGCAACCCTCCATCGACAGTTAAACTTGGAATATTTTTGCCTTTAAGGAACATGAGTTTTTTAAATGCAAACCATTTACTTGACTCATTAGCTCCTGCACCAGATTTATTAGATTTACATTCTCGGTTAAATTGACCTACGAGTGATCGAATCTTTTTTTCAATTACTTTTTATCCATATTAAATTCACTGGCAATTTCCATCCAAGCATCGTGTTTTTTATTTCGGTCTTTGTAGCTCTCTGACATCGTGTTCCATAGTACTTCTCTTGCTTGAAACATTTCAATCAGTTTGTAAACATCATCGTTATTCCAATTACCGGACATATTTTATTGCTTGGCGCACGCGCAACCACTAATACACACGCACAGCGATGCACGCTGACACAAAGGGACTGACAAGCGAGACACCACGCGCAGCGACCTGCGTACTCTAACCCCCCACCGCACCGCACCGCCTATCCCGCCATCACATAAAATGTTTACAAACAAAAGATAACACATGTTTTATTTTGTTATAATTTGTTTTGTTATAAAATGTTTACTAACATTACTAAACATTTTCTAACATGAAAATTTATTTTAACATTTGTGATTAAATGTTTGCTAACAAATGCTTACTAACGTTATTAAACATTTTCTAACGGCAATGTGGGAGCACCATAACAACGAAATTATAGCTGATGTCCTACAAAAAGAAAAATATGCCAGAAAATCCATATTTAAATAACGTTAAAAAAACGTCTCCATTTGAGAACACTTTTTTCTTTCTTTTTTTTTACAAGGGGAAACGCTCATGCGTCCCCGCCCCCCACATGGGATGAAGGGCGGGGTATGTCGGACTCCGGCATCACGTCGACCTACCGACTAAAACCCCTTGATGTCCCTCTCGCCGCCGTAGCGACAGAGCCCAGGAGCGAAAATCTTCTGCAGCTCTGTCAGCGGTCGTCCGGTATCGGACCCACCTCATGAAGGCGAGTAGCCTTCTGGCCAACTTTTGGAGGCGCGCCGGGACATTTGGCGCGCCTACACACGGGGGACCGTGAAGTTGGCGACAGACGTCCCAGCATCCGTCGCCTCGGTCCTCTGAAAGGAGGGGAGGCTGCGGCCTTGGAGGGCCGGCCGCCTGCACCCAGTGCTCCTGCGGCGTGTCGGGAGAGGAGGGTTGCACCACTCACTCAACCATTTCGCCCGTGGCCTCTGAAGAGCCACCTAAGCGGCAGTGTCCATAGAGGCCTCCTCCTCAGCTGCTTCAGTCGGAGCTGCGGCGCTGGTGGACGGGCGGATTGGCTGCGAACGGGCCCTAGGGCCAACGCTGCCTCTCCTCCTGCCCTTGTTCCGCCTTGGGGCGGCACAGGTCTTGCCACCCAATCTGTGGTCGGCTGGTCTCCCAGCCGCCTCGCACACGGTGCAGTGCGGTGTGGCGCTGCACTCACCGGCCTTATGCCCAGGCCGACCGCAGCGGAAGCACTGATCGCTGCGGTCGACTTCGGCAGAGCACTGCTCTCTGACGTGGCCAACCTCCAGGCACCGGAAGCACCTGAGGGGCCTCGGCTCAAGCACCCTCACTTGCCAATTGAGAACACTGCAACATGCCATTCCAACATTGGACGTTTTGAAACATCGATTATCGATTAAATAGGATCGTGCAGTATTTTACTTTTTTTTTTTTCTTTTTTTATTATTAAAAACTGGTTTCGCGTTTGACTACAATCGCCTACTTCTACTTTTATGTATTAATCAGATATTTGATTAAATTCCTTCTTCAAATTTATATTTTACCTAGTTCGATTTACACTTTTCACAAGAACCGGTCATACATATGACGTAGGAATTTATATCACAAGTGAGGCTGAGTCACAGGTAGTTTTTTGTAATCAGCCATTAGTCCACGGACACGCCGACTTAAATTACTTTTTCTTTCAAAGATATATTTATAAGTGTTACAATATCTTGTAACTCCTCTTGTGACGACGCAAGGATTATTAAAATCACGTTAAAAAACGCCTCCAATTGAGGACACTGCAACATGCATTTTCAATATTGATCGTTTTGTAAACATCAGTTAAACAAGATCTGATTCTATTTAATTTGTGATAATAACCATACCCTCCAACAAAGAATTTAAACATTGTTTTGGTAATGTTATGTACCTATACTCGTACAATCACTATGAGAATAATATTGCTCGAAGCACAGGATAAATCGGAAGAAGTTAAAAAAAAATCAGAATGTGCACATTCGAACTACTCGTCCAGTAGTTGAGTCTTTGTATTCGGGTAAGCGAATGTCCTCTGTAAAGGCGTCAGCAAAAGATATGAAAAGCAACGCCTCCAATTGAGGACACTGCAACATGCCTTTCCAACATTGGACGTTTTAAAACATCGATTATCGATTAAACAGGATCGCGCAGTATTTTACTTTTATGTATTAATCAGAGATTTGATTAAATTCCTACTTCCAATTTATATTTTATCTATTTCGGTTTACACTTTTCACAAGTACCGGTCATATGTAGGAATTTATATCACAAGTGAGGCTGAGTAAAAGTTCCAGTAAAATCAGCCATTAGTCCACAGACACGCTGACTTTCATCACTTTTCCTTTCAAAGCTATATTCATAAGTGTTACAATCTCTTGTGACGACGCAAAGATTATTTAAATCACGTTTAAAAAACGTTTCCAATCGAGGTCAATGCAACATGCATTTTCATATTGATCGCTTTGAAAAGGACAGGATCTGGTTCTATTTAATTTGTAATAATAACTATACCCACCAACAAAGGATTTAAACATCGTTTTGGAAAAGTGATGTATGTGTCCCATCTTGCTGGAACCACGTTTCATCATCAGGTCCATCATTTTCCAGGAGCTCCGACACAAAAAATTATTTAACATCCTCAGAAAAGTAAGGTCGAAGAAACAGCACACCAGACGGTCTCCTTAGGACTGTGCAATTTGACTCTCGAGGACCAATCGCTCCACCTTCCCATGGTTCCATCAATCATCATGGTTAAACGGGCCGAATCATTGAGAGATGTGCCCGGTACTTGCTTGGGGCTCTTTCCCGGTGGCACATTTGCTTCACTCTCGACAAATTGTTTAACTCTTTGTTCTTATCCCTAGGGCCAATTCTCCCCATTCAGGGGCTTGACAGTACAAATACGGGTGCCGTCATTGGTATTCATGATTTTCTTCAATTTCGAGTCGAGCTCGCCTCCCGTGCCACGCGTGTGCAAATCTTCTAAAGCTCGCGAAGTTCGCCTGGCTTCACAAGGTCGCCGTGGTGTATCGGCCCAAAGACTCGTCTCGACAAAATGCTCGAGGACCAGTAGCGACAATGTCGATTGACGTAGCCTTCGAGATGAAAGTGAGCTTCGTCACTAAACTTTCACGTCACGTCACTTTATGCACGTCATTTCCGTCATTTTTTTCACATTTTTTAGAAAATGTCGTTCTAACATTTCTATGCAGTAATTTTTCCGCTTTGCGAGGTCCTTAGGTTTGATTTTTAGACTATCTGAATTTTGTAAGGATGAAACTTTAGTTCTAATCGCAAAATTCCGTGGACACTGGAGCGATGGAGATTCAACGATGCCGCAAGTTGTCTGACGGAGCGTCGCGGCTCATTCAATACAGCGGTGCGGTTAATGTTTTCAGCTGATCTTACGGGTTTGTCCCGGCGACGATTTGTTTTGTTAATCCATTATGGACGGAATTTTCTCAAGTTATAGGAGTTGCGTAATTTTTTGTGTAGTGGTACTTGGGGGTATACACTAGTATGTTCTCCCTCTAAAAGCATCCCCTAAGTTGTAGTTTTGAAGCATCCCCTAAGTTTTAGTTTTGTTAAAATCCGTTGATGCCGTATGGCACCGCTAGCCTCCCATGTAAGCAATTGTGAATATTTAATCTACTTTGCGTGTAAAAAATAAAATAAACAGGTTTAAGCAATTGTTTATTAAAAGAAATAAGGGTAACAATTAAGTGTGAAATGAAAATTACATGTTGCACATAGCCCAACATCACATTTTATGCACTGTAACCCTCGAATCCCGATTCTATAGGTGTTAACATTCTGATTCATCAAGTCGGTTTATTATATTGTGTGAATATTTCAGGTCGTAGTACTTGTATAACTTTCTTTTCTCATGCGGAATATCTTGCGACTGATGTAACTGGGTTCATACCATGAATTGTGGACATTGCTGTCACAACGGAATTATCCTTCCTTCGAACTACGATAATATTTCCCTCTTGATGTTTTGTAAACGAGCTTTCTCCGCGATCAACTTTTAACATGTCTTTTTTACTTTTCAAAGGAATGTCTTTCGGGAGACGATTTTCGCGAACGGTACCCGTACCTTCATACCCACGCTCTTTCAAATGATCAATAATTGAAAACTAAGATAAGATAAGATAAGATAAGATGTTTATTTACCAAAAAGAACCATACATAATTATACATTTGCTGTAGCGTCCACACTAGGCTAGGCCTGTATCGTGGATCGCCAAAATTTCCATATTAGAGAAACAATTTCACTGGTCATTACATTTTATAAGTAACATCATCTGTTAAATTAGAATTAGGGAGATAGACATGCATGCAGAACTAGCCTAGATGTAACTAGCACGTTAGAATTATACAAGTTGCGCGTGCGCATGTATGCGTGTGTGAGATCATTTAATTAAAATTTGCATGCTTCTGCCTATTAACAAAAGGAAAGGCAAACTAACTAACATAAATATGTTTCCATAATATGTTGTATCAAGAGTAAGCGAGTAAATGTGTGTAGCAGAGGATGTGTGAGGGTGCAAGTATGGTTTGTGTGAGGGGGGTGTGCTTGTGTGTATACGCGTGTGTGAGGAAAATATATAGATAGGCAACATACTAGAACAATTCTTGATATTATCTATAATAGACATATATATATGTACGTAATTATATAAGGGTATAGCTAAGCAAGAATTCTCAAGGAGTCTTCGGCATCTTTATACGACCAACCAAGCAAGACATTTAGAATTTTAAACTTCACTTCAAGTACGTTTAACTCTCTGAAGTCGAGTTCCCTCATAAATTTATTATAGATGTAGGCATAAAGAAATTTTTGAAACCTGTGAGCAAAAGAGCTGCGCACAGTTGGCACTGGTACCCTAAAAATTCGTCTTTTTAAAAGGTCGATATAGTCGCGGCTGGAAAGAACTCGTTTGTGCATTTCCACCACCACCTTCAACAGATATAGCCTGCGAACACTAAGCACTTGTGCCTCTGCATAAAGTAGAGAAGTCGGGAAAAGAATAGGCTTCCGCAAGGATACCTTCAGCACAGCTCTTTGAGCTCTCTCAAGGACGATAAGGGTGGAGGTATTTGCGCCTCCCCATACACAGATGCAGTAAGCAATAAGAGATTGAACCAGGGCCAAATAAACCGATTTGAGAAGCCATCCGTCAGTGGCCGCGCGAAGCAACTTCATGGTATGTATCAACTTACGTACTCTAGCAGCCATGAGCGTCATATGGTCCTTGAAGGAGAGTTTATCGTCAATTATGATTCCTAGATATTTAAGGGACCTCGCTCTTTGTATAACAGCACAGCTACAGTAGTTGTCGTTGCAATGATATTTGTGGACAGCAATCACTGGAGGCCAGACTGGTGCGGAAGCAGCTGTCTTATGAAAACACAAGAACTGACTTTTGGATGCGTTAAGAGTAAGTAGATTGACATCTAGCCATTTCTTCACCAAAGACAGTCCAATTTGTGAAGCAGTGCAAACACCGTCCCAAGAAACCCCGTGGAAAATAATTGCAGTATCGTCCGCATAGCAAACCATCTCTGCATCCCGAAGCTGAAGTGACAGTAAGTCGTTAATATAAACGAGAAAAAGCGTTGGCCCAAGAATGCTACCCTGCGGCACCCCAAATGACACTTCTCTCAGTCCACTGAGGTGGCCACGGACCCTAACACATTGCTGTCTACCCGTTAGATAACTTGCAAACCAGTTCTGGGCAGTTCCACGAATACCGAGAGCATCAAGTTTCCTCAAAAGGATGGGGATCGAAACAGTATCGAATGCTTTCGCTAAATCTAGGAAAACACCAACACATCTCCTACCCGCATCAAGATGAGAAGACACGGTTTCCGTTAACAGTGAGGCTGCATCTTCCGTGGATCTTCCGTGACGGAATCCAAACTGGCGATTGGAGATCATGTTATTAGACTCTAGATATCTCACTAGCCTTACACTCACTACACGCTCTAAAAGCTTGGAGAAGGTTCCAAGAAGAGAAATAGGTCGATAATTGCTTGGGTCAACCCTTGGGCCCGCTTTGTGTATTGGAGATACTGTTGCAATCTTCCACGTATCTGGGAAGGTGCCCAGCTGAATACTCAGATTGAAAATGGCTGCTAGTGGTACCGCAATTTCCGTAGCCACATATTTGATAAGACGATTGTCTATACAGTCACTGCCGGAAGCGCTATCAGGATCCAGTTGTTGAATAAACCTAAGAACTTCGTTGGGATCCGTGGGTGTAAAGAAAAACGAATTAGCTGCTGTTGCTGTCAATCTTGTCTTGGAAGCAAGTGACTCCTGGGTTTCGTTTAATTCTTCCAGAGTTTTATTTGCAAGGGTGTTACCCAGAGATGAGAAATAGTCATTGCAGTGGTCCAGTGACTCACTGACAGTGCTCTTGAGCGTCATAAGTTCCTCCGCAGACACATTCTGGGGTACACTATGTGTTATCCTCTTGATGGTTTTCCAAAGTTTCTTAGGGTCCGCCATGTGTTGCGTGAGTTGATTGTTGTCAAACTCCGCTTTAAGCTTTCTTATAAGATCTCTATAGTAGTTTCTGTATCTGGTATATATTAGTTTTTTTACCGGATCATTGGGATGAGCACGTGAGACCAAATGGAGTTTATCTTTGTGACGAGAACACTTCAATAATCCGGGTGTCATCCACGGTTGCAACGTATGCTTAGTACGACTAACTCTCACCTCTACAGAGTGCTTCGAGACAGCTTCCGAGAATATACTTGTGAATTCCGTCACAGCATTCACCAACGAATGGCTATCTCGAATAGATTTCCAATCGACTTCAGCCAGAAATTTCCTAACTTGTTCAAAGTCTACTCTTTGCCTATTTCGGCTTCGCGGTAGTGGCAGCTTAGTGGCAGTCATTATACCAGCCATAGTTACATCATGATCCGTCAAATCGGTTTGACAAACTAATGTTTCCGAACTAAGATTAGCTTGAATGAAAATGTGATCTAAACACGTTTTATGATGGGTGGCCTGGCTAATGCCAGGATAAAGACCGTGGGTAGCGAGCATACAGAGGTATTCTGCCGCAAACGTACCATCTGCAGCGGCATTCAATATGTCGATGTTAATATCCCCAGCCAAAATTTTACAAGGACTTTTTTCAAGCTTACACAGAGCTGCATCAAGTGACTGGGTGAATGTAGTCGGATCACGAAAAGATGGAGATCGATAGATACCTACAAAAGTAAAGCAATTTGAGACTTCCACAACTACATTATCACAATGGTCGACATTGAGATCCATACTTACTGCAGTCCATTTACTATTGACATACACTACCACGCCACCAGATTTGTTAATATTGTTTGAAGACCAAAAAGCAACGTATCCATCGAGCTGCCTAATTGTTGAGGTGCTATCTAACCAGCACTCGGTGATAACTATAATATCAAATATTATATGCAGCCTAGCTAGCAAAACTACGAATGAATCGAAATTCCTCTGCATACTTCTAATATTGAGATTTAAAACTTTTAAATTAAACTTAGACATAACCTCTGCACAATTCTCCGGAACAGAAACCGTACGGCAAGTAACATTCAAGGTTTTATCAATATCATTCACTAAACGTAGATGAGTCATTTATCTTATTACTTGAACTATGTGTAAAGAATAAATACAACATAGTTTTTTGCCGTACCGATGAGAGATTCTTGGAGACAAGAATAATAGTTTTAAAGTCATATCCGTAATCAGCCAATCGCAGTCCGGGTGCACTGGGCTCAGGATGATATATGTTTGGGTAGTAAAGATTTACAATGATTGATGAACAAATACATAACATATGATGTTGTTTTAACAGAGGTATGGTGTTGAGTGTAAAATGTGGAGGTGTGCAAGGTGAAATAAAGTAACCTATAACAAAAATACAACAACTTATCGGAAATGATAATGAGGTATCCAAAGAACTTGAAAACACTAATATAGAAATAATGAGTAACATGTAAATTAATCTACACCGATGTATACAAAATAGTGTTGAGGTGATCTTCAGATTTAATAAGTATTGCAGGGTTTCCATCACGCCCTTCTCCTTTTCTGATATAAACGGCTCCATTTCGGGCCCAGCAGAACTTGAAACCGCATTCTTTTGCCTTTGACCTTGAGATGCGAAATAAACGTCGGATATCAGTAGAAAGCCGTTCATTGACGAATAATCTTCCTTCGGGACCCGAACCAGTAACTTCTTTGCTGTTTAAAGTACGTCTTAATTTGGCCTCTTTTAAAAACTGATCTCGCTTGAGTTTCCTAGTGAATCGTAACACAATCGGTCGAGGTAGCTGATCCACTTTTTCCCCTCTGGGATTCCTCGCAGGACCTACTCGCGATACATAGTCCAAATCCTCTTCCTTTAGTTCAACACCTATTTTATTCGCAAGCGTCATAGCTAGATGTATAGGGTTTTCGTTTGGAAGTTCTGCCATACCGATGACTTCCACCTCATTTCTCAGCCCAAATTGATTCTGTCTGTTGACCTGTTCTTGCAACTGCGACACGGTGGCGCGTAGTGCTATATTATCTCTTTCATGACTTTCAAGTGTTTTAATTCGACATTCAAAGCCTTCAACTGTTTTTAAAATGGAATCTGTTGCTGAAACTAGCTTTGTTTGCAAGTTTAGCACATCCAAGCGGAGCAACTCGATCTCCATCGATTTCTCTGTGAGAGACTGTAGTTGTGTTCTCATTTCACGAATCTCCAACACTAAATCATATAGTTCTGTTCTATCTAAAGAATCATTGACATTCTGCGTAGCACCTCTCGTCAAATTTACATTTTTACTTCCTTTACCAAGCGAGCTGTTTGGGCTTATGAGAGAGCCATGTGGAGGGGCGTTTTTACCGTCGCCTTTCGAGATAGGTCCTAATTGGGTCGAGGACCTGGAGGGAGTCGTGGAAGGCGGCGAATGGCCAACTCTTGGCATTTTCAAACGGGAATGTAGAACAGAGCCGTGAGAGTCCAAAGAGTATAATATGCAGATATCACCGGGCTACTCTCACAGATTTCCGTCGATCTCGATAACAGCGGGACCACAAACCGCAGCGGCGCAGAAGTTGTGGAACGCGAAGGTAGTGCTGTTTTTGCTCGCCGCCGGCTCACCCACTCGCCTTACGGTTCACTTTAAACCCGCCAGCCACTCCACCGTACAGTCCAAAGTTACTTGCGCGACAAGAAAGGTACCGTTATACAATTATTACAAATAGTAGGCATTGCATGCACCAATCGTGCGAGACACTGACCGTTCGGGGTATAGTCCATAAGGTTGGGGTCTTGCTATGCTGGGCGCTAGGGTGTGAGGCGACCAGCGACGTAGACACCGGGATCACACACAAACGGCCGTAAGGCGGAGGTCTAATTTACTGGTTTATATGAATATAATTGCGCGGACACGTCTATTCTCCACAGTGACCAGCACCGGACTTCACCGAACTATTAAATAGATTATCGAAGTAAAATCTCATGGGCAGAGCTTGAATGTCTGTTGGCAAATTATCAATCATTTTGATCAATGGAGCAACGGCCTTAACAAATTTCTTGTCATACTCTGCATTTTCAATAATACTTTTTCCTTGCTAGATTTCGAAATCTACTAAATAACCTCTGGGGGTATTCAGGCACCAATTCTTAAAACCAAATCTAATTGGCTTCCCCCGAATAAATTGTTTGCATCCATGCCTCCAAAAGTCGATGATGGTACGTAAAACTCACGAAATTTTCCTTTAAAATATCGATAAGTGGTCTGAGTTTCCACATCTTATCGTTTGTATTTATTACAGTATTGTGAGCATAATGTAGAAAGCGCATAATCTATTTTAAATCTATCCCGCCGCATTGCATTTTGAATCATGGGATTCTTGACATCATCGTGGTGGTCCCAGCAAAGTATTGCTATATTATTATTATTATATATTGCTATGAAAAAATTGTAGGCGTCAAAATTTGTTTTCTTGATTTCCTCATTAATTACTCATTCAATTTGATTTAGATTATATTTTCGTGAGGTACATTGAAGGTACATTCGTTTGGTAAATAGTACATACCCATAGATATTCTATTACATTCATTTTCAGCATACACCCGCGATTCTGACCGTCAGGACCGCGGCTCACTTTGTAATTATAATTGCTCCCGTTTCATGGAGGTACATTGATGTTCATTAAAGGTACATACTAGTACATTGTAGGTACTTTTCTGTCGTATATAACATAATCATTTCTGAAACAATACACCCGCCATTCTGACCCACACCGTATTTCGTCACATTTTATGTTAGGCCTGGGGCAATTCAAGATAATTATTTTCTGGAAAATATAATTGTCGTGCCGGCAAATCTTGAGGAACACATTTACTTGATGTTAAAATTACTTAAAAGTTACAGGAAGTTTTTTGTAATCTGCCATTAGTCCACGAACACGCTGACTTTCATTACTTTTCCTTTCAAAGCTGTTTTTATAAGTGTTCAGCTGGTCATTCACCAACAAGCCTTTTTCTCGACGACAAATGGACTGCATCCAAATGGATGGGTGTTATTTTTTGTCCACGTTCACGAGCGCGCCAGCCAACGCTTAAAACGATATAAGGAGCTAGTCGTTAGTTTTCTGTTGTTTCTGACGATGACTTCTGATTCCGAAAGTAAATTATTACTCTTTACTGCGGTTTCCCTGTATACAGGGTGTCCCGAAACTCTACGATAACCTGGTATATCAGTTATGAATAAAATGAGAAAAAAAATCCATGTCACTTAGTGAAGCGATAATAGAAATTTTTCGAAAACGTTTAAAATTACACCCTTAGTCGCATTTTTAAATACTGTTTCACAATTTTACAGTGATTTTTTTAATAGTGTAATCTCATTTAATAGTGCAATTAATCGCAACCACAAATCAAAGTTAATACATTGTTTAGTTAACAATGTATTAACGTAAAAGTATTAAAATAAATTAAGTTTTGACGAGTTCTGGTTCAAAAAATTATTATCAGTTAACTTTGACGCTCCATGTTGGAAAAAAAATGCACCACACTGCCCTTGGCAAGTATTTTCAAAAGATGGCCCATTTAGTCTAGATTTCAAAATGGTATTACACTTGCTAGTTTTCTTGCCAATAAAAGTACTATTTCGTATTTTTAGCGAAGGGACTTCATGGAAAACTTAATCAAAATAAACAATCAATTATCATAAACATTTTAATATCCTTCTAAAACTAAAGTAGATGCTCAAATTGTTTTCCTCCGGTAAGAATACAAGTTCTGTAACGCCTCAGAAATGACCTCTTGACCAGTCGTGCATATCTTCTCGATTTTATTTCTTGTGATGCTGCATCAATTTTTTGGAGCAGTTCTGATAGATTTTGTATTGGTTTTGAGTAGACTTTTTCTATCTACTGTTAAATCTACTGGATTCATGTCTGGAGGACGACGTGGCCATAAAATTGACCCAAGACGTCCGATCCATCTGTCGGGACATTCTTCGTTTAAATATTCTCGTACAGGCCGGGCATAATGAGCCGGGCAACCATCTTGTTGATACCACATTACTCTGTAGATGTTGAGTGGTACATCTTCTAACAATGTCGGCAAATTATTTTGGAGAAAATGCAAGTAGGTGGCGCCATTTAAATTTTCAGGTAGCTCAAATGGTCTAATTAGTTGACCATTTAAAATTCCTGTCCACATGTTGACTTTGAATTGGTACTGGGATCGGTCCTCACGCATCAAATGCGGGTTTTCCATGTGCCAACCATGTAGGTTGTGTAAGTTTAAATATCCATCTCTTTTGAACGTGGATTCGTCAGTCCATAAAATTTTATTTAGAAAATCCGGATCTTCACGCATTTTCGCCAACATGGTTCTGCAGAAAGCAATTCTGGGTGAGTAATCCCGTGGTAATAAACTCTGCACACGTTGCACATGATACGGATGTAATTCGTATTGTTTTAAAATTCGATGACCTATACTCTTCGGTACTCCTGTTGCAATTTCAATGGCACGTACTGAAGTACTGGGGTCATTTTCAACTTCATTCAAAACTACGTCGTCGTAGTCTGCTTGAGGTCTCCCACCAGCCGTACGAGTATTGGGCAATCGTCCTTCCGAGTATGATGCGTGCACATTTTGGAAGACACGATAATCTGGGTGCCGCTCCACATTCGGATACCTCTCACGATACAATCTAGCTGCGGCAGAGGCATTACAACGGCACTCACCGTAGAAAAGATGCATATTTGCATATTCTACCGGTGTGTACAAATACGGCATGTTGTCCACACACAGTTTGCACAGCACAAAGCCCAGAATACAAAGCCAGAGTCGTCAAGTACAAAAAAACAGAATCAGTAAAAATCAGAACGTACTCAGCCTAAATATTTGTCCAGTAGGTGAGGCTTTGTATTCGGGTAAGCGAATGTCTTCTGCAATGGCGTCCGCAATAGATATGAAAAGCAACGCCTCCAATTAAGGACACTGCAACATGCCATTCCAACATTGGACGTTTTGAAACATCGATTATCGAATAAACAGGATCGCACAGTATTTTACTTTTATGTATTAATCAGATATTTGATTAAATTCCTTCTTCAAATTTATATTTTACCTAGTTCGATTTACACTTTTAACAAGAACCGGTCATACATATGGCGTAGGAATTTATATCACAGGTGAGGCTGAGTAAAAGTTACAGGAAGTTTTTTGTAATCAGCCATTAGTCCACGGACACGCTGACTTTCATTACTTTTCCTTTCAAAGTTGTATTTATAAGTGTTACAATCTCTTGTAAACCTCTTGTGACCACCCAAGGATTATTTAAATCACATGCATTTTCAATATTGATCGTTTTGAAATGGACGGGATCTGGTTTTATTCAATTTGTAATAATAACCACGCCCTCCAACAGAGGATTTAAACATCGTTTTGGAAATGTCATGTACGTATACTCGTACAATCAATTTGAAAATAATGTTGCTCGAAGCATAGGATAAATCTAAATATTTGTCCAGTAGGTGAGGCTTTGTATTCGGGTAAGCGAATTTCTTCTGCAATGGCGTCAGCCAAAGATATGAAAAGCAACGCCTCCAATTAAGGACACTGCAACATGCCATTCCAACATTGGACGTTTTGAAACATCGATTATCGATTAAACAGGATCGCACAGTATTTTACTTTTATGTATTAATCAGATATTTGATTAAATTCCTTCTTCAAATTTATATTTTACCTAGTTCGATTTACACTTTTAACAAGACCCGGTCATACATATGGCGTAGGAATTTATATCACAAGTGAGGCTGAGTAAAAGTTACAGGAAGTTTTTTGTAATCAGCCATTAGTCCACGGACACGCTGACTTTCATTACTTTTCCTTTCAAAGTTGTATTTATAAGTGTTACAATCTCTTGTAAACCTCTTGTGACCACCCAAGGATTATTTAAATCACATGCATTTTCAATATTGATCGTTTTGAAATGGACGGGATCTGGGCCCGAATTCTGTAAAATAACCAACGTGTCAATAGTGTCTCAGTAGTGTCTCGATAGAATAATATTTGACATTTGGTATTCTACAAAATATTTATGGTCATTGATTTGCCACTGTGGAGCCATTGAAACGCCATAGTAAGACTATTGTAATGATTGGTATTCTGGACCACTATAGTGTAACAATGGCATCGTGATGGCCGAAGTAGTGGTAGTCTGCAAATATTTGACAGTTGTGTCTGTGGTATTTGAATAGTGTTTTGGTCATTGAACCGCCATTGTGAGACCATTGAACAACGACACCTTTTTGTGTGTGAATTCTGGAAATTACGCCAATTTAAAAAAAAGTGAAGTGGTTCGAGAGTCACGAAGGCTACATCGCGACCCATCATAATTACGTGAACGTATTGTTTTAGTCATGAGGCCTATAGCAGCGACTTTGCGGTGGAATATTTTGGCATTAGCCAACAGTGCCGACCGCCGACGTCGTCTTTTGCATCAGCGCCGCAAATTTCGCTCACTAATGCGAAAATATGTGAATTTTTATGACCTTCCCGAGGCGGAGTTTATCAAAACGTTTCGGCTTGGGAAGGTGCAAGTAAGGGAGCTAATAGAGGAGCTCATCCCCTTTCTTCGGAGACAGCGACGGCGGAATGCGATCCCTTCTGCATTAAAGGTTTGTCTTTAAAGGTCTAACTTACTTGACAACAACTTTTAAAAGTGATGTTAACTATAAAAAATTTGCTATATGATGTACTGTCGAAAAGTTCAGATAAAAAATTTGCAAAACATTTCAGGTATTTATTGCGCTAACGTTCTACGCCACGGGATCATACCAAACACTGGTTGGCCAAAGTGCGTTGCTCAACGTCTCACAGACTACAGTGTCGAGAGCTCTCGCAGAAGTTACATATGCATTAAACCAAATCTATCAAAAACATATAGTTTGGCCAATGAATCCCCAAGAAAGAAATGCTATCAAGGCAAAGTGAGTGGTATTTATCACAAATAATAAATATCTTTAACATAATTTTGAGACTAAATACTTGTGTTGTGGGTACCGGATATTATAAACAAAAACAGCCATGACTCTGGTACACATGTTCATACAAACATAATGCCCCTAGAGGGATTCAAAAGCGCGACCTCTGGCTCAGCAGTCATGGTCTTTAACCACTAGGCCAAACAGGTTGTTATAGCTTAAATTTGCTAGAAAATGCAAATGTAAATTGTTTATGAATAAATGATGATGGTGTCAACACTGCCAGATACCATGTCCAATTATCATTCCAAGTCCATTACCCCATTAAATTTCACATATTAAATTGTTGACACTCACAGACTGTGATGCAGAAAGGGGATTATGGCGAACCCCTGGCAAAGGATCACCTATGTCGCGTCCAAGAATATCATATAGCCTTTCTTGGAGAGGAGTTAATTTTATAGGTCTTGAAGGTCCCCCTCCTAAAACGCAAAAGTTATTATGATTGAAGAAGAAGTTGTGGTAGAATTTGTAGGGAATTATCACGGGAGATAATTATATATAAAATCGTAACACACCTGTAGCTATCTTTTCTGCTTTCTCTACTTTTATTTTTTTTAAAAGTTTTGATTTATACTCATTATAGTACTGAAAAATGTACAAAAAGAATAATGTAAGATTAATATTTATGTAAAAATATACACCTAATACTTCAACAAAAATATCTCATTCTCACCAATCTCCATTGCTCTGGCGTTTTTTGTACGCAGTTGCTAGAAACACTGTTCAGCACAGTGGAGCCTTGCTCCCAAAGCCGCTTTGCTTGGCTGCGACCTTCCTTACTGCGGTTGCAATAACCGAGTGCCAACTCCCGGTTGGACTCTAAAAAATCTATTAGAGCTGAGAGCTGGTCGACGCTCACACTCGCCATGTCCAGCTACCCTTAAACACTGACCCTAAAATGTTGATAAGTGGAGGTTAATACAGTTGTTTCAATGTATTATAAATCAAAACTTACTATGAAAGAATAAGTATATCATTGCACACACAACACCGACCATATATGTATAGGTAACTCAACAACAATTAGGAGGTTTTCACTTTACTTACTTTAAACAGAAACACTTCTAAAAATAAAAACACAAGTTAGTTTTGAAGGAGGTACATAAAAGCGCCATAAAGTTTTTTGACAATTATTGACAGCTGTTTTTTTTTTCGCAAAGGCAAAGACATTGGCGTCTAAAAATACGTTTCGTTAGTTTTTACTCATGTTTTTAATGATATTTGATGTTTTTGATAATAAAACGCACTTAAAATGATTAAAAATAACCCCTACTAAATAGGTAATTGATAAAAAATTTTTTTTTTACGACGATTTTAAAAAGTAGTAGGTTTATGGTCGCATGGTAGGTTTTGGTAAGCAACACTAAAAACTATTGTATTGACATAATATTAACACACTACTGAGACACTACTGAGACTCTACTGAGCCGCCATTGAAGTTTTTGTAGAATACCGAATTTGCAACAATGGCCTTATAATATCTAAAGTGTGTCAATAGAGTCTCAATGATGCGTTGCTTATTTAAAAGTTACAGAATTCGGGCCCTGGTTTTATTCAATTTGTAATAATAACCACGCCCTCCAACAGAGGATTTAAACATCGTTTTGGAAATGTCATGTACGTATACTCGTACAATCAATTTGAAAATAATGTTGCTCGAAGCATAGGATAAATCTAAATATTTGTCCAGTAGGTGAGGCTTTGTATTCGGGTAAGCGAATGTCTTCTGCAATGTCGTCCGCAAAAGATATGAAAAGCAACGTCTCCAATTAAGGACACTGCAACATGCCATTCCAACATTGCACGTTTTGAAACATCGATTATCGATTAAACAGGATCGCACAGTATTTTACTTTTATGTATTAATCAGATATTTTATTAAATTTCATCTTCAAATTTATATTTTACCTAGTTCGATTTACACTTTTCACAAGAACCGGTCATATACATATATGACGTAGGAATTTATATCACAAGTGAGGCTGAGTAAACTTTACAAAAAAAGAAGGAAAATAAAACATGTTAATTTTGATGTCATTTAAAAAAATTAATAAAATACCTACAGGTGTTCAGACAACTTTAAAAACATGCTTGGTTATTGCTCTTTAATTTGAGGTATCATTTACGTACTAAGTCTTAAACTTTTTTAATTAGGGCGCCTGAACCAATTAAGGGTCATGAATATGGATATTTTAGGAATAAAAAAAAACTGTTTACTGATTTTTTTTTATTATTCGTGTTCAAAATGACGTCCACCATTGCGCATACACTTTCTGCAACGTTTTCTTTCTTCCGTCGTTATAATTTTCATCTGCATTTCTCGTTTAATGATTTCGAATGCTGCTATGATTCTTTGATGTAATTATATAATGTTGAAATAACATGCCTAATCAAACAACAGTAAAAATTAAGCTATATAATATTAAAACTACTTATATATTGCTAAAAAATTAAAATGAAGCTGTATAGTGTTAAAAACTTAATGCTAAGTAACAAAAGTAAAACTTATATTATTATTTTTTTATGGTTAACTGGATACGCATTTGACCACAATCTCACCTGAATTACTGAAAAATTAAACTATACAGGGTGGAAAGTTTCAATGGGGCAGCCAAGGGAGGTACCTTAATCGTTGCAGCTACAAGAAATTGGTCTTAGGAGACTATCCATAATTTTTCAAAAAAATTTCATTCCCATTCACAGATTTTCAAAAAAATGTACGCTTAGCAAGAAAATTACCATTTTTCACAAAAAAAAATTTTGATACTAATCGATCCTGTTCCGTATGCTGATCAAAAAGTTCTATGGGACCAACTGAGGTTTCAGTACTAGAAAAGTCAGAAATCAAAAAAAAACTTTTTTCATACATTTAAAGTACTTAGATTTTTTTGTCAGGCCATAACAAGAGGTAACTTTTTGTTGTAGCTACAAAAATGATTAAGAAGATGCATATGCAATCAAACGATAAAATTATTTGAAAAATAATAATTATTTTTATTAATAATTTTATGATATAAGGTGCTCAAAATGTTCTCCATTTTGATTAATGCATAAATGTATTCGTTTTCGTACTGACCGCGTGGCGGCCAATAATTTATTTGGATGAATTCCATACAAAATTGTACAGAGCGAGTTTTTTAATTCTTCGACACTGTCATATTTCTTTTTATAAATTTCATTTTTTAAACAGCCCCACAGGAAGAAATCAAGCGGCGTTAAGTCCGGACTACGCGCTGACCAAGAAACAGGGCCATGAGTCCCAATCCACTGCTCACCAAATTGTCTATTCAAAGAACAAGGAGTGTTTCGGCTGTTGTGTGCAGGAGCACCATCTTGTTGAAAATAAACTCTTCGTGATTCTGATAATGGTAGATTATCAATAATGTTTGATACATTTTCTAATATTATGTTATTGTAAGTGTCGGAATTTAAGTTGCCCTCATAAAATTCCACCATTACTACTTCGTTTCCCTTTAAACCACACCAACAATTAAAAGAAAATCGAATTTGATTATGGGTTTCCCAAAGTCTGAGAGGATTTTCTTGGCTCCAATAATGATTATTTCGCCGGTTGTACATACCGTTGTTTGAAAAATTCGTTTCATCAGACCATAATATGTAATCAAGGAATTGCATATCTCTACTTATTTTCCCATTTAACCATCTGCAGAAAGCTAGTCTACGAGCGGCATCCACTGTATGTAAAGCTTGAACTAGTCGCCCATGTCGAAAACATTTATATCCATATTTCTTCCATACTTTCAGTACCAGGGTATGCGAGACATCAACTTCTTTAGCGACGACTCTTGAAGATGTTTCGGGAAACGCTTCGACTAATGTTAAAATGGAAATTTCCAAATTTTCGTCTAAAACAAATGGTTGACGTACAGATTTCTTCTTAAAAGAACCACCTTCGGCTAAGTTTCTTATAAGGTTTGTAATAACCTTTCTGGTTGGTACATGTCAATTTGGATATCTCCTCCTGTACTATTGTAACGCAGCAAATGAATTTTTATTATTTACAAAATA
Organism: Oegoconia quadripuncta; assembly: GCA_949316235.1. Lineage (NCBI taxonomy): Eukaryota > Metazoa > Arthropoda > Insecta > Lepidoptera > Autostichidae > Oegoconia > Oegoconia quadripuncta. The sequence continues at coordinate 1,305,067 of OX438758.1, forward strand.
AGCTTCCAGCAAGTCTAAACGTTCAGAATTTGAGCTCATTTTTGCAAAAAATAATAACTAAAAGCACCTACTCGCAAAAGCACACCACACGCAATCAGATTTTGACATAAGCAACAAATAATAACTAAAAGCACCTACTCGCAAAAGCACACCACACGCAATCAGATTTTGACATAAGCAACAAAAGAAAGTACGCATTATAAAAAGAAAACAAAGTTCGAAATTTAAAGCTTATTTGAATTTGAACTAGGTAGGTAAGTAAATCTTTTTTCAGAAAACTATCGAGGTTACGTAAGTTCCAAGTGAAACAAAATTAATTGACTGCATATGTATGGGAAAAGTTTTTTTTTGATTTCTAACTTTTCTAGTACTGAAACTTCAGTTGGTCCCATGGAACTTTTTGGTCAGCATACGAAACAGGATCGATTAGCATCAAAAAAATTTTTTGTGAGAAATGGTAATTTTCTTGCTAACCGTACATTTTTTTGAAAATCTGTGAATGGGAATGAAATTTTTTTGAAAAATTATGGATAGTCTCCTAAGACCAATTTCTTGTAGCTGCAACGATTAAGGTACCTCCCTTGGCTGCCCCATTGAAACTTTCCACTCTATAGTGTTAAAAACTTAATGCTAATAAACAATTACAAGTAAATTTAAATTATATAATGCTGAAATAACATGCATAATCGAACAGTAAAACTGAAGCTATACAGGGTGTTTGGTGCATCGTGTGCCAAATCGAATGGGGTGATTGGAGGGGTCTTTGGCTACCTCTTCAGCCCCCATAAAAAAATCTTGGTCCAACTTAATTTTTTACACTGATTTTAATTTTTTTTTGGGTGAATATTTATAAAAGTCTACACTAAAATTTTAATACAAAAAAAATTGTTAGGTCTAGCTCAATTTTTTGTTTTATCTTTATTTTGTAACTTTGTGCGCTTCTACCGATACCAAAATGACTCGCCAGCAACATCTAGTTTTTTTTTTACAGCCCCGCAAAGTTTTCTAAGTAAAAAAAAATAAACTTGAACGTCAACTTTCGATATCAATTAAAAAAAACTAAAAGTGATCTAGTTCTTCCAATTTTTTTAAAACATCTCTGGACTGTCACCTTTCTAATGGTGTGCAATATGCCATGAAAATTAATTAGTAACATCTCATATTTGCAAATTTTCGGTACTTAGTCGCAATTTTTGAATATTCAATAGGTGTAATAAAAACAAGTTTTTGCGTTAATAACACTCATAAGGCAGGTAATTATTTAAAATTTCGTAGGTCTAATTTGAAATAAAAAAGAAAATTGCATTTTAACATTTATTTCACAATTTTTGCAGTTTAGTTTAGTAAATCCTGCTCAAATTGTTGACCTCTGTTGCGAATGCAGGCCCGACATCTTTTCGTATTTCCACAGTTGTGCGAAGCCATATTTCGTCCTTAATAGTATTGAAGGCCGCTTCTATACGTTGGACTAGTACCTCCCTCGTTGGAACCTCTGTGGCGTATACCAGCTCTTTGGCACGTCCCCAGACATAAAAGTCTAACGGAGTTAGGTCAGGGGAACGTGGCGGCCATGCAATAGGCCCATCGCGCCCAATCCACGCATTGGGGAACATTCTATCGAGATATTCCCTCACAGTCAAACGCCAATGCGCGGGACAGCCGTCATTCTGAAAGACTATGGGAACATCTTCATTAAATACGGGCACCTCGTCCAATAATTCGGACAGATCATTTTGCAGGAACTCTAAATAATTATCGCCATTGAGGTTATCGGGCAGGTAATGCGGTCCAATTACCTGATTCCCAAATTGGGAATTGGGAATCCCAATCACTCCTGCCCAAACGTTCACACTAAACCGTCTTTGAAAAGATTTCTGTCTTCTGACACGTGGATTTTCCGTTTTCGGTGCCCAGTGGTGCAAATTGTGTAAGTTAAGAATCCCTTTGGTAAATTTGGATTCGTCCGTCCACAGTATTCGTTTTAAAAAATCAGGATCATCCACATCCGTGTGTAACTGTCTGTCAAAGTCACCACCCTCTAAACCTGCAACAAACAAAAATCTTTTAAATTCCTCTTGAGCAGTAAGTAATTAGCACTAAAAGATTTTCAAGTAAGCAAGCTGTGAGCACATAGTAATAACCATTCACTTGCTAACAGTGACGTCATAAAACTTATTACCTGCTTAACAAAGGCAACGTCAAACAAAAGTTTAAAATTACGTACCTTGCACCGGAGTATAGTGGAATGGATGTTTTTCGTTTTGTCGAAGGACTTTCCACACTTTCCATATTGAAATATCAAGATGTGCCGCCACATTTCTAATGCTTCTTGTAGGGTCTTCCTCAAAAAGTGCCAGTATTCTCTCGTCCACTTCAACATTATGTCGCACAACATGGCCCCTCGGTTCATGAAAAGTGACACTGCCAGTTTCGCGTATACGCCGGTACGTGTCTTGGAAGACTCTGCGGCCAGGTAATCGTCGACCAGAAAAGCGTTCCTGGTAAAGTCGTTGCGCTGCACGAGCGACACCACGGGCTTCTCCATAAGCCATTATGATGTCCGCATATTCTTCGTTAGAGAATGTCGCCATTGCAATAACAAAAAAGTCAACAAAGTTTAACAACAACACCGAAAGTTAATAAAACGTAACAAAAACAAACAAAACTTAACGATAGCAAAACAACTAAATGAAAGAATCGTGGAGTACAGTGAACTAGCACACACGTGAGGCAGCAGAGGCAGTGATGTCTCAACTAAAAAAATGGCGTAGCCGGGTCGACGCGGGCTTGCGGGGGCCGTTCGCGATTTGTTCAAACAGGTTTGCGCTATGCAAGAAAGGGATAGAAGATAATTTTCACTTCGCTAGAGTGAAAAAACAAATTTCACCTGTTTCAAACAAACAACGGGCGGTTTACTATTCACCTTATGAAAGAGACAGAAAATGTAATCTGCCTGAGTGTTATTAGCGCAAAACCATGTTTTTATTAAGACTAAGTACAGAAAAATTGCAAATATGAGATGTTACTAATTAATTTTCATGGCATATTGCACACCATTAGAAAGGTGACAGTCCAGAGATGTTTTAAAAAAATTGGAAGAACTAGATCACTTTTAGTTTTTTTTTAATTGATATCGAAAGTTGACGTTCAAGTTTATTTTTTTTACTTAGAAAACTTTGCGGGGCTGTAAAAAAAAAAGATAAAACAAAAAATTGAGCTAGACCTAACAATTTTTTTTGTATTAAAATTTTAATGTAGACTTTTATAAATATTCACCCAAAAAAAAATTAAAATCAGTGTAAAAAATTAAGTTGGACCAAGATTTTTTATGGGGGCTGAAGAGGTAGCCAAAGACCCCTCCAATCACCCCATTCGATTTGGCACACGATGCACCAAACACCCGGTATAATATTAAAAACTTAATGTTAAGTAACAAAATGAAAACTATATATTACTGAAAAATTAAAGCTATATAAACTTAATTCTATCTGCAGGTCTTGATGCCCGAATCTGAAAATAGAAAGTAGTGTATGTACAAGGCCCAAATACTCGTAAATACAGAGATTGAAATTAAACAGATAATCGGTTCGGAAGTCTCTTTGCAGTGGGTGTGCTGCTGATGAAACTATGAAATCGGTTCAGTAAAAACAAATTGTTTTCAGATGAACAATGCATAGATAAAAATGCAGAGTAAATATTACAGAAAAAACGGTTCAGCATCTTAAGATTCACGGTATTACCGGATGGATGATAGGATATACTGGATGAATTTGAAACTCACAATAATCACAAAAATGATCAGTAATTATCAACTTTGAAGAGGTCTAATCTAAAAAATCGCTTCAGACGTATTCATATTTATGAAATTTCCCGAAACAAGTCAAACATAGACCAGGCTGGTTGGGACATTTAGTCCAATAAAAAAGACTTCTTTTTTTGCACAAAGTACAAAGACGTCTTTTGGTTCTGCCTTTATCATTGATTGGACAATGTGATGGCAAATGAATGATCTCTCCGAGATCAGTTGTGCGTAAATTAGGTCTGTTTGTTGTCTGTCCTGTCTGTTAAGTCTTTCACTTATACTGAGGAGATGCCGTATGACCTGAAGACGATAATCTAAACATGAAATATCTGAATCTACATTGTGATATAATAGTAGTACGTATTCGAGAGTTCTGGACCAGCCCCGGGCCCTCCCCCTAAAAAAAGGTCACCACGGTGTGTTCCCCCTTTCACGGTCTCATTGGCGGCTTTAATTGGGTCGTTATTGACGGATTTGCCAGTTAACTTTGTTTGCTAATTATAATGGCTAGTAAAAAATTGTCCTTATCTAACCTAATAATAGGTTCACACATAAATCAAGTGGACGATAACTCCTCGGCTTTTGGCGCTTTTGTGTACCTACAACTGATACAAGTCTGAACTTGTTCATGGTAAGCATAGCGATTACAGCAGGTGTATGTTTTTAATATGGAAAAAAATTAAATTTATTGTCAGCAATGAAACTGCCTTTCCATTATTCTTTTATTTAGTTTTCTAATTTATGATCAATTTATATTTATGGCAGTAGTCGACAAAAAACATGCACCTTTTACGGTGAATAGAAACTTCGTAATTTAAGTTATTTCATTATAGTATACCATTTTTTCCTAGTAAGATTTGGAAACAGGTGAGACTTTTTTGCTCGTCACGTTGGAATGTGTACGCCTTTAGATGAAATGATAACGATCACCCACTGTCAAATTTATTTATGTTAGTTATTCTTTAGATCGCCATCTGCGGCATACGCAGTATTTTTTCTTAATTTTTTAATTCGATTCAATAATAAATATGTAGGGTTAATTCTTAATAGCTACTACGTATGTGGTATCACCACTCTACCTGGATAGGGTATTTAAAGCGAGACGGCTTGTACAGCACCACAGTCCAAATTCGATCGCCCGCCTCGCCTCGAGACACAGTCGTACATTTCATAGTGAAAAGTGTTAAACTACGCTTTCTGTCATGTCGGTAAGTTTTTGTCTGTAACTACATTGTTTATGTGTTGTCTACTTTACCTGGACGATCTGTTTCGATGCAATTGCTTGACCTAACCTTCGTTTTCTGCTCGTTTCAGACGTCGATTCCTGACAGTGATTACACCTTTAAGAACTATTACTTTCCTACTGCCGATCTAAGCGACGATGATGAAACTCAAGATCCTCCTGCCTTGAAGGTCAAGCAAAACATTGCTAAGAGAAACATTGATTGTTTCTTTGAGAAGCCCAAGAAAAAGAGGGTCCGACTACAGTCTTCCAATATTGCCCAAGCTAACGGAGAAGGAACTTCATACATTTCATCGAATAATGATGACGGATCCTCAGCGAGTCATCTCATTAAAATAGAAGTGTATGAGATGAAAAAGTTGAAAGATGTTCAACCAATTGATTACTGGAAATATGCAGATGTTCGTGTTAAATATTACGCCTCAGAAGACGACAAGCATTACCGAAATGTAAGAGATTTAATTTACAATATAACAAAACAGGTGGCAACGAAGACCGACTGCACAAAGTACTACATAACAGCGGATAAGAAATAATTCCTGGAATAGCCCGTTTCTTGCGACTCCCAATAGAGCAACGTTATAATTTATGGGTTTCTTCTTAGCACATTAACTGTCGCGACGCAGACTCTACTGAAAAACAGCAATAAATTTTTCGTTCCCCACCGTTTTATACCTGTCTATAAGATACACCTCATATAAGCCACATGCCACCGAGAGATACATTTGTCTAACGCAGGCAGAAGGATGGCACACTTCGAAACTCAATACGATGACCAACTGGTACGACTGTGTCTCGAAGCCGAACAAGACGAAATCGACCGACAACTCTATGAATTCCATGAAGAAAACCTAAATAATCTCCGCCAGTGGGCCAATTACGATTATGGTGGGTATTCAAGACCCTCACCTCCCCCTATACTAACATTTCTGCAGCGGCCAGCGAACCCACTCATGTCATTGGAACAGGAAGAAGAAGTTTATGAAACGTCGTGGGCGTCTGAAAAATTGTTTTCATTATCACCGGGTGTCTATAGTCCAACCCCGCAGATAGATTAGTTAGCTACAATATTGTATTATAATGTTTAATTAGAAAATAAATAAAGTAAAACTGTAATTCTGATGTTTCATTATCTTCACTCTTCTATATCAAAATAGGATAATGTAAATAAAAAACAGATAATTGGTAAAATAAATTTATTTCAAAAAATGGTTTTAAATATTTTATTTATGAATATATCGTTATACAAAGGAATATCGCAAAAATCTCTTAAAAACTCTGACATGCTCATATTCATAAACTTAAAGTACAGATACACTAAACAGTATTCACCACAAACAGAAGTTAAGTGACTTTGAAGAATTTTATTATTGTAAAACCATTTCCGAGTATTTCTTTTCAAAAACGATTTATGGTGGCCGGTAGGCTTTCTACCATATGAATCAAAATATTCACCGATACCATTAGCATTGATATGAATGGCTACCCAATGTGATCCCGATTTTGTATCAGGATCCAAGTTAGAAATAAAGTAAGTGGGTGCTTCTATGTACATTGGTATTCTGTTAGCAGGGAACACGTTAAATTCTAGACTGTGATTTATCTTTTTCATAAATAGTCTAATTTCGTGTGTATCCATTATTGAAATACTTTCTTAAATACATACATTAAGGTAGTTTAACGGATAATGATGAAAAATATTATATGGAAATCTTATATACTATAATAGATACAAAAATGCTGAATACTTAACTATTATAATCTACACTCACATCTCTATTTTTATTAATTTCTATAACATTGTCAAACTCTGCGTACACAATGCAGTTAAGAGTTTTTGCAAGAGCTGATTCAAATTGGACTTCTATTCTAACACACCCATGTTTTATCAAATTCCAGTGGGAACTTGAGTTAGCAGATAGATCAGGAGTTAAATCAAATGCCATTAAGCAGTATCCATTTGCATAGTCCTCAATCGATATGGAATTGCCTTCATTCAAAAAGTGAATACCTGTTCCAGTATATAACGTATGGTAACTACTCGTAAACACACCGCTACGGTATGATGGCATTAGGGTTTTAGAAGGAATTTGTTGCCCATCTACATACAAGCTAAATACATTTATATCATGATTATCGAAGTTAAATGGATTGGTATTGAAAGTACCATTAAAAGCAACATTATCAACAAATCCGATAATACATCTTTTCGGCACCTGACCAAGAAATACATTGTCAATTGTTTTTCCACGGACTCCTGATGGAATAGTTAAAACTTTAACTTCAGCGCGAGTAATTGGATATTTTGCAGTTGTAGTGGTTAAAACTTTTTGATGAGCGAGTAAAACGGATGGATTTATTCTTGCCTTTCGCAATATAAGAGTAGCGCTATCAATTTGAACTTTATATTTTGAATTCACTGATGATGACATTAAATTAAAAGTGTCTTTGTTACGTACTAATTTAACACGTATTTCTACCCCATTTATTAAGAACTTTTCTTGATTAAATAGATCACCGTGCAAATGTCCAATCATTTCAACTGATTTGCCGTCTTTTACCCGTTGATGTCTTTTGTGAAAGCCCTTGTTGTTGTCATCACATGAATCCATCTTTGAAGCTGTATCTTCGTACCACATACCACAAGTCAAGTGTGATTGTTTTGCCGCTGGTCCATAATTAAGTAGAGTCTCAATATAAGCCCGATAAGCATATGTGTTATTAGGAGGTGATACAAGTTTTTGATTTAGATAAACATCTAATTGGTTGAAAAGTGAATGCAACCAATTATTAACAGGTGCTGTCTTCTCATCAGGGGGAGGAGTGGTAGAATCTAGGTTTATAATTTTAGCTTTAACATGAAGGAGGGTGTGTGACAAATCAATGTAGTCATCTCCACTTCCTGGCATAACAAATTCAATTGGTCCTTCATCACTTAGCGATGATATCGGTGTACAATGAATCCATTGCCCACTCTCAATACTTGTCTGTGTTGATGGTATAGCAAAAAGATCTAACTCTGATTTAACACACTCACAAGAATTATTATGAAGAAACGACATAGTTAATTTGAAAATATATCTTTTATATTACTTTTTTTCTTCCTGTCAACTCCTCTTCGCTTAGATGGTTTCAATGAAATGGTAGGTTTCTTTCGAAGTCTCTTGATTTTATACCCTGAGCCAGACATAAGCGAATCAATTTTGTTATCCGCTTTTCGTTTTAAATTAGCACTTGCTTCTTTGAGTCGAGACTTAATTGATTCCCCCATTGGTTGTGCCCTGACCATATCTGATAATAAACCTACTCCTGCGCTTAATGCCTCTTTCCCGACTGTCTTGGCACCACTTGCTATGAGTGGAAATACAGATCTAAATAGTCCGCCCAAAAAACTTCCAATGCCGTGACCACGTTGATGCGGTACACCTCTGTATATGATACCTACACCTGATCCAGCTTGATTAGAATAATAATGATGATAAGGACAAACGATATTATCACGCTTATAATTCATTTTATTCGTTTAAAATGTAGTTTAACACATGCAGTTCCAAACTGGAATGGAACTCTATTACCAATGCTTGTTCTTATATCTATTTCGATTATGTCAAATTCTCTGCGCATTACTGGAAGATAATGAATTGGAGATAATACGTGCATTTTATAAGCACCATAGTTGTATTTTGATGGATCTAGCGGTATGATTCTAAATAATGAGGTCATTACATCTCCAACTATTTGAGGATGAATAATATCAGAGTAAATAAATAGCTGTGATGGTAATCCTAATTGTAAGTTCGCTGGGTATTTAGCGTATGGATCCGCAATTAAATTTGTATATGGCTCGAAACCGAGTTGAAGATTTAATGTAGGTGACAAAATCAACGATGATACACTGCGAGTTAAGTTCGTAACAGTGATAAGTTTCGAGTCGTTATCAATTTGGAATGCCACTTGATTTTGTAGGAGGCTATTTTCATTAAATACTTTTAGAAAATTGTTGATGTTATCATAAGGAAATGAAGGAATTTGGGATTTATATTCCACTGATATTAATGATTCGTCATCTCCTTCGACTATTACTTTCTTCTTGACGAAAAGAATATTCTCATTTTCTTGGACGTTAAATATAGCACAGGGATAATGAAATTCAGCTAATCCTACAACCCATTCTCCTTCCAATTGAACAGTTTTAGGTAACTTTGTTACAAAGTTGGCGGTTGTATTTTGGGGGAAATATGCAGTTGAACTATTGCTTGGCAAAGTAAGATAAAAACTATCTTCCGTCATATTGTTTCTAAGTTTAATGCGGATATCCAACTATTAAATTTATTAGGATATCCTTTCCATTTGACTAGCACTTCCTTTCTGTTGCCAGAATAGCGAGTGCGTATTATTTTATCTATTTTGTAGGTAATAGTGGGGTCATAGATTACTTTTTGTAATTCCCTTCCATAAAATGTACCAATTATTGATTCATTTTGTAGATCTTTTAATTTGTAAACCAACCAAGGAAGTCTTTTTACAATGGATTCTATTACAAATATTTCATCGGACCAATTTGTTTCATAACCTTTCTGGAAAATGTGTTTATATTTCGTTATTCTAACATAATCACCTACTTTAAATGGTAATCGGTCTGAAGTGTTTAAGTTGTACCTATCATATAAATTAGACCATACTGTCATTATATTACTGGAATTCACATCACTTGGACACATTTTTATACTTGAATGGACACTGTGATTATAAGAATATAATAAATCTTGTAAAATATCAACATACCTATACGTATTATTATGTGTGAAATATCGCCACATTTTCATTTTTAGGGTTCTTTGAAATCTTTCCACAATACTGGCCTTTATGTCCGGATTGTTAGTTGTATAGTAATTAATATTTTTCTTTTTGAAGTACTGGTTTACATCTCTTGAAACAAATTCTGTACCTTTATCAGATTGTATATGTCTAGGAGTAGCTTTCGCTTCAATAAATATGCTTTCAAAACATATCTTTACAGTTTTAGAATTTTTCTTTTTCATAGGTCTCGCAAATGCATACTTACTAAACACATCAATAACACAGAGAATATAATTAAATCCATCATTATATTGATTGTATGTTCGCATGTCACTTAAATCTGCTTGCCAGAGTTCATTAAAATTAGATAAAATATATTTATTTCTAGGAAATCGCCTATTGACAGGTTTATGTAAAGTATAAGTTTCTTGGGATTGTAACCACTTCTTTACATCCTTTTCATTCATTTTCCCTTGCATAGCTTTCGTCAATTTTTCAATGCTACTGTATCCAGCTGGATGAGAGACATCATAATAAATTTTATTTATATTATCTATATGGGAGTCCATTTCTCCCAGTCAAGTTTTCTTTTGTGAAACAAGCCACCAGGTTTTTGCTTTGGCGTTTTAATTTGAGCTGGATCGTCTTTCTCTAAATCAGATGAATGAATATTATTAATATATTCAAGCGTTTCTGGGTTACCTATACAAGATAACGGTATTTTTATATCCCTTAAAGCTGAAGCAAACTTCTCCCAGCCTAATGGTTTTGGGCGTCGTAATGGTCTTAGGGCATCGTTCACTAAATCCACAATATTACTGTTATCAATAACTTCGTCATTGATTACAACATGACCATTGGTATCCCATTTAATAATATTTTCATGATCCAATATACCTTCCAATAACAACTCGCCCTTCTTTTTATATGTTTTTGGTATATACTTAAATAAATAATTTGGAGTGTAACGTGATGAGATATGTTTTTCCGCTGCTACGTCTTCCTCTATTCTTGGCAATTCTGGAACTATTGTTTTAACATCACTTTCTTCCTTTTTAATAGTCTTAAAAACATCATACATAGAGTCATCTGTAACTATTGGTAATTTAATGGGATGACGTTCTTTATTAGCAAAATGTAAATATCTTTGTAAAATTTGCGAGTACTGTGTCCACTTCTCACGATCATCAATTTTACTGTGTAAGATTTTACTCATTTCCTCATCAAGACGGGATAAGGGCTTTTCATGAACATGGTTACTGTCTCTAATCCTTTCTAGGATGTGGGGTTCCACAAGTATCATTTTCTTTGTATGTTCCATTGTAATTTTTACTTATTTAGAAACGAACTTAGTAATCCACTGAGAACGGAACCTAAAATAATGGGTAGGAATGCTCCACCTTTCTGTATAATAATTCGTTTTCGAGAGTTACTTTTACCTTTAGACACCAATTTTCTCAATATAGTTTTGTATTTATTCAACTTGGATTTATCTTGATTCTTCAGAGGAATTTTACCATTTAAAATATTATAAATGCATTCACATAAACAATTTATTTCTTCATCCTTACAAACCTTCAATAAAGCTGTACAATACTTAGGTTTGAGTGTATGTAATGCTTTTAATAAGTCTAGATGCGTCGTCACTCTACCAACCATTGTAAACGACTGATAATATTTTTACAATGTTGTTAATATTAGAAGCAAATACTAAGCAATGTTTGTTGAAAAGAAACAATGTAGATTTAAGAAGCTAAATTTTGATTCCCGGACTTCCTTTATGGGGATTTCATCCAAAGTATCTAAAATACTTTCACAGATACGATTTATTTTGTCATCAGTACATTCTTTTAATAGAGCTTTGCGATATTTAGGTGTTAGTACTTGTAAAACTAACTCTCGATCTCGTGTCACTGCTTCTTCAGACATTATCTACTGTTAACTGTAATTTTATCACGATACGTATTATATTTATAACCCTTTTTCGATACATAAACTACACAATTGCTATTGAGGGGAAATATCTTAGTCTTAAAACGACACATATCGTCTGTATTTTGCTTTAAATCAATCATTAGATAGCCATGTGCTTCTGACGTAGCATCTTTATAAGCTTCTTCTACGAACTTAGAGTTATCTGGGAACACTTGGCGCGCTAAATGGCGTATTTGTGTTCTATCCCGGGGATTTTTAAAATATACTATGTAACTTGAATTTAAAGAAATGTCACGTTGTCCTCTGCCTTGATGAAATAAATTTTGTGTTATATAAAACACGCTAAGGTTTCTATGATGACTACCTTTAGTAAAAATGTCCACTATACGACCATCGGATTCTCTCATAAGATCATCTATTATAAGTAATTGTGGTTGCTTCCCATCAAACATGTTTAAATCCGGTATACCTTGACTGTAGTCGACGTTGTTCAAATTATATAAAGGTTGCATTTCATCGTAACACCATACTACTCGTGAAAAATTAGTGTTACATATTTCTTTCATAAATTTAAGAAAATTAGTGACAAAGTTTGATTTACCACACCCACTAGGACCTGCTACTATAGCTGTGAAGGGGTGTATGAAATGAATCATTTTTCATTATTGAGCGTGTTACTTGCAGGCTGTAGAATGGGGGAATGGAATAAAAACAATAAAACACTTATTATAAACTTTAAATTTTTTACTATATCGCTTCAAAAAGGTGTTATGGCTATGGAGAAGAAGCGACCTAAGAAACTCCACAACAACACATCTTTTAAAATTAGTCATCATACAGTATTATTATTATATGAGTGTCGATAAATATATTCATATACTTCCCACATATACACAGAAATTTCATTTAATTTTTACTTTGATTTTATCAGCATATATTATTATTATAAGCTCCCAATGTCCCACTGCTGGACAAAGGCCTCCTCTCCCTCATATATCAGCATATTATCAAAGTAAAAAAAAAAAAAAACAATAAAATCAATTTAACATCTCAATTAGTATTATCTTTCATTTTAAAATTACAAAAATAATAATTAACTATGTTTAATTTACTTATACATTTTTAGATTTTCTATACACATTAGTTGCTCAACAACCTGAGTTCTAGGACCCCCACAAAATACTATATACGTTATACTACGACTACAAAACTATTTTCATACAATGAAGCGAAACAAATTGCAAAAATAGTGCTACACGCTACATACGCATGTAATAAAAATTTGACACAATAGGTTAATTAATTATATAAGGCTACGACGTGTGAATAATAACTTTTTTATATAAAACTAAAAAATGTTCCTGACGTAAAAAATAACTTAAAAGTGTTCACTTTTTCTTAATTTATAGTGTCCCCAAGCTAGAGTATCAGTACAATTTTCCAGTAAATGCCTTTTGGTGTCATTATGCGATAAAGAAATCTTATTAATTTTTTGGGTATAAATTACATGTTTAATAGATTTGAATCGCAACATCTCAGAAATGTGAATCTTTTTTTGGAATAAGCAACTTTTATATTGCTCCATATTAAAATTCTTTGTCACATTTTTATTGACACCTTTTGCTTTTGCTGTAAATTTGTGGTCTACATCAATCGCATACATTTTTGATCTCAATCCAACAAACTCTCTAAATATTTTTCCATTATTTTCATCTTTAAAGAGACCTAGTTTCTTCCTATTAACTAGCGGTAACCCATACTTATTATCCATGGGATAATCAGATGTATCAAAGTAAGTCAATAAATCGGGCTTTATGTCATAATATATATTTTTACTATATATCTGATAGATAAGACTATCGGTATCAGTATAAAGTAGTTTTAAATTCTTTTGAAATTTAATTTTCATATAGTCATAGTGAAAGTCATACATTAATGTTTTCGAAATATCTAATATGCAAAAACCTAAATATATAGGCTTGTTATACAGCAATTTAGTTTTTCTTAATTGTATAGCTACCAACGATTCTGAGAAAATTGAAAGACTGTGAAATTCAGGCCTCGATATTAATGATTGAGCACCTTCAACTTTACCTCGATTCTCCCAATGTGTGAGTAGTTTTACATTAACCCGTTTTTCGATATTTTCCATAGTTTTTCCAAAGACAGAGTTATTCATTAGTTTATAAAAATCCTTTTCAAAGTCTGAGACCGCTAAAGTACGCATATTTGTGTTTAAATCGATGTATTTTTTCAGCCATATACTTTGTTTAAATTTAAGTACTCGGTGTACTTTCGTTAATTGTAAACCATATTTTAAACATTGTTTTAGATTCCTATAATGGATGATGTATTTAGTTTTATTGTTTAAATTTAGTATTATTTTTTTTTCTTTGCTATTTTCAGAGCATAAATTATCCGGACAGAAAGGTAGATCGGAATGAGAATCGTGTAAATTATCAGGATATTGTAAATCAACTTCTAACACGAATCCATATTCTGAATCATCTGAAACGTTGAAATTAGTATTTACATCAACCCATTCAAACTCACCGATGGGGAGATATTGTGACATAGCCCAACCGTACAGGTTATTTGCATCTAGGTAGATCAAATAGGATGAAGGTAATTCATTATTGTAGTCTTCCATGAACATATTATTAGCTTTCGCGTGTCTATTGCTACATTGAGAAATACCGCCTCTAATACCTTTTTTTATGAACGCAATTTTGGCAAAATCGGTCAGAAGTTCTAGGTTTACTTTTGTATACTTCAACATGGCATCCCAACTCAGACCGGGCGCAGTAAAATAATGAGCAGGGTCTAAATCATAAGTAGATAAACATAAACTTCTGAAATTCTCAAATATGTCAGTTAGTAATAAGACGTCGGTTTTTAAATATAAATCTGAGTAATCAGACATATTTTTACAATTAAAATGATTCCATACGTCTTCTGCGTGTTTATAACTTTCCAGTGAAACATGCTCATTTACCAGCGAGTTATAAAATTTATCTTGGGCTGGAAGATAATCTTGTTTTAATATATTAAATGAAGTCATATATTCATAAGGGAAAATGCCTTTCCTAGTCAAACGCTTAAAATCTTCTTGATCCGGAAAATTTTTATGGAGTTCATGAAATTTGTCGGTTTTAAGATTTTGTGCTAACTTTTCCAAACTACACGACATGAATTTAAAAGAATCTAAAAATCTCAAGGTCATAGTATTATTTAAAACATTAATTTTTTTTGAAAATGATATATACTTTTCCTTGTTTTGGGGAATTATTTCAATATCTCCCTCATCAAAATTCAGCGCGTGAACAATGAAATGTGCATCATAATTATTTAAGTTGTGCAAAAAGACAGGAACAAACCGGGGAGCTCTATAATTAGAAGCACACATCGAGTGAGCAACTCCTTTGTACAAGCCAGTATACCAATCACAATATACCGTGGAATCATTTTTCAATTCACTTTCACAAATAAAACATACCCTACTTTGTAACACATCCCGATTATTTTCGGTGGTCAATGGCACTGGACATATCTGAAAGGAGTTTTTTCGACAGATGTTAATTAAATCATTTTTAAGAAATTTCATAAAAACCTGGGCACAATCTTCACCCGTATACTTTCTATAAACAGAAAGTTGATCATTGTATGAACATTTAATATAATAGCCGAAACTATACACTTCGTGTTTTTGTATATTGGCTGTGAAGGATTTAGATGGGTCGTTTTTACATGTTTGTATGGGCTTTAAAAATGATTCGAAATCTGCGTACACTACAAACGGAATTTTTAATTTTTTCTCATAATTGTTGAAGGCTAATCTGTTATTAGGTAGCGGTTCTCCACACCATATGGTTTTCCTCGGCTTGTCATTTGGTAAATCAGTTTTTATATGATTACAATCGAACTGATAGTGATTGTTTAACTGTTCCTGTGTTGGAAAATACAGCAAACAGCCGTCACAGATATAAACAGCGCCGTGTCTCGCAGTGATTTGATTACTAACTAATCTAGATAAATTCTTTATGTAGCAGTAATGGCCACAGTTACTAGCACCATTTTTCAAATATAATAAATTAATGTGAGTTTCTTTTCGATGTTTCGTGAAGTATAAAGGCCCAATGATTTGGTTTTTTTTCTCTTTAGCAACATATTCTAAACCGAAAACGTTTAAGCTGATATTATTTAGCTGTTCAAATTTATGAATATCTTTAAGTTTCATCGGGAAAGGAATGTTTGTGAAATTTAATTTGTTTTTATGACTTAAATATGACGTTACTCTGTCAGAATGTTGAGCAGCTGGATATAGTGCGGAAAGTACAGCCCATTGAAAACATTGTTGGGCATTATTTTTAACATTTACGATGGCTTTTTTGTGTTTTATATCAAGAGGCAAGTCTATATAGGAGGAACCGCGTAAAGGGTTAAATTTATTAACATTCATATCAAGATATATGATTTTCTCCAAACTCCAACCGCTGTCTTTCTTTTCAAAATTACTAACTTTTTCAGAAATTTCTTTAAAAATTAATGAAATTATGCTATCAGGATCATCCCCCACGCAATAGCTATAATTAAAAGTTTGAAAGTCAAAAGAATTGTGTAAATCTTTTGTTTGTTGCACAAAATCGGCATGTAAAATAAAATTTACCTTGATGAGGGTTAAATCACTAATGCATTTGCTCATCAGTTGTAATAAAGTGGATTTTATTCCTAATAGAAATGATTCAGGCGTTTCGACTTCTAAATGTAATATATTGGAGTCTGAAGTTATTCGGTAAGTTTTTACCCTTTGTCCAAATGCACTCTCAATAACCTGAACATTTGCTAAGTTATCGTGAACAGTAATTAAATTATTTTTATGTAAATTACTCTTTAAATGGCTAGAAAAATATCGCTTGCTGACTGACACTTTACATATGGTACATTCTACTATTAGTTTATCTAAGTAACTCACAGTTGGGGGCACTATTCTTGATGTTGATGGTTCTTGATAATCTTGACATTCTAGTGTTCGACGAGTCTTCGAAGCAGTTCCTTCACATGATTCCGATTTTCTTTTCCCGCCAACTTGAGAACTCGATCTGTAAAGAGGTGCATAGGTTAATAAGTATAGGTTAAAGTAAACATTCAAAATTAATATTACAATCGAGAACTCGATTATAATACTCACATTGCACAGCTTGCAATATGCTTGCATTAGCATAACACCATCAATTTCATCGGTCTCTCCAGTAGTCACATAATTTTTTTTTGAATGACCACGACAAGGTGTATAATAGGGCATAATCTCTAAGTCCTCCAACATGGCATTAGGCAGTTTGTGACTAATATACCACATTCTAATACAACGATGAAATTTACTTATTATAAGTAATTTATTTAATGATAGTATTTCATCAGTCGACAAAGACAACATTGTTCTAAATTCAAAACTACGAATTAATTGTTAGTGATACCAATACCCCAGAACAACTCGTTTATATACCGACCCATACTCGCCCCCTCTACATTAGTTTGGTACATGTTCATACAAGTTACTCGTTCGGGTATAGAATCATAACAATAAAAACAAGGGAAAAAAAAACTTACGATTTTGTTGGTCCTTGGTTTGCGACATCATCGTAGAGTTCATAGAGTTGTCGGTCGATTTCGTCTTGTTCGGCTTCGAGACACAGTCGTACCAGTTGGTCATCGTATTGAGTTTCGAAGTGTGCCATCCTTCTGCCTGCGTTAGACAAATGTATCTCTCGGTGGCATGTGGCTTATATGAGGTGTATCTTATAGACAGGTATAAAACGGTGGGGAACGAAAAATTTATTGCTGTTTTTCAGTAGAGTCTGCGTCGCGACAGTTAATGTGCTAAGAAGAAACCCATAAATTATAACGTTGCTCTATTGGGAGTCGCAAGAAACGGGCTATTCCAGGAATTATTTCTTATCCGCTGTTATGTAGTACTTTGTGCAGTCGGTCTTCGTTGCCACCTGTTTTGTTATATTGTAAATTAAATCTCTTACATTTCGGTAATGCTTGTCGTCTTCTGAGGCGTAATATTTAACACGAACATCTGCATATTTCCAGTAATCAATTGGTTGAACATCTTTCAACTTTTTCATCTCATACACTTCTATTTTAATGAGATGACTCGCTGAGGATCCGTCATCATTATTCGATGAAATGTATGAAGTTCCTTCTCCGTTAGCTTGGGCAATATTGGAAGACTGTAGTCGGACCCTCTTTTTCTTGGGCTTCTCAAAGAAACAATCAATGTTTCTCTTAGCAATGTTTTGCTTGACCTTCAAGGCAGGAGGATCTTGAGTTTCATCATCGTCGCTTAGATCGGCAGTAGGAAAGTAATAGTTCTTAAAGGTGTAATCACTGTCAGGAATCGACGTCTGAAACGAGCAGAAAACGAAGGTTAGGTCAAGCAATTGCATCGAAACAGATCGTCCAGGTAAAGTAGACAACACATAAACAATGTAGTTACAGACAAAAACTTACCGACATGACAGAAAGCGTAGTTTAACACTTTTCACTATGAAATGTACGACTGTGTCTCGAGGCGAGGCGGGCGATCGAATTTGGACTGTGGTGCTGTACAAGCCGTCTCGCTTTAAATACCCTATCCAGGTAGAGTGGTGATACCACATACGTAGTAGCTATTAAGAATTAACCCTACATATTTATTATTGAATCGAATTAAAAAATTAAGAAAAAATACTGCGTATGCCGCAGATGGCGATCTAAAGAATAACTAACATAAATAAATTTGACAGTGGGTGATCGTTATCATTTCATCTAAAGGCGTACACATTCCAACGTGACGAGCAAAAAAGTCTCACCTGTTTCCAAATCTTACTAGGAAAAAATGGTATACTATAATGAAATAACTTAAATTACGAAGTTTCTATTCACCGTAAAAGGTGCATGTTTTTTGTCGACTACTGCCATAAATATAAATTGATCATAAATTAGAAAACTAAATAAAAGAATAATGGAAAGGCAGTTTCATTGCTGACAATAAATTTAATTTTTTTCCATATTAAAAACATACACCTGCTGTAATCGCTATGCTTACCATGAACAAGTTCAGACTTGTATCAGTTGTAGGTACACAAAAGCGCCAAAAGCCGAGGAGTTATCGTCCACTTGATTTATGTGTGAACCTATTATTAGGTTAGATAAGGACAATTTTTTACTAGCCATTATAATTAGCAAACAAAGTTAACTGGCAAATCCGTCAATAACGACCCAATTAAAGCCGCCAATGAGACCGTGAAAGGGGGAACACACCGTGGTGACCTTTTTTTAGGGGGAGGGCCCGGGGCTGGTCCAGAACTCTCGAATACGTACTACTTATAATAAATATAAAGAACATCGGCCACTTTCCATACTTGTGTGGACCTGACTTCCAAAAATCTTGTCTAAGAATAATTTACGACGAATTAGTTATATTTAGGCTTATTAGGTGTTGTGATATAATAACGCGTGTCCTACCAGGCCATGTTAAAAAGTTATTAAGTCAAAACACTTTTGAGGTTAGGATAGGTAGGTAACATTAGATTTCTGTAATTCTGAATTATTCTCAGACCGGAAAAAAAAGAAATTATTATCACCAAACAGCCTAGCCGTAATTCTTATCTATGTCACGACATTAAGATAAGCAAGCTATATCGGCTGAAACGACGACGACGATGTACCTACCTACTCTAGGGCGCCCATTAAGATCATGCAAGCTTCCATCACAATCATCAGTCATATGAATGACGGAATTCAATCGAAACTAGTCTAATGGGCGCATCCGTGGGTAGTGGGTGCCACCTACCAACACACGACATGACATACTTACCTAGCTACTTAGAAACATATCCTAAAAATGTGTAAGTATATCTAGTCTGCTCTGCTATGGTACCTTACTAGTCTAGGAAGGAAAGGAATAATAAACTTAATATGTTAGGAAGGAATTCTATATGCTAAAAAGAGTTCTGTAGAGGTTGTACCCCAAAACGTATGATTCTGGCCATGTTTGATGTATTAAAGAGGGAAGGAAGTGTTAGTTTCTTGACAGGTTTCACGATGGGGGTTTTTTTAATATAAGTAGGTACTTAGTAATACAAGATGAGAAATGATTTGTTATTTTTTTATTGTACCTACTTACCTGCCTATTATGATGTTCCAAGTGTGCAGTAGGTAATTATTTACTTTAGTACACTACTATGTCTGCACGTGAAGTGTATAAAAGTAAATAATTACTAACTAGTTAGCAAAATAGCGATGAAATGTATCACCTCTTATCACATAGAATATCTAGTATGAAAAATATTCACCTATTCAAAGCAGTTTACTTAAGTTTGGATAGGTACAGTCGACAGCACGTCAAGTGTAACACAGGTGACTCTTATTATCCGGCTAAGGTTTAAACTCAAACTAAAGTGTTACACTTGACATGCTGTCGACTGTACATGAAATGAACAAAAAGAAATAAAAATGAGCAGTTTTAATTTATATTAATTTTATTCTTCCTCTTCTCTTATTACTACTTCATCTAAAAATCCTGCTGGTGCTAGTATTGTATCCTGATGCCTGGCCCACCCAAGATACCACACTATAGTCATAACATGTGCACAGCACCCTATTGTTCGACGACCAACCATACAATTGTGTCTTTTTGAAACATATAATTAGCGCTTTTATTTGTGTAGATATACGTCCCATCGCATATAATGATTACATTTTGATGATCTTCATTAAAAAGTGCATTGGGTAACATTAGATTCCGCTGCATTAATTGTTCTCGGGTTATATGGTTGATTCCTAGATTCCTCGGCACAAAATCCTGTACTAATATTTCCCTGGCTTTACCCATGAGCCTCTCTAGAGTGCGCCTTGGCACTTGCAATAACTGTGATAACCTGTCATCAGAATCACCAGTCCTGATCATCATTAAAAATGCACCCAGTCCCAAAAGACCTCTATGCATTTCCATGACACGAGGCACTTCATCAATTAATGTTAAGAAATCTTGTTTAGACCTACCCAGCCAATACAGAAATAAATGTTCATCAATTTGCTCAATGCTGTGTATGCTCGAGAAATCCAGGAATGTATTAAATGCATTTACAAATGATAATGCATGTTCCACTTGTTCAGCAGTAAATAATCTTAAACTATTATTGGAATCGAACAATGTTTCCCAATTGCCACCTTGCAGATGTTCCCTACAAACACGAGCATTTATAGGGATATAATATTTGTAATCCGACAGAATCGTTGCTCTCATTGCATCTGAAATTCTGTGCAAATCTCTGTGCTGACAACCATGGAAAATACAGTGAGAAGCAGTATTAGCTGCTCGTCTGTAACTGTTGAGAAGTATGGTTCCAGGTACTTCATCTCCTCGTTGAATAACTGGAGGAACTTCATCTCCTCTTTGAATCACTGGAGGAACTTCTTCAGATTGCTGGCTCTCAATATTTTGCAGCATGCGATGTACGGACCTCTTCACACTCAGCCAGCAAGGGTGACACACACAATCTGATTCAGTTACCTACAAATAATTGTATAATCAATACTGGGTATGCACTGTAGTTTATTTTTGTGAACAAGGACTTTGCTATTGTGCCTTTGTCTTATTAAAATTATATATAATTAAGTATATAAGTTTGGGTGAGTGTGTCTCTGCTAAAGAGATTAAGTAAAGATAAATAAACAATCAATTTAAAATTACCTGATGTGGTGCAACTCTGTTTAGAATTTCATTATGTATCGCTTGCTGCAAATCGGTTGGATTCTGCCGTATAATAAGGTCACTTTGACGGTTCAATAGAGACCTTCCACATAGAATGCACACTTGAGTGTGCCCATGAGAGGAAGAGCTGCCGGGCTCATTTTCTAATGATGAGTTAATAGCTTGTATTGCTAACTGCCAGCATGCTTCACAAACTAAGTCCTCTTCGGTCACCTAAAAGAGAAATAAAATGTTACAATCTGCATTTTACACAGAGTACATGACATTACAGTACAATCGCTGCTGTAATATTCTTTTTTTTAAATGAACACATTTTGTGTGGCACTTGTAGCATTTAGGGCAGTATTTTAAATCTACACTTTCATAGTTAGTAGATACTTAGTACTTCAGTAAAATCTCAATATTTTTTATGAACCATACATACAAAATAAGTGGCACCAACTACCATTCTACCAATATCTGTGATACCAGTCATTACATTCTATACTCTTGTGATCAACTTATTATCTTATCTTATTAACAAACAAATTATGTTTTATTGCACAAAAAATGTGATATTATAATGACTATTATATTTTTTATTTATTTATTCAGGAAAAAGTTAGTCATATACCATTATACTACTATTTGTGTTACATAATACAAGCAGACCAATTTATTCCCTTTTTTGTCTATAAACAAAGTTATTCTAATGAACATCATTCTGAGACTGTTGTGCTACAAAAATAAGCTAAGACTTGAGTACATGTTAAATATTTTGTAATAATAATTTAAAAAGAACTTTATATCTATCTACAACTCGTAGTTCTTTTATATACTTACAACACAGTTCGCCCACACTTCGCTTGTATGTGTAAAGACTTTTGGAAAAAATATCAACCGAATTGAGATGTTTATTACAATAATTGCAAGCTCGCCTGAAAAATGTGTTTTTGGCATAGTTTGTATGACAGAAAGAAATATGAAAGTATCTTTTGAACGTGAGCAGATGCGGGGAATTTTAATGGAGATCCTTTCTAATAATACCAACACCCTGTAACGTCCACTGCTGGACTAAAGGCCTCTCCCAGTAATAGGAGGATTTATATCACAATCACATGCCTGGGCAGACTGGTAATCGCCAATTGTTGAACTGAGGATACCTCCTTTGATATCCTGAATATGTTGAAAGGCACAGTAAGGCAGTGACAATTGTATTCTGCTCTGCTATCGCAGTATGGCCATATATTTTGTAAACATTAGTACTACTCTACGATGCTCCACTGAAAATCGGTTCCTTTAGCATCTGCATCTAGTCTAAGCTGGAACCTTTTAAGGCATATATCCATTGATTTACTACTACCCGGGTAGTAGTAAATCAATGCATATATCATTTACACAATATATCAACAGCTGTGTGCTGTAGTTTCCTATTTGAAGGTACTCAAAATCAAAATCAAAATCAAAATATTTTTATTTCATAGGATAAAATTATCACTTGAAAACGTCACTATTATTATTAATATTACATTATAGTTTAAATTTACTGCTCATTCACAAAGCTGACTCCCCAGAGAAGAACGAGCAAGAAACTCTAGGGTTGCTCTTTTAAACAGATTATAGGTTGCGATTTGATAATTATATGAATAGACAGCTATGTCCATGCTTGCTTATCATTCAAATAGTCAGTGATGTTATAATAGCCTTTTGTTAATAATTTCTGTTTTATGATTGCTTTAAATTTATTTAAAGGCATATTTTGAATGTCTACTGGAACCTTATTATAAAAGCGTATACATTGCCCTTTGAAGGATTTACTAACTTTGTGAAGTCGGCTAACATAAATAGATAACTGGTTCTTATTCCTTGTATTAACATTGTGCCTATCACTATTTTTAGCGAATAAGGTTATATTTTTTTTTGCATACAACAAATTCTCATAAATGTATTGACATGCCATTGTTAAGATATTAATTTCCTTAAACTTATCTCTAAGAGACTCTCTAGGTCCTAATTTATAAATGGCACGAATAGCACGCTTCTGCAGAACAAAAATCATATGTATGTCAGCAGCGTTTCCCCACAACAATATGCCATATGACATCAAACTGTGGAAATAGCTAAAGTAAACCAGTCTTGCGGTATGAACGTCTGTTAAATTTCTGATTTTTTTGACTGCATACGCAGCAGAAGCAAGCTTTTTCGCTAGTTTCTCAATATGAGGCCCCCACTGAAGCTTAGCATCCAATGTCAGTCCTAAAAAGACAGTAGTGTCTACAAGGTCCAATTTTTCACCTCGTACAAATATGTCAATAGGCATTTGTTTAACATTAGGTAAAGTAAATTTTAAGCATTTAGTTTTTTTTTCATTCAAAAGAAGATTATTTACTGTAAACCAGTTAACAAGTTCAAAAATAGCAGTGTTTACATCGTCACAAGATGATTGATATCTCTTAACTTTAAATAGCACAGAGGTGTCATCTGCAAACAATACTATTTCACATCTATTCCGGGCAAGATGAGGCAAGTCATTAATGTACACAAGAAACAAAAATGGTCCTAGAATTGAACCTTGTGGCACGCCCATATGGACCTCAGACCCAGAGGACTTAGTGCCATTAACATCTACCCTCTGAATTCTATTATACAAGTATGATTTTAAAAGATTCAAAGCCTGACCTTGTATGCCGTAATGGTGTAATTTCCTGATTAATATATCATAATGAACACAATCAAAAGCCTTTGACAAATCGCAGAAGACGCCAATTGCATCCCGCGAATTCTCCCAGGCATCAAAAATATGTTGAACTAGCTCAACACCTGCATCGGTTGTTGAGCGACCCCGTGTGAATCCAAATTGTTTGGGATGCATGATATTGTTTTGATAAAAATGAGGCATTAACTGGTTTAAAATCAATTTCTCAAAAATTTTACTAAATGTGGGTAGTACTGATATAGGTCTAAAGTTAGTGGGATCTGATGTACTACCTGCTTTAAATAATGGAATGACTTTACTTAGTTTCATTAAATCAGGAAACACTCCACGATCAACACATTTGTTAAATATAGTAGCCAAGTGGGGTGCAATACAATCAATTATGGAATTAATAATTTTAACTGATAGGCCGTGAACGTCAGCAGTCTTTTTCATTTGCAATGATTTAAAGGCTTTCAGTACACTATTACTATTTACATGAGTAAATTTAAAGTTTATCTCACATGGTTCTACATTTTGTAAGATAAGTGATTCAGCCAGAGCGGGAGATGAATTAAGAGATTTAGTGGTCGAGATTGGAATGTTGGTAAAGAACTTTTCAAATGATTCGGCAACCTGTAAGTCATTACTAATAATTTTATCGTTTAATTTCAAATTGAATTCTAAATTCCGATCTTCGACTTTTTTTGTCTCATTATTTATGACTTTCCAAGTGGATTTAATGATGTTAGAACTGTTTTTAATTTTACTAATGGTAAACATAGATTTAGCCTCAGAACAAACGCGTTTAAAAATTTTTGAATAATTCCTAACATAGCTAACAAAGGTATCATTTTTATTATATGATTTTTCGGCATAGAGTTCATATAATCTATTTCTGCTTTTGTGAATTCCTGCTGTCGCCCAATCACTGAACATTAGCGACTCGCTGACTTTTATTGTTTTTGACTTAAAAACTTTTTCATATTGATCTTTAGTTAAATCAAATACAGTGTTATACAATTTATTTGGATCATCATTATAAGTCAAATAAGGCACTTTTGTTATTATATTATTTCGAAATAATTGTAGCCGACTTTCGTTAACAGGCACACACTTAATTATTCTTTTCAACCTTCTTTCAGCAATCTCAAAAATAGTTAATTGACCGGAGTGGTCTGATTGTAATTTGTTAACAATAGATTTATAAACAGGTTTAATGTTCGCAAAAATATTATCAAGACAGGTTGCACAAGTTGCTGTTGTCCTGGTTGGTTCAAGAAAAACATTAACTAAGTTGTGACAAAGAAAAAATGATTGGAATCTTCTAGTCAAAGGAGTGTCTTGCAGTATATTGATATTAAAATCGCCACAAATTAAAATGTACTTATTGGTATTACCAATTTTATACAGCGCTTCATCTAAACATATTTCAAACTGGTCATATGAAGAAGCTGGGGGTCTGTATACGCTCATTACAATAAGTCGCTCAAGTTCTATACAAGATATTTCAATAGTACGTTCAACAGATAGACTCACAATATCATTACGTTCTTTAAATTTCAAATCTTTTCTAATAAGTATTAAGGAGCCTCCGCGTATGGCGTTTTTTCTGCTGAACGAGTTATATAACTGGCATGTTTTATGTTTATAGTAGGTACCTAGTACCTACTGTTTATGTAATGTATGCAATATAGGCTCAATCAATGGCACATTTTTTTTTCATAACCTATAAACAACATTACGAACAATATAGTAGATAGGTAGGTACTATTTATAAATTGTAAAAAACTTACTATCATTGGAGATATCCACTCGCAGATTACAGAGATGACTCTGGTATCAAGTTCGAAAACAAGGTGATGCCGAAGTGTGTTAACGCATATATTACAATTCACACAGTTAATCCGTGACATATTTCGCGAATTCGGCATAGTTGCTGCTTTCACACAACACACAATTAGATACTTCGGTCTGGCTCACAAAGAACTGAGACTCCGTGAACAATACAGAATTCCAAATCAATGGCAAGCAAAGTGTCCGGTAATAACACGCACAGGGTCGTCGTTGAAGCAGATAACGGAGTCCATAAAACAAGCAAAGGTCGCAAAAACAAAGGACAGCTAAAAATCGCACAGTACGCATCAGAGTAAACACCAAGATCGACTGCAAAGATCAATAACGCTCCATTTTTACCGCCGCGCGGCGCCCCCGTTGAGCGAGAAAAGCCCGCGTCCCCCCCCACATCGCGTTTAGTTCCTGTGACGTGACCATAGATAATTGTAGTTGCTACACGGCGTTCCATTTTGCACAAATAAATTAAATACATTTATCTTACAAAATCGTTAAATGAGAAGATCACGACTGATTATTTTTACCAGGTGAATTGATGCTACTTATTTACCTATTTTTCTGTTTATTAAAGTATTTACAACTTGCTAGTAGAAAGGAATATACTTTTTAAATAGTGAAATGAAACGTAAAGTGGCAAGCAGGTGCGTTCAGAGTATTTGCTCCTAATTACGAACCACAATAAATAATTTACTAAATAAAATAAATATCTTTAAAACATGGCCATGTCTTGATATAATCATTATGTATAATGAAGTAACATAAATTCATACATTTTTTCATATATTTTCCATTTTAAGACACCTAGATCTAGAGATCACTTCAGGTCCATAGTGGCCAAGATTCTTTAAAAACAGAATTTGAAAAACATGCACTATGATTTTTTTATACCACCTCATGGATTTCGGATAACAACCGTAGTATGAAAGGTGTTGGATCTTTTCGATCAACTCCTTTCATATACTTGTTGTACTCTACAACCATTTTGGGTTTAAGTACCACTTGCCTACGCCTATTGGTAGTTTCCATCAACTCTCCGCTGTGTTGCGTAGAGATAGTCAAAACTCTTCGTTTATTCGTGAAGTTTGAAACACAAACTCCACGCCCATTGTATTTGAATAAACTATTTCCTCTAGCAAGTCTATTTGTAACAAATGCAGGGTTGCGCGATCTCTTGACTCTCAGTGTACCGGTGACATACGTTTTTTTAGCCAAGAGATCTTCTGCAAGGCCAACACTGTTATAAAAATTCTCCATGTACAGACAATAACCTTCATGAAGGTAATTCTCCATCAGCAGCATTACCACTTTATGTGTGTGACCTCTGCCACCTACAAGGGAATCAGAAGATCCACAGTACATGTGAATTTTCTGACATAGGCCGTTAGAATCTGTCAGTACATACAATTTGATTCCGTACTTGTGACGTTTGCCCTTGATGTAACTATCTGATTCGTAGACGTCCTCGCCACAAAACAAGGGTTTCGTCGATAGTCAAATTCCTCATTGGAGTCACCAATGATGCCATAAGATTGTTAAGAAATCAATAATTGGTTTGGTTTGCCGATTATATGGACCTAAGTTGGGCATATCAGCGGCGGAAGGCAAAAAAACACAAATTACGTAAAATAAGTAAAAATCGGTTGCGGCTCATAAATTGTCGGAATGGTAAGTTAAATAATTGTTCACGCTTCCAATAATCGTTAATTCTATTAATTTTAACATGTCCCATATGAAACAGAAGAGATAAAAAAAATTTAAGTTCTGGAACATTTGTGTTCCACCACCGAGAAATTCGACTATGTGGGCCATCACTCTCGAGTAACATCTGTACGGCATGAGTATTAATACTCGATACTAACTGAGCCAAAAATTGCTTATTAAGCGGTCGTACCTGATTCGGTTATCAGTTCAGCTCTTGACTGGTTGGCTCAATTACAATAAATATAGGATAAAAATATAGATAAACACAAACGGATGGATCAAGCTATATATCCTTGTGTAAGTAGATGGAACTTAACTACGCATCAGTTCAGCTGTTCAGTACGTCCCAGGTAATATTACCTTAGATAGTTCGTAACATCGGAATTTCCCAAGTATATTTAAGGAGAATGGCTGTCATTTATTATTTAGGTCAGTCCCTATCCCTTTGGGCAAGGAACCTCCCTAGGAGTCTGCTCAGCCTGCTCCGGAATGACTCCCACTATCTTCAAATATCCGAGAGGCTTCCCTACGACGATTTCTTTAAGTAGGATTAGTACAGATAGCGTCACGAATGTTTATTAGACAAATTGGGTCTATTAATTTCTGTGCCTCGATAACTCAGAAGGACGAGTTCTCAAATCAAAAATAATTCAGTCTTTGCATTCTGAATGCTCTTCGTCGGGCTATCTAACCTAAACAACTCACTGCTAAAGGCTTAGAACCTGTCGCCCACTACCCCCATTCCCTTATAACCTGGTCGTCTTCCTACGAGAATGCCTCAAATATGACTAGCTTAGTTTCTAAACACATATGATACCTACTAGTTTATACACTCTCAGACTTGTAGCTGTTTACAATGCAATGTTTGAACAGATAGCGAACCTGTCTTAGCATGTCGGGTAACGACTAAAAATTGCCTGCTCTCCCTAACTTGCGCTTTCTAGACAGATAGCGAACTCATCTTATAAACAATATAAACAGATAGCGAACACATCTTAGCATGTCGGGTAACGCCTAACAATTGCCTGCTCTCCCTAACTTGCGACTGTTATAAACAAATAGCTTTATAGACAGGTAGCGAACCCATCTTAACATGTCGGGTAACATCTAACAATTGCCTGCTCCCCCTAACTTAGGACTGTTATAAACAAAAAGCTTTATAGACAAGTATCGAACGCGTCTTAGCATGTCGGGTAACGTTTAACTATTCCCTATTCTCCCTAATTTATAGCTGTTATAAATAAATAACCTTCTAGACAGATAGCGAACTCATCTTAGCATGTCAGTGTCTAGAAAAAGGTTAAGACGCAAATACGCAATAGTAATAATCAAACTACTCACCTGGTGAACCCGGATGACCGCACTGATCTCCACTTATCACAGTCTCCGCGCCTTGTATTGGATCTGCCGTGGTCCGTCGACCTCTTCTTCGTGTCGACTGCTTCGTCACGGTCCGTCCTGGTGTAACCCGCGTCTGTCCTCTTCTTCGTGTTGTCTTCGTGACGGTCCGTCCTGGAGTAATCAACTACTCACCTGGTAAATCCGGATATCCGCACTGATCTCATCTTATCTCAGTCTCCGCGTCTTGTATCGTATCTGCCGTGGTCCGTCGACTTCTTCTGCGTGTTGACTGTGTCGCGATCCGCCCTCGAGTAAGTCTCTTCGTCGTGTTCTCCTCGTCACGGTCCGCCCTGGAATAAGCCGCGTCTCTTCCCCCCCTCACCTTTTATACCCACGCAAAAGGACGCCGTGAAAATTCCGAATTTTTGATTTTGGAAAGAACAATGGAACACAAATTCACTTCTTCTGTTTTCGTCGCAAGACTTTCGATGACACCCGAGGCGTCCCTTCTATATTTAAAATGCAAATTTCCATTCCTTCTAGAAAGAATTTCCTTCTAGAAACTTCTCGAAAGAACGATGGATCACAAGCTAACTTCTTTTGTTATGACGTATGACTTTTGGCGATATCCGAGGCTTTCCTCTATTGTGCTATAGAATTAGGGTTCCTCAAGATTTCTAAAACCTGGTGTTTATTTCTCCTTAACTAGGTGCAATTTATTTTGTTGTATGGAAATTTACACTCAAATATGCTATAGTTTCCGTTCCTCACTATGCCTGTCTATATAAACCTATCTCAGAAATTACTGCACCGATTTCGATACAATTCTCATTAGTAGATGAACTGTTACTTGAACGTTTGCAAATACTAATAATTAGTTTCCCCGCCATACAACAATTATTGCATTACATGTTGTGCGAAGAAATTATCTAATCTTAAAATGCAGTCTAAATAAAATTGGAATAAAGCCGGGATAAGTTGCTAGCCTCAAATATGTTTGTGAATCATAACGAAGAGACTTGGTCCGTTACAGTACACACTAAAAATATAAAATAAATATAATTTCATTGGTGTATAAATAAAATCAGCTTGTATAATAGCTCGAATTGTCGGGTTTTCTTGCTTCGTCCCTGGTTTGGGGACGGGCGAGTCGTCTCCTTGGCATTGGCCAATCTCGCGAGGCTGTCCTCGCCGCTCGTTACCACGAGCGGGGCCTTGGGTGGGAGTCTGGTCCGGTAGTCAGTCCAGGGGGGTGATGGGGTCGACGAGCTCGAGCCCACCGGGTGGGACCCCGTTCGGGGAGGCCCTGTGAGCGAGCTGCTATCGGCGGTGACTGGCGGTGGTGTCGCGTCAGGTTCGGCTGCCGGCAAGATGAGATCTCGCGGCAGCTTACGTCGGTCCGGGGGGCGCGCGTGGTACGGGGCCAGTTGCCGCAGGTGCGGGTTTCTGGCCGCGTCTGTGCGCGAGAACAAGTTGGTGGTCTGGCGGCGGACGAAGCTGTCGACGCTCTCGACGCCCAGTCCTCGGCTGATTATGTCGTTCCTCACGTAGCGAGGGGCATCTACAATTGTCCTCATCGTCAACGATTGTTGCACTTGGAGTTGGTCGCGGCTGGCCTTGCTCGTAAGCGCGTACCAAGCCGGAGCGGCGTACGTCAGTCTGGGTCTGATGTAGAGGTTGTAGATGCCCAACTTCTTCCTCGTGGAGAGGAGGCGAGAAGATAGGACCGGGCGGAGAAGCGCACGGGCTGTGCGCGTTTGGCCGACGACAGCTTGGGTTTGCTCGCGCATGCTCAGGCGATAATCGATCCAGACTCCTAGGTACTTGACCTTGAGAGCCCAGTCGATCTCCTCGCCGAGCAGCCGGAGCTTTGTGTCCGAGGCCGTGATGCGGCGTCCGACGACAATGGCCTGGGTCTTAGCCACGTTGACTGCCAGTCTCCAGTGTCTGAGCCAGGTGGGGAGGGAGTCGAGGGTGGTCTGCATCTTCTTGCGAGCGTGGTCCACGTTAAGGGATGAGGTGATGTAAGCGGCGTCATCTGCGTATAATGCAAGAGATGCTCCGCCCTCGGTCGGGATGTCGTCCGTGTACCTGGCGTAGCACACTGGAGACAGTCAGCTGCCCTGAGGTACTCCTGCTTCTATACGGTGTTCGGAAGAGGTTGCGCCTTCCACTATGACGTGAAAGCGTCGGTCTTCCAGGAAGGAGGCGATCGTTTTCACGACGCGACGCGGGGCTGCAGACTTGGCTAACTTGTTTAGAAGTCCTGGGTGCCACACTCGGTCGAAGGCCTTCTCCATGTCCAGCAACACGGCGACGGAGTATTCCCTCTTGTTAGAGGCCACCGTCATGTGGTGGATGACCCTCGACAATTGGAGTGTGGTGGAGTGTTCGGCTCTAAAGCCGAATTGTTCGGCTCTGGGCTTGATGTGTGGTTCGAGGTGACGCAGCAGAAGTCGCTCGAAGACTTTCGAGATCGTTGCGAGGAGGGTGATGGGCCGATAGCTCTCTGGCTTCAAAATGTTCTTCCCGGGTTTGGGCAGCATTATTACGCGGCCCGACTTCCAGGAGTGTGGAAAGTGTCCGGTGCGGAGGATGCCAGTGTAGAGTCTGGCCACCGCTGCGATGGTTCGCGGAGGCAGGTGGCGGAGTGCTTCATTTGTTATGCAGTCTTCGCCTGCGGCTTTACGAAGCTTGGAGCGGAGGATCTCCTTCCTCACCTGTTTAGGCGAGAAGATCACCGGGTCTTCGTTGGGAGCTATCGGCTGCGAGAAGTATTCCTCGAGGAACTCCTCGATCACTGCTGCGTGCTCGTTGTCGTCGGACGGGTTCGGTCTGAACTGCTTTGCCAGACTCTCTGCGAAGATTTCTTGCGCGGTCTTCTGCTTTGTAGCGAGGGGTTCCATCGCTAGCTTGCAGAGGGCGGATGGGCTGTGGTTTCCCAGAGAGTCGGCGGCAGAGCCTGTGGATGGATGTCCAGTCTTCTCCGGCTTCAATAATTTGGCGGTCCCAGGATTCATTCGCAGCTGTTGCCAGCGCGGCCGAGATCTGCTCCGCCATTTTGTTGAGCCGGGTTTTGAGCTGGGGGCAGCGATTGTGTTGCCAGGTTCTTCTGAGGCGGCGTTTCTCCCTGATGAGAGAGGCGATGTGCGGCGGTAGGTGCGGGTGAGCCGCTCGCTTCTGGGTGGTTTGGGTTGCGTGGTGAAGAGCCTTCTGCATACAATCTCGCAGGTCGGCTGCCATCTGGTCGACATCCACAGGACGTCGAGACCGAACGTGAGGCGAAGTGCTGATCCATGTATGTCTCGAACTTGTCCCAGTTGTAGCGTTTCCGCTCTGGGGGTGAGGGTAGAGCCGCTGGTCGCATAGGCACCGCGACCAGTACTGGCTGATGGTCCGAGATCATGTGCTGGTCCAGCACTTCGGACGTGGGTTTCTGTTGGAGGCCGCGGGTGAGCGTGAGGTCGATGACATCCGGTGTGCGGGTCACGACGTGCGGGTAGTGGGTCGGAACCTCTGGTCCCATGACCTCGTATCCCTCACGCTCTGCGTCGTTGAAGAGGCGGCGTCCGTCGGGGCATATGGATAATGAGTTCCATCCGACGTGTTTGCAGTTAAAGTCTCCGGCGATGATCGTGGGGTGCGGCGAGTCCAGCAGGGTGTGGACGCCAGCCAAGCACAGCCGCATGGTCGGAGGCTTGTAAAACGCAAACAGTCGGAGGGGAATTCCCGAAGCGCAGACTTCGATGCCGAGGGCGTACGTCGACTGGAGCGGCTTGTATGGAATGGGCTGGTGGATGAGGCGTCTCCTCACGAGGACTGCTAGTCCGCGGTAAGCTACTCCCGTCGGTGAGAGCTCATCCTTCCTGTAGCACACGTAGCCGAGCATCTTCAGGAGCGTGTTGTCGCGTAGGTAAGTCTCGGAAACAAGCACCACGTCGACATCTTGTTCCGAGAGCAGCTGACTTAGGAGACGCTGTTTGTCCTTAGACAGCCCCTCGGCGTTCCAATGGATGATCCTCAACTCATCCATGGGTGAGGAGGGAGGTAATTCCATGCATCACGATGGGCAAGGGGTCTTCTCCCTCGCTCAACGCCACCAGGATATCGTTGAGGATCTGGAGCACGACGGGCGAGCCCATCTCTCCATGTCCAACCCGGTGGGTTGGGGATGCTGATCGGCGCAGATGGCTTGGGCAGCAGCCTTATTGGCGGATGTGGTGCGACCTGTAGGTGGCGTAATTTAGCGCACCACATCCGCTGCTGCGCCCTGCACCTGAGTTCTACAGCATTCCTAAAAAAAATAGGCACTGATTAATATAGCTATTACTAAGACATTGGTAAAGGTCTTGAAATACGTTCTCTCATAGGGTATTGCGAGGGAGACTACCAACTTCCAAAATTTACTACCGACTTTAAATGTCCACCTGGATAGCTACCACCATCTTATCTAAATCTGCCGCCAAACAGCAATGATAATAGCATTGTTGTGTTCCGGTTGTCAGAGATAAGATAGCCAGTTCCCCTAATATTTGGGTTTCCGGGTAAGTGCGCTTCCACCTTCGGCCTCATCTTCATTTAACATCAGGTGTGATTGAGGTCAAGATCAATCAAAATCAGAATCAAACAAGAGATCCTGTACAATTTCCCAAAAATCAGCTATAATTATTTTGTAGTAGGTAGGGATAATGTACAACTACTGATAAAATAACCTAAGTATTGCAAAACTACAAGTTACTAGGTCCCTACTAATAATTATTTCGCCTTCCTAAATCGGTACCTATTTTTTAGAACGTTGTATAAACCAATCAACTGAAAAAGTCAAATTTTCTATTGCAATATTAGGAAACAATCACCAAATCGTTTGTATTTTACAACCTTTCTTGTATGAAGTTACGTAATTTTATTTAATCAATCAGATAGGAGTAGTGTCGATATTTCGCCGTGGGAATAGTGTCCGTTGTGTTCAAAGTAAAATGCCGAGAGTTGGACTGAATTTGGAAGCATTTTGGTGTTACTATAATATCCGAACAATTAAAACAAAAATCGATAAGTTATATTACAACTGATGAATAACGCAACAACCTTACAACTGAATAAAATTTACAATCTTTAGTACCTACAGCTTAGACTAGGTATATGTATAGGCCTGCATCCGCATAGCCCCCTGACTCCCCAATTCTTAGATTTCGAAAATTGAGAGTAACCCAATCAGCTGATTGTAAAGTGAATAAAAATTAATGATCTACTTACACGTTTCTTTTGGGTTTGCGCAAGCGCCGCCGCCAATTTATCGCCGCGACCAACGACGCAACCAAAGCGGCTCCTCCAATTAGGCGTAATATTATTTTGAACCTGAAATATAGGTAAAGTATATTTGCACTGTCTTACTGTGATACCGATAGAATAGGTACGTGTATTTCGTAATTTTAAAAGACATTACCATACGTAGTTTTGACAAATAACACTTACATTTTTTTGCTTCCACCTATCACCAATACAAGTTCTAAATGAAAATCGCCAAAGTTGCGGGATACGGGGAGGGCAAGCTGCGTTTTGATTGGTCATGTTGTCATCAGGACAAATTTGGTGCATCCTTAGTGCAGCGTAGTGATGGGGTAAGATCCATCACAAAAAAGATTATCGATATTTTCTGTCGACAAGTAATTTACAATAGGTACCTTCCTTCCTATATTAGCGAGAAAAAGTAGGAATCTATAATTAACATAAAGTTAGTAATATAAAACTATATGATATGTATTAGGATATTTCATGTGAATAAATCAAAAAGGCACCGTTTGTATACTATAACCACAGATTACTAATAAGTTACTAAAGTAACTATAACTGGCAACGAGTAGGTTCGTGCGGTGCGGGAGGGTTGACATAATGACGTGGCAGCAATGTCGCGTTATACGCGTGATGAATAGTGGTAAAAATATAGCATAAAATATTTGCTTTGTTTACTTATTGTGTACCTAAAACTTAAATTGTTGTAATTTGGTACCTATGACAACAAACAAATAAGATTTTATATAGATGTATCCAACTTTGATAACATAATATTTTTTTTATTCGTATAGTAACACTTATCTATCCCAACTAATAGTATTATAAATGCGAAAATTTGTGTATGTCTGTATGTAGGTTTGTTACCTCTTCAAACTTATACGGCTGGACGGATTTCGATGAAATTTGGTGGGTAGTGATTAGGCCTGGATATAACATATAGAACTATTTTTTTACTGAACCGATTTTGATAAAATCTTCCGCGCAGACGAAGTCGCGGGCGGAAAGCTAGTTTCATATAAATCACTGATTATTGGCCTAAAATGAATGAGTTAAATGAAGTAAATGAAAAATGTATTATTATTATTCTTTATTGCACAACAAGAAAATATATACAAAGCTGAGCTTATTTCTAAAGAAATGTCTTCCATCCATGGGCGTACCCAGCATTTACTTAGGGGTGGGGCAAAAGTAAGGAAACTCGACAAATAATAGAAATTTAAAATATTTTTTATTTATATCTTTATTTTAACAATAACCTGCGAGGATTCTGGCCAAATCTGTTTAAAATTTCGATTTCAAACTTATTTTGTACTTCTAAAACCCTCTTCCTATGCACACTCATCATGCAGAGGCCGACAAGTCGATTTTCTGTCATAGTTGACCGTAACCAAGTTTTCACTCTGCGTAAAGTGCTGAAGGACCTTTCGATAGTGCACGTTGTGCAAGGCTGTGCGAGTGAAATATGAAGCGCCTGTTTTATGGCTGGATAAAACAGCTGTGTTTCTTTAACTAGCGCAACCAATTCCATTTTCTTCAGTTCGCTCTGTGCCATATTTTTTTGTTCCCACATATTATACCACAGTTCTGCTTCACCAAGAAAACCACTTAAATTATAATAACTACAAAAAGGTTCTGTTTTTTTAATAAAATCTTGATATGACATTTGAAGCATTATGTGAGGGTGCAATGTGAGCAGTGAGTACGCAGGTAAATTGTCCTCGGAAAAACGTTGCTGTAGAGACAAAATTAAAGAATCAAGGTAGGGAATCATTAATGATCTCCTCCAAAATTCGCTAGGAGTCTGTGCCGGAGGATTTGCACGATGTGTCTGCCGATTTGTAATCCGAGGCAATTTCAAATCTGTTTCAAGATCGTCAGCGATTGACTCTGCTTCGGCTATCAAACTTTCGCTTTGAACATCGGCAGTTTCACGGTGTTTTCTCAAGGTGTCCGTTATTCTTTTTATATGGTTTGCACACTGAAGCAAATCTATACTTTTCGACTGCAGAGCATTCACTATCGGTTGCAACTGTGCAGAATATTTTGCTATGAGGCAAACACTAACAATGAATTCAGAATTTGTAGCTGCGCAATGTAACTGAAAAGCAGATTTTCTGGTTGCATTGTTACCGTCTTTTGACAGTGTTGAAAGGGCTTTCACCACCTGGACATAGTGCTCCTTAAAAATGGCAATACTTTTATATTTCTGAGACCAACGGGTTTCACAGAACATTGGTATATTTGGTACGCATTTTCGACGAAGGCCCGATTCTCGAAAAAATTTAATTATTTCTTTTATTGTAGTAACTGTATTCCGTATTACTGCTATTTGGTTAAGGTCATGCACAACTAAGTTCAATTTGTGACTAGCACAGTGAAAAAACAGTGCTTTTTGATATTTTTCTCGTAAAATTTTCTGAACACCACCATCCTTGCCTGACATAGTTGAGCATCCATCATAACCTTGCCCTACGCACTTTTCTGGATCCAGACCCGTGTTTACAAAGAAGTTGTCGATAGCAGAGGCTATAGATTTTGCATCCATAGCAGACAATTCCACAAAACCTAGAAATTCTTCACGAACCACCATCTTTTCTTCATCAAAAAATCTGACACCAATGGAAAGTTGCTCTTTTCCAGATACATCGCAGCTCTCGTCTGCCAAGATACTATAGGCAAGTGCCTTCTTTACTTCAGCTATAATATCGTCTCTAATGACATCTCCGCATAGATCAATTATTTCATTCTGAATTCTCGGTGAAGTGTATGTGGCATTTTTGGCACCGCTTTCTATATGTTCTTTCATTATATGGTCACCAGATCCAATTTTAAGTTTTATAAGGTCTTCAAAAACGCCTTCATGTTGTCCTTTACCTCTCAGAGGTAGGTCATGCGTACCACAGAATATCACGGTCGAAATTATTGAAGCTAGCACTTTTTTGTTAGCATCTATTTCTTTTTGATGGGCAGATATCAGCTGGACATCGACCGGCATATTTTCAACAAAACATTTCGCAGCTGTTGCCGATGATTTGTGGCATTGAGATGACGCATGAGTTTTTGCGAATTCGTGCATATCCTTATAACGAATAAAAGGTCTCACCATAAACGAACCTTGCATATTAGTTAATGTTGGTGGAAACAACACACAATAAATGCACAACGCGCCCTTTAATTTTTGAGAATACGCTAACCAAGGAGGATATTCCGCCAACCAGCTGTGTTTAAATTTTCGTTTTAGCGTCCTTAGCAAAGTCATAACTTGGTGGTGGAATCCAACAATTTTTTAAAATTTCTAGTTTTTGAGAAGAGGTCATATTATATGAACGACCTAGCCATTGGCCCACGTCATTAGAACAGTAGATTTTATCCTGTGTATCAGAACTAGACGGTAGCAATACAGGAACCGGTGCAGGTGGTACAGTTGAACTAGTACTGGCGACGCCATCGCTAGCGGTTGCTACGTTCTTCTGCTTCGAGTCTTCTCCGCCGCTATCACTGTCACCACTACTTTTATCTGGCTGTTTTATTTTCTGATTCTGCCTCCCTAAAAATGAGTAGGTATAATTAGATTAGATCTAGGCCAACCTGAATCCTGAACATTTTATTTTAAAATCACCAGTTAAATAAGTTTTAGATGGTTGGATCCTCGGTAGCTTAGTGGCTAAAGCGTCGGACTCGGATTGTCCGAGGACGCAGGTTTGACTCCTGATTTGAGAGCTGAATCCTAAGAGTTTTGTCAACACTTTACAATTTTACTGTAGTGAAGTTTGTATTGTATCTATGTGCTATACGTCTACCAAAACGATTTTGAATTTAGTAATAGCACCGAATAAATAAACGACTGAACAACAGTTCAGTACTAGTGCGCGGCGGTGGTAGAGGTAGGTACGCGTGTGTGACTTCTCTCACCGACGGATTCATGAACGCGAGCCGAGTGGCCCCAAACGCGGCTTCGACGAAAACGAGCGGCCCAAATATAACGGCGAGAGTTGCAGTCACAGAGATGGTTGCAGTCAAAGGCGAGCGACCGCCCCGCCAGGAGTAATATTTTTCTACTTCGTGAATTATTATTGAAGTCAATGCAAAGGCAAAATGATTAATACTTCATACCTGTAGTGCAAGTATAAACACATAACTACATAAAAACTAACATTTTATCATATTTTTGTGTGACTAAGCTCCTTGGGATCTGTTAATAGTAAATGTTATCTTATAAATAAGTAGGTAGGTATAATAATAAAACCTTTCTTAGCTGGTACACTATAACACTACCCACCCACCCGATTTCTCTACTAATTAATAATACCACATCAAAGGCGAAATACTAAAACTAAATTACTTATGTTAAGTACCTAAAACATTTCAAGAATAATAATAACAGTCACGTACCTTTTGCAGAACTAAAAAAGTTTCTTATATCCATTTCAAGCCAGCCAATTGCAATTTAATTTATCACTTATTCTATTTTTTATTTATTCGGACAGAGCAACTATTTAGAATAGTTAGCACTATTCACTCACAAGCAGAAACAAACATATTGTCATTTCGCTCTAAGAATACAATTATAACATAACAAATAAATTAAACATAAAAAAACAATGAAACTCAGCGTGTGGTGTCGGTGCAAATATACGAGTCGAATGGAATCGGCGTGCGAAGGAGGGGCGCGGGCGGCGAGGCGCGATTTAGTTACAGAACTTCGGTGGTCGGTCGCACTCACTCACGAAAGCTTGGAACGGAATTCGCGCGCTCAGTTCACCGACACTGCATTGTCTCGCGCGGTTTTGAATTCATATTGGTGAATAATTAATTTTGTAACTTCACTTAATTAGCTTTATGTACAGAAATTCTTCAAGTCAGAGGGTGGGGCAAGTGCCCCACCTTGCCCCACCGTGGGTACGCCCATGCTTCCATCCATCCATACCGGAGATTATAGATATTACACGGGGGCGTAAACCAATAAAAATGCGGACCCAAAAAACTATGATACAAGTGCATTTGATAATAAACGACTTGTAATATTATAAACAAATAACTAGACGTATACATTACCCACACAAATTCAAAGTCATACCAATGATTGATAGATCTTTTAACCCTTTCTTACACAGGCACGAAAGGACGGTCGCTGGTAATTTGTTCCACAATTGTGCAGCACGTACAGTGTAGTGTAAGACGCCTGGGACGAGAATGTGGAGGTAATAGGGTAAAACGGGAACGAAGGTACTTGGGCAGAAGGATGTAAAGAAAGGAAAAGATGTGCAGAAGGCGGATAGGAAGTCATATTGTGGTATGTTATGTATGACGCACCTCTTCCATACATTATGTACCTAGTATAGAAGTAATTGCACGACTCATTTTGATGTCATTATACGCGTATCACCCAGTTGTGCATTTCATTTACTGCTCCTCCTGGTCCCCACATTGCATGGCGACCCTGCCAGGATGTGCCACCAAGCTAGGTGCCAAAGTCGGAAACATGATCAAATGTAATATAGGGGAGAGTGTGGATGAAAGAGCCAGTTTTGAATAGTATAAAAAAAAACACACTTTTATTATATTATTTTCAAATGAAATTAGGTGTAGTGTAGTCCAGCTATGCGTATCTATGTATGAGTGTCAACTGTATGTGTGTGTCAGTTGGGAATAAACTGTTGCTTGGATCGGTTATGTTTTATTAACGTCCTAACTACCGTTAGTATACGTGGCGCAGTCGTAGTGTATTTCAAGATTTTGTAAAATAATCATGTCTATAGGCAAGTTAAGTGATTTTAAGCTCCCTTTTACTATAATTGTCATCTATCCGCAGAACATTACATTTAAAAAAAACTGGCCAAGAGTGTGTCGGACCACGCGCAAGATGGGGAAGCCCTATCAGTGAGTACGGCTAAAGTATCTACGAAAACAAAGTTGTTTTTACAATCTGATTTGTATGAAGAAAGGATCGATTCAAAATAATATTATATATTAGTACCTTGACTGAGTTCTTTTAGTTCGAAGAGTAAAGTGCTTTTGCTGTTCAATTTTGCAGTTATTGGTAGTAATTTTCCTTTCAACAAAGGAAATTTATTGTAGAATTTCTTTTCATTGTCTGGATACCATATATTGAAGTCGGCAACAAGCTGGCGGAACAAAGAAATGGTGTAAAATTAAGTTAAATGCAAGACGTGATGTTGCTACAGAGCACATAAAAATGAGAAATATTATGCCAACTGAAAAAACTCATCAGAAGTGCTTACCAAAGAATGACCCCAAGAACGCTGTAAACATGGGTATTTAATGATGTACGTTTGTAGCTCTTTTTCCGTAAACACTTCGTTAAGACGATATTTGTTGGTTATTATCCATTTTTCGTGGCACAGCTCATAGTTATCTACCGAAGAATGAAGCCACTCTAAACATTCATCTATTTCCTGTTTACTAAATTGTTGATCTTCAGTGTCTAGCATCAAATCATCTTTGTTTTCTAGTGGCGGTCGGTGAGGACTGGTAATATTTAATTCATTCTCCAACGAACGCCGTGCTCTCGGCGCATATATTTTGTTACGTCTATACTTAGCTTTCAAATTAGTAACAGCATCAAACAGACGGCCACGAGGGCGTCGTATCCCTTTGGGGGCTGCGGTGTAGTATATCAAAGGATTTTCTAATGAAAAAATTGACTTGATTTCGTCTGCCCAGTGCAAGTACACTTTAGCAGTCACAGGTTCTTTTGGATCATCTTTGACAATATGTCTAGCAATTTCTTTGGTGAGAATCTTTCGCCACTGTTCTCCTAGCGGTTTGTCACACTGTTTTAGCAGTAATCTACCATCCGGTATTTTTTGAAGTAAAGCATGCAGGTTCTGGCTTTCATGTCGTGATAATTGAGAGGCATTCGACACATTGCTTGATGTTGATGGCGACGATGCCGACGACTTCAGATCTCTTAATCCAATGTCTGAATTTTTGTCTATGGAAATATGTGTTGTTTCACTCTCACTATCAAGTACCTGAAAATTAGTTTTACATACTTTAATAGACTATATTACATAGGTATGTCAGTTATAATTTTATAAAATAATTTATTGTGATAGGTATAAGTGTGGAAAGTAGATTATTGCAAACGAACTGTCATTTCAATGTCACAACTATGACACACCCGTGTATCACACGACGTTTTTCAATAGAGTTGTGGAAATAAATAAATCAAAGAATTAATGACACAACCAATGAAAATTGACTTTTAAAATATTAAAACTAAACAAAAAGTAATGATGCGACTCTTTGCGTAAAGAAAGATGCTTGTGCGAAATATTCAATTTTCGAATCATATCGATAGGGTGTTTCGCAAAACCTTTTTGATCATGCTGCCTAAAAATCAAAACGTCATTTGGCGCGTCCCACAGCTCCCTTTTTTTAATTGAACACGTAAGATACACTTTCATTACCGAAATTTACACAAGTTTTTAATGTCATTCATAATATTGATAGTTGCAGCAACTGTGGATGAAATTTCATTACATTTCAATTCGTTGTTTTTGATTTATAACTAAGACAAACAAATATGTCCACGAAAAAAAAACTAAATTCTTTGGCGCAACAAAACCCTTAACCTATTCTGTTTAAATAAAGCCCTAGAATATTTGTTTCAGTTGACCGCCATCGAACGATAGAAGCAGATATGCGCTAAGTTGTTCATGCTTCTTGTAGGATTTAATAGCACCGTGCTTAGGGGTTTTTTTTTCGGGTAAGTGCCTAATTTCTTCAACAATGAGTATTAATAATACTAATGCCCTCCAAGAAAATAAATGTTTTTTACCGGTTTCTAAGTTCTTTGTTGCTAATTTCTTCGGATTTCTTTGGCATAGCGTGCCAAAGAAGTTAGAGTCGGGACAAAGAAATTAGAAAACTGAATCTTTTTAATTATACGTGGGACACTCAGAAAATTTTGCGAAACAGAAAAAAATTGTTCTATGGGCAAATATATTTTTATTAAATCTTTTCAAAGTACTCTCCACTAGCATCTATACAAACTTTCATGCGTCTGAACCAATTTTCGAAACACTTTTTCCAGTCCGCCGCAGACACCTCGTTTACGGCTGCTCGAACGCTGACGGCGCATCTTCCGGCGATGAAAATTGTATCCCTTTGAGCTGATTTTTTATTTTTGGGAATAAAAAGAAGTCACACGGTGCTAGATCCGGGCTGTAAGGAGGGTGACCTAGGAGTTAGACCGGCGTGCTGTCCAGGAAGTCCCTCGTTTTGAGCGGGGTGTGCGCGGGCGCGTTGTCATGGTGGAGCAGTAGCCCACGGAGCCCTGTGTTTGGTCGCTTGTTGCTCACAACAGAGAAAACTTCTGGCAAGCATTTATTAATATACCATTCGGCGTTGATGCTTCTTTGGTTTTGTAAAGGAATTGAGACCAAGTAGCCAGTCAAATTGAAAAAGCTCGCGATCAAAATTTTCCCCCCGCTTCTAGATCGCTTCACTTTGGTGGGCGTTGCTTCGTTTTGAAACACCCAAACTGTCGACTGGCGCTTCGTTTCTGGATCGTATTGATATATCCAGGACTCGTCACCTGGGCCTCAATTCTAGTAGAGCCGCCGAGAGATTACCGATTTGACATGTGACAGTCTGACGTAACTAGAGATGTAACTAAAGCAGTATCATGAAATGCTTGTGGTAACTGTATTGATAATAGATAGGTAGTTTGAAATAAAAAAAACTTGCATTTTAAAATATCGTTTTATTAAACAGTAGGTGTACATTGTGCTATACATAGTTAAATCTGAATCTGAATCACTGGAAACGTCGTCGCTATCATCGTCGCTATTGGTAACTCGAATAACGATTTCATTGTCGATTATGGTATCAATTCTTATGTCCCTGTCGTAATCATCTAAAATCAGTTTACGAGTCTTTTCAACCACTTTTGCCCAGTCGTCTCGTGTGACCTTGTCACAACCGTTTTTAAGCAGCTCCATCATTTTATTAGTGCTAAAGGGCGGAGACGTGTTGTGACGAGCTGCGTAACCTATAATGAAAGTATGAAATCTAATTATTCAGTGCTTTTGTAGAATAAATCAAACCACCAGAAAAATTTTATTTTAAAAACATTAATAATAAATATATAATTTATAAATATATAATAAAATAAATTAAAAAATTAAAAATACGACTGCCGTTAATAAAAGCGAACTAAAAAGTTAGAAATAAATTGTGAATTATTGATTATATAATTTGCCACATTGCTTTTATTATGACATGACATAGCCTATGTCACCCGGAATAACGTAAGGATCCTAACAATACCTCATACATCAAAATCGGTTAAGGCGTTTAGTAGGTATGGTGAAATAAAGAAATTCACACACATACATGAAATCTGAAACATTACAATCGTTTTTTTGGGAAGTCGTGTAAAAAAAACACACTGTCTACCGTTAGCTATGGTGAACTATGAATAATTCCAGTAGTTACTTTATTTTTGATAGTCCCCTGACTGCAGTTAATACATTTTAGGAATAATGTTAGAATAAATAAACGTACAAATATACATACAAAACCCTGAAATTTGGGCAGTCGTGTAAAAATAAGAAAAAGTGATTACCTTTGATTTGTCCCCATATCAACTCGATGGCATTGTATTGACAATGATAGGGCGGAATTCGGAGAACACGATGTCCATGTGCCAGAGCCAGTTCATCGATTTCATATCGTAATTTTGCAGCTTTGTTTTGCTTCACTAATTTTATTAAGTCAGCCGTCAGCATTTGGTCATTCGTTTCAATACCGTTTTTTTCGAGCCAGACCATGAGTTCGCTTTTTTTGTTGGCCTGAGTAGGCGCTTTATCCACTTGTACGGAATGGTATGATGCATTGTCCATTATGATCACCGATGGCTCTGGCAGGCTGGGTAATAACTGATTTTCAAACCAGTTTTTAAAAGTTTCAGCATCCATCTCCTCGTGGTAGTCGGAAGTGCTTTTTGACGTAAAAGCAAGCAGCCCATTCTCTACAAAGCCACATCCAGCCGAACCGGCGTGGCATATAATAAGTCGAGCTCCTTTTCCCATTGGCACTTT
Source organism: Oegoconia quadripuncta (assembly GCA_949316235.1). Classification (NCBI taxonomy): domain Eukaryota; kingdom Metazoa; phylum Arthropoda; class Insecta; order Lepidoptera; family Autostichidae; genus Oegoconia; species Oegoconia quadripuncta. The sequence goes on from OX438758.1 coordinate 1,349,542, forward strand.
TGACGTGGATGCTTTCGTATCATCAGTCCACGATCGTGAAACCGTATGGTTGGCATTTAACCATGTCCCATCTATAAATACCACGTTATCCCAAGACGAAATTTTTTTTGCTTCCCTTAAAAATTCATTTCGTTTTAAAATTATATCGAATCGCTCCATCATAATCTTGCGTTTGTCAGTTTGTTTATACGCAAACCCAATTTTTTTCAATATATTCGATAGTGCCGTTTTTCCTCCATTAAACAAGCCAGCCTCTTTAAGCGATATCAAAAGCATTCTTCTATTTGGAAACTCATTTCTTGTATAATAATTGTAAATATGATTTCTGATAGCATCTGCATTAAAATCGTCAATATCCATCACGGGCTTCGTTCTCCTCTTTTTCTTGGGTGTCCTTAACACATTGTCTTCACTTCCAGAGGCGCCGAATTTTTCTTTATTAATGTTGTATAATGTTTTAACACTGATTTCAAGTGCTTGAGAAACGCGCTCTTTTACTTGGGTGACAGGCACTAATGGTCCGCCATTTTGTGCCTCACGCTCGAAATAGGCTTGTAATTTCAAAACAAGCTCACGGCATCCACTATTTAAAGTTTTTCCTCGTTTCGACATTTCGAATAAGAAGTCCAATCTCAAAGCAGAATCGGAATCCAATTTCAAGCCAAAGTCAACGTATAAAACAGAAACAACAAACACTTCGAATATTAAGTCCAATCACAAAGCAGAATCAGAATCCAATTTCAAGCCAAAGTCAACGTATAAAACAGAAACAACAAACAAAAGATAGCCGGAGGAACGTAGTAGCGCGCACGAGTACGTGAGACTACTGACTCGCGGCGGGCGACCGCGGGCGACGCCGGTCGTTTGCAGGTAAAAACAAAATGGCGGCGCTAACTTAGGCAAGGTGGGGATAGTCATTACTTTATTATATTACTCGGATTACAACGTAACAAAATAACTGTTATTTATTTCTGACAAAATAATAACCGTTAATCTTGACACTCAACCTACGTTACAAATACGATAACAATAGTGACATCACTATTATTAAGAAAAAATAACTATAAAACGTAACCTTTTTATTGAAGTTTCGTGAATACAAAACACCCATTTTATTGTTCTTTAAATGCAAAAATAATACCGAATATATATTGTGTTATTATTATTAAGTCAAAAATAATATTTATTTCATTTTTATATGCTCATAAACTAAAGAATTATTTGTTTAAAAATTTCAAAGATTGATAGGTGTTACATTCTATTGCACCGTTCACATGTCAAATCGGTAATCTCTCGGCGGCTCTACTTATAAATTATAAATACATGATGATTCAATGACAAGTCAACGGGACGTCAGAACGTCGAAAGGGTAGTCTAATGTTCTATGGAAGACCATAGATAGACCAATGATCTACCAATCAACCAAATAGGTAGTCTATTAAACAATGATTAATCAATGGCAAATTACTTGTTGTCAAATTGGTACGCTACTCCATTATTTGACGTTTCATACGATCATGATGGTACCAATGATTGACAGATGTGGTGTCACTTTACAAAAGTAGCCTAGAAAACGAAATTGTTCATCTGGCGCTCCCGACTTCTTATAAATTCATGTGAAATTCTCAGATTATAGTGTTGGGGTGTATATAAGTTTTTTTTTACGCACCCTTATCGACACTCTGACCGAGTTTAATACGGAAAATAGTGATCTTTTTGACTTGGACATTCTGCACCCATGCATCCTGTAAATTTTACTCTACGTCGGCGATTATTAGAAATCGCCTACAGGCAAGACATAGCAGCCCAAGAGCGGCAGAACCGGCGGCGAGACCGCGCAATCCTGCGGGCAAATATTGATGCCTTTTTGCTCCCGGACGTTGAATTTGTCCGCACGTTCCGGCTGACGAAGGATGGCGTAAGGCTCAACTCACACCGAAAGAGCGGCGAAGGTCAGCGGAGCGCAGCAACCCGCTCGGTAGAGAAGGCGCGAGGAATCCCGCGACTGCTCGAGAAGTCGCTGGAATGCGAGAGAAGTCGCGGGACTCCGCGCGCCTTCTCGAGCCCGCCCGCGATGAATTCACGGGTCGTTCTATGCGCAGTTCACTTTCAACAAAACTCGAGGAAACTTGTGTTTATGCAGTGAAAATGGGTATTTTGGATTTAATTATTATTGCACATGTAATTGAAGAAGAGGAAGAGGCCGAAGATATAAGGAGGGAAAGATTTAAAAGAAAAAGAAATTTTTGGGTACACGCCATGTGGAAGAAGAGACGTTTGTTTGGCCAATTTCAAACATTTTGCACAAATTTACATCTGTATCCTAGCATTCATTATGACTATTATAAAATGAACTATAACAAATTTGAAAGTTTGTTGAAAATTCTCAGGCCACATATTCAAAAACAAAATACCAATTATAGATTGGCTATTTCCGCTGAAGAAAGACTATCGGTCTGCCTCAGGTGAGTAAATAAATAAAAAGTATATTGTTCAATTGTATTGTTATTTATTGTTCAACATTACTACTCCAACAAAAACATTGTTTGAAAGAAAATTTAGGCAACAGTTCTTTAATAGTCAAATGTCGTATTGATAATTGGTTTCTTCACGCAATACAGAATCAGAGGATCTTTGTTGTGATTTCGACATAGCGTGTGGTATATAAGGCGACGGAGGTGGGTCGAATGAACTAGAGTTTGAATAAATCGGAAGTGAGGAGTTCTCGTAGATATTTTCTGTGTTCGTTTCTTGATAACTTGTTGAAGTCGACGGTATTTTGGATGGTTTGTATGAAAACGATGTAATAGTTTTTTTTTCTGCAGCCGGTATTATTGATGGTGTGTATGAAAAGGATGTGGTTGGAATGTTTGAATTTTCTGTCACAGATCTAGGACTGATACTGGTTGTTTCCAATGCATACTTTGAAGAAGATGATATGGTTGTATTATTTCCTGTGGCAGATAAGTCGAATTCAGCTGTATCTCGTGTCATGTTACCACCGGTGTCATCGGCAAGTCTTATTTCCGTTTCATTTATAAGGCGGAAAATTTCTCCTTTTAATTTGGCTTGAATATTTTTAGGCATTGTTTTCACAGTTCGGCCCATGGTTAAGAAAAAGCTAATGGTTGGGTCATCTTCTATTTGCTTGTCTTCAATATATTGTTTGAACAATAAATTTGACATTTTGAGAGGCTGTTCGTTGGATGAAGAGGTCCGGTTTGATAGCTGCGACTGTGGCCGTGGTGACGGTGATAACTGCGACTGTGGCCGTGGTGAGGGTAAAAGCTGCGTCTGCGGTCTTGGTGACATAGACTGATATTCGCCATCTGTGGTAATATCTGAATCTTCTGGCGAACTCGTTAAATTTGAAATTTGTTTCCTGCTTTTCATGAAGGGTTTTATGAATGCTAATTCTTTTTCAAATTTTAATGGGCGTTCTACTGTTCTAGCTGACCCACTTCTACTCTCTCTTAATGAAATGCCCTTTCTATAACTATCTCGTAATTTCTTCCAAGACTTTTGGCAATCCTCCACTGAAAATAGCAGTAATATAATTATTCATATAACAATCTTGTTATGTTTTTATGGTTTTTATTTTTTTATGATGGTAAATAATAATATACACACACGGACAAAAGTAGACAACTACTGGGGCTGTTACTCTTGATTTGTCGATATGTGTAACTATAACTGGTGATAATAATTATATTTTGTTTCAGATTTCTAACTACTGCTATCAGTTTCAAAGCGCTAGCTCACGAGTATCGAATGGGATATAGTACTGTACTTCTAATTGTTCACGAAACTTGCTCCGCGATATGGAAGTGTTTACGGCCGCGTGTTATGCCAAAACCGACAGCTGAGCTATGGACCAAACTAGCAAAAGAATTTGAAACACAATGGAATTTTCCTAACTGTATAGGAGCCATAGATGGCAAACATGTTAATATAAGAGCACCATGGAACAGCGGCAGTCAATTTTATAACTATAAAAAATTTTTCAGTGTAGTTTTGTTAGCCATAGCTGATGCAAATTATCGATTCGTTGTAGTCGATATTGGAGCATATGGTCGCAATAGTGATAGTGGCATTTTAAGCAGCTCAAGATTAGGACAATCATTGAATAATAATACACTGGATATACCACCTAATAAATGTTTGCCAGGTACGACAGAAGCATTGCCACATGTTTTTGTTGGAGATGAGGCTTTCCCGTTACACGAACACATAATGAGACCTTTTCCTGGAAACCAAGTGTCGACAGACGTCGAGAAGAAAATATTTAATTATCGCCTGAGCCGTGCAAGACGTATTATAGAGAGCAGTTTCGGAATACTAACACAAAAATTTGAGATTTTTCAAAAGAGAATTAAAATGCAACCCAAATACCTAGACATTATGATATTAGCGTGCACTTGTTTACATAATTACCTAAGAAATGATGAAATATTTGAAGACATAATTGAAACAGTGCCAATAAATAGTATATTACAAAATTTTCGAGCGGATTCTGTTTCCCGAGAAAATGCTATGTGTATAAGAGATAAATTTAAGACTTATTTTAATTCTTGTGGTGCAGTTTCTTGGCAAAACGAAATGATTTCCCGTAGTTGAATAGATTTAATATCAAAATGGTGTGAAGTTTTACAAAAGACTGCGCCGTATGTAAACTAACGAGTTCTACAATTTGCTGATGACATCGGGTTCGTCTCCTCTGATCACGTGATCCGTTACAGGTGGAAACGGATCACGCTAAAACTGCACTCGAATCGCGATATCAGATGATGTAAAACTCACCCTGTATAGGTTCTTACTTTTTTATTGTATGTATACATATTTTAAGGAGTTGTTCTACCCATCAATTTTATTTTATTATTTGATCGGTTTGTATGGAGCAGCTGATATTTATTTGCGAATTCCAAAGTTGTCTCCATAGTGAAAGTTGTTCAGATTGATGGGAACGACAACCCCTTAAAATATGTACCTAATATTAAAAAATAAAAAAAACACCCTATATATAAATCAGATATTGAAGATTTAGCATGTTTTACTGAAAGAAGACATCATTTTCTTAACAATAAATCCACACAGCAGATGACCGATATCCGTGGACTCAATGTTTTTTTTTTTGTGAAACTGATATCGCGATCAGTTGCGACAAAATTTTACATTTTTTGTAAGGGAAACTGATATCGCGATCAGACCACACGGATGTAATGTAAGTAGTGGAATCGGATCGCGTGATCAGAGGAGACGAACCCACGACATCGCAACAAGTTAAAGTTATTTTTATTAAAATATAAAAAAATGTATTATTTGAATTTTTAAATAAAAATACATATTATTTATGGGCTCGTACACAAAACTGCGATGCGACGCGATGCGTATTCGCAACGCAGAAAATTACGACACGAATTGCTGCGATGCGATTTCGTGCGGCAAGGCGTCTCCCAGGGTGACCATTCCTTCGACGACCGTCAACCGTACTAAACGTATTTTTAAATTGAAAAATAGGTCGTGACATGGATCGTAAAAAGAAGTGTGCACTTTTGTTATTGCTTAGGAGATACAGGAAAAAGAAACAAAGAAGATTTTGGGTTCATCCATTTATTACTATTATGAATCCCGATGGGAACTATTTCCATCTAAAATATGAAGCTTTGAAAACCGACGAAAAAAAATTTTTTGATTATTTTAGAATGAGCATATCTTCATTCGAACAGCTTTTAAGTTTATTATCACCATATCTTCAGAAACGATCGTACAAGGGGAGAATTCCTGTTATGCCTCTGGAAATGATTGGCCTCACTATTCGGTAAGTAAAGTAAAACAACAATTGTTTACATTCGTTTTTATTGTGAAAAGAGTTTTCCAAATATTACAATCGATAAAATTTACGTAAAATCAAAGTCTTCTTCATTTGAAAGTGTGGTTAATATGCTTGAGTTAGAAAAATCATTACTAGGTGAATCAATTTGATCTGGTATGTTACTAGTAGATGACTGTGGACGTATCAGTGGCGTTTGTTGAGATGTAGCAAAATGTTGAGTTTGATAGCCACCCTGGTAGTTGCTATTCGGATAGTAGTAGCCGTGAGGTTGATGCAATTCTGTTAAAATTTGAAGAACTCTGCTCTGACAGATTAGTGTTTTATTGTCATCTAATCTTTCAAGTGACGGTAGAATACCTTTAAAAAAAGATAAGTGTCTATTCTCCGGTACCTTTAAAATCTTTACAATATCATCTTCAAAATTATCTTTAACCATCTTTCTTTTTGCTGGCTGCTTTTGGTAATGTGTTTTAGATGTACCTTCTTGATTATCTGGCTCATTTTCTGATTCATTTATACTGTTAGTGGTCTCATTTTGTAAATTTTTCTTAAGAAATTGTAATTGTTTGTACAGATGGTATTCTTTTATATTTTTTGATCCAGACCCTGACCTATTTGCATCTTTGAGTTTCTTTTCGTATTTATTAAAGGTATCCTTAATCCCCCTCCATCTTTGTGTTACTGAATTACCTGCAAAAAAATAGACAATATTTAATTTATGTATCTTTATATCGTTCTTTACTTTTCAAGTTTGTTATATAAATTAATCTTATTTTTCTATTTATGTTACAGATTCCTAGCGACCGGAAATGAAATCAGAAATATACATTTAGATTATTATCGAGGTATAAGTACAGTTGCTCAGATAATACGATTAGTTTGTAGTGCAATATGGAAATTTTGTTTAAATGAAAACATACCAAAACTAACGCAACAGCTATTTGAAGAAATTGCTGCGAACTTTGATAAGAAAGCCAACTTCCCTAACTGTATTGGAGCCGTTGATGGGAAACATATTCGAATTCGTAGTCCCTCAAACAGCGGATCACTTTTTTTTAATTACAAGGGCTACAATTCAATAGTTTTGTTGGCTATTGTTGACTCGAAATACAGATTCATCTATGTGGACATAGGAGCATATGGAAAGGAAAGCGACTCCACTATTTTCCACAACACGAAACTGTACGACTTACTGATGAGAGGTGACTTGCCTATACCAACATCGAGGCCTTTACCGGGTTTTCAAGAACCGGTTCCATTTGTTTTTGTCGGAGACGAAGCTTTTTCTATTTCGAATAATGTCATGCGCCCTTATTCTGGCAAGCATTTGTCTGTTAAACAAAAAGTATTCAACTACCGTTTGAGTAGGGCAAGAAGATATGTCGAGTGTACTTTCGGCATACTGGCCAATAAGTGGCGAATATTTCACCGACCCATCAACGTCTCATATAATTTTGCAATAGACATTGTCAAGGCTTGTTGCATACTACATAACTTTGTAATTAACCGTGATGGATTAGATACCCCTGATGAAATGATCATAGATGATTCCGAACTACAACCACTTCAACAAGGGTCGAATGCAGGTAGTCAGGTAGTAAGTGCAAATATAATAAGAAACGAATATTCGGATTACTTTACTAGTGAAGTTGGAGCATTAAGCTGGCAACTACAAAAAATTTAAGAATATACAATGTGGCTTACATTGTTTTTCGCTTTCTTGATAATAAGTCAATACAACAGGAACAAAAGGATCACACTGCAAAACAAAAGAGTAACTCGCTGTCGACACCGTCGACACCTAAACATTGGAAACAATTTAAAGAATATTTTTTGTAATTATATGAATAGAATGTTTGATTTGTAGGTAGTTTTAGTAAAAAGAAATTATACTTAATAAATGTATTTGTCTACTTACCAAGCTTAGTTTTTTCATTGTTTTCTTTTTCCTCAAAATTTGGAAATAAACTTTTACATACGTCCTTCCAAGCATCTTGTTTGATGAATTTGTTTTTATAATCTTCATTACTAGTGTCCCAAAGAACAGGGCGCTCCTCAATCAGTGATATTAAAAAATCAACGTCGTACTCTGTCATTTTTTTACATTAAAGTACACGTCTTGCCCACGCGCAGTCCCAGGGCGAACTAAAATGGCGCCAACAAGTGTGACGAAACATCGCAGGAATGAGCGATGCGAATCAATTCGCAAGTTCTTGCGATGCGTAGAGGGAGCTCGCAGATTTTTGCGATGCGACGTCGCATCGCAGTTTTGTGTACGAGCCCTATATACGTTTTTCTTTTGCTCCCAGTTCAGCAGTGAAGCAAATAAAAATAATTAAACAAATACATACCAGACATATTCATTTCAGCGCCCACTTTTTGCCAAGCGTTATTTTTCATGTGTTTATCGCTGTAATGCCTTGATTTTACATTGTATAGGCAGTCGTACATTTGCACCAAATAAATAAGCTTTTCTTCATCCATTTCCATCACTCCTGTATTCGTTGCACTGCAAGGAATGAATGCGAAATAGCGAATGCCCGCTGCCCGCGCGCAATAGACGCGCGCGGGGGTGGGGGCGAGGGGCGGGATATTGCCAGCGGCCGCCCGCGACTGCTCGAACATTCTCGGGACTTCCCCCGACTTCTCGCGCAGGCGCACGGCTCCGTTTATGGAATTCGCCGGAATTCCCGCGGCTCCGCGGGCATCCGCGCGCCTCGTTCGAGTTTCTCATGCGATAATGAGTATTATAGTAATGAAAATAAAGTTAAAATTCTCATGACACTGAAACTGCGCTCCGCTTCGCTGCGCTTCGACGCTCTTTTGGTGTGAGTTGAGAGATTGTTGGCAGAGGACCTCAATCAACTCATACCAAAAGAGGGCAGGCGTAATGGGATCCCGGTGATGTTGAAGGTATGTTATAATTGTAGCTATTTAACCTCAATTTGAACCTAGATGGGATCCACCTAGTGGGTCATCCTGCGGCGGCTTATAAAGTAGTTTTGACTTTATTGTGTAATCTAAATAAAATGGCTTGTTTAAGTTTGGTGTATCTCTGACCACCCCATTTGGGATGAAGGTTGTGAGTATATGTATGTATGTAATAAGTATAAATGTAAAACATCTGTTAAAAGAATAAAAGCTTTATTATATCATATTTGTATTTTTTGTATTTTCAGGACCTGAGGGCTGACGCTGACGCTATTATGCGGCAAAATGACGACAGCAACCGTCGCGTCAACAACGACCTTCTGGACGGTCGCGCACTGCAGCGAGCTCTCGTAGAAAGGCTGTGGAGAGAAAGAAATTAATTTACTTTTATACAACATTATTGTATATAATTATGTGCTGTGAAGTACAGGATTTACCTATCTATTTTTTTAACACATTCGACTTGGCAATTCGACAAAATATATTATTATAAAATGTATAACAAAATTTTTAATGAAGTCAAGTGCAAGTCTCTTTCTCGCTGACGCTAAAAATAAAATAATTGTAATAATATGGACTTTAGTTTATTACCTGTTTTACTTAATTCAGCTTTCTGTGCTTTCACCTTCTTCAAGACTTTACTCTTGAACTCTGAATAAAAACTGATACAAAACTGATAAATATCAGATTCAGATGATTTATTTGTAATAGTCTTATTAATATTTAAATTATGTCAACATGACCATTTGTGAATTAGACGTTATGGGACAGTTGACAATATGAACCTAAAAGATGCACATCTTAATATATTTGGTCATCAGGTTCAGTTAAATTACGGTCTTTTGAAATTTACTCACCGCCTATACTATTTAATATCAGCGCATTGTTGCCACAAACATTGCGCCTTGCTCCGTCCTTCGGTAGTCCTATTACAGCGGCCAAGTGCCAGCTCTGGATAGGCCTCCAAAAACTCAATCAGAGCTTGTAATTTGTTCCGCACTCACAAAAGTCTGTAACAAAAATTTTATGGAATGAGATAGGTTTATGAAATGATTTTGACTAAAGGCCAATAATTGATTGTGTTTGTAAAATATTAACTTCGATTTTCATGTAGTCACATTTCTTACAGGTTGGTTACTCATCTTCTTTTCACTGTTTTTAACAAATAACAACAACAACCGCAACAACAACAATCAGGTGACCCGCATGCTCGTTTGCCGCTCTCTCATATAAAAAAAAAAAAAAAAAAAAAAACAAACAACTTTCTTGATAAAAGGCAATCGAAATACCTGCCGCGGTTTTTTGACAATGACTTTTTTTACAAACTTTTTTTTGGCTAGTATGCTGGGTTAGTTTATGTATGCCTTACCCGAAAGTGAAAACAACAAAATGGAAGGGCTATCTTTAATCATATAATTGTCATCCAGTTATCATCCAGTCATGAAACCGACAAACTTTAGTAGGCTACCAATTTTCTCTGATCGTTCGTAGGTATTGTTGCTGTATGACATCCGTCGGGTGATTTTTATTAATATAGTAGAATTGAGGCCCAGTAATGATGTCATAAACACGCCGAGACGAACCTGCTTCAAATTTGTTAAGCATATCACGGCACCATTCCACCCGGGCCTGTTTCTGAGCATCGGTGAGGTTGTGCGGCACCCAGCGTGAAACTATCCTCCTCACGCGAAGATGCACGTGCAGGATCTTGTGAAGGCTTCCCGATCCAATCTGCATAATGTGCTGAATCTCTTGGTATGTTACTCGCCTATTGTCTTGGATTAAATTTTTCACTGGTAACACGTTTTCTTCCGTAACAGCCGTCGAAGGGCGACCACTTCTTTCTTCATCCCCCAAAGTTAGTCGACCGCGCCTAAATTCATTATACCAACGATACACGGTTGCCTTAGAAGGGCCTTCATCCATGAAAGCCATTTGAAGTATTTCGTACGATTCTTCCGGTTTCAGGCGGCACTTGAAATCGTATAAAATCATAGCGCGATAATGTTCCCGGTGCAGATCCATTTTTCACTGAGACACGATAATTTAAATTAGCTTGCAAAAAATGTGGAGGGAAAATTTGAAATTGGAATGTGCCTATTTTTACTTATAAATAATCATATTTTTAAAATAGATTTTAACTGGCCAGTCTCTCATTCATAAAAACTTTTTTTCGCAAAATTTTCTGAGTGGCCTGGTATATACTTTATTGTACACAAAGAAACAAAAACATTGACTTAAGAAATGACACGTACAAAGGTGGACTTATCTCTATTAGAGATCTCTTCCAGCTAACCTAAATGGGTGTTAAGAAATATGTTGCGGGCAGCAAAATACGCAATAAAGTTAGATTTATAACAGTTTAAAACAAATCTTACTATAATACACATAATAATCACTCTAAAATAAACATACATAATATTATACTCACATAATATATTAAACAGTTGTAATGGGGGGTTTACACGGGTCGATTTTCGCCGTGCGGCGAGTCGCTTCACTAATTGCCTCACCAAGCAGCATCGCTAGCCCATTTACACTGGTTACTAAAATCGCATGCGGCTCTGTCATTTCCATCGAAAATGTTGAGCAGAATAGCCGTTTGTGCCGTAATTGAAATAATTAATTATTCAATTATTCAACAATTGCTTAAAGAACAAAGAGTAAAGAAAAAACAAAAGGAAAGAAGAAAACGTAATGTTTGGGTACGTGGATGGATTTCTCGACGTAATCACTTGGGTGCTTCGAATAATTTATTGGTTGAGTGGAGTTTAGAAGATCCTGATTATTTTAAAAAACGATTAAGAATGACTACTGATCAGTTTAATACTTTACTACATAAGGTTACTCCGCTTATACAAAAATGCGATACCAATATGCGAGTAGCACTTTCTCCGAAAATTAAATTAGAAATAACCCTGAAGTTCTTGGCTACCGGTGATAACTATTCAAGTCTTGCAGAGTCATTTAGAGTTCCAGAATGCACAATTTCCTTGTTTTTGAAGGATGTTTTGGATGCTATATACAATGTTTTACAGGAGTTCATTATGGTAAGTGAAACTAGTAATTAATTATAAACGATTTATTTATAAATTTTCCATTGTGTTATCATCTAAGCATGACCTAACAGCTTGAGATAGAATATCTTCGTTCACTACGTATTGTTGCCCAGTATTTTCTTGTGTAAGTAAACAGCTGGCAAAATAGTCTTCTTCATAATCGAGGTGACTTCTAGAAGTGGAAGCTTCGGGAGTCGAAGTTTCACGCTGGTTTTGAAAAGCTTGGTTTCGGGAAGTAGTAGCTTCGGCTTCTGGAGTCGAAGTATAGCGTGTATACTCTGAGAGTGAACTCGTAGGTCTAGCAATTGGAAAATGTTGTGTATTTAAGGTTTTCAGTCTTTCTTGTGACAAATAACTATTGATGAAATTTTGACAAACAATAGCATTTCTTAATGGCAAACTACGTCATTGGCTTGCCACATGTACTCCGAATGTATCAAATTCATCTTGACGGATAGTTTGCGCCAAAGTTTCTAATCTACTGACTGCTTGTAAAACAGGTGGGTCCATTTTAGGTGCGTCCATTAGAGCACGCTCCGCCTTTTTCTTTGACGACAATTTTTTTCTCTTTTGTAAGGACGCAATATTATCTTCTTGTTCCAATTCATCAAAATATGAAGACGCGTCGCTGTTTGTGTTCACCGCTGAATCTTTTCCCTGTAACCATACACTAATATAAGTTTATTTCTTTTAGGTGCCATCCACCACAGATCAATGGAAGAAAATACAAAAGGATTTTTTAGATCGCTGGCAATTTCCTTTTTGCTGTGGGGCTATTGACGGGAAACACGTATTAATCGAAAATCCACTACACGGAGCATCAGACTATTATAATTACAAAGGCACTTATAGTGTGGTGTTGTTTGCTATAGTGGATGCACATTACCGTTTCATATATATAGATTTCGGAACTAATGGACGCATGAATGATTCGCATATTTGGAAAAAAACAAAGTTCTATAGTGCTCTTGAAAGTAATAATTTAAAACTACCTAATAAGGCAGTTTTCGTTGGTGATGATGCTTTCCCTTTGGCAACCTATTTAATGAAACCGTATTCAAGACACGAAGGTTTGGAACACAAACAAAAAACCTTTAATTACAGACTATCAAGAGCACGCCGAATCGTAGAGAATGCCTTTGGCATAATGGCTTCACGATTCAGAGTATACAGAAAACCTATATCTGTTTCATTGGATAAAACTGATTCTATTATTAAAGCGACCTGTGCGCTGCATAACTGCACTGAGAGAAAAAAGCTACGTAAATCTTGAACGCACTTACGTACATAAGGATAAAAATGCACCACTCGTAGGGATGTAGCCGCGCACATGTCGAGGAATGAACAAGCAATACGTAACCCGCTACATTACCATCGGCATGGACGCGGCTACGTACTACGAGTGGTATATTTTTATCCTTATGTACGTAAGGGCCCTCATGAAGTAAGTAACTGGTGAGACAGGTCTATTATACGGTACGTTACGTATGAATTATGTTTCAAAGGTGACAAAATGTGACCGGCACATTACGGCATGATGTATCTTACTTTCTTACTGGTGTTAACTACGTACGTACTGGTCTATCAAAGGTAACGTAATGTAGCCGGCCCATTACGGCATGATGTATCTTACTTTCTTACTGGTGCTAACTACGTATGTACTGGTCTATCAAAGGTAACGTAATGTAGCCGGCCCATTACGGCATGATGTATCTTACTTTCTTACTGGTGCTAACTACGTATGTACTGGTCTATCAAAGGTAACGTAATGTAGCCGGCCCATTACGGCATGATGTATCTTACTTTCTTACTGGTGCTAACTACGTATGTACTGCTCTATCAAAGGTAACGTAATGTAGCCGGCCCATTATGGCATGATGTATCTTACTTTCTTACTGGTGCTAACTACGTATGTACTGGTCTATCAAAGGTAACGTAATGTAGCCGGCCCATTACGGCATGATGTATCTTACTTTCTTACTGGTGCTAACTACGTATGTACTGGTCTATCAAAGGTAACGTAATGTAGCCGGTCCATTACGGCATGATGTATCTTACTTTCTTACTGGTGCTAACTACGTATGTACTGGTCTATCAAAGGTAACGTAATGTAGCCGGCCCATTATGGCATGATGTATCTTACTTTCTTACTGGTGCTAACTACGTATGTACTGGTCTATCAAAGGTAACGTAATGTAGCCGGCCCATTACGACATGATGTATCTTACTTTCTTACTGGTGTTAACTACGTATGTACTGGTCTATCAAAGGTAACGTAATGTAGCCGGCCCATTAAGGCACGATGTATCTTACTTTCTTACTGGTGCTAACTACGTATGTACTGGTCTATCAAAGGTAACGTAATGTAGCCGGCCCATTACGGCATGATGTATCTTACTTTCTTACTGGTGCTAACTACGTATGTACTGGTCTATCAAAGGTAACGTAATGTAGCCGGCCCGTTACGGCATGATGTATCTTACTTTCTTACTGGTGCTAACTACGTATGTACTGCTCTATCAAAGGTAACGTAATGTAGCCGGCCCATTATGGCATGATGTATCTTACTTTCTTGCTGGTGTTAACTACGTATGTACTGGTCTATCAAAGGTAACGTAATGTAGCCGGCCCATTACGGCATGATGTATCTTACTTTCTTACTGGTGTTAACTACGTATGAACTGGTCTATCAAAGGTAACGTAATGTAGCCGGCCCATTATGGCATGATGTATCTTACTTTCTTACTGGTGCTAACTACGTATGTACTGGTCTATCAAAGGTAACGTAATGTAGCCGGCCCATTATGGCATGATGTATCTTACTTTCTTACTGGTGTTAACTACGTATGTACTGGTCTATCAAAGGTAACGTAATGTAGCCGGCCCATTATGGCATGATGTATCTTACTTTCTTACTGGTGCTAACTACGTATGTACTGGTCTATCAAAGGTAACGTAATGTAGCCGGCCCATTATGGCATGATGTATCTTACTTTCTTACTGGTGTTAACTACGTATGTACTGGTCTATCAAAGGTAACGTAATGTAGCCGGCCCATTACGGCATGATGTATCTTACTTTCTTACTGGTGTTAACTACGTATGTACTGGTCTATCAAAAGTAACGTAATGTAGCGGGCACATTACGGCATGATGTGTCATACTTCTTTACTGGTGTTACATATATATGTATTGGAATTTTAAAAGTAACGTAATGTTTCTAGTACATTACTGCATAATGTACCATTCTTATCTTCTGGTCCTTTATTCGACATAGCCTAAACGATATTTTAACCGATCGGTTTCTGTATATCGCTATGTTCTATTTTTAGTAATCTTTACAAGGAAGACAGGAAACACAGCTATACACAAACCGATTAGTTACAATATCGCTTAGTGTATGTCGAATTTGGACCTACCAAAACATAAGTATGGCACATTATGCTATAAACTAGCAATATTACGTTACATTTGAAGTATCAGTATATACATATGTAACACCAGTAAGAATGTATGATATATCACGCCTTAAGGAGCTGAAACGTTACGTTACCTTTGAAAGACAAGAACATTCTTATGTAACACCAATGAGATTATGATACACCATGCCGTAATAAGCCGGCAACGTTAAGTTACCTATGAAAGACCAGTAAATACGTTGGTAATATTAGTAAGGAAGAATGACGCAACATACCGTAATGAATGAGCTAGCAACATTACAGCTTTGAAACACCAGTACTTACGTTTGTTACACCATGCACCAGTAAGCGAGTATGACGCCATACCGTAACAAGTCAGCAACGTGACGTTACTTTCCAAATACCAGTATAAGACACCAACGCGTGAATGTGAATGACACATCACCCATATCAGCCAGCACTTATACGTTACCTGTAACATTATACAGAATTAAATAGGATGGGATTTACGACAGTAGAAGTAATTAATACGTAGTTGTTTCTTGAATAAATTTATTTATTAAAAATACAAGAAACTGTAGCTTGCAGTAACATAAATGTACATAGGGGTCTATCGGATAGCCCACAGGTTCCTTTATATATAATTTTTGTCTTATTCACTTGAAATGTGACACCCTGTAGTTTTAGTAAAATTAATTCCACTAATAACAATAATATCGTACTTTTTTCAGTCAAGGTTTAATGAAAATCTTACAGCATTTTGTAAAAAGAAATGAAGCAAAAATATTAGTGCAATTAATTACTTACAAAATTGTTAAACCAGTGCATCTACCATGAGTTCGCGCAAGCTATTCTCGTTATAGTAAACTATCGGTAGCGCTGTTCGATCGCCGATAACGAGTGACAGGGATAGAGCTATAGTTTACTATGACCAGTCGTTCGTGTGAACTAATGTTAGATGGACTGGTCCCTCAATCCACACGTCTACTTGACATGTTCCAGTAAAAAATTTCTACTAAATAATCGAAAACAAAAAATGCGCATAGGTAATCAACCTAGCGGAGATAATCATTTTATACAGGCTGTTACAAAATTCTCTAATAATAATGTAGGCCGTCATTGTGCCCATACAATTGAACAAGTTTTCCCAAGAAACAGATTTTCATACTCGTACAAACAATAGTCCCGTGGGAGTCAATAAAACCTCGATTTTCTTTGAGATTTCGATTTATATTCTTTGGGGTAAGGACTCATACACACAAACGGCACTTTTCCCATTGCAGCCGGCGTCGCCACTAGTAGACTGTAGCCGTCGCCACACGACGGCGGCAGTCGTCAACGCGTCGACGACTGCCGCCGTCGTGTGGCAAGGTAACGTAGCGAGGACGTATAGCAACGGCTGCAGTTGACAACGTGCTGTTTGTGTGTATGAGCCCTAAGTTGCTCCGTTCTATGAGTACATATAAAAATAAATCAAGTAGTGACTACCTGACTACACAACGAAAAATAATGTAAACAATACAGGGTGTAAAGAAAAGCACGAATGAAATTTTGGCAAATGACTGTGTATCGATCATAGATTACAGGAAAATATAAAAATTTTTTTTTTTGAATTTTACTATTATTTAAAAAAATATTAAATTAGTAAATGCAAAGTGGAACACGTGTTAGATACTTTTTGAATATGAAAGTAAATAGAGAAATGAAATAAAATAATACTTATTTATGTTATTATTGTCGTTTAGGACCATTAGCTATTTTTTTCTCTAGAGAAACATAATAAAAACAGTCTAATTATTTTTATATTTTATTTCTCTATTTACTTTCATAATAAAATTTAATATTTCTTTAAATAATAGTAAAATTTCCAAAATATTTATTTTTACATTTTTCCTGTAATCTATGATCGATACTTAATCATTTCCCAAAATCTCATTCGTGCTTTTTTACACCCTGTATACAATGTTTTTCATTATACCTAAGATTGAAAAGGTAGATAACAAAATCAATACGCTCGAGATAAATTGACATACAATATAATTGCAATTGTCTGTATGTCAATGCTTTAAATTCAAGCTTGGCAACACTGTTATTGTACAAGGTACAGGTGACATAAGAGTGTCATAGCAACATAAAAAGTAATTATTCGTTTTTTTCACTTCGTATGCATAGTAATGCTGGTTAAAGAGTTAGAAGGTTTTGAAGTTGAATTTGGTTACGGAACCCTTAAAAAAGAAATCTTATTCCTCATCGGTTGCAAAAAAAATCAATCTGGGGAAAATCAAAAAATCACATCGGGCATCCTTTTACGTGGAGTGAATTTTGTAGTGAGCGGTTATTGCGCAATGCGTTTAGTAATAAAAATAATACAATACCGCACCCAATGCTGCATATGCTAACTTTGATTGTTTCGTTTCACTGTATTTGTTTTCAAAGGTGCTTGTGCTGTCCCTGTGCGCTAGATATCTTTTTTTCTTGAATAGTAAGTACTTATGTGAATTTTTTACGCCCCCTTATCGACACTCTAACCATACCGAACGGGTTACCCTTTAGATAATCCAAATAATCAAAGGTGTCCTGTCCTTTAAAACATTTTTTGCAGAAAAAAAATTATTCTTTGGGGTAAGGACTCATACACACAAACGGCACTTTTCCCATTGCAGCCGGGGCGTCGCCACTCGTAGACTGTAGCCGTCGCCACACGACGGCGGCAGTCGTCGACGCGTTGACGGCTGCCGCTTATGCGTCGACGGCCGCTGATGTGTCGACGGCTGCCGCCGACGTGTGGCAAGGTAACGTAGCGAGGACGTATAGCAACGGCTGCAGTTGACAACGTGCTGTTTGTGTGTATGAGCCCTAAGTTGCTCCGTTCTATGAGTACATATAAAAATAAACCAAGTAGTGACTACCTGACTACACAACGAAAAATAATGTAAACAATATACAACGTCTTTCATTATACCTAAGATTGAAAAGGTAGAAAACAAAAACAATACGCTCGAGATAAATTTGGAATTGGCATACAATATAATGGAAATTGTGTGTATGTCAATGCGTTAAATTAGTCTAATGTCCATCTGATGGTCACATAATATTTCAAGCTTGGCAACACTGTCATTGTACAAGGTACAGGTGACACAAGAGTGTCATAGCAACATAACAAGTAATTATTCGTTTTTTTCACTTCGTATGCATAGTAATGCTGGTTAAAGAGTTAGAAGGTTTTGAAGTTGAATTTGGCTACGGAACCCTTAAAAAAGAAATCTTATTCCTCATCGGTTGCAAAAAAAATCAATCTGGGGAAAATCAAAAAATCACATCGGGCATCCTTTTACGTGGAGTGAATTTTGTAGTGAGCGGTTATTGCGCAATGCGTTTAGTAATAAAAATAATACAATACCGCACCCAATGCTGCATATGCTAACTTTGATTGTTTCGTTTCACTGTATTTCAATTCGTTTGCAATTTCTTACAAAAGTGGCAAGTAAACATTTTAGATTAGTTCTAAATCAGTTAATAAGGTATTATTAACAGCTTGCGTGCGTCTATCAAATTTAGTTTTGATTTCATAAAAGCCTATTTGAATCACTGTCCATATATCTTCTGATGCACCTGGATAGTGAGCACCTAAAGCTTGATATATTTTGAAGACACAATCGATGGCAGTAATCAGTTTTTGGAAAACATAGAGTGTCATTGATAACGACATATACCTTATTAGTTTCTACAACTGAATTACCAACAAATATTACATAAGGTTGTAAAGTTTGTCCTAATTTCAAGAGATTTTCTCTCTTTAAAATCATATGATTTGTCACTTCGCCTTCATTTACAGCTTGTGCGATATAACTGTCGCAAACTTCTGCCCGAGATGGTTTCCACAATGGCTTGTTCTTCTTTTTACGGGCTGGGGAAAGATTTATCACGTAAGCCAGAAGCATCAATGCGACATTAGTAGAGGTCTCGGGGTCAGCGTCTGTAAATTAACAAGTAATAAATAATATATCTTGGAACCTAGTTCCTTACTAGCTTACTAGCTCTTGACTATCTACATACCATTTATTAGTCCAATTAAATCAGCAATCGCATTTTTTACAAGATTGTCTCTAGAATTGCTCAGTTTTTTGTGGGCGTATTTTATAATAATTTCTTTTTTAAGAGTTATATTCGAGAACAAGCCATTGTCTTTCCCCGGATAGAAATAGCGATAATCTTCCAGTAGCTGTAAAGACGGAATATAATTAGTAAATTCTTATCCTTAAACAATAACAATTCCTACATAGGTTCGCATTCTTAATGTGTATAATTTTTAACTCATTCAAGCCCCAACCTCCGACATGTATTGTAAGTTATTTTCGACAATCAGCTAGGATAAATAAAATGCCAATCTACGATATCTTTGCACTACAATCGTCTGCACCTACCACATAACATTGCACACTGTTTAAAAAGTATTATTGCAATAATACTTTTTGCAATGTATTGCAATAATACTTTTTACATTGTTATCTCATCCAAATGACATGACCGAAAATTATATAGGGTACGGTTCAAACAATTCAAATATTTCCGAAACCATACGCGGTACGGGGAGGGGTCCAAGGGGAGGGGCACGCGGGTTGCGGGTCCCGACATGATTCCCCGTGTTGCGTTGCACTCCGCGCGCGAAATACGCTAACAGAGGGACCTCTTGTTTTTAGACCACCAAAAGTAAGTATTTTTGATCGATTTTATCACAATATAAATCTATTATTAATTTACATATCGTATTGAGTGTTTGCATACGTAATTGTTGTACTTTGGAGATTATAATAAGCTGATTGATTTTTGTTTAGGTTATTTTGTTTTGTGTCTGTAAATGTTTGATTGTCAAAATAGGTACAGTTGTAACAATTTCTGTGGGGACGGTTGTAACATCCATTTTATAGTATTTTTTAATTGCAGATGCCCAGACAACGCATACGAAAGACTTCGAGAGGTAATAGCGACATGCTAACATTTTGTTAATTAGTTTCTTATACAAAAAGAAGAAATATCTTTAAAATAATTTAAGTTTAACGTGGTTTAACCAAAAATATTGTTGGTAATTTTTTCTTTAATATATTAATAAGAGATTATTTTTGTTAAGGTAGTCTGGTCAAGAATAGGAGAAAGATTAATTTTGTTGATTTGTTTTAGGTTTGCTCTAAAAAATACCTCCAAAGACTGTTTTAAATGTGACTTAAAGGTTGTGACATTAGTTAAAAACACATTATGGTATTTTTAAGTAATAATATTGATTTCTTTGCTAAAGCTGTGTATTATTTCTTAGTGTTACAACTGTCCCACATAACTATTACAACCGCCCCTAGTATGGGGACGATTGTAACAACAGCATGCTGTCGTTAAAACAATTAATCACTGCCAAACTGTTTTACTTGGCCAACTTGTTTTGATATTAGTTTACGACCAAATGTCTAAGCTTTCATAACAAACACTTTAACTTTTTCTGTTTCTATGGAAAACTAAAAATCGCTCTAATTTAGTTTAAAAAGCGGTTTTCCGAAAATGTTCTCAACTAACTTTTTAGACCTATTTATTCTACATATAAGCCGTAGGGTATAAACGCTCTTAATAAAAATAACTATCAATTTCAAGGAACTTCAAGGGTCTCTAGTAACTACTGACGAAAGTGTAAAACTGGCCATGTCCTTTGTATTTTAGATATAGATTCCAAAGTATTATTGGGGTATTCTGC
Organism: Oegoconia quadripuncta; assembly: GCA_949316235.1. Taxonomy (NCBI): domain Eukaryota; kingdom Metazoa; phylum Arthropoda; class Insecta; order Lepidoptera; family Autostichidae; genus Oegoconia; species Oegoconia quadripuncta. Next base: position 1,370,520 of record OX438758.1, read on the forward strand.
GGATGCAGGCCGTTTTCGACCGGTCGTTATGGAAGACAATGGGGGAGGCCTATGTTCAGCAGTGGACGTCCTATGGCTGATATAAGGACGATGATGATTCTGCAACACCCTGTATAATGTGAAGCTGAGCTTTATTGTCACCCTGAATAAATAATTCCAACACAAATGCTTACGAGGTTATATCCTTGTGGCTGCTTTAAAGCAGGATAATCCTTAAAATAATCTTCTATTAGGCCTTCGCCCTTAGAAATATTTTTCAATCTTGTATGTGTAGTATTTCTCCACTTTTCTTCAACGGTTTGCCATGGGTCAACGTTGTTACGTAACCACAACAAACTCTCTTCTTGTAAATCTTCGTTAACTAATTGGAAAAAAATACATTGACTATTATTATAGACTATATTTAGTCACTTAATAAATTAATGAAATAATATTTATTTCAATGATCCAGCTTATTACTTATATACTAGAGTTTGTGTTCTCCAGTTGCCTGTGCTAGAATTAGAAGGGCCCACTATACATTATAATGTGACGAAATTACTTAGTACCTTTGTATAATAAAGAAAAATGAATAAGTTTGTGCGTGCGTCCGTGAGTGAGTGAGTGTGTGAGTGTGTGTGTGTGTGTGTGTGTGTGTGTGTGTGTGTGTGTGCGTGTGTGCGTGTGTGCGTGTGTGTGTGCGTGTGTGTGTGCGCGTGTGTGTGCGCGTGTGTGTGTGCGTGTGTGTGTGCGTGTGTGTGTGCGCGTGTGCGTGTGCGTGTGTGTGTGAGTGTGAGTTACGTGTGTATGACACACAGCTGGTTAAACCCAGGTGTATCCTACTTGCCTTCAGTTAGAACTAGGTGTAGCCGCTCACCGGTGGTTCAAATTAGATGTCATCATCATCATCAGTCCATAAATATCCCACTGCAAGGATATAAATCTTCCCTCATACATAATAAGGGAGTATGGGCCATAGTCCGCCACGCTGGCCCAGTGCGAGTACCTATTAGGATAGTATAGCATAGTATAGTATAGTGTAGTATGTAAAGTATAGTATAATATAGTATAGTGTAGTGTGGTGTGGTGTAGTGTAGTGCAGTGTGGTGTGGTGTGGTGTGGTGTGGTAGTTCTAGCCGGTGTGACGAAGGCTAAGCCTAGTTCTAACCGAAGGTAAGTAGGATACATCTAGGTCTAGCTTAGCCGAAACATATACATTAGAAAAATATAATGTTATGTAATTGTAGAAAATAGGAAATAACGACTTAAGTATAGCAATACTAATTATTATTTCCTATCTTCTAAGAAGGATAAAAAGAACATCTACCTTCGTTTTGAGCAACGTCTTCCGCAGCGTCTTCCGACACCAAAGAAGACAAAGTTGCAGTTGAAGAAACTGTCGAAATTGATGAGGAGCGGCTTCGTCTCGGTAAACAACCGCTTTCTCGCAGCTTTCTACGTCTGTTAATATACGATTCATACAGTTTCCCACTCGCGTTTTTTTAGCGGTACCCGTTGATGTAGCGGCTACGTATGCCGAGAAGTAAACTAATACATTTTCTTTTGTAAACACCTCGCATACATCTGTAGCCAAGCGGTAGAATTCTTGAGTACTTATGCTTTTAGCAGGATCTTGTTCAAGTTCGTTATGTATTATTAACTGACTTAATTTCCTCCTTGAGCCCTCTTTTAATAAACCTCCACCGATTCGACCTTCACGCAAAATAGCGCGTCCATCTAAACTTGCCTAAAAATAACAAAACTAGTTAGTAATAATAAATTCATACCATCTATGTCTAAATACTATACTACAGAAGCTTTGTACCTACATTTTTATGCTTGGAAATCACCCCTGCAAGCGAGTTTCTCGTTGTCTCGCCCTTCGATTTAAAATGTGCGAGGTAAACTTCACATAGTGGTAGTAATAGAGGTCACAGCTATGAACTCGCTCATTGAGGTGATCTCAAGTCCAAATGTCCCGCTGAACACGTAATTTGAGGACAATACAGTCACACGTTAAAGTGGAAAATATTTTATTCTCATCTTGCAATAACGTATAACTCCGTTGCCTTCTATAGTCCGTTCGTTATAGCTTGGTGATTTTGACAGATGGGACTGGCAATAGAATGTAAATGCTTAAATGCCAAAATTTCAAAACAATAGTCCTTACATTTATTTAGGGTGGCTTGCACCATGTCACTAAATAATACTTAAATACAATTTAAATTTACGTTTAAGTCGCTATTTTTTTTTCGTTATTCGCTACCGCCGAATAACAATCGCATGAAAATCAATATAATTTAATTTCGAAAGTTATTGATCTCTCAAGAGTCTTCTGATTTATTTCAAATGTATACATCTATTATTGACGTAAAAGAGCAACCTTTGAGTTGAGTTTTATGGGATTCTTCTGGAAGAAGACCTATTTCCTCATTTAGTCTACGTGTTTATTAAGTTGTACATGCTTTGTGTAATGAAAAAGTACACATTTACTTATTACTTACTCATTTCATGATTATTAGATTCGTATTTAATAGTATCTTACTAATAATACAGGAACTAATAACATACTAGCTACATACTAGTAATGTGTGAAAATTGATGTGTCAATCACTAAAGTGAACTGTCAAAATCACCATCCTATGTTGAACGGACTATAATCGGTAACCTATCATACTTTCGAAACTTGCTTGCTCGAAAACAATAATATGGGAAACGTTTTCGAACAATTAAAATTCGAAAAAATAAAATTCGCATTCGTGATAGGTAACCCTTCTAATCGCGCGTAAAACGGGTCACCTGGACTCAGTTTTAAGCTACCGTACGTAGGAGGGCTAGCGCGTCCTACTCTATAATCTACGTCCCCAACCTACAAAGCTTCTAACTCTATACCAGTCATTGCGGGTGCAAAAACGTTGGGCCAAAGAATATAAATAAAGAAAAATTCGGAACACCAACCTGGCCTCATACCTAGTGTACTATGAGATCCAGGTAACGACTTCTGGGGGGATTACCCAGAACACCCAGATCCGAGAAAATTTTTAAAAGTAAGTTTTCTAGATTGACCCGACCAGAAATTGAACCTTTTTGTGGCAACCGCAGTCCTAAGCCAACACCATGGAGGTGGTCAATAAATGGTGTTACATATGCAAATAATAATTTGTGGTGGAAATGATTACAAGGGATAACTGAATAACCTATACCTTTATCCCAACACAGTGCAAGCGGAAGCGCTGGAAAAACTAGTGTAGGTAAACATAAAAGCGTCAATCATTGAATGATTTGTTATTTACGAGTACATGTATTGTATTTTTAGTTAGCTTCATCAAAATTTAAAAAAGGCAAGAAGTGAACCATGTAATTATGCTCTTCCTTGAAAGATTACTTTCAATTGTTCTTGCACCCGCGATAACGAAAGTCTAAAAGATACTAAAAAAATAAAAAAGTTACATTTAAAATTTTGAAAACCTGTAACAGTAAGAAACGCAATCATTAGAAAAGCGGATAATACTTGTGTGCTTTTTAGGATCGGGTAGTGGTAGGGTAGGGGTGTTTTTTGGAAAAATTTAGTAAATAAAAAATGAAAAATAATTACAAAGTGGAACACGTGTTTATTATGAAAGTAAATAAAGAAATTGGATAAAAAATACTTAATCATGTTTTTATTTTCATTTAAAATTATTAGATTTATTTCTCTAGAGAAATGAAATAAAAACATTACTATAAGTATTTTTAACTTTACTTCTGTACCAACTTTCATAGTAAAACATATCTAACACATGTTCATTTGTTGTTTGTAATTTTTTATTTTAGTAAAATTTTCAAAAACCTTTTTATATTTTTCCTGTAATCTACGATCGATACTTAATCATTTTCCAAAATTTCATTCGTGCTTTTTTTACACCCTGTATAGTGAAGCAGTGTTAATTTGTGGTCTTTTTCCAATGGACACAACTTGTGTTAAGTAATAAATGAATGTCAATGGACTCATTTCTTAGATATATTTTCCATTTAGAACTTTAAGCTAATTTAAATTACTTATTAGTCAGTATAATATGTATAGGATAGATTGTAATTTTTAAATCGTGTTATAATAGTACATAGGTAAGAATTAAATGTATTTTTAAGTGTCGCTAAATGGATCAAATAAAGTTTTCTTATTCTTATTCTTAATATTTAGGTATTCTAATTGAGGAAAAAGAAATAGTTATTAAATTAACTTACGGCATTGTTTTCCTGTTGTGAGTCAGGTATATCTACTAATTCTAATGTTTGCTTTCTTGAAACAACTGCATTTTCAGCATTTGTAGTCGATCCAGATTCTTCCGATACCGATTTTGACCCAGATAGAGTATAATCATCAACATACTGAAAAAAGTAAAAATTATCAGAGTAAAATATGGACCAACATCAATTTCTAATCTACTTGCAATATTATGATAAACATTTTTTATTTTTTAACATGACACTTGTTTTATCACATTTTGAGATCAATATCACATAATAGGCATGTAACCAGGGTTTCACAAGTAGGTACTATAGTATTATGTATAGATTAATAAATTATATTATTGTCAGTGGAATTTCATAAGGTAGGTACTTACTGTTACAGAAAGACCAGGAATATTTCTTATTATCTTTTGCTCATCTATAAACTTTTTGAACTTTATCCGTGGGCCTATTTTTGGAAACAGCTGTACGAGCTCGTTTTCTTGCAGAAGAAAAACAGTTTCAAAATCAATTTCCTGCTCTGAAAATATAAAAATAATTTAGGTACTGTCTGACACAAAGTTTAAATTATTTGTAAAATATAAATTAATTGATCGAGCTTACTACCCACCAAGTGAAGAATTTAGAACTATTAATTAGATCTCTCTCACCGACCGGCCTGCCGCTGTAGCAATTAGGGCAAATCCTCCCATGATAAGTGATGCAAATCGCGCCTTGGGAGAGGCTATGTCTAACAGTGAATTTATTGGGCTGTATGCTACAGATGTATGAATAATTAGTAGTTCTACCTAACACTATTTACATTGCGAAATTATATAATAAGGTAAGGGATGTAAATAGGGACTTTGAAAATAAGTTTGATAATTTTTTATTATAAAGGTATGACGAATGAGCAAGCCGCTCACCTTATGGTAAGTAATGACGGCTGCCCATGACACCTGCAATGTGCCAGAGATAATGTCAATGCAATCAACTTCAAATACAGTGGTTAGTGGTTACAGATGCATTGTCACCCTGAGATCTCAAACTTATGCCTGATTGCCTGATATTTCGCTGGCTCACTTACCTTCACAACGGAACACAAAAATTTTTGCATTAATGCATGGCGTCAGAAATAGAGTGTGATACCCATCCAGCCGTCCTCCAGGCAAGAGGCCTACTGCCTGGTAAATAACATGAAAAGGAAGTTATAGTTTCGCTAACTAATTTCCAAAGTCCCTAATACCTATTTACGTACCTTTGAAAACCTGAATGAAATCTGAACAGCCAATTTCTTTGAGGAAATTATAAATTTCGTCCCATCATAAATACTGGCTGCAGCCCTGGAGCCTTACCTGGTTATAGAACAATATTCGGTCAGAGTGTCGATAAGGGGGCGTAAAAAATTCACACAGAAGTAGGTACTTACCATTCAAGAAAAAAAGATCACTGGGACAGCAAAACACCTTTGACTGACAAACAAATACAATACAGTGAAACGAAACAAACAATCAAAGTGTTAGCATTGGGTGCGTGCGGTATTATAGTATTATTTTTATTACTAATTAGCGCAATAACCGCTCACTAAAAAAATTCACTCCATGTTAAATTCTCTGTCTACGACGTAAAAGGATGCCCGATGGTGTTGCCAACCCACGACAAGTTTTCCCCCAATATATTTTCAAAATTCCCCTAAAAACGCCTAGTTATAAATTTTTCAATGGCCTCGATTCTAGAAAGGCCTGTCTAATAAATAAATATGAAAAGAAGGGTTTATACGTACTTAATATGTAGAAATTGACAGCCACTGCTCACATTATGAACGATAAAAATCATTACCTATGTTACTCTAATGAATTCCCTCAAGATTTCGCCAGTATGCTAAGGTGGCAACACTACACGGCGTCACTTGTTCCGTCCGACCAATCGCATCTCATCGTTTTCAACCGGCTACGTATACTGTAACCGCATACGTACGGTATGTAGGTAGCATACTTTTCGTACCAATAGCGATCGTCGGCCTCTTTCTTTCATTTAACCGCATACGGATCATGTAGCCGAATATTTACCTGAATGCATCGACAACGGGTATTATCACCAAAATCGTTAGCCGAACCCACCTGTCTGTAGTCCGTTAGACTAGGCAATTGCGCCGCAATTTCTTTTATTAAAGCTTTTACCGATTGTCTTGAAATTTGAAATGAAAAGCTTGTCATAAAATGAATAGGTAGGTATAATTTTAACACAAAGTTATACCCAGATTAAGTACTTAATTTTAGACGGGTATGTTTGATAACAGTACCTAGATCTTTTCAATAACCTGAATACGCATGATACCTAGACCGACGAAATGTGGACAGACACGGCAGTGAGTCAGGCCAAGTTCTAATAAATTCGACGCGTCTCGACGCATATACACAAACCCCAAATTTATGCAGAGACTTGATATTGATATCATATGGCTCATGGATCGATAAGCTAGTTTACTGTAATAGTACCTAACTGACTCAGTGACTGGATTTTGTTATTTTCATATCTAACTTCTCCTCTTTTTGAACTCAAACCTAAAAACTCGGCTTCGACCTTCGGTGCGCAGACTGTGCCTACGGCACGATCACACTCAATATGCTGGGTGAAAGGTGTGATTGCACACAACGATAAGCGAAAAGAAATTTTGCTGTAGCCCTTAAAATGTCCGAGATACGGGCGTTTTAATTTTTCGAGTGAAATCCAGAAGTACCGAGAGAAGGGAATCATACAGCGGAGTGGACAGCTGGCCAAATTCCATGAACGACGAGCCGAAACACGGTGTCGTTCCGACTTGCGGTTGGGGCCCAATCGGCGTTCGAAATCGTTCACGGCCGCCATTTTGAAAAATTTGAAATAAATATGCCTGGGCTTTGGTGCATCGCTGAAAGAAAATTCTTTCAGTTCTGACTTCGTCTCGGAAAGCTCTATCCAAATCGTCAACTCCGAAGATGCCCCCCCCCTCCGACTCTTCCCTAAAAAGGCAACTTTCTCAAAAGTTGTCCGATCTTGTGGAAATTTTAAAAACTCGTGACGAATGATCAAAAATATGGATGTCGTCAATTGTAACGCGATCCGGCGACGTTCAACATAGTTGTAACCGATTTACCGTCGATATTGACTTAAAAAAAAAATTAAATACCTCAGTCAAATCTCATTTGATTTCGATGAAATTTTAAATTTCGGTACGTCCAGACCCCATCTACTGTTCCTGAAAATGGGTACCCGATCGGTTGAAAAACTAAAAAGTTATTGTAATTTAACCAACTTCGATTTTCACTATCCCTGTCTACACATGCGGCCTACCCGAGCATTGGTCACAAAATCACGAAATCGATTTTTTTATACACTTGTTTGTCATTATCTCGAAAACGGTTAGAGATAGAAGAAAATTAACACCATTTTTGGATTTCCGACTTCCTATGGAAGTCGACAAATCATGCCACACCAATGTAATTTTTTTTTCCCCTCCCCGCCCCCTCTAAAGATTGAGATGACAAATCACCGATGGCATATTATTTTCAAATACACGCTTGTAAAGAGCTCATAAAGGTATAAAGAATAGACTAACAAAACTTGAACTCGAACCTAAAAACTCGGCTTTGACCTTCGGTGCGCAGACTGTGCCTACGGCACGATCACACGCAATATTCTGGGTGAAAGGTCTGATTGCACACAACGATGAGCGAAAAGAAATTTTGCTGTAGCCCTTCAAATGTCAGAGATACGGGCGTTTTAATATTTCGAGTGAAATCCAGAAGTACCGAGAGAAGGGAATCATGCAGCGGAGTGGACAGCTGGCCAAATTCCATGAACGACGAGTCGAAACACGGTGTCGTTCCGACTTGCGGTTGGGGCCCAATCGGCGTTCGAAATCGTTCACGGCCGCCATTTTGAAAAATTTGAAATAAATATGCCTGGGCTTTGGTGCATCGCTGAAAGAAAATTCTTTCAGTTCTGACTTCGTCTCGGAAAGCTCTATCCAAATCGTCAACTCCGAAGATGCCCCCCCTCCGACTCTTCCCTAAAAAGGCAACTTTCTCAAAAGTTGTCCGATCTTGTGGAAATTTTAAAAACTCGTGACGAATGATCAAAAATATGGATGTCGTCAATTGTAACGCGATCCGGCGACGTTCAACATAGTTGTAACCGATTTACCGTCGATATTGACTTAAAAAAAAAATTAAATACCTCAGTCAAATCTCATTTGATTTCGATGAAATTTTAAATTTCGGTACGTCCAGACCCCATCTACTGTTCCTGAAAATGGGTACCCGATCGGTTGAAAAACTAAAAAGTTATTGTAATTTAACCAACTTCGATTTTCACTATCCCTGTCTACACATGCGGCCTACCCGAGCATTGGTCACAAAATCACGAAATCGATTTTTTTATACACTTGTTTGTCATTATCTCGAAAACGGTTAGAGATAGAAGAAAATTAACACCATTTTTGGATTTTCGACTTCCTGTGGAAGTCGACAAATCATGCCACACCAATGTAATTTTTTTTTACCCTCCCCGCCCCCTCTAAAGATTGAGATAACAAATCACCGATGGCATATTATTTTCAAATACACGCTTGTAAAGAGCTCATAAAGGTATAAAGAATAGACTAACAAAACTTGAACTCGAACCTAAAAACTCGGCTTTGACCTTCGGTGCGCAGACTGTGCCTACGGCACGATCACACGCAATATTCTGGGTGAAAGGTCTGATTGTACACAACGATGAGCGAAAAGAAATTTTACTGTAGCCCTTCAAATGTCAGAGATACGGGCGTTTTAATATTTCGAGTGAAATCCAGAAGTACCGAGAGAAGGGAATCATGCAGCGGAGTGGACAGCTGGCCAAATTCCATGAACGACGAGCCGAAACACGGTGTCGTTCCGACTTGCGGTTGGGGCTCAATCGGCGTTCGTAATCGTTCACGGCCGCCATTTTGAAAAATTTGAAATAAATATGCCTGGGCTTTGGTGCATCGCTGAAAGAAAATTCTTTCAGTTCTGACTTCGTCTCGGAAAGCTCTATCCAAATCGTCAACTCCGAAGATGCCCCCCCTCCGACTCTTCCCTAAAAAGGCAACTTTTTCAAAAGTTGTCCGATCTTGTGGAAATTTTAAAAACTCGTGACGAATGATCAAAAATATGGATGTCGTCAATTGTAACGCGATCCGGCGACGTTCAACATAGTTGTAACCGATTTACCGTCGATATTGACTTAAAAAAAAAATTAAATACCTCAGTCAAATCTCATTTGATTTCGATGAAATTTTAAATTTCGGTACGTCCAGACCCCATTACTGTTCCTGAAAATGGGTACCCGATCGGTTGAAAAACTAAAAAGTTATTGTAATTTAACCAACTTCGATTTTCACTATTCCTGTCTACACATGCGATCTACCCGAGCATTGGTCACAAAATCACGAAATCGATTTTTTTATATACTTCAATCAATCAATCAATCAAGTACACTTTATTGCACAAAATTCTACAATACACTTCTTAATATAGCTTCAAAAAAAAAAAAAAATTATAATTGTACAACCAGGCGGTCTTATCGCTATTAAGCGATTTCTACCAGACAACCTTTGGGTAGAGGGAAAAAAAGTAGAACGGGAAAAAAGCAAGTAGGTTTGTGCACCAATAATTTAAAAAAATATATATATAAAATAATAGATACCAAACAATAGATATAAACATACATACATTAGATATGAACATCAACTTACATGCAATGATAGTGTAAAATATACCTACATATATAGTGATAAATTATCATACATACATATACAATATATGTGACACCAAACACAGAAAATAATGGATGGCAACAGTCAAGACGCTAGAAAATGTGCCTTGACTTGTGCTCTAAAAGTAAATGATGATTGTGCACGACGTATAGACTCGGGAAGAGCGTTCCATAAACGGATTGCTTGCAGAGTATAAGATTTGCTATAGTAATTGGACGTATTGGGGGGAACATAAAGCCGAAGGTTATCGGACGAACGAAGGGGGAGACTGTGTGTGGAAGAAAGAAATAGGAAGCGTTGTTTTAAATACATAGGAGTCTCCGGGTTAAACAGAACGGAGTAGAGGAGTGAAAGAAAGTGGAGATTTCTGCGTTGACATACAGAAAGCCATTTCAGCTGGTTTCGATAAGAAGATACGTGGTCATATTTACGTAGGCCATAGATGAACCGAATAGCCAGGTTTTGTAGTCGCTCAAGCTTGTTAGTCAGCTCAACAGTTAAATCTGGATAACAACAGTCAGCGTAGTCTAATATCGGTAGAAGAAGAGCTTGTGCTAACGTTATTTTGTCGTTACGTTAACGTTGTATACTTGTTTGTCATTATCTCGAAAACGGTTAGAGATAGAAGAAAATTAACACCATTTTTGGATTTTCGACTTCCTATGGAAGTCGAGAAATCATGCCACACCAATGTAATTTTTTTTTCCCCTCCCCGCCCCCTCTAAAGATTGAGATGACAAATCACCGATGGCATATTATTTTCAAATACACGCTTGTAAAGAGCTCATAAAGGTATAAATAATAAGCCGCCAAAATCTTCCGTAAAGCACTGCCATCTTACTGAAGAATGACTTGACTTGACTGCACTTGACGAAACTGACTGACCCCGATTTGACTGTGACTTTATTAAAGACTACTATAAAAAAAGACTAAACTTGGTTTCGACCATTTGAACGAAGGGGATAAATAAGGGCTTGTACCCTTTGCCTTCAAATAACCAAAAAAAAAAAACAGGTCCTTGTGCTAGCTATTTTGGGATGCCTTAGTTCGCAACCTGTTCTTTGCGGCTTGAATTACACACCCCGAAGTTCGCGACCAAAATTACGCATCCCGTTAGTTCGTGTCATTCTAGCTGCATAGTTTTGGCTGTGAAATTCGCCATATAAAGTGAAAGTGAGCGATTCTGAGGTTGTACACTTATCCGAAAGAACCTTTAAATATGTCGCATAGAATAGATGAGCGAATTGTAGTCATGCATGAATTTACCTTTCGATTTCGCTCAGTGAGAAATTTACTTTCTGAAATACCTATATCCTTGGTTGAAAGTAATTTAAAAAGTAAGCGTGTAAGTACTGTGTTTTTCATTTAGCAGTTGTTTATATATATTATGTAGATTATATAAACATACCTATCAATTCACAAGAAAATATACTTATTTGTACTTTGATTTTTTTGCAGAAACCATGGGATATCTCCATTGCATGAATTGCATTGCATGTTATTGACACTCAGATTTTATGCATTGGGCACAATGATTGTTTTGGTTGCTGACTTTGTGGGGTTATCAACATCATCAGCCGGGCGTATTGTATCTGATGTCTCATCTGCTCCAGCCAAGCTGTACCCATATTACATTTATATGTATAATGTAGCCATACTCAGCACGATTTTTATATTCAACTCCCAAGGGCCCAATTCCCAGGAGCTATGAGTGCAATTTATGGAAGTCATTTTCGTGCGATCACCAAGAATATCATAGTTATAGTTTGGATTTGATAATAAGTACTCTGATATGCTCACCACAAGATTGTTCTAATTCGTACATTCTAATATTGCTGAAGAGAAATAGAATAGGTTATTTCTCCATGAACATGAACTCTGTTATATCCAATTTCATGAAGACAGCAATTTTATAATGAAGCTCATGTATGAACACGAAATACCATTGAAAGGTAGGTAATGGAATATTACTAGGTACAATATGCAGTATCTTTGGCAACGGAATAGGCCATCCGTTCATTAACAATAGTTTCTCAAATATATAACATAAAAATCTGAAAGAAATTAGGATAGTAGCACTTTATAGCCAAAGGGGGGCATGCATGTTACATGGCACGGAACCCTACGTTGATGCTTGTCTGACACGCAGTTGGTCATGTTTTGTTTACAAATGAGGGCCTGTGTACTTAATTCTGTGGCTGCCTATACAAATATCTCTATTTTGCAGGTCTTTTGGTGTGTGGAAAAGATGTTTCCGTGTAATTAATTTGAAACGTTTATCATGGAGTAACACACAGTCTGTAATAATAGCTATCTATAACTACATGAAATTTGTAGACAGATGAATATAGAAGACGTAGAGCTGGAGGTAGATGTGCCTTTATGTGAAACTGTCCGAATGCTCACTAATGAACCCAGTGAAGATAACATTGAAGACGTGATAAATCATTACTTTGCCAGGTATGTTGTTTGACTCGGAGTAACTAGAATTTCTTATTACTCCGAGTTGTTTGATCTTGTGTATAAAATATCTCTATTATACTCTTATTCTACCTAAATTGTTGTTTATGTATTTTTAAATTGTTTCAGATTGGAATGAATTTCTTAAGGGTTGAAGAATAAGACATTTCTTTACTTTATTTTTAACACGCTTTTATTAGCTTCACTTGTAACTAACTAACAATGTAATAAAAATCTTGGAAGTCAATTTTAACCTACTTCTAATTGTCGTATCAAATCGAAATGAAACTTTGTATGTTTAGGAAGTTCGGATGACAATACTGTAATTTGGGTTCTTGGAGCTGATCTGATGATGGACCCAGGCGGTGGATGAGGGAACTCTTCAGTGGCTACTAGTAGACCCCTCGAGTTTGAGCTCATATGATTTGAGTTAACGACTTCAATAGACTGGGCTTGGTGTCGAAGGTCTGATGATGGAGCCAGGAGATGGATAGCGGAACTCTTCAGTGTCTACTAGTAAACCTCTCGAGTTTGGGCTCATATGATTTGTTTAGACGATAAAAATATATCACAATAAAATCGGGTTTTATTGCATTAATCCAGTTTTCCTAGCCCAATTTTAAATTAATTAAGTCTATTCATATCTCAGCAACTACTAACGCTATCGACTTGAAATTTGGAATAGTAGGTATTCAAATTCATATCTCAGCAACTACTAACGCTATCGTCTTGAAATTTGGAATAGTATTAAATAATATTTGTCCAAAGCTATTAAAAATTAAAATGATTAAAAAGGGGGACGAAATGGAGGGTGAAAATTTTAAAATAAAGCTATCGGGCCAAGTTACATATCAAATGAAAGGACTTCATTTGCACATCTTAAAACAGGTTTAACTTTTTTCTAAGCCGCTTAGTTTTTGATATAAATAGAAAAAAGCACAAAAATACCGTTTCCCGCCGTAATTAGGGTTGATAGAGGTTTTCCTAAATATTACAGTTACATCTGTACGTAACTATGATGCATCATGCCATAATGAGCCGGTCACATTACGTCAAGTACACATACGTGTGTTACATCTGTACGTAACTATGACGCATCATGCCATAATGAGCCGGTCACATTACGTCAAGTACACATACGAGTGTTACATCTGTACGTAATTATGATGCATCATGCCATAATGAGCCGGTCACATTACGTCAAGTACACATACGAGTGTTACATGTGTACGTAACTATGATGCATCATGCCATAATGAGCCGGTCACATTACGTCAAGTAAACATACGAGTGTTACATCTGTACATAACTATGATGCATCATGCCATAATGAGCCGGTCACATTACGTCAAGTACACATACGTGTGTTACATCTGTACGCAACTATGATGCATCATGCTATAATGAGCTGGTCACATTACGTCATGTACACATGCGTGTGTTACATCTGTACGTAACTGTGATGCATCATGCCATAATGAGCCGGTCACATTACGTCAAGTATATGTATACTTGACATATATGTATACTTTACACACGTACATACGTGTGTTACATCTGTACGTAACTATGATGCATCATGCCATAATGAGCCGGTCACATTACGTCAAGCACACATACGTGTTACATCTGTATGTAACTATGATGCATCATGCCATAATGAGCCGGTCACATTACGTCAAGTACACATACGTGTGTTACATCTGTACGCAACTATGATGCATCATGCTATAATGAGCTGGTCACATTACGTCATGTACACATGCGTGTGTTACATCTGTACGTAACTGTGATGCATCATGCCATAATGAGCCGGTCACATTACGTCAAGTATATGTATACTTGACGTAATGTGACCGGCTCATTATGGCATGATGCATCATAGTTACGTACAGATGTAACACACGTACATACGTGTGTTACACACGTACATACGTGTGTTACATCTGTACGTAACTATGATGCATCATGCCATAATGAGCCGGTCACATTCCGTCAAGTACTCATTCGTGTGTTACATCTGTACGCAACTATGATGCATCATGCTATAATGAGCTGGTCACATTACGTCATGTACACATACGTGTGTTACATCTGTACGTAACTATGATGCATCATGCCATAATGAGCAGGTCACATTACGTCAAGTATACATACGTATGTTACATCTGTACGTAACTATGATGCATCATGCCATAATGACCCGGTCACATTACGTCAAGTACACATACGTGTGTTACATCTGTACGTAACTGTGATGCATCATGCCATAATGAGCCGGTCACATTACGTCAAGTATACATACGTATGTTACATCTGTACGTAACTATGATGCATCATGCCATAATAAGCCGGTCATATTACGTCAAGTACACATACGTGTGTTACATCTGTATGTAACTATGATGCATCATGCCATAATGAGCCGGTCACATTACGTCAAGTACACATACGTGTGTTACATCTGTACGTAACTATGATGCATCATACCATAATGAGCCGGTCACATTACATCTAGTACACATACGAGTGTTACATCTGCACGTAACTTTGATGCATCATGCCATAATGAGCCGGTTACATTACATCAAGTACACATACGAGTGTTACATCTGGACGTAACTAATGCATCATGCCATAATGAGCCGGTCACATTCCGTCAAGTACTCATTCGTGTGTTACATCTGTACGCAACTATGATGCATCATGCTATAATGAGCTGGTCACATTACGTCATGTACACATACGTGTGTTACATCTGTACGTAACTATGATGCATCATGCCATAATGAGCAGGTCACATTACGTCAAGTATACATACGTATGTTACATCTGTACGTAACTATGATGCATCATGCCATACTGAGCCGGTCACATTACGTCAAGTACACATACGAGTGTCACATCTGTACGTAACTATGATGCATCATGCCATAATGAGCCGGTCACATTCCGTCAAGTACTCATTCGTGTGTTACATCTGTACGTAACTATGATGCATCATGCCAGAATGAGCCGGTCACATTACGTCAAGTATACATACGTGGGTTAAATCTGTACGTAACTATGATGCATAATGAGCCGGTCACATTAAGTCAAATAAACATACGAGTGTTACATCTGTACGTAACTATGACGCATCATGCCATAATGAGCCGGTCACATTACGTCAAGTACACATACGAGTGTTACATCTGTACGTAACTATGATGCATCATGCCATAATGAGCCGGTCACATTACATCAAGTACACATACGTGTGTTACATCTGTACGTAACTATGATGCATCATGCTATAATGAGCTGGTCACATTATGTCAAGTACACATACGTGTGTTACATCTGTACGTAACTGTGATGCATGATGCCATAATGAGCCGGTCACATTACGTCAAGTACACATACGTCTGTTACATCTGTACGTAACTGTGATACATCATGCCATAATGAGCCGGTCACATTACGTCAAGTATACATACGTGTGTTACATCTGTACGTAACTATGATGCATCATGCCATAATGAGCCGGTCACATTACGTCAAATACACATACGAGTGTTACATCTGGACGTAACTATGATGCATCATGCCATAATGAGCCGGTCTACACTACGTTATATGTAGTTACATCTGTAAGGAAATATGATGCATCATGCTGTAATGAGCCGGTCACATTACGTTAATTTAGCAAGACCAGTACATATACGTGTATTGCATCTGTAAGTAAGTATGATGCATCATGCTGTAACGAGCCGGTAACGTTACGTAACCTCTGAAAGACCGGCACATACGTATTTAACACTAGTATATGAGTATGATACATCAAGATGTTATGCGCCGGTCACATTGCAATAACTTTGAGCGACCAGTACACATAATGTATGTTGCATCAGTAAGTAAATATGATGTATCATGTTGTTATGAGTCGGTTACATAACAATAATTTATAAATAACAGTACATACGTAGGTCACACTAATAGGTTAGTAAGTATGATACATCATGATGTAATAGACCGGTCACATTACGATAACTTTAAAAGACCCAGTACCATATGATATCACATCATGTCGTAATGAGCGAGCAACACTGCATTTCCTGCGAAATAACATTAAATATTAAGTAAATATGATGCAAAGGACTAATAACTATTTTAATCTAACGTGGTGGTACAGTCGACCGCAGCTCAAGCGTAACATTTTAGTTCGAGTTTAAACCTTAGCGCCGTATAATAAGAGTCACCTGTGTTACACTTGACGTGCTGTCGACTGTACTATAATGCGCGCCATCTTTACCTTTTACGAAGAAGTCGGGGTAGCTCCGTTTTTTCGTGACACACCACCAGTATACATAAGCAGACTCATTATCTTGTTAACTTATACGTAATTCTTGGTGAAATAACATTACATACTAATCTCACGTGGAGATACGTATAACGTAGCGTCATCATTGTGTACGTGCTAATCAAGCTAGCTCCGTTCTTTCATGTTGCTACACTATTATTAATGATGCAGCGTCTTTGTACTTGCCTTACTGAAAGCCCATTAAGAAGAAAGATGGCACATATAAACGAATCAGTACACGGCAGCATTATTAATTGAGTAGCGCCTAAATTACAGATGCAGGCTACGTAATATGTAATAAGTTGCCTATACATGCGTAAGTAGCAAACCGGAAGCTACGTGTACGTAGCTTTTTTCTCTCAGTGTGGCTTCGGACTAAGCTCATATACATGAATACTCCCGAATTAGTAGACGGAGAAGACTTCAGTACAGGGACAATCAGAAACGGAAGTTGGAGAAGCATTCCTACGGCAGGAGTAGACGAATTAATGACACCGCTATCTTCTAACAACTATTCACGAAATGCAAAAGATCTGCGCGATAGATATGCTGACTATTTTGTCGGGAAAAGTTTCATGGCAAGATAGAATGATTGCGTAAATATTGTATGTTTATTTAAGTAATATTATAAAAATGGCTCTGTTCACGATTTACCTATTATAATTTATAATATGCGAACAAGAATAACTATTTAATAAATAATAATAAGACTTACCATGTTATCTTTACTGTTTCTTCCTTCTATCACTGGCTTTAAAAAGCGGTCAGCTACAGAAAACCAAATTAATTGAGGTCTGTATATATCATCCTCTCCCGCGCCACTCTTCTTTGACTTTGCTACCTTACTGGCCTCTCTTTTATACGTGGTTCGTATATTTTTTATCTTCAATTTAAGCTCTTCAACTGTTATGGACAAACGCATTTCTTGAATAATAGATTTAAGAGCCGCTAAACGTACATTATTGTTCCTGTAATCTTGTTCTCTTGGGTTCCATAAGCATGGATGCATTTCATAGCATTCCAAAAACTGTATGGTGTTATTTTTATTCATGGTTGTTACGATACATGTACACAGAAACGCTGTAGTAAATAAATACACGTGCGTGCGCGAAACACCTTCATGCGGCGGGCGATCGCCTGCAACTGATCGTTTACACGGTCGATTTTAGTCACCAGTCGCATGCGGCCGGTTGCCGCGCGGCCAAAGTCGGATGCTACCTAACTTTGGGGCTTGCGGCTTTAGTCACTTGCAACTTAGTCGAATTGCCATTTAGACGGTCGATTTTCGCCGTGCGGCATAAATCGTGCGGCTTTAGTCACCCGTGTAAACCCCGCATAACAACGCAATAAACCAGTAGTTCTTCCTTACCTCGTAAAGTAGTTTTAAATTGATTTGATCCGTTGAAACAACTGTCCCCGCATTTAAAGTCACTGTTTTCAAAATGTTGAAGTTACTCTTTAAACAGTTGTAACAACGCAATAAACCAGTAGTTCTTCCCTACCTAGCAAAGTACTTTTAAATAAATTTCATGCGTTGAAACAACTGTCCTCACATTTAAAGTCACTGTTTTTAAAATGTTGAAGTTACTGTTTAAAGAGTTGTAACAACACAATAAACCAGTGGTTCTTCCCTACCTAGCAAAGTTTTTTTAAATGGATTTGATGCGTTGAAATAACTGGCCTCACAGTTAAAGTTATTGTTTTTAAAACGTTTAAGTTACTGTGTAAACAGTTGTAATAACGCAATAATCCAGTAGTTCTTCCCTACCTAGCAAAGTTTTTTTAAATGGATTTGATGCGTTGAAATAACTGTCCTCACAGTTAAAGTTATTGTTTTTAAAACGTCTAGGTTACTGTGTAAACAGTTGTAATAACGCAATAATCCAGTAGTTCTTCCCTACCTCGTAAAGTAGTTTTAAATGGATTTGATCCGTTGAAACAACTGTCTTCACATTTAAAGTCACTGTTGTTAAAATGTTGAAGTTACTGTTTAAACAGCTGTATCAACGCAATAATCCAGTAGTTCTTCCTTACCTCGTAAAGTAGTTTTAAATGGATTTGATCCGTTGAAACAACTGTCTTCACATTTAAAGTCACTGTTTTTTTAAATGTTGAAGTTACTGTTTAAATAGTTGTAACAACGCAATAAACCAGTAGTTCTACCCTACCTAGCAAAGTACTTTTAAATGGATTTGATGCGTTGAAACGACTATCCTCACATTTAAAGTTACTGTTTTTAAAAGGTTACATGTACTGTATAAACAGTTGTAACAACGCAATAAACCAGTAGTTCTTCTCTACCTTGTAAAATACTTTTAAATGGATTTGATCCGTTGAAACAACTGCCCTCACATTTAAAATCACTGTTTTTAAAATGTTGAAGTTACTGTTTAAACAGTTGTAACAACGCAATAAACCAGTGGTTCTTCCCTACCTAGCAAAATACTTTTAAATGGATTTAATGCGTTGAAACAACTGTCCTCACATTCAAAGTTACTGTTTTTAAAACGTTTAATGTACTGTATAAACAGTTGTAACAACGCAATAAACCAGTAGTTCTTCCCTACCTTGTAAAGTAGTTTTAAATGGATTTGATACGTTGAAATAACTGCCCTCACATTTAAAGTTACTGTTTTTAAACCGTTGAAGTTACTGTTTAATCAATTACATATGGTTGTATTACGATACGTATGACAATTATACTGTTAAGTGTGTTATTATAACTGTTTTGTGAAGTAAATCCGACCTAATTGAACAGTTAATTCTACTGGTGCAATACTGTCCGAAATTGTGAGGTCTATTGACGAAAAGTGACAGTATTTTTTAATTTGCATTCCAGTTGTTTTTACCGACATGTACTGACTGTACAGTTGCATTAACTGTTTGTACATTAAATGTAACTGTTGTTGCACATTTGACTAACTTCAAAAGTACATGTTGCTACATGAAAAGTAATATTTACTGTGCAAAAAGTAAGTCTTACTGTTCATTGAGTACATTTTACCGTTGGACCTTCAACTGTTTTCAATCAGTTGGGCGTACTTAACGATTTCGGTTGTATCAACTGAAAAATAAGTACCTTTTTTTTTATATATATGAGAGGGCGGCAAACGAGCATGCGGGTCACCTGATGGAAAGCAATCACCGCCGCCCATGGACACCCGCAACACCAAAAGGGTCACAGATGCGTTGCCGGCCTTTGAGGAAGGTGTAGGCTCGTTTCTTGAAGGTTCCAATTTCGTACTCGTTCGGGAATACCGCTGCCGGAAGTCCGTTCCACAGGGTGGTCGTACGTGGTAAGAAGTTTCTTGAGAAACGTACAGTGGTAGACTTCCACTCATCCAGGTGATGTGGATGGAAATTTAATTTTCGGCGAGAAGTGTATCGGTTAAATTGAGCAGCGGGTATTAGCTCGAACAGTTCTTCAGAACACTCCCCATGAAATATGCGATAGAGAATGCAGAGGGACGCGACGTCTCTTCGCAACGCCAGGGGATCCAGTCGGTCAGTGAGACTCTCTTGGCCGATAATTCGGACTGCGCGACGTTGAACGCGGTCAAAGTCAAAGTCAAAAAATATTTATTTCGTAGGATAAAGATTATCACTTGAAAACGTCACATTTTTTATCTTAATATTAAAATTATTGACATTTTTGCTCATTCGCAAAGCAGATTCCCCAGAGAAGAACGAGCAAGAAACTCAAGGGTTGCTCTTTTAAATAAGTTTGGGTTACAATTATATTATATTGTATAATTAGGCTGAATATCGCCGAGCGGTCTATGTCCATGCTTGCTTATCATCCAGATAGTCAGAAATTTTATAATAGCCTTTGGTAAATAATGTCTGTTTTATGATGGTTTTGAATTTATTTAAAGGTAAATTTTGAATGTCCACTGGAACCTTATAATAAAAGCGTATACATTGCCCCTTAAATGACTTAGTGACTTTGTGTAAACGGCTGGCATGAACAGCAAGTTTATTTTTATATCTGGTATTAACATTATGTATATCACTATTTTTCTTAAACGATTCTATATTTTTTCTTACATACATTAAGTTTTCGTAAATATATTGCGATGCTAATGTTAATATATTAATTTCTTTAAATTTATTCCTAAGAGACACTCTGGGGCCCAGTTTGTAAATCGCGCGAACCGCTCGTTTCTGCAGAACAAAGATACAATTTATGTCCGCGGCATTTCCCCACAACAGAATGCCGTAGGTCAGTATACTATGGAAATAACTGAAATAGACCAACCTCGCGGTATCCACATCGGTTAAATAACGTATTTTTTTAATCGCAAACACTGCAGAACTGAGGCGCTTCGCTAACTTATCGATGTGTGGACCCCACTGCAGTCCTTTATCCAATGTAATACCTAGGAATAAAGTAGTGTCCACAAGCTCCAACTCTTCGTTTTTTACTAACACTTTAGTGGCTACCTGTTTGACATTTGGTAGTGAAAACTTTATACATTTGGTTTTTTTCTCATTAAGGAGTAGATTATTTGTTGTGAACCACTCAACCACCTTAGAGATAGCATTATTTACGTCGTCAAGAGATGTCTGTTTTCTTTTAACTTTGAATAGTAAAGAAGTGTCATCAGCAAATATTGTTATCTCATGGTTGCCGTCTATGCAATTTGGTAAGTCATTAATATAAACAAGAAACAGGAACGGCCCGAGAATTGAGCCCTGTGGAACACCTATGCAAACGGCAGACCCTGACGATCTCTCACCATTCACATCCACCTTCTGAACTCGATTACACAAGTACGATTCTAAGAGTTCGAGGGCACGGCCCGCAATACCATAATGGCGTAATTTCCTGACCAGACCATCATGATGTACACAATCAAAAGCCTTTGACAGGTCACAGAAAATACCAATAGCATCTTGAGAATCTTCCCATGCTTCAAAGATATGCTCAATAAGCTCAACACCAGCATCGGTTGTTGAGAGACCCCGTGTGAATCCAAATTGCTTTGAAGTCATTAAGTTATTGATATTGAAATAAGACAGCAATTGATTTAGAATTAGTTTTTCGAAAATTTTACTAAAAGTCGGTAGGATTGATATGGGTCTAAAATTAGTGGGGTCTGATGTACTACCGGCTTTGAATAATGGAATTACTTTACTCTGTTTCATCAGGTCAGGAAACACACCACTTTCCACACATTTATTAAAAATACAGGCTAAATGTGGTGCAACGCAATCAATGATAGAGCTAACTATTTTAACAGAAAGACCATAGAGGTCAGCGGTTTTTTTAATTTGCAAAGATTTAAATGCTTTCGTAATATCACTGGGACTAACGTGTCTAAATATATTTAATTCCACACTTGGAGTATCGCTTCGCATTTTAAGTAAAGATTCAGCTACGGTGGGAGATGAATTAAGTGATTTGGTGGTTAAAATTGGAATCTCTGTGAAAAATTTTTCAAATGCCTCTGCAACTTCTAAGTCCGTATTAAGAACACAATTATTAATTTTTAATTGAATATTAGAACTATAAGCCTTGATTTTTCCAGCTTCGCTGTTTATAACTTTCCATGTAGTTTTCACAATATTTGCACTATTTTTAATTTTAGTTTTAATAAAATTTGCCTTCGCTACGGCACAAACACGTTTAAATATTTTTGAATAATTTCGAACATAATCAACAAAACCCGGATTAGAGTTATATGTTCTTTCGTTATAAAGTTCATATAACTTTCGGCGACTTCTATGAATTCCCACAGTCGCCCAATCAGTGAACATCAGACAACTGTTTATTTTTATACTTTTTGCTTTGAAAACATTCTCGCACTCCTTTCTTACCAATGTGAACAATGAATTATACATCTCATCGGGATTGTCACAAATAATATGTGTCAATTTATATAATTTTTCTTTAACATTATTTCGAAATTGGTCTAACCGAGCGTCATTTACAGGTACACATGTAATATTTTTTACCAATGTCTTGCTAAAGGGAACTTTAATCGTAACTAACTGTCCACAGTGATCTGAGGGTAATTTATTTATAATTGATTTTCCACTGAGATCGAAGTTTGCGAAAATATTATCAATGCAAGAGGCCGTAGTCGATGTTATTCTGGTAGGAGCCGAAAAATTGTGAACAAGATTGTAACTTAGAAACAAAGATTTAAGTCTACTGCTTAGACTACTGCCTTCTAATAAATTAATATTAAAGTCACCGCAAACTACAATAAGTTTGTTATTATTACTAATTTTATGCAAAGCTTCATCCATAATTTCTTCAAATAATTCATAAGATGAAGAAGGGGGTTTGTATACGCTTATTACAATAAGCCGCTCAAGCTCTATACAGGCCAATTCAGTTGTTCGCTCAACAGAAAGACTCACAATATCTAAGCGCTCTTTGTACTTTAATTTATTATTTGCAATAATTAAAGAACCGCCACGTATTGCTTTTTTCCTACTGTATGAACTCGCAACCTGGTGATTTTTGAAGCTAAACATGAATTGATTCTGTTTTAACCAGTGTTCAGTAATACATAAAATATCAACATTGTGACAATTCATGAATAGCTCAACCTCCAGCTCTTTGCCCATTATGCCCTGAATATTTTGATGTACTAGGTTTATATTAGAAAACTTACATTGAATTGAGGGCTCAATTTTTTTAACTGAGGGGCAGTTATTATTTTTAAATTCTTTATGTAATTTTAACAAAGTGCCAGAGTTACCCTCTGTTGTCTTATATATTAATTTAAATTACTTAGAAATGATTCCAAGGATTGCTCAATGTCAATTGACTGTTCAATAAAAACAGTTGTCGTGTTTGCCAATGACTTGGCAGAATTAACGATATAATATGATAGCAACTTAGCTATTTGTCGCATGCAATATTTAGACAGATAATAATAATTATCTTTAGTCAAGCTATGACAATTTTTAATAAATTTATTTGTGTCTATTATATGAAATTTATCATCATGACATGTCATATTATGCAATAGCATATTTAAATTATGTCTAATAACATTTTCATTCTCTGTCAGACCTTGGCTAAAAGGCAGCGCAAACAAAATAATTTTGGTAACATTGTTCAAATTATTAAATTTTGAAAATAATTGTATAATTTTTTTCCTGCTGGCATTTCCCCTTCTGCCAATGAGTACAACAAGAGTTGTGTTTTCCTTAAAATTGTAAGATAATATCTTGTCTAATATGTCAATATAGGTGGCACCGGGCATACAAATATTAATTATTGACTGCTCCAGGTTACGGGTAAGTTGCAAACCCATACCTTTACCAATTTCATCACTGAACATTACTATATCATGCATATTATTTGAAACGGATGGAGAGGAGGAATTGGAATTGGACCGAGCAGCAACACAAGGCACCTGCATCGTTGGCAAGGACGGGGGGATGTCACATACAGATGGCACGGATGGAACACAATGCAATGAGGTTTGAGCACAATTACACTGTAAATTGTTTGTCAACGATTCAAACCAAAAGGTCAAAAGGAAGAAGCTGGTACTGAGGTGCCCCAGCCCATAGGTGAGAACAATACTCCACGTGCGGCCGAACTTGCGCCTTATAAAGTTGGAGGCGGTGAGCCGGCGTGAAGTAACGAGCCGCTCTACTGAGCACACCTAACTTTTTGGAGGCCATCTTGGCCTTATCCTCCAGATGACCGCGGAATTGAACGTTACTAGAGATGTGCACTCCGAGAATCCCAATACTCAGCTTAACGTCAAGGGGAGTGCTCTGAAATTGAAGAGACAGGGGAAAGGGAATCTTCTTTGCGGTGAATGCGCAAACTTGTGTCTTTTTAGGGTTAAACTTAACTAGGTTGCGAATGCCCCAATTAGAGACTTGGTCTAGTGAGGTCTCGATTTCAGACACTTTCGACGTGACGCCATTTTGCAGGGTAAAGCAAACCAGGGCTGGGACTTTCCACCAATGGGTACCACAGAACTTGGAACAAAGAGTTCCATGCCCTGGAGCACTACATCGGCGACAGAATCGGCAATGGCGTTGGAATCCTCTAGCGAGAAGCAAACCTGCCCCCATGGATAGGATGAAAAGAACGTCCGCATCCCATCCCAATCTGCTGACCTATAGTGCCAAACACGACGGCAGCCCGTGGTACGGGACGGTATGTGGCGCATGAGTGGCACTACGCTCCGAATTAGACAATGGTCCGAGGAGCCCAGTGGGGCATCGACAGTGACCTGATAGCCGCTTGGATTTGAGGTCAGCAGGAGATCCAACAGTGAAGGTGTATGGTCTTCCACATATGGAATTCGCGTATGCCAAGGGACCACCTGTGTTAGACCATAGGCCAAAGCAAAGTTATGGAGAGATCTACCCGCGTGGTCAGTTTTTTGAGACCCGAGCCATTCAGAGTGATGGGCGTTGAAATCGCCCAGAAGTACAATCACAGCGGATGGGATCTCTCGTAGCACGGAATCAGTTGCCGCTTCGAGGTGCTCAAGGAGTCGGTCGGTTTCGGAGTCACCGCTGTGGGATCTGTATAGGCACGCGTAAACACGGGGATGGTCTTCGCAGTTCACGCACAGCCAGATGATAGACAGATCCCTACCTTCAAGGTTGCCCAGGCGGCGGACGCAGACATCGCCCCTGACGTACACGCATACACCTGCGCGGAGCACAAATCTATGTTCGATTTTGGACCCGGGGTAATTCAAGTATGACGTGTCGGCAGGTGGCGATATCTGAGTCTCCGTCAGAAAGAGCAAGGCCGGCTTTTTCGCCTCGAGGTGATGGTGGACGGAGTTCAGGTTCGAGTGGATCCCCCTGATATTGCAAAAGTGCACACGGAGCGCGGGAGGGGGTGCCGTTTGGTTTCTGTTCTTGCCGCAGGCAGGTACGAGCGGATTTTTGTCCACCCCAGAATACGTAGGGCAGCCTGAGCGATGCTCAGGGAGGGATTCTCCAGCACTGATAGTGCTGGTACCCTCCTGGGGTACTAACTCTTTAATAATTTAATACCTATAACTGATCAAATTTCAACTGTATAAGAAACGACAACAGTTGGGAATTATTTCTTTCAGTGTATTGTCATTGTTGAGACTCGGGGTATTTTGCAGCAAGTTCTCAAACTGATCATGATTGAGACCAGTCCAAGTATGGAATTCTTGAGGGTCAATATTTTGATAGTGTTCGAAGTTTAACATTTCAACGCTGATGTGCTTCTTCATAACTGCAAAAGTATGAACAATGTGTTCTGCTGTTATCTCCTGTAAAAGGTTATCTTGAACAGCAACCTCGTGCCACACGTTCCGTTCTAAATGATCGTGACAAACACGATTATTTTCACTTGGTATTAAGTTGTATCGCATGAATAGACGGACAACGATATCTTCTGGTATCCGGTGTCTAGTCGTGCCTTCACAGCCCGCAAAAATACAAGAGCGTTGAGTGCTAGGGATGCGAACGTAATCAGATAGAATAATTCTTGAATTCGGTTGAGGTTCGTCATATATAAGAAATAAATTCATCTAGAAATAAAATCTACGTAAAAAAACGAACAAACGAGAAATAATTGATTAGTAATAAAGTAGGTATGCGTACATATGCAAATCACAATATTACAAACATTTACAACCTAGATCAAACTATTATGATTCGTTCAGACCTGGTGAATGCATTGCGTGAGTTGCGATAAAGAGTTTCGGTTTCACGTTTCACGGAACCGCTCGCACATCCCCACTTGGGGCATGTAGGCGCAGGCCCCCGATTCTTGCGCGCTCGAGATGCAATGTCGTAAAGGGATTGGTGTATATATCTATCACTTTCACACATTATTTAGTACAAAAGTGACAAACCTATAGATGTCTATTCGACATGAAATCTAGAGTGCGTGAGAATCGCATCCCTTGTAGCGTTACCGGCGGCGCATTCACCATTCTTATCCTTACATATCACATGAGAATGAGAGACCGAAATGCGCGCTCGCCTTCTGACCTCTACGTTGCTTACTCCTTTTGCCTTCTACGCGTCAATACAACAGTAGTTACATATAATAAAAAAGGTAAATACAATAACATCTACATTAACCATATTAATCGGTTACGCCATCCGAGCGAAGTATTAGGTTAACTCTTGCGAGCTGTACTGAGTGCATACATATATAATAGCTATCTGAATTTGGACATTTACAGGCTCTGCCTAGTTCGGAGTGTGAAAATATCCCCATGTCACATTACTCACTTTATTTATATTAATTAAAAATACAGATTCATATTTTTAAGTCTGGGGAATCATCTTGGTATTCGCAAAGTGTATCATTTTCGTTGTCATCTAAGGGGATAACATCCTCGTTCATATTATTTTCAGGCAGAACCAAATTTCTGAAATACACAAACTCTTCATCATCCATCCAGCCGTCTCCGTAGTGCGTTTGCAATAGTTTTTTGACATCTGTCAATTTATTGCTGTTTACTTTCCCTGATGAATGAATTTCTTGTGGATTGAGCATGTTCATATTTTTGTTTTTTTTTTTGTTATGCCTCCAAATTTTCCATCACTTACTCTATAGTAAAGATCCCCTTTAACTACAACGTCAACTTTACTTTTTGTTCTTCTAATGTAGAATCGCTTGCACTTTTGAAAAGCAAAATGCCATGAACCGACATCTTTCAGGACAGTTTTTAAACTATCTCTCCAATCATAAACCTTGCAATCACCTTTGTCTAATTCAATAATGGTACTGTAATTTTTAATAATATCCAAATAACCATCAGCGTTTTTTATTATTTCCCTTTTGCGGACATCTTTTTCTATATGCCCGAACACTCTATCTGGAGGAATAAAGGAATGACCTACCACTGGAAATACTATTTCTACGTTTTTTACATGACTTGGGGATTTAGATGTTAGCCGTTTAGCAAGCATGCCTACCATGGTGGTATTTTTGTTTTGGCCTCCGCAGCCGTCCGCAATCAAACGAACTTTAGTAATATCTGTCCAATCTGTCGAACAAAGCCGATGATAAACAGCTGACGCTATTTCATTTGAGCTTTTTGCGAACTTATCCTCGGTCCAACAGTAGGCAAATGTATTCTTTGGAGACAGTTGAGCTTTTGAACTTCCCTGCACTATTGTAAAATTATACAAATACAATTGTCTTGAATAGTAAGTACTTTGGTCTGGTAATTTTGGCATTGGACTATTTGGCATGGAAAAAAGCTTTCGCTCGCAATTTTTTTTGTAAGTCGTCGTTTTTTGGTACGTTTTAATCAATTCATCATACTGAAGACACGTTGAACACACGTCGGTTTTCGGTGATCCGAATCCCAAATTATTGAAATTGTTGAAAACGGTTCTAAAATATCCTCTTTTTACTTTCACGTTTTCATCTGCTTGGGCATTGTACATTTTAAACATTTTGTTAATGCTTAGTTCTGCCGGCAAATAAAATCGTTTCGATTTCCCTCGACAATAATGTGCTTCTTCACAGTTAAAAGAATTAATGAAAGTTTTGACTGCATTCAGTTTTTCTCCAAATTTGTGATGTTTGTGATTGCCACCTCGATTTTCAGGTAATAAAGTGCCAGTCTTAAAAAAATGTGCCATGATTGTTTGAACCCTGTGTTTTGTCACATGCAAAATTTTCAAAAATGCCTGTTGACATATTGGAATGGTACATCTTTGACTTAAACAGTACATTTTATATTTTGTTTGTAAGAGTTTTTGTCTTTGCGGACCCTTTGTTCCACGACGTCTCTTAATTTGTTTTGGCTTACAACATTTTAAAATGAATGCATCTTGCTTCGATTTTTCTTTGTATTTAAAAAAGGCATCATGGAAGTATTTTACATCAGCCATAGAAACAGTTCCACATTTAAATGCTTTTGTGTCATGTCCGCATCTTGGCCGTTCAGGAAGTTGCTTCGATGAATACCTACAAGAAGAGAAAAAGGAAAATAAATTACGTAATTTTGTTAATATTGTGGCGAAATCTTGGGGAGGCCTATGTCCAGCAGTGGACTGCAACAGGCTGATATAGATAGATAGAATTTTGTTAAAAACATAGTTTTTAATATCAGGCATTGGGCAGTCAATTACTATAAAGGACATGAGTTTTATAACTAATAAAAAATAAAATCACACGAGTTTTGTAACTTTGCCAAGTCCATTTACGCATTTTTTTTAGTACTATCAAAAATAATAGAAACCAATTATATTTTAATTTAATATAACAGAACAAAAAAGTGAACCAAACTAAAATAAGATATAATAGTAATAGGCAAGTATCAAAACCATAAATCTCAGTATTACAAACCTCTCTCTCTTGGCCACATTTCTTTTCCAATTTTCTGGATACCTTTTCCTTTTTCTCGGTTGTCTAGGTGAACAGGGCCGTACTAGATTATCCATATTGTCTGTTTTACACAATTTATATCACTTTTTAATAAGAAATCCCACTAAAAATCACAATAATCCACCACGTGCAGATCTTTGCGCTGTGACAGCAGACGCCACACTAAATGCCGAGCTCTGATTGGTCGGAACGGAGACTGCCATGTTTGAAAGAAACGTATGCGGAGGTTGCCAGTTTTGTTACCGACATTCATTTTTAATTGCGTCTTGTATGGGAGATAATCGTCTTTGAAGCGCTTTAACTTTTACGTAATGGAGAATTTACCATAGAGAAAATATTTGCTTTTTTAACTTTTTTTTGACCCTGACTGGAGATTGCCGACTTTGATATTATATGCCTGTAAATGACGTCATGATGATGGGTTGGACGCAGTCTATGAAATGTTAAGCTAGTCACTAATATAGGCACATTATTAGTTTATTATTATTATATATATATATTTCTGGTTGCCAAAACATAGTCTTTTTTTAATTAATATTAAGATTACGGTAAAATAATAATTACCAATGTTTGGTGTCATTGTAATACTTGTTCTAATTCATCATCCAATAAGCTCATATCATTTTTTTCGCCAGAAAGTGAAAGCATTTTGTTAATGTAATGTTTGACAAATCCAATGTTTCGACTTAAGAAATCATATGAAATAGTGGACTTAAAGACTAAGTGCCATATTGAAAAATACTCAGACTGACTTCACCAATAGTGGTGACACATTTATTTTCGTTGGCCGGCACTTTGACTTTTGGGCCTAAACTTGTATGGCCCGTGAATGATCTCCTGTTAACCATTTCTACTGGGTGTATACATGATACTTCATTATCACCGGAATATTAGATGTCTTAACTAGGTACTTACAAGTAATACATTTAAGGAATGATATCCTTCGCGGCTAAAATACCTTTCCTCATGCTCTATTGGGGTTACAAGGGCCACATGGGTTCCATGGGTTCCATCAATGGCCCCCAGCACTCCGGGAACACCATGTCTTGTGTAGGAGCTAAAGCAATTAATAATTTTAATGTAATAAACTAGTAAATTTGTTATGTATAACTAATTTTATTTATCTCCAATTAATTGTAATCTATGCTTTTGCCCAGCAGTGAGACAAATCAGGTTAATAAAAAAAACTAATTTTAATTATTTCCTGGGATAAAGGGTATCCTAGTTATTTATTTGACACAATTATATCCGAATTCATTCAACTGTTTCGAAGAGAATGTAACAAACATTCAAATTATCACATTTGTAATATTAGAGGGAAGTAGGATAAAATCATGGTAATCAGTCTCATTCCTTTTAGAGCACTAACATTTAGACGTTTTGCCGTCTATTACTGTGATGTGTAACAGCCAATAACCTTCATTATTTTGTAGGTATCACCAACCAAGTACAAAAGACAGTACAAAGCATGGACACAAGAGGGTCTGGGTTGCATATTGCAGTTGCATGAGTCTAAAGCGCAGCAAAGCTGAAATGGGTTGGGTCATAAACATATATTTAATCAATGACTTACTATCTTTTTATGCGTTCACGGTGATCACGCGTAATTGGAAACACTACATATTTGTTTCAAATGGCCGGGTCATTCAGTGCTGCTGTCACTTGGCGAACAGCCCTCGAAACCGATGGTTGTGATACGGCGTGTACCCGGGACTGTCCCACCAAAGTTTGATATGACCCGACCGCAGTATCTAGAAAAAGGGTAACATCTTCTACATTATACGCTAATGCCGTCTGATCGAAGGCATCGTGGCATGAGCGGAGTCACTTCGGAGATGAGATTCCTAACAAGGTCCTTCGATAAACGATACGTCTTCAGAAATTCGACATCAGTCATATCGAAGGCCTCATTTTCAAATCTAGTCCTCCGATTTCTCGCTCGCACTGCTCCAACATCGACGGCAAGAACTCTCTCTAAGTAAAATTGTATATTAATCACCAAACAAACAAACGTCGATCACTAAAAAGTATCAACTCACCAACTTTTGTTCAACCGATAATTTTGACAGCTAAAACGTCACGCTTGGGTTGCGTTTCGGTTCACAGAAACATTGAAAAACTAGTAGAATAGAGATTTCCAAAGTCTTCGATTCATACTCGATCGATCGATAACTTGAGTCGAAACGACAATGAACTTAGTATAATACGAAATGTGACATTTCGTGGCGCTTCGATGGCGTTTGAGTTTACGTTTTCTTAAATGTTTTAGTGGAATTGGCCCCCTGGTAATGTAGAGTGAAACCTTTTAGTATAAGATCCGGCCATAGAAATATATACCCTCATCTGTTATTCGACTATAACAAAATTATTATGTTAGTTAATGAATATATTAATAACTGGAAAATATTTATTTAAAAACAGTAACAAATAAAGAGATGGAATTTAAATATAAACTAGAACAAATGTAAAAAATTGGGGCCGCGAGGCAAGGTACCCAAAACGCTGGCGGCGTTTCCTCGTTGTATGCTGATACTTAAGCGTTGGGCGAGGAAACAACCAGCTCTCGGGTCACCAGTGACATCGACTAAGCGCTTTGAAATATCAAATATATTAATACATTGAAAATGGGTTGCCTAGCTAAATCGCGGGCCAAACGGTTAATTAATGTAAATCCAAATTAATTGTTTTTCAATTAACTTCCCCGATTTGTTATTTATAAAAATCGACCATTATCTGAAAGAACATAACATAAGGAACTGGAAAAATATAGGTTGCCTACTTTCCCTTCAGCCTAACTATGGAGTTGTCATGTATAAACATGCGAGCAAGCGTTATTAATATACCCTCATCAGTTATTTAATTGATTTTTTTTTAAATTAAACGTTATTTTATTCTCTTTCTAACAGTATAAGGTTGCCTCAGTAAAAGTTTGTCACATGCACGGTTGCTGTGATTTTAGATGCGTCGTACAAGCGAGCTACATTGAATAAATACTGGATTTAAGTCAGATTAAATATTAAAAATGGTATCAAATACTTTTCACTCACATATTTATTTAATAACAATACATAATTATAATTACATAAAAATTAGAAATTTTTTTTGTTTACATATTTTGATTCATGAATAGCCAAAATATTTTTTAATATCTATTAAAAAATTATATAAAAATTTTTCTTTCTCCAAGTCGCTACAGGTTTAGTGTAATAAAATATTATGACCAAATTATTTCTTTTAACATTTAGTAACAATATTGGTTCACTATATGCATTTGTTTAGTCACTCTCGTCCTTTACTCATGTCAGATGACCTGAATATTTTCTCTAAAAAGGCAGCAGGAAGATGTAATGCACTCTCTTGATGCCTCCGATTCACCTTTCAACATAGTGAAGCTCAAACTGATAGGGTCATCTTATCTCTATTTGCACGAAGGTGGGTTTGAGTTGATTCAATTCATTTCGTTACGAAAGTTTGAGAGATTATTTAATTCGAGGTAGAATAAACCACGCATTGGTGTCGATTCGGATGTACACCGACTAAACTAAAACAGTTTTAAAGTAGTACTGTCTCTTTCTCCCTGGAATAGTACGATGCGACGGCACCACGCCAAAACTGGTTTTAGTTTCGTTGGTGTACATCCGAATCGACACCATTGTTGCTTGTAATACAACACTACAGAACTAAATAGTCATGAGTTGGCCACGAAAGGTTTTAAATCGATACAAGAAATTAAATGGAAAAAAAAGAATGAATTGTTTAGTGCACAATTTACGTCAATTCAATGTGGCTTCATGCAACAAATGCACGTTGTGTCAATCTAAGTCCTGAAGATTGTGGTTGGTTTTTGGATGGCTACTTGAAGCCAACGTGGTTTGAAGGGGACCCAACGCCCTTACAAGTGGAGGATATAGTCACCGAATCAAAAGAAGATAACGATGAAGAATTCGATTTTGATATCAGTACTTCTGACGAATCAGAAGCAGAATAAGTTTTTAAAAAAATATTTTATTGGAAAATTTTTATATAATTTTTTAATAGATATTAAAAAATATTTTTGCTATTCATGAATCAAAATATGTAAACAAAAAAATTTTCTAATTTTTATGTAATTATAATTATGTATTGTTATTAAATAAATATGTGAGTGAAAAGTATTTGATACCATTTTTAATATTTAATCTGACTTAAATCCAATATTTATTCAATGTAGCTCGCTTGTACGACGCATCTAAAATCACAGCAACCGTGCATGTGACAAACTTTTACTGAGGCAACCTTATACTGTTAGAAAGAGAATAAAATAACGTTTAATTTAAAAAAAAATCAATTAAATAACTGATGAGGGTATATTAATAACGCTTGCTCGCATGTTTATACATGACAACTCCATAGTTAGGCTGAAGGGAAAGTAGGCAACCTATATTTTTCCAGTTCCTTATGTTATGTTCTTTCAGATAATGGTCGATTTTTATAAATAACAAATCGGGGAAGTTAATTGAAAAACAATTAATTTGGATTTACATTAATTAACCGTTTGGCCCGCGATTTAGCTAGGCAACCCATTTTCAATGTATTGATATATTCATTAACTAACATAATAATTTTGTTATAGTCGAATAACAGATGAGGGTATATATTTCTATGGCCGGATCTTATACTATTACCACGTTTCCATGTGATGAAGAGTTATATGGTGTCGTAAAGTGGACTTTAATGTTGTATAGATTAAATAATTATGTTACTAAGGCGAATTCTTTCCCCGAGTCAGTGGTTGTCTCCAGCGGTACCCCATGCAGAGCAAAGTAAAATAACAGTTTAGAGGTTTAGTAGACAAAGGACCTATTCGCAAAATGACTTCCAGTCGTTTTTGGACCTATTCATGAAATACCCTATTCGAAAAATACCCTATTCGTGAAATACCCTATTCGTGAAATACCCTATTCTTGAAATACCCTATTCTTGTAATACCCTATTCGTGAAATACCCTACTTTGCTAAAGTCTTATTCGTGATAGCAGCCGCCCGCGACTTCGTCCGCGTGGAATGTTAGTTTGCCCCGCTAGCTGTGCCCCACGATTTTGCCCGCGTAGATTCCGTTCCCTAAGGTGCTAAAAACTTCTCCTAAGGTGCTATTTTCATGTCTCTCATAGTTTGGCTGGACTGCTATGGTTCCACATCTAGTATTCCGATCTTCAAAATAAATTATAGCCTATATGTTGCCGAGGACTAATAGCTATATAACAAATAAGTTTCATCAAAATCCGTTCAGTAGTTTTGCGTTAAAAGCGGACGACAGACAGACAGACAAAAATTTCTAGAATCATCTTTATGGCATCTGTTACCTTCAGGAAGACGCCTGGAGGTTTTTTTTTATTTTATTTCAATGAACAGAATTGGCCCGTTTACAGTTTTATTAAATGTATAGATTTGCTTGCTAAAAGTTTTGAGAAAATAACCCAAGACCATATTTTTATTTTAAATTTAAGGGATAAAAAATTATAATTTATTAATATAATCATAATATTTATTGCTTTTAATTATTAACAAAAAGCCGAAGAAAGTAATAATTATTATTATTTTACACATTAATTATTTAACATGTTGCGTTTCTATTTAAATATTTATTGTTTTTATTATTAAAAAAAAAAACGAAATATCGGCACTGATTTACTGATTTTTCTTTTACTTAATAATAATCGAATCATACATAAGGTTTACTGTGTTCCTTTTAATATAATTTTTTACATAGGTGGCATCAAGTATGATAAGTTTTATTTACATTAAAAGTTGTAAATAAATAATCTTTTTAAAGAATTGTTCTGTTGTAATCTGCTGTGTCTGTAATGCAGTCAAAATTTTTTTATATTTCTTGTTATTTGACATGTCTCTATTTCTTCTATTTTTCCATAAACTTTGTAATACACTCTTCTTAATAATCACATCAAAATGATTTGATTCTCCTCGAATTTTGTGTATGAAGTGCAATAAACTTGGACGTTTCGGAATCACAACGTTTATTCGTCGGTGCCATCCTTCCAGGGCGTTGGTGGTCCTATGGCGTTGACCTGCACAGCTTAATAAAGTTGGAGTCAGGCGATGCCATTGCCGCTCTAAATAATTTTGGAATCGTTTCATTGCAGAAGACAAATGATCTATCATACCGTAAATAATTAGCCATCCTTCGGGTATGTAACGCGGTGGTAGAAGCGGTATAACAGCGGCCATGCGAATCACTTTTCGATTTTGCCTAGAAGCGGTCAATTTCATTACTTTAGCCTTTTTCCAAATTGCCTGTTGGAAATGGAAAAAACAACCGGTGACATTTGCACTTGGGTAAACTTCACTGACTGCATTCATGGTAGCCACCTCATAATCACACTTATAATTTCCTATATCCAGCCTCAGCTGATCTTTTAGTATATTAAATAGCCGATTGTAAGTGTTCTGCGTTTTATTGGGTAAGAGCGCGTAAATGACTGGGATAATATTTGTTGTTTTTTTACTGGAATTGAGATCCAAGTGGATTGTGTACAGTTGGTAAAAAGGGTGTGGTACACATTTGAACGTGCCATCCCCATAGTAGAACCCTTTTTTTTACTACGAATAATCTTTTTTGATAATTTCGAGGCGAACACTAATATTTTTTCTGTGTCACCATCATCGGCAACCAGGAATTTTGACTCAATCCATCTGGCACACAAACATCCTCTAAATTTTCAAATGCTAGCCTTTCACAGTTCAAATATTTTTTTCGTGCTTTTTTCGAGTGAAAAGTTGGGAGTTTAGTTGCACTGGTACTAGGCAAATTATCGAAAGTCTTATCGAAAATTCCCTTTATTGGCCCTAGGTTTGTACATACCTCTTTTTTTAGTTTATCCATTTCAATAAATACGGCATTACTTTCTTTATCACACGCACAATAGTGTTAGAAACTCTTAAAACTTTCTTCACACGTGCGTCCGTTGTCAGTGTTGCGATAGTAAAAAAAAAAAAAAAATAGAAGTAAAAGGTGGAAATGCAACTTTTCGTTCGCCTCGTTCTCATACTATCTAATTACTAAATTTCAAATTAAAATAAATATTACAAATCATTGTCAATTAATTATTCCTGTATAATGTAATAACGTTTTTTTACCAATATGGCAAATAACCTACGTTTAAAGACAGGAAGGGGTTCGTCTTTTATGGAGAAAGGTAATTTATTAAATATTTTGGGTGCAAGGCAAATCACACTCTTGTGTAATATTGCTGTTGTAGAAGCTGTCAAACAGAGCTTTTGCCTGTCCCTTAAATTCATGTTATGGACTTGTGAAACAGGCACGAAGAGATGGCTATTAGTTTTGACAAAAACAGCCACTTCGTATATAAAAAGGCTAGGCAACGTTAAAAGTTTTAAAGATTTGAAGTAAGGCCTACAACTGTCAGTTATTTTTAGATTGCACATTGCTCTGATGCACCGTTTTTGGGCTTTAAAAGTAGCTTCCCTGTAGAAAGAGTTGCTCCAAAAATCACACCATTTCGCAATGTTGATGCAACAAAACCATGATATTGCCATGAGTACTCCTTTAGCGCTTACTATTTTTGATAACTTATAAAGTAAAGGATACGCAAATTGGTGAAGTTTACTACACACATGTTCACAATGTGTGCTCCAATTCAATTGTGATCTAAATAAATGCCTAGGAATTTGGTAGTGACATTTTCATTTATGTTTCCTCCATTATAATTAATATTTAGTTAGAAATCTTGGTAGCGAAATGAATAGTGCGCCCGCCTCCGATTTAGGTCCATTTTTAAATTTAGGTACAGCTTTACCATAGACTTTTCGGTGAAGGAGAATTGAAGACACTTGCACACCTACCCGAAAAGAAATTAACGAGGCATGTGAGGTCCGCCAATCCGCACTGGGTCCGCGTGGTGGACTATCCTCATGGCAAGGAAAGGCCTTGCCCTGCAGTGGGACGTATATATAGGCTGACGATGAAGATCATGTAAACTATTTGGTTAAATGAAAAAAAAAATTATCTGAAATAATGTGCTTATTTAGTTCAGTAATAATAATAGCGAAACATAACCACCATCCATGACGATGATGTAATTTTCGTGTAACTTCCCCAGGGCCTTCGAAAACCATTCCTCAAAATGTATCGCGTCCATACTCTCATGGTATGCTTACTTTTCTTTCCTTTTAATGTTTTATTAAAGCATACCCACCAAAATGGTGAGGATTGCTCCGCCAAAAAATGCAAGGTATAACTATGCTTGATTGTGATTGTTGATATTTACATTAATGATATATAAATAATAATTCGTAATAAATAAATCATGACCAACCCTTACTTAGCGGGTCCCTATTAACCGGCAATCTTCGCCACACGTGACTACGTGTGGGGCCTTGGGGTGGAAATTTCCGGTGGTGTCATATCCGAGTGTTTTCACACTGCCCGCGAGATCGAGCCCACCAGATGGGACCCCGTTGGGGGAAGTCCGGTGAGCGACCTCAAGCAGGGCAGCGGGTCAGATCCAGGAAGCCCTCCTTAGTGGTGTACCCACAACCCTATCGACTCCGCCGAGGAGTAGTGGGTGTGGCAGACCAACTCTAGAAGGGCTGTCTTCGTCCAGGGGTTCACTCCAGGTGTTCCAGCAGCGAGGCTATACCTCCGAGAATCGCCGGGACGTGGTCTTGATTCGCTTGGATGGCGATCAGGACATTCTGCAACACACTCCAGGTCATCATCACAATGGACTTACCCTCCAAGGGTGTAGCGTCGAGTTTTTCTCCAGCTACCCCCCGTCGCTCTGTCATCTCCTTCTTGAGGGTAGAGGCAACAAACCGCAGACGAGGGTAGCTCGGTATGGAGGGATCGCTGTTGTGGAAGTGAGCTGGTCTCTGGATGCTGCTGAAACACCTGGGCCTGCAAACTTGGAGTGGGGGCGGAGGCCGCCTTCTTGCGCCTCTTCGTTCGCTTGGCTGCTCTGGGTGGATTCGCCGCTACCATCAGCGATCCTGGAGCGTTGCTCTCACCTGTTGGAGCTGGGGGTGTACCAGATCGAAGTCATCCTACGCCGCCGGGGCGGGGGGTGAGGTGGGGGGGGGGCGTGAGGCACGGGAGGGGATACGCTTTTGCCGGTGAAGCCGGCGTAGCGGAGGCGGATGCGGAGGTGGCGGGGGCCGCAGGCCGCATTTGGACCGGCGGCAGTTGAGCGCAGGGAACTGCGGCCCAGACGGCGCCGGGGGACGCGGCATTTGGGCCGCGGCCTGAGTGGGCGAGCGCTTGGGCGCCGCAAGCCCCCTGCGCGGGGCCTTCAGACGGACACCCGTGATAGTTCGCTGGGTGTCCGCTGGTCCCGCACAGGACGCAGCTGGGCGGCTCGGAGCACTCTGCCCTGTCCTTCAATGGGTTGATGTCAATGGTAAGAGGTCGTCAGGGTCTCCAGTTTGCATAGGTGTTCCACAGGGCTCATTTCTCGGGCCATTCTTATTTCTTGTGTATATCAATGATCTACCTAGTTGTATAAATGGAAACCATAAGATAACAATATTTGCTGATGACACCTCCTTGCTCTTGAATAGTACTATCTCTAAGGTGGTTGAACGGTTTACATTAAATAACCTACTTCTTAATGAAAAAAAATCAAATGCATAAAATTTTCACTACTTAATGTCAAACAAGTAGCTAGTACTATTTTAATAAAAAACGAGGAGTTTCTAGGCATTATGGTAGATAAAGGACTACAATGGGGTTCACATATCGAAAGGTTGTCGAAACGTCTCAATTCTTCAGTGTTCGCTATTAAAAAAATCCGCTATTTAACCGACGTGGACAGCGCGAGGCTGGTATATTTCGACTATTTACAATGGCTTATGGCATTCTGTTATGGGGAATGTAAGTAATATTCATTACATTGATAGCTCTAAATTATCAAAATTAGATTGGAAAACCATTCAAAGTCAAACAAAAAAGGACTCAATTTTAACTAAAATAATTAGGTATAAGGTAGATGGGTGGCCTGAAAAAAGATTGTTAGAAAAAGATTTAGTTCCATATTATCACAAAAGAAATGAGCTGAGTGTGGATAGAAATTGTTTATTTTGGGGGTATAGGATTATTGTTCCAACAGAGTTGCGAGAAGCAGTTTTATCAGAGGTACATAAGAGTCATTTTGGAGAAGTGAGAATGAAACAACTGGCTCGCTCATTTTTCTGGTGGCCCAAGTTAGATGAAGATATTGAAAGTATAACTAAAAATTGTGTAACATGCCTTATTAATCACAAAAATGTCAGCTTAGGCCTTGGCCAGTCCCACCAACAGTGTGGTATCGATTGCATGCAGACTTTTTAGGGCCATTTTTCAATAAAATGTATTTATTATTCGGCATGTGACGATGCATAGCATCGGTGGGAGAATGCGTCATACTTCCCTTCCCGTTTCAGCCAATCACCGTGTTACTTGTCCAGTCAAACAGCCAATCCGGTGCGTTTTCATGTTTCCTAGATTCGGTCCCAGGTGGCGCGCGACACGACGGCTGGCCGGCGTACCAAGCGCTCCTCATAGCGTCGTTACTTCTCGGTGAAGCAACACCTCCGTTATTTCATTAGTAAATTTGTTGTATTTATTATTAAATATGAGTGGCGGCGAAGTGAATTCGGATCGAGAAAATCAAGATGATCAAGGGGGCAGACAAGCATTCGAGTCGCCCGGCAACAAGCGGCCGGTCTCGTCAACATCGGATTCATCCGATTCATCCGAGGATTGCTCGGTAAAGCGGAAAAAACGGGGTGAGTCACAAAATGATATTTTTATGCGGTACCTGATTGAACAAAACAATGTTATGGCTAATTTTATGCTGCACACCTCGATATTTTCCGCTTCGCACACGCAAGCATCATCGTCTGTAGGTACACGCATTTCCGTTACCCCAGATGTTATGCAATCTACGAATATTGCTAATAATGCCACCCCGCTACTACCGCCGCAACTTTCAAATGATTCATTTTTGCGCCGACCCGCTTCTGCTATAGCTTACGAGATACCGCGATTAGACCTGAGCTCGCTTAATACTGTTGTAAAGGACCCAAAAGTACCACCCGCTGACCCAGAACGACTGAAACGTCTCGTACAATTACAAAAATTTAGCGATCCTACTTGGAAGGAAGTACGGTATGCGGATGCATTAAAAATTCATAATGCCTCCCCTGGGTTTACTGACTTGGAGGTAAATGACGAACTTCGTCAATATTGGAAAGGAAAAGATTATTATGCGGGATCTGAAAGAGTTACAGCCGCTATTACCAATGGCTTACTTTTACAACGGGACTTACTGAATCAAAACTTACAGCAATTCGTCGACTGGGCAGCTTCCCCCGGTTCTGCGTTATCACCAACAGTAATTTTTGATAAAATATCAGAATTATTCAATAAATCTTCAAAATTTCATAAGAATAGCGAGGAAATTTTACAAATTGTTTGTGGTAAGCGAGCTGATTATGTCGAGAACCGCAGGGAAATTATATTAAGTGCACTGCCCAATAGGAACTTGCGAGAGGGTCTGCGGAAGATACCTCCAAGTTCAAAATGCCTGTTCGACGAGCACCAGCTGCGCGAGTATATTCAGAATACCGGTGGTATGGATAAATGGGTCAGACCGTGGTATACCAATGAAAAGACTGCCCAGGCATCTAACCAAAAACCACCCGCAAGACCTAGTACGTCACGTGACACATATAACCAGTCATTTCGTCCGCGCGACAAGGGGGCTAAGAAAAAGGGATACAAGACGGGTGGTAACTCCAATCATACCTTCAAGAGTAAGAAGCCCTTCAAGAAGGATAGCCAGCCCGGTAAAGGACGTTTTGACAAATGACTCGAGGTTCGACCGACCCGAGTTTTACGGGGGCTGTCTCCGATCGTATCGGAGGCAGTGGCAGGCGCGTGGAGCTCCGCAGGCCCTTCTCAAAATGATTATGGGAATGCGTCTGCCATTTACCTCCAAACCTATGCTTGTCCAACCATCTGCTCGCAACCTCCACTTGTTCAAAACCCCAGAATCGACCCAGATGTCGAAACAAATTCAAGAGTTAGTCGACCAAGGGGGTCTCGAGAAACTAAGTCGAAATCAATTGGGGCCAAGTTTCTTCTCGAAAATATTCCTCACGAGAAAGAGCGACGGGTCTCACCGGCCCATTTTCAATTTGAAGCGCCTCAACGAACACATTATCCCCAGGACGTTCAAATTGATATCACATCGTCAGATACCCCTTTTTCTACAAGATCAAGACTGGATGGCAAAATTGGACCTATCGTCAGCTTATTTTCACGTGAGCATCGCAGAATGCCATCGACGTTTTCTGAGGCTAACCTACAAGGATCAGGTGTTCCAAATGACCAGCTTACCTTTCGGTCTATCGTGTGCACCGAAGAACTTCGCAGCACTCACGAACTGGGTCGCGCAGGTTCTCCGGGACCAAGGTATGAGGGTAGTAATTTACCTAGACGATTTTCTGCTGGCGTCACAGTCAAAGAACCAGCTTATCAAGCAACTCAGGGTGGCAATCGACATTCTACAGGAGTTAGGCTGGACCATCAACTTAGAGAAATCAGTGACATGCCCCACAAGAGAGTTAGAATATCTGGGTCTGGTATGGAACACAGATCAGAATTTTATGTGTCTACCTCAGAAGAAAATAAAAGTAATAACGTCCACACTACAGCAAGTACTTTGCCGGGGCAAAATGTCTTTGAAAGAATGCCAGTTATGGGGACGATGAATTTTGCCAATTTCGTCATTCCAAGAGGCAGGCTCCATTGCCGCCAGTTGCAGCGACACTTACGTGCACTCAATCCTCTACCACCGCAGAAGAGATTGAATATACCACCTCCTGTTCTAATCGAGCTGACGTGGTGGATTTCCACACTCAAGGGCCCCAGCACCAGGACCAGTCTTCACGTAAAGCTCATTCAACATTTTCTAACAACCGACGCAGCCGACTTTGGTTGGGGTGCACAGATGGACGACCACACAACTTCAGGACGATGGGAGCCTTACCAGGTCGACTGGTATTGCAATCGCAAGGAGATGTTTGCTATAATAGCCGCAGTGAGGTACTTCAGAACACAGCTGGAAGGTCATCATCTCATGCTCCAGACAGACAATCGGACAGTGGTGTCGTATGTCAAAAAAGAAGGCGGAACACGATCGATACCCCTTTTAAATCTAACTTACCAACTGCTAAATCTTCTAGACAAATGGAATATAACGATAACAGTAGAATATCTCCCAGGCAGATTCAACGATATCGCCGACAGTTTATCTCGTGGCCGGGTGAATTCAGAGTGGCACCTGAAAGAGACTGCCCTCAGCAAAATATTTCACTACTTCGGTACCCCCCAGATAGATCTTTTCGCAAGCAAAGAAACGAGAGTGGTAGAGAAATACGTCACCAAAGATTGTCGAGACGGGATAGCACATTATTGCAATGCTTTCAGTCGCCCATGGGAATACCAACTAGCTTGGATATTTCCACCTCCCAGCTTGCTCCCGCGTGTTCTTCATCATCTAAACTCTGCGAAGGGTACCTACCTTGTGGTAGCTCCGATGTGGGAACGGGCATTTTGGTTGCCGGATTTACGTCGACGAGCGTTGACCAAACCAATGAAAATTCAGAATTTAGACCAAGTGTTAGTAGACCAGACCACCGGCCTCCCTCCGCCACGAGTACAAGACATGAAGCTTTTAGTCTGGAAAATTGGGGCTGGGGTGATATGACTAAGGATTGGTCGGAGAGAGAAAGAGCATTATTGAGATCAAG
Organism: Oegoconia quadripuncta; assembly: GCA_949316235.1. Taxonomy (NCBI): domain Eukaryota; kingdom Metazoa; phylum Arthropoda; class Insecta; order Lepidoptera; family Autostichidae; genus Oegoconia; species Oegoconia quadripuncta. The sequence continues at coordinate 1,413,425 of OX438758.1, forward strand.
TTGGAGGGAGTCTACTCTAAAGACTTACAAACCAGCTTGGACCCGTTGGGTAAAGTGGTGCGCTAGTAACAGGTTTGATTTTAAATCCCCAGATGGACCCACTTTATCAAAGTTTCTGGCGCACTTGTTTCTTGAAGAGAAATTAGCTTATTCGACAATACTTGTTCATAAATCAGTAGTTGTATCATTTAGCCAAACTAGTAGTGCCGAGGAACTTAACTCTCATTTTCTCGTTAAACATATCCTAAAAGCAATTTCTCTTCAGAAACCTAGAGCAGGAAAACCCCCCCATCTGGGATCCAAGCGATTTGATAAGCTGGCTAGAGGCACATCCTCCAAAAAATTTAAATTTATTTGAGGCTTCGCGTAGATTAGCTTGCATTTTACTTCTCGCTTCAGGCAGACGTGTCCACGATCTCACTCTTTTGAAAATTTCAACTGATCATTTCTCGGATGCGGGTACACACATAATTTTACTCCCCGTTTTCGGATCTAAAACGGACACTGCTGCCTACAGGCAATCGGGTTGGAAATTAATACAGCACACTAATTCCAATGTTTGCCCTGTCTTCTGGATTAGAAAAGTCATAGAGCTTGGTGAAGAGAGACGTACGCCAGAGTGTTGCAGCGCCTTGTTCGTTACAATAAGAGGCACCCCTCAGGCCGCCTCGCGTACTATTATTGGTAGTTGGGTAAAGACTATTTTGCGGGACGCCGGGATCAGGGCTTCCTCCGGAAGTGTGCGCTCTGCCGTAGCGTCTCTGAGTTGGTATGATAATTTACCTATCGAAGATATTCTTTCGCATGGTAATTGGCGTAAAGAGAATACCTTTGCACAATTTTACTGTAGGCAAATTATAGGCCGATCAGTTCCATTTCAGTCTAACAATTTAGTACATAACTTTGAATCAGTGTGATCCTTGTTTTCTATTATTAAATACAATCCTCTTATCTGTCAATCTCTCTGATTTTATTTAATTAATTTTTTTTTTTGAATGCAATATTATATTTTGTTACCTACATGGTACCTACAGGTAATTATAGTCACATAGCGTCGCAGCGATCACCAGGAGTCAATAAACACTTCTCTCACCGATGCTATGCATCGTCACATGCCGAATAATAGTGCAAGTTTTACATAACAATAAAACTTGTATTATTTAGCAGAGACGATGCATAGCATCCCAATAAGGGCTCCTGGTGAGAGACTTCTATGAGGAGCGCTTGGTACGCCGGCCAGCAGTCGTGTCGCGCGCCACCTGGGACCGAATCTAGGAAACATGAAAACGCACCGGATTGGCTGTTTGACTGGACAAGTAACACGGTGATTGGCTGAAACGGGAAGGGAAGTATGACGCATTCTCCCACCGATGCTATGCATCGTCTCTGCTAAATAATAGAAGTTTTATTGTTATGTAAAACTTGCACTAATAGTCATTGATAGTTATTCAAAGTGGGCTGAAGTATTTGAAATGTCAAACATAGGGGCAACCCGGACAATTGAGATTTTTAAAGGATTATTTTCACGTTATGGATATCCAGCCCACTTAGTAACTGACAATGGACCAACTTTTACAAGTTCAGAATTTGAAATGTTTTGTAATAATATAAATGTAAAACATACCTTTTCACCACCATACTACCCAGCTACCAATGGTGCCGCAGAACGATTTGTAGAGACTTTCAAGTCACATGTACAAAAAATTAAAGAAAGTGGAAGCCCACTTTCATCAGCCATAAATCTTTTCCTGTTTGACTATAGGAATATGCCACATAACTCTACTGGAGTAACACCTGCTCGGCTTATGCTGGGAAGAGAACTTAGAAATAGATTCTCCTTACTAAGACCACCTCCTATAGTGGAAACATCATATGACTTATTAGAGAGACAATCAAAACTTGTGGGCGGGAAGAGACAAGTTGAATTTAATGTTGGTGAAAAGGTTATGGTAAGAGACTATCGTAAGGGTAAAAGTAAGTGGATTCAAGGGATTATAATAGAAGAATCTATACCAAACACAACTTATGTAATTGATGTATGTGGAAGTAAATGGAAACGTCATGTTAATCAAATGCTAAAGTGTAGTAGTAGTTTAGAAGAGTAATTTTATGTTCATCTTTATATTAGAATTAGAACTTCGTTTTGTTTGTATTTAACATGTAACTTCCCAATTTAATTTTAATTAAGTTTGTTGTTAATAATTAAGTCGGGGAGAGTTGTGGTGTATCCGAACGCATCACGCTCTCTGGTAAAAAAAGGTCTTGTAACTGAGTGTTAGTGTTTCATAAATATACAGTGAATTAATTAATTTCCTGTTTAATTTGTCCCTAAAACATAACACTTGGGATCTTAAGTCTAGAGTGAATAGGCATTTACTGGGTGCGCGTGACACATCTTCGGCTACATCGTCACTTTCCATCAGGTGAGATTGTAGTCAAACGCGAAACCAGTTTTTAATAAATAAAAAAATAAAAAATTTTCACCTTACATCTCAAAAATATCAACTTCAGATGGAAAAATATAACAGTCATCTTTAAAGTCACGATCTAAAAGATAAGTTATAATCTCTGTCTCATCAATATCTGAAATATCGTCTTTCACGAGACGGAACTTGGTTTTATCTTTTTTAATGAATTTCAAACCCTTAACAATAACTCTTCCGTCCATAATATCTTCTATGAGACACACATATCTATAGGGTTTTTTTCCCTTTTGATGATGAAAATCGTGCTAGGACAAACTATCCGATCTCTGGGCCATCACAGTATGTGGTAGCATCACTATGTTCATTTAAAGATGTAGGATCAACTGCTGCTCTTCTTTTCAGCGTTTTTGGCATTTTCTCTACGATTTCAACTGTCTCTTCCTCGTCACTATCTTCCTGTTCATCTATTACAGAAGGCGTATTAAGAACTGCAGCTCTTCTTTTCGGCGTTTTTGGCTTTTTCTCTGCCATTTTCACTGTGTATGCGTCATCACTGTCTTCTTCTTCATCGATAACAGATACACTTTTACCTGGCTCTACATTTAACCATGTTTTCTTTTTCTTAGATTGCTGTGAAGTTTCACCGCCATAACCTGCTCTTTTAAATATTCTGTCAAAACGTCTTTTACAGTTGATTCAGTTTCAGTAGAATTGTCATCTGGTACTTTATCTAATACTCTTTTCTTATTAAAGGGTTAGATCCCAGTTGCTTCAAAACTGCTGCAGAGGTTCATTTTTATCGCCGATGTTTCAGAACTATCGTTGTTGTCTCAGGTTTTATCCATGTGAATTATGGCCTGCTTCAAAAGGTTTGGGAACGAATCTTTCGTCACAGTGCTTAGTTTAGGATTTTGTATTTTCCATTGTTCCAGAATTTTGCGCCATGCTGTCTTCATGGGCCTAAAGAACCCAACGTCCAAGGGCTGACAAAGATGAGTTGAGTTGGGTACTAAGCAAACGAAACTAATATTTCTTTGTTGGCATGTCTTTAAAACGTCTTCATCTAGGTGAGAAGATAGGTTACCACCTATTATGATCTTTCGACCCTCCAATCGATTGGCATTTGGCAAAAATGTTGTCATGAAAAGTTGGACCATCAATCTTTGCTATGATTCGCAAGTCCAGAGTAGTTAGGGGGAAACCCAAATTTGCACATGTGCATGTGCAAATTTGGGTGTGCATGTGTGAATATGGTTTGACCGCCCACCGACTTTATGTGCAAGCCTTTGTATCTATTGTAAAAGGTCCCAAACGGTATTTTATAATGCAATGATGCTTCATTTATTGACATTTCATTACCAGATTACCAGTGATTTTTTCAATGGCCTCTTCTAATGTGTCCTCACTATAATTTTTATAATTTCGGGTGCCTGGTTTTTTTTTATATGTCCGTACCATGTTCAAATCTGAAAAAGGGGCGAAATTGATTATCCATATAAAACCTTGGACTTGCATTAAATAAATTAAAGGGGCGTCTTTGAAAACTATCAATGTAGCCCCATAGAATCTATCAAAGTCACCCCAGACACTAAATTCGTCATAACAGAAAAACAAAAACATAATCTTATGTCTAATTTGAAATCTATCATAACAAAACTCGTTTACCTGGACACTATAGTTAATTCTACAATTAAGAGTTTTTAGACCAATATTTTACTTACCTTATTCAGGGTCCGATAAAATATTTTCTTTCTTGAACACGGACCGTCGCACACGCTGTTGCACTAAATGACAAGATGGCTGAACTGTCAGTGTTGCCAACTAACAAAAAAATCTCCAGGTGCGTTCACGTGCTTCCGAGATATTTTATAAAAAGTACCTAAATTTTTCGAGTAATCATCAATGCCGCCCCTGCATTTGAAAGTCGCCCCATTTTACGGTACTTCACATAATGGTTTCTTGAACAGTGTGACCACAGATTGATGATCTGTTTCTACCTGAACATACTGATGAAATTTCGTGCAGCCAAAAACAATTTCGTATAGTTTTATTTCAATCTGCGCATAGTGTTCTTAACTTTTATTTAATGATTTTTCTTCTTACAAATTGTGCATGTTTTTCCTTCAGCTGGACATTTGTACTTGTGAATTTGTCCACATCTTCGACATCTGAATTTCGAAACAGAAATATCCCAAGATAGTAAATTATCTACATTTGAAATCGATTGTTTAAAATTTCCTTTTGACATTGATCTGCTTTGACGTTGCTTAAAATTAGTCGGCTGGCGTTTCACCACATTAATGTTTCTGTGATTATTGCTATTCTGACTTCGAATTTCGTGATCTGAATGCTGTAACTGTGTTGATCTTACCTGACATACTTTAGCTATTTTTAATGCATTTTCAAGTGTCAATTTATCTTGTTGAAGGAATGTAACGGCTTTATGTTTGAAATAATTACTTTTTGGTTCCCTTTTTGTAGAATCCAACACCTGACACCATGTTACGGGGTTGGGTTTTTGGACGAGCAGGTGACGAGGATATTAATTAGGATAATGAACGTGTATTGCGTAGTCGGACATGTCAGAGAGAGGGTTGCACCATAGAATATTTCTACTTCTCTAGCATAGACAATATACAACAGATATCATTATCCTATTACTTAATTAGTGTGATTTAGACGGGTTGTAAGTATTGGATTATGACATAGACGGTCTTATTCACAGAGTGAGAGGTATTAACGGGAAAAAGAAACATTTTTTTTTTTTATATTAATATCAAGTTATTAAAACTTGTGAACAAAATATAGAATCATATTATTCACATGTAAAAAAGGTTCTTTTATCAGCAATTGACATTCTTCTTTTTGACGACGTGGCAAATGTTGAAGCTCATCACCAAAATTGTGTTTATAGGTACACCAGTAGGATTATACTACAACGCTTTTAACAGCACTGCCAGGTCAGATAGTCATGTGAAAATGTATTTTTGTTGGTATAGTCTCGTAGGAAACTTTTTAGTTTTAAACCGGGTTTGTCTCACCCTCATTATTTTGGTAAACAGTCTTTCTTAGTTAGTTTTTGACCGATGATTTCTCTCCACACTCGCATTGGCGAACGGCAAATTCAACATGGACGTGGCTAATTTTACTATGTGTGAAAACGCTATTTCTCCAACAGCAAATTTACTCTATAGTTGTAGAGGGAGTATTCTCCAATCTTTCTCTCATCTGTTTTGTTCGTCAAAAAACGTTAACATTCTTTACTTTATTCTGCATGCAATGGCACTAAGTATATTATGAGAGAACGCAACTAAGTTTAATACACGTTTACTCCCGAATTCACAAATCAACGCAACCCATCATGCTAAGCATTTGCGCTACTCGGAATGGTCTGGAGTTCACCGTCGTCACGCCCCGCGGGAGGGTGTAGGTAAAATCAGTTCCTTTAGATACCAATTCTGGGCTTTTAAAGTAGAATTTTTAATTCACTGGAGTAATCTGACGTTTGCAGTGATACCAGTTTCTGATGCACAAAAAATAGTGTTGTGACAAGAAGATTGAAATCAATCACTCACGCGTTCACTCATTACGTCTTGAATCAAATCACATTACTCATTTCATTTAATTAATTGAGAAATCTCCTTATTGTTTAACACGTTAACAGTCCGGTGTACCGTATGTGGCACACGGGGAGCGGTTCCGCCGAGTTCGTGTACACGAGACCAGTGCAGCTTTATGGGCTGTCAAATCACGGACTCGTAAAATTTGTTGATATTTTCATAAAGGACTTGTAGCCAAAGACCTTATAAATAGAAAAAGTCAAAAACATGTCACATTTTTTTTTTCATCTTGCCGTAGTAACTCAAAGTAAAACAACTTCGTAGAAAACAATGTAATTTTTATTGATGAACTTGAGCTTCAGAAAAACAATCAAAACAATATGCTTTTTTGCAGATTTTACATTGTGTTGAAACCCTTTTGGCTTTGGCACGTGCGTATGGAGCAAGTCCACCTTCATCAAGAAGTTTTTTATAACATCCGACGCATCGTCTTCGGATGGTACGAGATCCTTTCTTGCCCAAAGATTCCAAAAAGTGAACGCTTCGATGTGACGTATTTGAAGCAGATGACTGTCTTCCTGATGATGGTCTTACTAATCTCGATGGCCCTGGTAGTTCTGATGACCTTGAGGATCCAGCTTGTGACTGCGGGGTTCTAGACCGTGTTTCTTGGTGAAGAAGATCAGGTTGTAACAGCATTTTTACAATAGCTTCATGAGCTGCTAGAATAGTCAGCTTTTCTCTACTGCCCGGATGCATCTCGTTATAAATTATGGTAGAGTTGACTACAGCTATCGACAGCAAATCTATTGCAACTTTTTTATACCATGTTATAGTTTTCCTTATAGGTGAGTTGTAGCTTGCCATCTGATCAGCCACGTCTATACCTTTTTTTCCTTTGTTATAACTTAGGATCATATTGGGCTTTAGTTTTGGGGTTCGTCCAGATGTAGGAGACATTTCTTTACCGTGGCAAGTCGACAGTGCGCAAACATCTCTTTTGTCCTTCCATTTTAGTACTGTCACGTTTTCATTTTTTTGTTTCACCGCAATTTCACCAGTCGCCAGTTTAGCGTCCATTACGTCTTTTGGTAAACCTCTTCTTTTTCTGTTGACTGTGCCGCAAAGATCTGTATTGCGGGAAAGCAAAAACTCTGCCAAAGGGACGCTCGTGTAGTAATTGTCGGTTATCATACAGCGACCTTCATCAAGTAGGCCTTCTGCCAATGTTACGACGATACTTCCAGAGGTATCCAGTCCAAAAACTTGCACACTTTGACCACTGTAAATTTGGTAGCCCCAGGTATATCCTTCTGCAGAGCAAAGCTTATAGATTTTGATGCCGTATTTATGTGTCTTCGATGGTATGTATTGACGAAAAAGAAGTCTTCCGCGGAAATGCACCATCGACTCGTCAACAACAATAATCTGGCCAGGTGTGTAAATAGTCCTTGAATTTCCTATGATAAGGTCTATCAATGGACTGATTTTATAGAGTCGATCGTTTTCTTCTCTGGGCGCATTATTATCACAAAAATGCCAACATCTTAGGATCAGCCGAAATCTGTTGTATGACATATTGATCTTGTGGAGTAAAGGGTGATAATAAATATCGTCTTTCTTCCAATAACATTCAAGTGTCGGGAACACTATTATGCCTGTAAGAAATATAACGCCAAGAAACTTCAACATTTCGGGTTCATCAACATCAGACCAACGAAATTTGCGGCTGTGTGGTTTTCCAGGCTCTTGTAACAAACGCTGAGCATACAAATTGGTTTGTTGCACCATTAGATTTATTACGTCATCATCTATAATTTTACGGAAGATGGTATAAATATCAGAGTCAGAATCAAATAATACCTGTTGACGGGGAGGTTCCTCATGACCTGTAAACTGTTTGCGTGACAACTCCTTTACTTCGAAACTCCACTCAGCAGCTATATCTACAGGAGCAGTTGATCGTCTTCTTCTTCTCGATACTGGAGCACGCGATGGAACATCAGGTGTAGGAAGACGAATAGGGTTATCTAGAACTCTTTCATTGGAAGGCTGACCTGAAACATCTCCAATTTGTACTTCTCTAGCGATATTTTCAACTGTTTCCTCAATCACTGGGCCAACTTCTAAATATGCTTCTCCATCTTCATCATCATCGTCTTGGTATTCTTCATCTTGTAGGTCTTCTTCCTGATCCAATAATTCTATGATTTCCTCTTCTCCATCGGAATCTTCTAAGATTCTTCTAATGTCTTCGTCTCGTATTCTCCTTGCCATTTCAACAGTTCACAAAACGTATCCAGAAAATAGGAAAAACACTTTTACGCAAGCAAATATTGATAACACGAAGATTTGTTACAAAGTAATGCGAATTAGCAATCATAATGACACAAATTATATATTTAGTTGAGGGTAGCATCACAAAAAAACAATAATTTTCTACTAGCAAGCTCGCCGAGTCCGTGGTACACGATAAGTGTACACGGTAATTATAATTCACAAGTCCGTGTACCGCCGGGTGTACACGGCCATATCCGGGGTCAATGACCTATTTTTTTATTAATTTTTATTAATTTATACAGTGAATAACAAACGAAAGCCAAAAAATATAATATCTCATTTGGACATATGGCATGTTTTGAAACGCTTGTATGGGGACTGTTAACGTGTATGGATATAAAAATATTAGCATTGGTACATTTATAGGCCAATCTACATTATTATCATAAAGAGGAAAGATTTGTAAGTATGTATATGTGTAATGAATAAACTCAAAAACTTAGTAAAGTGTAAAGATTTTGATTTGAAATTTTTCAATAAAAAGACGTATCAAGAATTTTTACACTTTTTTGAGTACCTAAACAAATGGACAATAGGAAATGATAACTTTGAAAAGGCGAATTACTCGAATTATAAATATAAAATGAAATAAAAATGCAATGGATATAATTTTTATTCGTCGTCGTCAGACATAATATTATCACTATCGTCGCTGTCAGTGACACTTATTATAAAACGGTCCGTAACATTGTCCATCATATGGTCGAGATTACACATTTTATTTTCTGCGTTTATTATGTGACCCACACAGCTGCTCCATCTTTCGGCAGTCACGGTTTTGAGTCCTTCTTCGAACAATTTTTTGACTTCTGTAATTTTAAACGTTTTATTATTTCTCGCTACGTATCCTTTTGCCTGCGCCCAAATCAGCTCGATAGGATTAAGCTCGCAATGGTAAGGGGGCAGGCGTAAGACAGTGACTCCATGCTCTGCTGCCATCTCGTCCACAGCATACTTGTCGGGATGCGAGTGTTTATTTTGCCGTACGATATCTATAAGAGTGGGCCTTTGTCATTTTCTCTTCAAAGGGAATATTTTTGCTTGCCAGCCACTCACGTATTCTTTGTTTAAGCCACGACATCGTAGGTAGTGATTCTATCTTCCGGGAATGGTAGGGGGCATTATCCATGACCACTACAGAGTTAGGTTTTAGTTTAGGTAAAACCCCCCTAAACCATTCCTCGAAACACTCAGCATTCATTTCCTTATGGTAATCTTCTGTACCCTTTTTGGCCTCGAACATTAGCAGACTTTCATCGACAAATCCCTCTTCTCCGCCAATATGGCCGATGATTAGACGTCTCCCTTTTCCCGAAGGGGCTTTCAAACCAGTGGTCAAGCCATCTAAAAATGCTTGCCGAGATGATTGAATTTTTGTATCAACCCACTCCTTCTTTGGTGTATGTCCTGGAAAAGAACCAAAATATTAAATAAAATAAATATTATCATGGCCATAATGTGGGCGGAAGTCGAGACTTTACGACCTGACTTTGTGTTTTTGGGCGTTTTCTTTAAAAACAACATGTATAATAATGAAAAATACAATAGAAATTACCTTCATTGACCCAGGTTTCATCTTGATAATAAATGTACCTTCCTTCCCTTCGGTAGTCTTTAATTTTTTGGAGATATCGCTGGCGCCATAATATGATGTCTTGTCTATCAATTAGAATACTTTTTCTTGATTTCGTTGCATATTTGAAAGGACCATGGGGGATTTTGTATGGACCCCGTCCCCACCCTACAACAGTCATAGGACACGTGTCAATTTGTTCATTGCGACCCAAAAAAGGATAAAGTACCTGTTTTAGTAGCAAAAACTATTGGGTTTATTTATAATAAAAAAAAACTTTTCGGTAAAAATATATTTATTTTTAAACCAAAATAATTTTTTTCACAAACAAATATGCTTATTTCACATAAACAAGGACGATTCTATATAATAAAAAAAAATACTTGGTTCTCAAACTGAAAATCATTGAGTAGTAATAATAATGCTTAAATAATATAGGTAACTATTAACTCATTATTACAGCCAAATCTAAAGTGTCAAGCTTGATGTGCTCTTGACTGCACTAATAATTACATTAAGTCGTCTATTACAATATTATCAAGCATTTGTGCTGGTGCATTAAAGTCAATATGACGTCAATATATATTAACCCCATGTACCATACAATGGATATTATGTGCGCACAACTTCCCACAGTGCGATTGCCTGTAAGGCAAGTGCAGTACCAATGAGCAATAGCATGTCTGTCAGTCAAATCCCGGTCTATTAAAATATAACTATAATAAATACGGGAACGGACATGGCGCGACTGAATCCGTACTCTGACTAGCCAAACATTATTTAGCAGGATATTGCATCGCGGTAAATTGTTTAACTCGTTATCACGGTATAATTCTATATTATAAAGGCCATCGCGAAGGTGCTCGGCGCAGTAAGACTTGGCAAGCTTAATGTGATAGCTCCCTAGCGCGAAAAGAAACACTTCATCTTCAGATAAACGTGGGAAGTCTTCGAAGTTAGGAATATTGGCTTCAAAAGGCACTCTCTGTCTGTTAAGATTTTTCATATGCACATAATCATGCAAGTGATTGGACATGTTCATTCTAGAATGAATTATATTTACAATCTCGGCGGCGAATCTGTTGTCAACAGCGACTCGATAATAAGCGTTTATTATGGCCGCTGCAATTTTAAAGTCACAGAACATATGACTTAATGCACGATTAAAATACGTTTGACGCAACAACCTGAACCTATTCTTAAACTTGCCGTTGACCGCCTCAACAACCCATCTGCAAATCGTAACCAATCGGGACTTATTTGCCTGTTCTGTTGTCAAAGTCAAAGTCAAAGTCAAAAATGCTTTATTTTGTAGGTACACAGAGTACACTTAAAATAGTCAATTTTACATAGTAAATTTTAAATTTTTTAAGCTACTGCTTGTTCAAAATGCAATTTTCCCCTGAGAAGAACAAGCAAGAAACTCGAAGGGTTGCTCTTTTAAAATCAGGCTTTGATTTTACATAAAGGTTTTTATATTACAAACAGGTTTTTAAATTTCATTATTAATTGTGAAATAGCCTGGCATGCGAACGATCTGATTATGTCCAGGGATGATTATCATCTAAATAGTCTGATATTTTATAATATGCTTTCTCAATAAGTTTCTGTTTTACAGTATCTTTAAATTTATTGAGAGGAAGATTTTGTATATCAACTGGAACCTTATTGAAAAAGCGTATACATAACCCTTTGAATGAATTACTGACTTTGCGGAGGCGACTTATGTGACCTGCAAGTTTATCTTTATTTCTTGTATTGACATCATGTTTATCACTATTTTTCCTAAATGATGTTATATTTTTTTTGACATACATTAGATTTTCAAAAATGTACTGTGACGAAAAGGTTAGAATGTTATACACTTTAAACCTATCTCTAAGTGACACTGCAGGTCTCAATTGATAAATTGCGCGAACGGCTCGTTTTTGTAAAACAAAGATTGTATTTATATCCGCGGCGTTTCCCCACAGCAAGATACCGTAAGACATCAAGCTGTGGAAATAACTAAGCTGTCAGTTGACTAGCGGTCCGGTCTTTTGTAGGTGGCATGTGGACTTCATAGCCACAAGACTGGATTACACCAATGCTGTCTCTAAAGCCCCTATCAACTATAAAAACATCGCCACTGTTTAAAAACCAATGCAATGGATTTTCTTCATTCATTATTGACTGCATAATGGTAGCATCAGATGTTGTAGCCCGGAATGGACCAAGTACGTCTATTATGTAGCCATCACTGCTCACAATTATAAAAGGTTTTAAAAGATTTCGAAACTTGTGATGGCTGTAAGATTGGCGCTGAAATAAAAAATTGGAGCTTTTTTCAATATATATGTACGTTCCATCTAATATCAAAATAGCTTTAGTATTTTGCTCATCACCAAAAAACTCTTTAGGAATCAGTAAGTTTCTTTCTAGAACATTTTCTCTAGACAGATGATCTAGACCAAGATGTCTATTAACGAAACCTTGTGTCAAACATTCTCTCGCTATTTTTAAATGGTCTTCAAATGTTCGACGTGACATCCCAAACAATGTTGCTAACCTTTCATTGCTTTCACCAGTCCTTAATTTCGTCATATAGGCCCCAAGAACTCTCCGCGGATGTCTGTGTCTCTCAGCTAAGCTGGGTGTTTCCAATAGCATACTATTAAATTGCTCAATAGTTAGTCCAGTCCAAAAATGAAGCTCATGGGCATCCAATCCAGTCACGGAATCAAAGCTTAATCTAGGAGCATTCATGCCGCGAATTAACATTGTTGTCATGTCCGAAACAAGCTCAGCGTTGAAATAATTCGTCACGTTTACATTATCCAGTAATTCGTCCCAAATAATATTGGACAAATGATCTTGACACAGTCGTGTACTAGGTGGAAAATATAAGCTGTAGTTACAAATGGCGAACAGTCTTATAGACGCGGGGATTCGCCTCAGATCCAGATTTCTGCAATGCCTATATAAACAGGTTCGCGAAGAATTAGGAGCTCTTACATACTCAGGGACGAAGATTTCATTTGGTTGGGCGCCTTCAGCTGGATTGTTGACATCGACAACAACATTTTCGTCAGGAAGGTCTTGTCGATTGACATCATTGTTGGCTCTTTGCCAGCATCTGTGACATACAGCCATGATGTTATTGAAAATAACCTGGAATAAAAAAAAATACATTTAATATCCTATCACAATAAATAAAGATATCGTAGGACTAGGTTGCAGTGCACACAGAATATCTACTTTCTTACGACGATGATATAATGCACACCCTACGTTATATTATTTTTACAATGATTATTGTAACTCATCGTAAGCACTGTTAGACAAAGAAAAAAATAACATTACTTACTAACCTCTATTAGTCCATTTTGATAAATATAGTCAGCCACCGCTGGTGAACTTTGTGGCAAAGTATCTTCCAAAATGTGTCTTCTCTGCCTTAGGACAGAACGCGGACACATAACACATCGGCGTCCTGTATCCATAATTGTGCCAAAATGTTCTCAAAATCAAAGTCCTTTAACGTGCCAAGGTCAATCACAAAGATATTCTCACAGTCCGGTAAACAAGCAAGGGTCGTTGTGCGTCGTAAACAAGCCGATAATGATAACCACGTGCGTAGCGAATAACAAACGAGTGACGACTGCGACTACCTGGCTGGTCGGTGCGTGTGCGGCGATACCTGAGGGTTGAGGGAGGCAGGGGAGGGGTAGGAGACGCAGGACCTCTGTGCATGTCTCGACAAGCCCAAATCGGTTTCCTGTACCTACGCTATTAGCGTAGGTATAATTATTTTATGCGCAATCTAATTAAAAAGGAAAAAAATATATAAAACAACAATGTATCATTAAACCTAAACCCCACGTATTTGAAGTACGTCGCCATAATAAAAAAATGTCTATCCTACTAGATGCTTCAAATGACACTTATTTCAAATCTGTTGGATGGTGGGGACATTTCTTCCCATCGTCCTTTAAATGTTTCAATATTTTTCTCATGGTACTCCATGAGAAGTTGGGCAAGTCCGAGTCATCATTGACAGCCTTAAGTACCTACAAAGAATTAAAAAATGTATTACATACATATAGTATAGTGAGAAGCGCTACTTTTTTTGTACAATTACTTATTAACGATAAATAAGTTTAGATTAAAATCAAACAAAAAAAGGCTAAAATTACCTTTGTAATGGTGGGAGCTTCATTTGCATAAAAAAATTGGTGAACTTTTCGTCTAATTGCTGCAAACGTAAAATCATCCAATTTGTCTTTGAAATCATGTTTCGGTCCAGTTTTTTGAGGAGATTTAAAACCTTCATTCTCTTTGTGTTCTTTTAGAACGCTGTATACAGTGGCTGAGCTGATACCTAATATGTCAGCCGTTTTAGACACACATTCCGATTTTTTCGGAGATTCATACTCTGTTTGTGACACTGCAGATTTCTCCTCAAAAACGTATTTGTAGACATTGCATATCATTACTTTTTCGGTGCCACTAAGAGCAACCTTTGTTCTCTTTTTCTTTGGAGAAAGAAAGTCTTGTTGGCGTGATGTTCCTGGTTGAGGATCCATATCTTTCGTATTGATAACGAAACAGTACAACGACAGGTTAACAAAACACAAAACAAAACTTAACAATAACAATAAACACAACGTAGAAAAACTTAACGATGAACAGCGCGTGAGCAAAAGAAACCACAAAGAAACATTCGTGCACTCAGACCCAGAGGTTAGAAGCCGAATGAATGACATGACAGACAAAACAAAATGGCCGCGCGGGTGTCGTGCGTCACTTAGAGTTGCGTTCCAGTTTAATAATGGAACGTAGGTACTTTTTTTTTGCAAAGCTGGGCAACAAATTTGAGATTGGAACGATAACATTTTTAAAACCTATAAAAAAGAAGTATTCGTTCGAATTTCAAATCTTGTTTTGTTCAGCTTTCAGTAATCCTACCGATTCGTAAAATAATCAAGCGAGGGTTTATTTTAAATTTTAGTCTGCTTTACTTTTATGCATTCCTGGTATGAACCAGAACGATGTTTCCAGTTATAGTATTGCTGCTTGAAATTTACGATTTTTTTTTCAATATTTATTCTAGTGGACCGCTTCCCAATTTTCAATTGCTTTGACAGTTTTCTTCGTAATCATTTTTTAACAGTATTGTGTGCGAAGTGCGAGTATTGTCTCGTTTTTAACTTTACCATCGCGTTCGCGTTTACGCAAAAAATATCTATGAAAAAAATCGTTTTGCAAACTATCTGCTAGAGGCGCTGCACATTTCTTCATACCAATCGTCACGTAAACGTTAACGCGGTAGTAAACTCCGCCCTCTGTTCGTGTTGTGTTTAAGTATGAAAGTCTATAAATAGCACTACGGAACTAAGTAAGGTTGCGATCAGCCCTCGCTTCCAGTATTGCTTCCGTAGCATGCCAGGCGCGGGACGGACGGGACCACGGGTACCCACAGTACCATTTTCAGTCTTTTCAAATTGGTGATTAACGTTATTGTATTGTAATATTTTATGTATTAATCAGAGATTTTAACATAGTTACGGCAGCGTGTTGTTCGTATACTCATACACTCAATTTGGGAACATTGCACGAAACCCAGATTGAATGGGAAGTTCTGAAAAATAATAAAATATACACCGGCCAAGCCATGATAAACATTCTTGACACAAAATAATGTTCTAAATTTATTCCAAGTATAGAACAGTCAGCGTGAAGAAAACAAGACAGTGGACGATGAAGCGTTGAGTAGGTACGCTAATCAATATTGCAATTAAAAGGAGAGCAGAAAATGTGGGGAATATGGAAAATATGATTGCCGCAAAAATCAGGCAATTGACAAACATGCTCAGTATTAATTGGCAACTCACTTTAAGAAATAGCAAATTATCTTCGCCAGCTTTCTGATACATTTGATAAGGAGGCAAAAACAGATAAGGGAAGTTAAGTTTTAGAAATTAAATAAATCGCCAAGCACCTGTGGACGACGTTAATATTTTAGGTTTTATGAAAAGTTTGGAATGCCCGGAATAGTTGGATGCATTGACGGTTCCCATATTGCCATTGTGAGGCCAGCAGAGTTTGAAGAAAGATATTTCAACCGCAAGCGATACCACTCTTTGAATGCTCAATTAGTGAGTTTATTTATTTTATTCAAGATTTGTAGACCATCAACGGCATAGTTGCTAGTTCATTATAAATACCTCAATAACAATATAATTTATTGTTTTTTTTTTTTTAGATCTGAGACTCTGATTTAAACATATTGAGCATTGACGCTGGCCATGGTGGTGCAAGCCATGACTCACATGTGCGTAACAGCCATCCTATTAGACACCATCTTGAGCATCTATATGTTCATGAAAATGAAACAGTATGGCTATTAGGTATTTATACATTATATTGGTAAACAAACATTGCTTTAAATATGTTTCAGGAGATTCAGGGTATCCGCTGCGTGCTACTCTACTGACCCCAATTTTGAATACTGAGCCCAATAGCCCTGAACGCTACTATACTGATCTGCATTGTAGAGTCAGAAATTGTGTTGAGAGATGCATTGGTGTCCTTAAATCACGATGGCGGTGTCTTTTAGTAGACAGAAAACTGCACTACCATCCCATCATGGCTGGCTCTTTTAGTAGACAGAAAACTGCACTACCATCCCATCATGGCTGGCTCTTTTAGTAGACAGAAAACTGCACTACCATCCCATCATGGCTGGCTCTTTTAGTAGACAGAACACTACCATCCCATCATGGCTGGCTCTTTTAGTAGACAGAAAACTGCACTACCATCCCATCATGGCTGGCTCTTTTAGTAGACAGAAAACTGCACTACCATCCCATCATGGCTGGCTCTTTTAGTAGACAGAAAACTGCACTACCATCCCATCATGGCTGGCTCTTTTAGTAGACAGAAAACTGCACTACCATCCCATCATGGCTGGCTCTTTTAGTAGACAGAAAACTGCACTACCATCCCATCATGGCTGGCTACATCACTAACTCCTGTATAGTTTTGCATTATATAGCTAATAAAGCTAGGCTACCTGTTCCTGAGCTGACTCCTCAAGAGGAAAGAAATGAATTAGCTATGCAGGTACTTGTACGCACAAACTAAAAATAATTATAGCAACCTAAGGCCCGCTTGCGCCATGCAGGGTTATCGTGATTAACTCAGAGATAAATACTAATTCGGAGTTAAATTATATTTATGTCTTGCACCACCGAGAGTTACGTGCTAACTTAAAGTTATTTTTTTAAATTTTTAACCCGCCGATGTTCGCGGGTTAAGTCACTAACCCCGGGTTACTATCTTGTAATATGTAATTTTGTCTGTGCTAATGTCCTCAGAGTAGTTTTTTATCTATGGAAACGTCAAAAAATTGAAGCAACCAACTAGGTTAACTTTGGTAAATATCTGTGAATATTTATTTCAGGCTTTTTTTGAATAATGATAAATGAATTGTTATTATCTGATGACGATGAAGATCATCGAATACATCAGTTCGGACTTTTATAATAGAAGAATTGCAGAACGGTTTGATCACTTCAACTCTCAAAGAGACAAAGCCAAAGAGTAGTATAATACAGAGGAGAAAGAGAGCCCTCTTGGGATAAATTTAAGCCAATACTCATTGAAGCGCCATCTGGATGTCTTCGCCGAAAACTATTCACTATATAACTATAGCTTTATCTACCTATAGGTATGATGTATATTAAACCAAACAGACGCTATCGTTTTGTTCTAGTCTGCTAATGTTGTGACATTCATGATTTGATACAATGGCACTAACAATAATAAAACACCTTATTACAACATGTCACAACAGTGGCAGGCTGGAACAAAACAAAACGATAGCGTTTGCAAGAAAGGATAAAAGAAACAAATTATATCTTATTCATTTTTTATTTTTATAATGTTTATGTTTATTAAAATATTCGACAGCTGACATTTTAATTTCATCCTCACCGTCATAATTTATTTTACCAGACAAAATCCTATTAATAGACCTACACCAACTATACAAAATTATATTTATTGTCATATTAATGAAATATTCCATCAATTGTTCCCTATGCGACATGCAATTAAAAGGATAGTCAATTAATACATTTGAAATTTGCATAATGGTTTTCTTTATATATTTTTTTGGAACATTTCTCAATAAAAAAGATTTTGTTACATTTTGTATCGCCTGGAAGCAATTTTCAAGTTCCTCGCTTGGATAGCATAACCATTTTTTATTATTATATTCTTTAGCTTTAATAAAATCATTGTTTTTGTTCCTTTCTTATGAATCTAATAATGTTTGCCTGCAGTGTTGACAAGATTTCACAACATTTTTTAAACATTTGGTCAAAACCCATCCACATACATAATTTTTTTGCCCCGCATCAACTTCATGGGAGCAAATGTCATCAATTTTACACAATTCATCATTGATTGGAATATCTTCATCGGAAATATCAGAAGCAGCTTCCTTGTCTGTTAAAAAAAATTGAAGATTTTGAAGGCATTCATTCGTGTCCTCTTCACAATTGGCTCTCCTCGAATGAGGAGAGCTATAATTGTTTAATAATAAAGCTTTGAATGCCCCCTCAAACGAAACTGTGTTAGGAGCAATATTTCTTGAACCATAACTTCTGATATTTCCGAAGAAGTTTTCTATTGGGTCTTGATTAAAATTTCTGGTCAACATTGCATCAAAACAATATTTATTAGATAACACTTGCCATATTGCCTCCATGCCCTCAATCGTCTTAATAAAGTTCGTCACAGATGGAACAATTGTCTCTGTTAATCGGATTTTGCCACCTGTATTTTTTTTTTGAATGAACTTCACTGTTTTTAAAACTTTTTTAGCTTTAGTCCAAAGTTGATGGTGAGGTGAATTGCGTCTAATAGGTCCCTTATACATTTTTCCATTAGGGATATGAAATGTGCTAACATTAAGCGAATCAAATAAATTGTCCAATAATAATGTTAACTTAACTAATTGCCGACATTCTTCTGGAAGATCTCCTCCTTGCTCCAGAGTAGCTGGTTACTTGTAAAGCACAGTAAGCACCACAAAGTAACACAACACAGCGTCCGTATCGCAAAAGAAGTGTCCTGCCACGAAATATTAGCGGAGCCTAGCTCAACGCAAGACGCGCGGTTTCTGGGGTGAAAACTCACTAGTAAGACGGAGGAAGACAAAGCTTAACTCAACGCACTTTCTGGAGATTTTCACGATCCACAAAACACACAAAACGCAATAAAATCTACAAACACGCGCATACGCAAGCAAGTAGAAATTATCGACGCCATTTTGACAGCAAAACCAGTGTTGCCAGGTTTGAGCCAATAAAAAGAGCCTTAATTTAAAAAATATACCTAGATAGCAAGTTTACTGTTCTTTAAATTGAGACGCGCGTGCGTCTCAACAAAGAATATTGAACTCACGTGAGTTTAATATTCAAATTCAACGACATTTGAAAAAACAAGACCATTGTTAGCCGTCCATATTAATTTTATATAAAATTGAAAAGGAGCCAAAAAGGTGATCAATCACCCAATCTGGCAATGTAAAATTGTCAGTGGATTCGAAAAGATTTTAGTGGCATCTGTTGACGTTTTGGACATACTTTTTAGACAAGAATTTGTGGAGAATTCATACAGATGTCGACTGTATCTTTGCGAAATTCTATCTTCTATGGAAGTGTCCCCCCCTGGACAAAGCGTTCCATAGAAGATTTCGTTTAGAAAAAGAAAGTGTTGTCTTTTTATTAAATAAAATTGAAAACAATGTTTAATGCGTACATTTTATTGTACCGTATATACTTAAATAATTTTATACATCCTATCATATCAAATATTTTATTTTTCAGTGATGCTGTATCACCTTTGAACCAGCTGCTGTGCACACTACGGTTTTACGCCACTGGAAGTCAATTAATCACTTGTGGAGATTTCATTGGAATACACGAATCAACAGCGTGCAGGATCATTCATAAGGTCACTGATGCTATAACTCGGTTATATCCACAATTTGTATTTATGCCCACTACCGAAGAAGAGCAGAGGCAGGCTGCATTGAAATTTTACTACATTGCTCGATTTCCACGTATCATCGGGGCAATAGATTGTACTTGTTGCGGGATGGTGCTTGAAACACCAATAAAGAAAAAAATGCGGTTTATGGTATTGAGCCTAGCAAGAATTATGGTAGATCGGTTGAAAAGAAGTAAGGGCTGTCGGAAATCGATAAAAGTGGACTGTATGATAAATTTAAAATGAGGGTGGATTCAAGGGTGCGGTTAACGAGAGGAGTATGAGTGCACGCCTACCTTTATGCAGAATTTTCAAGGTCCCGTTCAGGCAGCTTCCTGGTGAAGACGGCTGGATTGGCGGGCTGACGAGCTGAAGGGTTTCCTGAAGGGTCTGCTGATAGGCAACTACCGGTAGTGCATGCGAAAACTTCTCTATAATATTAAATGAAAATAATGTCCGAACAATTCTCACTTTCTTCACCTTTCTTGAGGATATAGGTATGAAGCCACGTGCTGAGTAAGTCCAGCAGACCAGGCTGCGCGGGTGCCTTGCGAAGGGTCTCAACACCGATGACGAACTGATCGGTTGACCTCTAAATCATCATTCGATGTCCTTCCCCACTTTCATTACCGCGTATGTATCGCATTAGCGAGCGACAGTTAAATATGTAGGCGTGCAAGTAGGAAAGGGATAGGATAATAGACCTACTGTGATTTTAATTCAACCGATGTTTCAAGTAATACGGCCAAAGAAAGATGGCGTTAACATTTCTCCCGGCCTTAAAGGGTTGCCTTTAAAAATACATACAAATGTAGAGCGAGAGAAAAAAAATATAATATAGCAAGCGGTATACCATATATACAGTGTTAAATAAGATAAAGTACAATATACTTGATTATAATAAATAATACTAATTATCATAATAGGTACTAATAATAGGTACATAAGTTAAAAATATATAGTTAATTTATTGAGTGGGCAGGGGGCACAGACGAACCGTGGGCCGCACGTAACTACCCTTAGCGGTTCTAACCGTGACAACGCGAATAATTCCATCCTTCGATGGATGAGTCTTTTCAACAATGCCTAAAGGCCATGAAAGAGGCGGTGCATTATCCGTCACGATAACAACTACAGTCCCCGATTGAATAGGGGTTGCAGGTGTATTCCACTTCGCTCTAGATTGTAGCTTATGTAAGTACTCAACTCGCCATCGCTGCCAAAATGATTGCACGAGCTTATCTAAGAGTAAGTGTCTCTGGTTAATTGGTATAGAGTCTACCAGAGGCGCGGGCAATGACGCGAGCGGCGCTGTATGTAAAAAATGTGACGGTGTAAGTGCGGTAGGCTCACTCGGATCTGAACTCAATACCGTTAGTGGTCGCGAGTTTATCAAAGCTTCGATTTGTATCAAGAGTGTGGAGAGCTCATCATAGCATAATATCTGCTGTCCTATAACTTTAAATAGGTGGGTTTTCACAATTTTTACCATACTCTCCATGCATCCGGCAAAATGGGGAGATGCAGGTGGCACGTTTTTCCACTCTATACGACTCTCCGCCAACTCTTGTTCCATATTCGGACGATATTTGTCTAAAAACCCATACAGGTCGCGTAAATACGAACGAGCTCCTACAAAATTCGTCCCTAAGTCCGAGTATAGACATTGCACCGGACCGCGGCGAGAAAGAAAGCGCTTTAATGCGTTAAGAAAACTCACCGTGCTTAAGTCGGTGGCCATCTCGATATGAGTGGCGCGAGTCGTTAGACATGTAAAAATGCATAGCCATGTCTTATGACTTTTGACACCCCTACCACGGTAGGGGGTGCATTGCAAAGGCCCGGCATAATCGACCCCCGTATGAGTGAAAGCTTTCTCAGCTTGATTAACACGCTGACTGGGAAGGTCAGCCATAAGCGGGAATGTAGGGCGCGGTTTGGCCCGGAAACAGATATTGCATTTGTAAACGTGACGAATGATTCGTCTTGCGGCGAGTATCCAGTAGCGTTGCCTTAATAATGACATAAGTAGTTCGGGACCGGCGTGTAAATGTCGTTTATGATAGTGATCGACCAACAAATTTAGTATACCATCATGGCGTGGCAAGACAATCGGGTGTTTGTAACAGAACTCTTCAGCAGAGTTAATTAAGCGGCCTCCAACACGGATAAGTCCGTCTTCGTCCAAAAATGGTTTAAGCTTCATTAGCGCGGGGCAACACAATTTATTATTTTGTAAATTAATAATGTCATTTGAAAAATGAACATTCTGTAACACGCGGAGCAGTTTAACTTCCGCAAATTCTAAATCTGAACGTGTGATCGACACTCTGCGTGGCAAAGCCTTTACAAATCGATAAACGTATACAATAACGCGCAGTAACTTCGAATAGTCAGACATACGCTGTGCTAGCTGATACAACAACGTCTCAGTGACGTCGACTGTTGCAGGATACGAAAGTGTTTTCTGTTCCGGCACTTCACTGACAGCGTCGTGGTCGAACTGGTTTATGGGCCATTCTGATGGATCGCGACCGAACCAAGCGGGTCCATGGAACCACAGCGGGTGGTTAATAAGTTTATCGGGGGTTAATCCGCGCGATAAACAATCAGCGGGGTTTTCAATGCCTGCCACGTGATGGAAACAGTGAGCAGACACGTTGTCAGTAAGCTTGACAACTCGGTTGGCAACAAATGTTTGCCAGCGGTGCGAAGGGGAGTTAATCCAACACAGTACTATTTTAGAGTCTGTGAAAGCGAATATTCTATTTATTTTATAAAGTGGGTTATAATTGTCAAAAACCACGCGAAGCAATTTTGACAGGAGTAAGGCTGCACAAAGCTCAAGCCTAGCAATTGACACAGGTTTCGAAGGTGAAACCTTTGATTTTGCACACACAATGTGGACCAGATTTACAGCGCTGCTGTTACAGACGTGTAAATAAACGACGCCACCGTAGGCGCGCTCGCTAGCGTCTGCGAACCCTACAATATTAACGACAGAGCCGTGAACAACACCCAGATGACGCGGGATGCGAATCTCGTTGAGTTTAGAGAGCTCGGAGCAAAACTGCTTCCAAGCAGCGGTGACGTGTAGTGGTGCTGTGTCATCCCAGTCGCATTTCATCAGCCAAAGCTCCTTTATTAGGAGCTTGGCGAATAATACGGTGGGAGCCACAAACCCCATGATATCCCATAGACGGGCTACTGCGGACAATATGGTTCGCTTAGTACAATTGTCATCTGGAGCGGCAATTTCGAAACGAAAACAGTCATTCATTTTATCCCAACGTAAACCAAGAATTTTATGAGGCACTGACCTGTCAAATTCAATTTCAGGTGAAGCTCTGTGCGAAGCGGGAATATTATTAAGAACCTTTGCAGAATTACTAGCCCATTTTACTAAATCAAGTTGAGCACCTTTGAATAGTTGAATAAGCTCATTACTTGCAGCAGTAGCTTGTTCTTCGGTCATGACTGAAAAATTAATATCATCCATATACAGCTCCGATAAGGCCGCCGAAATATGATGATAGTTATGGCCTTCGTCTTCGACCAACTGTCGAACGACACGGAGAGCGTGAAATGGACTAGATTTCAAACCAAAACAAACGCGGTTAAATTCATATATTTTTATAGAATCCTTTGGATTGAATCTATAAAGAATTCGTTGAAAGCGGCGATCGTTAATATTCATACCTATTTGTAGAAACATTTGACGACAATCAGCGGACAAAGCAACAGCGAACAAGCGAAACTTCAAAATTATGGTGAATAAGTCACCTTGTAAATTAGGACCCGCGTGCAGCAGATCATTAAGAGAGGGACTACCGCAACTGCCATCTAACACCACTCGCAACTTGGTGGAGGTCTTATCCTCACGAATAACTCCGTGGTGCGGAATATAATATGCGGGTTGTGCGCAATTATCATTTGCTACTGGTGACAGGTAACCCTTGTCGATATACTCATGTATAACATCGTCATATGCAGTACGCATCTTAAGCGACGCCTCTAACTTCCTTTCCAGGCACAAAAAACGACGGTGTGCGGCAACATAGGAGTCACCGAGCGTGTAAGGGTCACCACGAAAAGGTAACGCGACTGTATAGCGACCAGTGTCGTCGCGAACAGTAGTAGCACGAAAGTGTTCTTCGCATTCCGAGTCATCATGACTCAGAGCGGGCGGGGTGGTGGACACCTCTTCGAGCTCCCAAAAGCGCTTTAGAAGTGTGTCCATGTCATTTACGACAGCACAACAAGAGGTCATGCATTTATCATTGCGGTTATGTGAAACGGGAACTGAACCCATTATAATATATCCCAAGGTGGTTTCAATAGCGGGCGGTGTATAATCATTATTACCTCAAAACCATCCTTGGTAATAATAAGTGCGGAAATAACGAGGCACCGATCAACATATGAATCGGACCCGGCGTTGAATAAGTATTATCAGCGAGCGGGAGCGCCTGTAGGTACGACAGAGCAGTCGTGTCTACAGGGACGGCAGGTATATCGTCCGTAATACGGTCAACAACAAGCGCGGATACATCGTAGTTTATGTTTGAATTTAAACGTGAATATAACTTTAATTCCACTGAACCCTTAATAGATTTCTCGCAGCCACCTATACCCTTAACGGTTAAGGAGGTACCACGAGCCTTTAAACCTAAACGTTTGCACAAATCATACGTAATAAAGTGTGATTGAGATCCCATATCAATTAGGCATCTTATTAAAACTGGCTTCCCTTGCCTATCGAACACAATAACTTGCGCAGTCGCAAGTAGTACAGTAGTGGACGACGTACATTGGTGGCTAAATACGCGGCAGTCACGCAACTCCAATGTTTGCGGAGCGGCAATGGACGTCGAACATAACGATATATCGTCACTTGCATCGGTATGCGGCGGGTTATGAGTACGGCCGCATGTTCTAGCTGTATGCGTCACTACCTTATTGACAAGCGGAGCGGAAGAGGAAGCGGTGGGGGTACTAACATTACTCGACTGTGCAAAGACGGATTTTGTATTTAGTGTGTCAGACGTTCCGAAATGTAGCATGCTATGATGTCTGCCACTACAAGTGCGACATTTACTACTAGATTTACATGTGCTAGCCTTATGTTTGCCACTTAGACAATTAACACACCCTTCCTTTTCCTTAATGATCTTAAACCTCTCACTCGGAGTTAAGGATAGGAATCTAGGACATTTATAAAGATGTTCGTGTATAATATTGTCACACAAACACTTATGTCCAGAAGCCACTGTGACATAGGACTGCGGGTTAGGCACTTTGCTGCCTTTGCGGAATTTATTTGGAATGGAAATATTCGCGGTCGGAAAATTATTACTTTGTGTTTGCGTGTTTCTATAAATTTTGCATTGACACCTTATAAAATCAATCAGACTATCGAGTGTCGGTAGTCTTTGGTCCCGTGCTTGCATCTCAAATGCACGGACAGTTTCAGGGTCAAGTTTTCTAAGAGCGATATGTAAAAGAATATAATCTGATAAATCCTGGAATTTTAAATTTTTTAATGCGTTTGCGGCTGTAGTGATTTTATCAATAAACTGTTCAAAATTCGACAATGAAGGGATACCCGATAATTTTAATCCTATAATTTGATCAATGTAGGTAGATGCTAGTGTGCGCGTATCTTGATATCTATTAGTTAGCGATTGTAGGATGATATGATAGTTTTCGGCACAGGGTGTAATACCCGCAAACACAGACTGTGCCTTACCGGAAAGTTTTCCCACAAGGTAATACAGCTTCTCGGTATCCGACAGCGATGGGTTGTCGTGTACGGTCGACTTAAAACTAGCATAAAATAAGGGCCAGTTTCGGATGTCACCATCGAATGATACTAATTCAATGGGAGGTAAGATCGGCCTATGCTTAGACGGCGCGGTCGACGAGAACTGTGCATGCGTGGGTGACTGTGCAGAAGTTATCATGACGGGTTTCTGCGGTGATAATTTCGAGACAGTGCGTTTAATAGAACTGTATAAATCCTCGAACGACGATAAAAAATTATAATCAGGTTCGGCTTTCGGGTCGTTTGAGAGAAGCGCGACGCTGTGCTCATCTAAAGTTATTTTAAATTCTGTACGTACGTCATCTAGCGTTTCAGCGGAATTGAGAAATAACTCTTTAGTAGCTTCATTAGCGTGAGCGGTTTTCGATAAATCGTAAATACTTTGCATACGTTCATACAATGCACTGCGTCTCGCTTCCAACACGCGTATTTGAATTTCCTTTTGTGACAAAGGCAAAGTTTTCTTTTCCTCGCTACGAGACATATTTGATATGAAATATATATATAGTTAACACCTACAAATATAACGCGAAGTAGGTGAAGGATATATTTATCGAGTTTTCTTAAAAAACTCCAAAAAGCGGTAACTGATGAGGTATAAAATAAATGTAAAAATGACTTTAATGTAAGTTTAGGTTATTGCGACTAAGTATATGTCGGTAAAATTATTTAGATATACCTATAAGATAGGTGTACCTAGGCTGAGCGGTGCGGGTGAATATAATGTAGGTAGTTATTTAAATAATATAAATATGCGCGGAACCTAATTAATATAGGATATTCCCGAGTTGGCACCTATATAGGAGTAGCTTAAGGTGGTGCGGGGTATGAATATGATATTATGTATAAATAAATACCTCAAGACAACCTATAAGGACCGTGAGAAATTTAAGTATATACCTAATAATAATTTTAAATTGGCTCGACGTAGAATTTAAATTAAATTTAAAATTAGGATTCCTAGATTAAATGGACCAAAATGGTTTTAATTAAAGTTAGGAATCCGGTTCGAAGGACCAAAATGTTGCGGGATGGTGCTTGAAACACCAATAAAGAAAAAAATGCGGTTTATGGTATTGAGCCTAGCAAGAATTATGGTAGATCGGTTGAAAAGAAGTAAGGGCTGTCGGAAATCGATAAAAGTGGACTGTATGATAAATTTAAAATGAGGGTGGATTCAAGGGTGCGGTTAACGAGAGGAGTATGAGTGCACGCCTACCTTTATGCAGAATTTTCAAGGTCCCGTTCAGGCAGCTTCCTGGTGAAGACGGCTGGATTGGCGGGCTGACGAGCTGAAGGGTTTCCTGAAGGGTCTGCTGATAGGCAACTACCGGTAGTGCATGCGAAAACTTCTCTATAATATTAAATGAAAATAATGTCCGAACAATTCTCACTTTCTTCACCTTTCTTGAGGATATAGGTATGAAGCCACGTGCTGAGTAAGTCCAGCAGACCAGGCTGCGCGGGTGCCTTGCGAAGGGTCTCAACACCGATGACGAACTGATCGGTTGACCTCTAAATCATCATTCGATGTCCTTCCCCACTTTCATTACCGCGTATGTATCGCATTAGCGAGCGACAGTTAAATATGTAGGCGTGCAAGTAGGAAAGGGATAGGATAATAGACCTACTGTGATTTTAATTCAACCGATGTTTCAAGTAATACGGCCAAAGAAAGATGGCGTTAACAGTACTCATGTGCGAATGAAGTCTCCAGGTGGAGAAACTGCAGAGATATATCGAAATAGAAAGGGATACTTTTCAATAAATATGCAAGCAATATGTTCTGCTGATTTAATGTTTAGTAATGTTGTTGCACGGTGGCATGGATCAGCCCATGATTCCAACATCTGGGACAATTGTAACCAGCGCAGACATTTTTTGCAGGGAACTTACAGAAATTACTGTTTACTCGGTGATAGTGGATACGCACAATCCACGTATATGATGACACCATTGGTAACAGTAAGTTCTACAAATCAGTCTCTATATAATGAGTCGCAGATAAGGACAAGAAACACTATCGAGCGAACCTTTGGAATATGGAAAAGAAGGTTCCCTATTGTGACAAGAGAGATTCAAGTTCATTTAAGGAGGATTCCTGGTATTATCATTGCTACTTGTGTACTTCACAATATTGCACGACTTCGAAATGACGCTGAACCACCCATTGATACAGAATATCCTCCCATATTTGATGATTTAGATTTTGCTGATATTAATGAACTGGATTTACCAGCCAGCAATGGCTCAATCAGAAGTACACCAGGACATCAAAATCAAACACAATAGATAGGTATGTTTATAGTACATATACAGTACATACAGACAGCCATATATTACTGATAAGCATTGTGTGTCAAACTGGACAGGTATAAGTTGTCTTGTGGCCGACTGTATAAAATACATAATATTAAAATAATTGACTGGCCAAAAATTGGCAAAACAACAGACTTTGACAGGGTTCCGCAGCTATAACTGCAGGTCATCTGGGTAATTAATAAAGATACTTGTATGTTGTCATCTACGGAGTATGGGATCGGATCTTCACCTATTTTATATGGGAGCATACTGGCAGTAGACCATGTGAAATAAATACATAATTTCAAAAAATTGGTTAACTGGTTGGTGGTAGTGGAATAAACATACAAAATAGAGTAACAGTTGAGTTGAGAACCTCCTTTCCTTTGAAGACGGTTAAAACGAAGGGGCTAAGTAAGCTAGTGATAGGTATCATACCTGCATCTGTATTGACATCATTAAATATGTCTGTGAGGCTGTCATTATTTTTTATTTCAAGGGGTGGGGTGTTCTGTATCTGTGCCATTAAACCGCTGTCTCCATCGTAAATGGTGTACAGACCATCAATAGATGGCCCCACCAGCGTCTTTACTTTGTCCAACAATGGATCATCATCAAAACGACATGTCATTTGAAATCTGACATAAAGGGATAGGCTTATGTAAAGTACTGTAGACAGAGAGAGAGATGTATACTTAAATTACTCACATTCGTTCTATCCTATTTGGCCGGATAAAAAGAATATGAATGAATGTGACATTTATTAGTAAAAATTGCCAGCATGTAAAATAGTATTGTCGGGTTAGTTGACTCTGGGTTAATTTCTACTGGTGCAACATAAACTCGGGGGTAAAAATTTTAATTAACCTTGGGTTAGTAATCCCGGAGTTATTTATTTAACCCAATGTTTTGGCGCAAGTGGACCTAAGGAGTCTAAAATAAAAGTGATTGTCAACGTTAAAATAAAAATAACCCCCTAGTTAATTTTATTTGAATCTCGCTCAAATAGTTATATATTTCAGGATATGCAGATTCCTGTTTCGGCTGGCAACCCATTGGCAACTGCACAAACAGTCAGAAATGCGCTGATAGAGAGACTGTGGTCTACACGATAGACAGTAGAAATAGTTTATTATAATGTTGTTACTGAAAATCATATGTGGTTTATTTACCCTTATTGTGCCCTGTGAATCCCAACTTTTCCCGATTTCACAGACATATTTAATCATACAAGACATTCTCTATACCAATAATACCCAACATGGCGCTACGTCACCTGCCATTCCGCTCCATTGCGGCAGTTACACGCCTGTTTAACGGGATACCACGCTCGGGGCACTTCCCCGACTCCTGGAAGACCTGAAGAGTAATTATGCTGCCCAAACCCGGGAAAGACCCAAAGAAGCCGGAGAATTACCGACCGATCTCCCTCCTCAGCACAATCTCCAAGGTCTTCGAAAGGCTGCTGCTGGCAAGGCTAAAAACACACATCGTCCCAAGGCCGGAGCAGTTTGGCTTCAGGGAGGAACATTCCACCACTGTACAACTATCCAGGGTACCATTTCCTGGCGGCGAGCTCCCGAAAAAAGGAATACGCCGTCGCAGTATTCCTGGATATGGAGAAAGCTTTCGACAGGGTGTGGCACGAAGGTCTAATCCATAAACTGTCCCAGACATAGACACCCAGACGGCTGGTGGCAGTCATAAGCTCCTTCCTGAGGAACAGGAGATTCACAGTGGCAGTGGAGGACGCCACATCATCGGAGCGCCCAATCGAAGCCGGAGTACCACAGGGATCATGCCTCTCGCAGACCTGCTACGCACTCTACGCCGACGACATCCCGGTGGTAGGGCCAGTCCACCTCGCGCTGTTCGCGGACGACGCGGCATACTACGCGTCATCCCTGAACAGCACACACGCAGCCACCAAACTCCAGCCCACGCTAGGCGCCCTCCCGGACTGGCTCTCCAAATGGAGGTTGTCGGTGAACGTGGGAAAAACACAGGCATTAATGACCGGACGATGCCACAGACTGCCACCGGTGAATCTACAGGGCCAGGAGATAGAATGGCAGAACTCCGCCAAATACCTGGGAATAACTATCGACAGAGGACTCACGATGAGACACCATGTCGGCAAGGTCGTACAGAGCGTGAAGACCGCCCACGCACTGCTGCGTCCAGTCCTCTCCTCCAGACTCCCCATGCGCACCAGACTGGGAATATACAAGACGTACCTGCGGTCGCGGCTCACATACGCAGCGCCCGCATGGTACGCTCTTGTATCAGAAAGCCACAAAAAGACGCTCCGCGCGCAGGAGAACAAAGCACTGCGCACAATCACTGCCGCTCCCCGCTACGTGCGCAACATCACGATACAGCGCGACCTCCACTGGGAAGGACTGGACGACTTCATCACCCGCCTCGCCCGTGTAATGTACGACCGTGCCGACAACTCGAGGCACGAACATCTCGTGGGGATCGCACCGCATTACACCCGCCCACCAGATCGACGAGTTAAGGGTCCACGAGACCTAGTACACCACCACTCTGAGTCCCCTGACCATAGATAGATAGATAGATTAGATACAGATAGCCGTCGACGGCAAAAAAGCCAGTAGACGGCAATCATGATACCATGCCAGAATGGCCACCAAACGCCCTGTCCACAGGTGGTGGACAGCGATAAGCAATCGCCGAAGGGGTCACAAACCCGTCCGTGCCTCCCCACGTCCCCGCAGGGGAGCGTGAGAAGATTACCCGACTTTTTTCTATACCAATACCCTATGGTGTTAAGTACCTGCGACATGCCTTCCTCTGACCTCATGGGAATACTGATAAATAAAAATATTACAATGGACAGAAATGTATTGTACTTCTTCGTAAAACAATTAGTGTTCGAAATTATAGTAAAGTTATAAAACAAAATCACTTTGTAAAATACCCAATAAAATTACAAAACATAGAATCAAATAAAAGAAAATAATATCAAATTAAAAAGCATGTCATTACAAAATAAAAAAATACTATAAAATAAAATATAATCCACACTGGAGAAACTCAAGTAATTTTGATTTATGGCAATGAAATAATTAGCTAATTATTAATACACAATTTTCACAGATGTGATTGCAGACCTATGGCTGACAGTCTCTGCAGTGCTGAAAAAAAATTATTATTAATTATTTATAAACATAAAATAAATTTTTAGGTTTATGTCAAAAGGGATATCCTATTAGTAAAGATATTCTATTCATTTAAAGGCAGGTTTCCCCAAGATATCTTCCTTTACAGTTCCAAGATCAAATTGGATTAATGTACAAGAGTAATTAAATTTAAAAACTCACTGGTTCACGGCCTACCCAGGAATTGAACCCGGACCTCCAATAATTGTATAATTAATAGAAATTGTATTCACCTGTTGTATGTGAGCAACATACATTTCCATTGCGTTTGCAATACGGCCCAAGTTCTGCCCAACCTGCTCAAGAGCACGAGCATTTGCGGCATCTGCAGCTCCACTTGGGATAAGATCCTACGAGCCTCGTCAAGAGGTGCCATGGGTCAAGCTGAAACAATAAAGGCCCGTTAATACATAGCTAAATGTCGAGAGGATTTTTGGACACCTATGTGCAACATTCAAAAACTGATGCAGATTTATGAAATTGCAAATTTTGAACTTACTACGATATTGCGTGCGGCGCGTTCGCCTAGGGAGAGGTGGAACATTGGGCTGTGACTCGGAGACAGATTCTTCAGCAGCTACCAGCACTGAACCACTGTCCATGTCCACCACTTCCTCGAGTAGGTATGTCCATTTCCCTAAGAAAAACAATTTTTAATTATGATAAAAATATAATCACATTCACTTGAAATTTAAACAAGGAAATCTTACATATCGATTTCAGGATTTTCAGGAGGCACTTCTGCTGCAGAACGATCATTGGACCCTCCAGCAGAAACATAATCGTGGTCTCTTTCACCCTAAACACAATAAGCATTTTTATCTTGGTGGATAGTAATAAAATGTGTGTGTACAATACATGTGAAAATAAATAACTAAAGTAGTTTAAAACCACTCCAAATTTTTAAAATCTGGGGGCACGGCCGTGCCCCTACCAAGTCGAGCAAAAAAGCGTCACGGCCGTACCATCCTTTTCTCGAAGCAATTCAGACCATTTTCGACCCCCTGTAACTTCGTTGTGGATAAAAATAGAAGACTGAAATTTTCAGTAACTATGCAGGCATTGTAAAGACACGTATATTTAAAATTTCATTCAATTTGAACCAGTATTTTTAAGAATTATAACGGGTCAAATTTCTTAATTTTGTCACTCACTGACTCACCGATCATCAAAATTCTAAGGCACTTCTAGCAGACCTAGAAGCTTCAAATTTGGAATATAAGTAGTGTTTGGTGTATGAATCAAGGAAAAACTAAAAAATCTAGAAAAGACAGCAAAGAAAATTAAGCCCATACAGCCAAGTCTTCAGTTAATTAAATTTTTCAATATTGGCTTTATTCGTAACGATGTTTTATTATTTTACGGCAAAAATTGTAACATCAAAGCCTCCCAGAAAAACCCATAGAGACAGGGAGTGGGCTCTTAGAAAAACTGTAGCTGAAGCTCAAGAAGTAGTACCGGAAAAGAGAAAACGGAAGGCTACCTACAAAAATAAGAAAAGTTCATAAGTCAGAGAGAGGGCTTTAAGAAAATTCGTTGATGGTAGATATACATATATACAATAAGTAGAAGGTACCGAAAAGGAAAAAAGTAGAACTGTCTACAAAATACAAAAAGAAATGAGATCCCATCAAAAACAATACTTGTCAAAAAAACCAAGTCTCGCAACTCAATATAAAACATTAAAGAATTTTAATATTGATATGCGTCACTATAAGATGCTGTTAATTATTACGTAACAACTTAATGCTTCGAGTACGGAGATTCCAGACACAATTGATTTTCAATTGTTATGGACCACGATCGTGGTCTTAGAGACTGGACATATTAAGACAGAAAGTCGCTTAAGTAGAGACTGAATAAATTAACAACCGACTTGGTATTACATGGATCTCACAACTTTTTACCGCAGAACAACAGTTGCGAGACTTGGTTTTTTTGACAAGTATTGTTTTTGATGGGATAAACTATTACCATAGATGGAAGGCGGTCCACCTGCAGTACTGCTGTAATGTCAGGAGCTGGACGTGGCTCACTTGACCCCTGAAACAATAAGCATATCAATATTGATTATTTTACAAATAACATAAGTCTTGAACTACTTCATAAATGGTAATTTACTAAGAAAAACACATCCATAGTACATACATACTCTCATGACTTATGGGGTGAGCGGAGATAACCCAGACAGGTGTTTGGGTGCTCCAAGTATTAACTTTAATTTCTCACCTTTGATGCAAAAATGCACACAATATGACAAAGGTGGTGGCCATCGGTGTTAAGATGTGTACTAAAATCTTTAATATAGATTTTTGGTGATGGTCCCTTAGTGGTCCTTTACAACATTCATGGTAAAAGATGGTTTGATTCTATTCTTTTTATGTGATGGAAACCACATGGCATATAAATATATAAATGCAAATTACTGTTATTACCGCATCGAGAAAGGGATTCACTCTCACGCTGGGTAAACCTTGGCCAAATCCTTGTCCCAATAATGCTAGAACTCTTTGTTCTTGCTCTGACAGGGATTCAGCCAAGGCAGGTCCTCCACCTGTGGCTGTTATTTCAGTGTTTATGGCAGACACCATTTTCTTCAACTTCGACTTGTAGTTGTTGAAGTACTGCAAAGAATATTATCACATATCATTTATGTCCTATGCCTATTATCCAGCAGTGGATATTTACCAACTAAAAGGAATGGATGCATTTAAAATGTCTGTAGTTTATACTTACCGTTGCCCATTCCTTCGCTGTCTTGCTGGCACCTGACCCCTCAGCTCTCAGTAAATTGGCCAGCTGCCGCCACAGGCGTTGTGACTGTTCCCTTCCCCTGGATCTGTTGTTGTAGCCCCGTACTAATGATGGATTTTCCCCCAAAAAATCCAGCATTATGTCCCATTGGGACGGGGAAACTCGAGAGGCGCGTCTTTCCATTTCTAAAAATTAGTATCATGGATTATAGGGTAAATAATTCTATATATTCTATAAATTGGGTTAATATAAGTAAATAAATATTTCCTTACTTGTCGGTGTTGATCCTCCGAAGTTACTTCGAACAAAGCATTCACAGTAATGTGAACCATTCTCCTTAAAATTCCACGCGATTAGAAGGAAGCACTTCAAAATATCCTTAAGTGGATAGTTATACGCTGTAGGCTCCTTGATCGTGACGGGATTGATGCGCCGCAGCATTTCTATTCTACTTCTTCTTGTCGAGTCGAAGCAAGTTTTTATTCTACTGTATGGCGCTTTCCACATCGTGACGTTTACTTCCATTCATCTTTCGATATGGAGTGATGGTGAGTAAATTGATTCTTACGGGACCTTGAAATAAAACTTAACTAAAAATCAATCCAAGTGTTAGTACTTCTTGCATACCTTATAATAGCTTCTTTATGGCTTCTTGCCATAACTGACGGTACAGGAAGTTTCTCCTCACAGCCCCTTCATACATTTGGTATATAGAAGGTGCAACATTTAGAGAATCGAATAACTTATCTATTAATAACACCATTGGAATCAACGGGCGACATTCTTCTCATTAACATTCTCGCAGTTAGGTGTTCCATTTCAACCCCAACTAGCAAAGTACCCTTGAGTACCGCAGCTTTTAATGCTTTGTCTCTTAAAAATATCATATATTGGCTTTGGTCAATCCTATCTTACTTCTAAACGCATTTTCAAGAGCAGAGATCTCCTATAAAAATTTCAAAAACGTTTACATGTTTATATCACATTTTTACACGATCGCAACAATAAGTCTACCTATATTAGCATCCATTATGACTTTTACTCTTGAGCGTCAGGGGCCCAGCGGTTAGGAAGCCATCTCCTAATTTAGGACGTCCGGGTTCGATTGACACGCAGGTTAATGTACCAATGAGTTTTTAAATTTAATTACTTATGTGCATTTATCCGACTGCTCTTTTAAACGGTGAAGGAAAACATCTTGAGGAAACCTGCATGCCTGAGAAATAAAAATTCAAGGCATGTGATTAAACGAAGGAAGGCCTATATCCCTGCTGTGGGATGTTTACGGGCTGATGATGACTTTTACTCTTGCTTAATGGTCAGGCATCAATAATGCACTAAGACTAGCATGACTATATGTAAGTGCGTTTATATGATTCATACAACAATATTAGTTTTAGGAATGCAAATATTAGTGCAAATTTTATTGAAAGTCGTATAAGCTAAGAACGGGTGGGTGACTGTAATGGGAGCATTAGCATTGATTTGGATAAAAATCCGTCATAAAATAAGCTAAAACTTTGAAATTAATTTTACCTTATGCTTTTACATGACAAATGACAATGACAAAAAAACACGACTTTGTTCTTGGATAATAAGTAATTGTTTGTTTGTCCAAACAAAAACACGACTTTGTTCTTGGATAATAAGTAATTGTTTGTTTGTCCAAAAGACTGGATGCCATGCCATCTAAATTGTTTATGCTCTTGATGTAACTTTTTCTCTCGCTGCTGTTTCTCTCTGGTATAATATGTACTGTGTATTGTGTTGGAATAGCTTAATAAAACCAAATTAATATAAAAACCTTTTATTAACAATAAGAAAATAAGTTCCAAAGGCTTCCTCCCCTCCCAGGTTATGGGCCCAGGGAAAATACTAAAAATAAAACATTAAAACCGAACTAAAACACAGTACCTAAAAACATAAAAATGGCTACCAATTCTAAGATCGCAGAAAAAAATCTACAAACAAATCTAGTAATACTATCAGGTATGGAGTGTTATCATTTATGGAAATTTGAGTGCAATATAAGATTCAAAGCTCGGCCTGTACGAATTAGTAATGGGTTTGGAGTGCCAACCCTCGGATTCCGAAAATTAACATGGTTGAAACGTGATGCCCAAGCACAACATTTACTAATTAGCTCGATAGACAAAAACATCTGCAACAATTATTGAGCTGTGAAAATTCATATGATATGTTCAAATATCGCATAACGAAATAAAACTAACATATTACAAGACTTCTTTAACCTAAAATTTAAGACCGGTCAAACAATGGCAGATTTCTTGGCCGACGTGGAAAATTTAAGACTCAAAAAACTGCACAGAAGATAGATGATGACATGATAATTTCTAAAATCCTAACATCACTCCCGGATAGATATTCAATGTTCATAACAGCATGGGAGTCCACTCCAATATCATTGAAAAATCTACAAAATTTAAAAAATCGCTTACTGAGTGAAGAAACCAGATCAAAACCATCTGACGCTGATGTGAATGCATTCCAAGCGACCCGGAAAATTTTTAAGTGCTACAAATGTGACAAAGAATGTCACACTGCAAAAGATTGCAAAATAAAACCATGCTCATACTGAAAAAAAACCAATCGCCGAGAACAAAATTGTTTTTTTCAAAAAACCTTGTCATATATGCAAAAAGTCGAACCATAAAACTGAAAACTGCTTTTTTAAGGAGAAAAATAATAAGCAACTTAAACACCACAATGAAAAGAGAAATACTGATACAGCTTTTTTAACAATGTTGTTGTTAAATTAATGATTGTGAACAAAAAAACTTTTTTTTTTTTTCAGCGAAAAGAAAGCACGTCAGCAAGGTTGGCGCGGATGCCGAAGATCGTGACCACATTGTGAGTCTTTTGATTTGAGCCACATATTCAGTTTTCAATTAATTGTAACATGCAGTTCTAAGATATGCGATTGTTACAGCTGCTCCAGCGCGGTGGGCGCTGGATTTGGAGGAGCGTCGCGTCCAGGAAGAGAGGGCAAGGCGGGAGATGGAGGAGCGAAGATTGGCAGTGGAAGAGCGACGCTTGGCGGTCGAAGAGCGAGTTTTAGAAATCCTTGTGGAGAATAGAACATTCCAAGCTAATTTACTCTCCGTCCTTAATAGAATGGCAGACTATTTAAGTTATCTACATGAAGATGATTAATAAGCTGACTTGGAGTCAGCTTATTAATCATCTTCATGTAGATACCCCATTACAAATTATGGTCTAACTAAAACTCGCTCTAATTTTGTTTCAATACTGTTTTCCGATTTAGACCTATTTATATTCATAGATTTATTCTACATAATGTATGTAAAGTTTCAATAGAATCGGTTCAGCCAGTTCCAAAAATTAGGACTTGGAAATTTGTATGAAAAGCCGTAGGGTGTAAACGCTCTTAACCATATGCATTATTTCCTTCTAAATAACAGCATCTCAATTAAGAGGAAGACAATGTAATTTAACATTTTATTTTTAATAATTACGTCACAATCAATTTGATAAAATGCTCAAAATGGGATCCATTCTGTAGAATACAAAGTTTTTCATCACCTACAAGTAAAGTAAAAAGTGTGGAGTAGTAGTAGTAGTAAGTAGAAAGTAAGTTACGCGCTGATTTACTCATTGGATAGTGCTACTCGAGGGTCGTGAAATAGGCCCTTACTCTGTTAATAATTTCTCTCCCTATTGATTTCCCTAAGAAAAGACCAAATGCTTGGAAATTAATGTTTTTAAACTTTTTTCCACCAAAGTCAACCATTGCAATTGCGATTGTAATTTCAATTGTGAGCTCTCAGAGATTACACTGCAATAATTTTCTTCTATTATCTCTTCTGTGGTATCACTTTTTTTTATACGAATAAGTAAATAATTTGTATATCAATAATTTATGGGTACTCGTTAGTAAATACTTACTTTGTAATAGATCATTTTACGACCCGTGTATAACAATCCAGGTTTAAAAGACAAGTTCTTCAAGAATTTAAGAACAAATAAAATATTGCCACATCTCCTCCAAGCCTCCAATCAGTGGTTATCCGATCCCAAGAGGTACAGCTAGTGCCTCGTAGGGCTTTTTGGAGGATTGGAGAAGGGGATTGTCGACAATTTATACTATTTCCATTTCTTTATTTTCTCGATGACAGCTCCTGTAGAATGTAACTGCGCATTTTACGCAAAAATTAACTTTTAAATGCGAGGTATAAAAAATACGACAACTGCCTAATTTTGTTCCTTTATCTCATATAATATTCATCCAAGACAAATTGAGTCCATAAATGCAGTATTTTTTTTTAAAGTACGATAAATAACCAACATTTCAATAAAGTTACTTTCTATGGCAATATGAATAGTGATGTTATGATAGAAATATCTATATTGTATCGATATTGTATATATATATTATTGGACACGACCCCCCTCGACGGCGGGGCAAGCTGTGACGTCGAGCCTGCCCCTATATAAACGGCGCACCTGCAGCGAGCGGTCTCTTTTTTTTCGAACCGGCGTGTGCAACAAGCGTGCTTTTGTTACTCCTTGTCCATATTTTCACGTAGCCATTCTTATAGTCTGCTTTCGATTTTAGTTAAGTTTGATTTAATTTACATAGTTTGTTAAAGTTTGAAATTATAAAACACTTCGACGTCTCAAATTGTTTATTTTTACTAAATTCCACTTCTGTTTCCTAACATCAGAAGTGGGATAACAGATTCTCCACTCCCACCGTTTAATTTTATAACTTTGGCTATTTAAATTGATTGTAGTAACTGGGTTACGACTTTATCAATTTTTTTCCGCAAAGCACGTGACAGCACACGCTCACTCGTTGCGTTCGCGCAGAGGAGGTTATTTTACTTGCTTTCAGTGTACATAGTGAGATATGAGATCGAGTCGTTCACGGTCTCGCGGTCGGTCTCCGCGTAACCTGCGCACGCCGCGATCACGCAGCAGGCACTCACGAGGTCGGCGCTCACGCTGCGGCAGTGCGTCACGGGAACACTCCTCTCGGCGCAGGTGCACCGATCGCAGCCGCGATCACAGCCGTGTCCGTCATGGGCACACTGGCCGCAGTCGTTCGCCGCGAACGCGCCACTCATCCTCATCGCGGGTCTACCGTGAGTCGCTTGAGACTATTGTCTCGCGCCTAAATGCATTGGAGAATCGATCGCGAGCGGCGGTGTCCGTGCTCCCTTCGGCCACGCAGGCTACGGAGCAGATCGTCGAGGCCATACAGTCGCTAAAGTCAGTAAGCACCCAGCATTATTATGTTTCTAATTTTGACCCGAGCATTCACGATGTAGACGTGTGGTTTGCCGAAGTAGATAGGGCTAAGTTAACAAATCGTTGGGACGATCGCGAATGCTTATCGCGTATAGGAAATTGTTTGAAAGGGGATGCCAAATCGTGGCTGAACGAGTGGGTATCGAATGACCGCTCGTGGAGTAATTTCAAAAAAGACTTTAAGCCACTGTGTGTTAAAAGATTAGACGTAGCAAATATTCTATTCGAAGTCATGTCCACCGATTCAGACAAGTTCCCTACGTACGCTGAGTATGTGCGAAGGTCATTGTTGCGATTGCGAATTGTAAAGGATCTTAGTAACGAGCTAATTACAGCTATAGTAATACGCGGCATCACAGATCCACAAGTAAAAGCATCCGCCACGAATGCTAATCTTTGCCCTGACGATTTAGTAAATTATTTATCTACCTTCATAAAACCTAAAAATTTGGTCATCGATTTTCGCAATCGCAATAAACCCGGTGCCAGTGACACTGGCAAGCATTTGAGTCGTTATTCTGACGGTAAATTACAATCCGGTTGCAAACGTCCAATGATGTCTATGAATTCAACCAAGTGTTACTTGTGTGGCACAATAGGTCATCGACAGGCGAATTGCCCAAAAAAATCGAAGATTAGTGAGTCTAGTACTAATACGAACCCGGAGCCTTCTAAATTTGAGGGTAAGCGGGATAACATTATACGTTGCGCATATTGCAAGAAACCGGGCCATGCTATCGATACTTGTTATGCCAAGGAACGCTCCGGCCAACGCAATAATAACAACGTAAACTTTTGTTCTGCCCCCTCGCGTAAGAGCAGTGATATTGTGGTAGGAGTTATTCAGGGTATACCGGTCGATATATTAATAGATAGTGGCGCCATAGGTGTGTCGCTTATCTCCTCAACTGTAGTGAATCACTTGTCATGCACAAAAAAGCCTATCAATTACCAAATTAAAGGGGTAGGTGAATCGATTACCCAAATCGATTCTTATGTCACTTTAACGATTGAACTTGAAGGCATTTCATTAGAAGCTGATTTGTTAATTGTACCTAGCGAATCTATGAACTCGCCCATTATTATTGGTACGGATGTACTTAATCGGGACGGGATTACTTACATTCGTACCAAGGACTCGCAGCGAATCATTCGTGACCCTGAATTATTAGAAGTGTCTACTGTGAAGTCGGATGAAAATTCAATTAAAACATCTTTGACCGGCGACGATTTGCTCAAATTAAAATCGATACTTAATGACTACTCGGACTTTATGATTTCTGGTACTGCCACATCTACAGTCATTACGGGTAGTATGCACATCCGACTCAACAGTGACACACCTGTGAATTATCGCCCGTATAAAATGTCACATGATGAGAAGCTAAAAGTACGTGACATTATCCAAGACCTCATGTCTAAGGGTATCATACGAGAGTCTGAGTCACCCTATTCGAGCCCTATTCTTCTGGTTAAGAAGAAGGATGGCTCCGATCGCATGTGCGTAGATTTTCGTGCGTTGAACCGGACCACAGTAAAAGATAGGTACCCTCTACCTCTAATTGATGATCACATCGATCGATTAGGGAAGAGCAGGTATTTTACAACCCTGGACATGGCCACTGGTTTCCACCAGATCAGATTAGACGAGGAGTCTATTCCTCTTACTGGATTCGTAACACCCGAAGGGCATTATGAGTATATCAAAATGCCCTACGGTTTAAGCAATGCTCCGATAGTGTATCAGCGTATAATCAGTAAGACACTACGTGACCTTATTATTGCGGGAAAGGTCTTGGTGTATATCGACGATTGCCTGATCCTCCAATCGTCGATTGAAGAAGGACTGCAGACCCTTAGAGAGGTCCTCGATACTTTAACCAAGGCAGGATTTTCTATAAATTTAAGCAAATGCTCGTTTTTGTGCACCGAGATCGAGTACTTAGGTCGTGTGATATCAAACGGCGAGGTGCGACCTGCTAAGAGTAAAATACGGGCTCTTGCGAACTCACCTACGCCACAAAACGTAAAACAAGTGCGCCAGTTTTTAGGCCTAGCAGGGTATTTTCGAAAATACATTGCCGGTTACTCCACTAAGACCTCCTGCATAGCAAGCTTAACAAAAAAGGCTACTGAGTTCTGTTGGGGCCCTGAACAGGAGCGTGTACGACAAGAAATTATAACATGTCTCACTAACGAACCTGTACTTGTCATATTCGACCCAGAACTTTTTACTGAAGTCCATACTGACGCGAGCAGTCTCGGTTACGGGGCAATATTGTTCCAGGTTCATAGGGATGGTGGTCGCCGTGTTGTGGCTTACTATAGCCAAGTCACAAAGGGAGCCGAAGCAAAATACCATTCCTATGAACTTGAAACTCTGGCTGTAGTAAGGGCACTGCGACATTTCAGGCACTATCTGGTGGGTATTCGGTTCACTATTGTTACCGATTGTAATTCTCTTAAAGCCACCCAAAACAAGAGGGACCTACTACCACGCGTCGCAAGGTGGTGGATCTATTTACAGGATTTCAATTTCACAATTGTCTACCGAAAGGGCGCTTTGATGCCACACGCGGATTATTTGAGTCGAAATCCATGTGAAAAGGTAAACCACATAGACCGGCCTCGTAACTGGGCTCAGATTGCCCAAGCAGGGGATGAGGAGACGCGAAATTTGATCCAGACGTTGGATCGGGGAGAACTAGATTCAAGTCGCTATGTCAAGCGCAATGACGTCCTCTATTACCGGTACACGCCAGTCGGCGAGGAGGCTAGACTCCTTTGTTTTATTCCTAAAGGTCATCGTCTAAGTCTCCTAAGAATTTTTCATGATGAACATAGTCATATAAACACTGATAAGACCCTAGATTTAATTTTGCGACACTTTTGGTTCCCAGGACTGCGAGCTTTTGTTAAAAAATATATAGCTCATTGCTTAACATGTATTGCACACAAGCGTGTGCCACGTGCTCCCCTTCAACCAATTACTTCCTGGAGTAAACCAGATATCCCGTTTGAGACACTTCATGCTGATGTATTGGGGCCCTTGCCTGAATCCAAGGGTTATAAGCATGTTATGTTGATAGTAGATGCCTTCACTAAGTACTGTGTACTCACACCTATACATCGTCAAGATCTTATTGAACTTAAACGAGTTTTGCAAAATTTCATTTCGTTATTTGGTACTCCAAAACTAATTGTTACCGATAGGGGTAGGATGTTTGAATCCGCAGCTTTCACTACGTGGATGCAGGTCTTGGGCATTCAGCTCCATTACATCACTCCAGAAATGCATCACGCCAATGGACAAGTGGAGCGATATGTTCGAACAGTCCTTAACATGTTGAGAATTGAGACGAACCATAAACGGAGCGATTGGGCTGACGAGTTGTGGCAATTACAGCTTATACTAAATATAACTAAGCAAAAAACTACTCAAACCTCCGCCCTGAATTTGCTGATTGGTCATGAAAATGCCACGCCGGCTATAAGAGTCCTTATTCGGGATGTTGCCATGGAACCTTCTGCATTGAATCGCGAGTCGCGGAGAACGTTGACTAGACAAAGGACGACCGAACGGCTGGTACAAAATCAGGCGCAGCAGGACGCCTATGTAAACAGGGACAGGCGTTTACCTTATCTGTTTCAGGAGGATGACCTGGTGTTCGTCGTCAAGTACGCCCAGTCGAAGGGGAAGCTAGACCCTGGTATGCGCGGCCCCTACCGTGTCGTTCGGGCACTGGGGAGCGGCCGCTATGAGCTGAAGTTGCTGGCTGGCGCATACGGGAAGAAAACATATGCCGCTGCTCAGTATATGGTGCCTTGGCGGGGCGAGTGGACCCCTGAGACCTGTGCCTCTTTCTTCGAGGGTGAGTTGGGTGCCGTTATAGGTAAGCTAACTAAGGCAAACTTTCGTTTGGCGCCTCTGCCTACAACGGTTACCTCCTTGTGTTAGCTTCACCACCAAGGTGAACTTGTGCTGTACGGTTATGCAAACTAATGCAAACTATGTTTGGCGCCTCTACCGACAGCAGGTGGATGTGTCGGGTCGACCCTCTGTGCTTTGTAGTCTGTCACTCTTTACTTGGTATTTGGCAAAAATATCAAGTGAATGTGTTACAGATGATCCTAACTCTGTTTGGTATATGGTTCTAACGATAATTTTGTTAACAACTAATAACCTAACATGATTTAATCGGACTAATGCCATAAGTGGTATAGTTGAACCATATAAAAACATATGCACATTTCAGATGGAGATGATGACGATGGTCCTAGTCGTGACGAGGCTACGGCATCATCGCGTGACAGCCCGTTGGATGATACAGCCAGCGGATCCGGGTCCACAACAAAGCCTGATCTCCCCGTGTGCGGTCCCTCCACTAACCCTGACGAGGACGTCAGAGTGTCAGGAGAGGCCGTATTGGACACGACCCCCCTCGACGGCGGGGCAAGCTGTGACGTCGAGCCTGCCCCTATATAAACGGCGCACCTGCAGCGAGCGGTCTCTTTTTTTTCGAACCGGCGTGTGCAACAAGCGTGCTTTTGTTACTCCTTGTCCATATTTTCACGTAGCCATTCTTATAGTCTGCTTTCGATTTTAGTTAAGTTTGATTTAATTTACATAGTTTGTTAAAGTTTGAAATTATAAAACACTTCGACGTCTCAAATTGTTTATTTTTACTAAATTCCACTTCTGTTTCCTAACAATATATATTTTATACTAGCTGACCTGTTCCTGGTGTTACTCAGGCTGCATATAATATAAATAAAAGATATTCCTCAGTCCCTCTTTCTTAAAGTGATTAGATTACCGATGCCACTGACATGACAAAGTTTTTTCTCCCATTGCTAAGCCCCTGTTTAATGTAACATCATAAAACACCCTATATTACACAGGAAAACATGTTTCATCCCAATCGGTTCAGTAGTTTCGGTTTAGGTGGCGTATAAATAACGCAAAAAACTGAAAATAAAAATTAAATTCGAATATTACAGACAGACACTACAATTTTATTAATATGTATAGATTATGTTTATATTGTGTGTATATATATATATTACATTGTATATAAATAAGAAGATATAGGTAGGTACTACTACTAGGACAATGAAACGAAATAATTATGACGATAGGTAATTTTTATTTATTTATTTTAATCAAAATCTGATGAATCGTCACTGTCACTCGATGAGCTTTCCCCAACATTTATTATAAGTTCCTGTTCTTCTAAATTATCGAATGCCACATGAATTTCCCAATCCGACATCATAGTGTTTTGGGTTCTTCTCACAATATTTTCCCAGTTTTCGGCAGTTACTTTCGCACATGCATTTTTTAATAAATCTAAC
Source organism: Oegoconia quadripuncta (assembly GCA_949316235.1). NCBI lineage: Eukaryota > Metazoa > Arthropoda > Insecta > Lepidoptera > Autostichidae > Oegoconia > Oegoconia quadripuncta. The sequence goes on from OX438758.1 coordinate 1,458,076, forward strand.
ATTTTGTTTGCCGTAAAAGGGGGATGGGTATTGTTTCGAGCGGCGTGTCCTTTAATTTGTGCCCATATTAATTCTATAGCATTGTACTGGCAATGATACGGCGGAAGTCGAAGAACCCAATGACCACATTCGGCAGCTATTTCGTCGATAACATATCTTTTAGGGAGGCTTTTTTTCGATTTTGAAATATCCACTAAGGGTCTAGACAGACGGTCTGCAATCCAACTGCAATCCGACTGCCAAATGGCAGTTCAGATGCAGTTTGAATGCAGTTGGCTCGACTGCAATCAAACTGCACGTCGACGGGCAGTTGGCGTGCAGTTTGATTGCAGTCTGAGTGCAGTTACAATGACTGCACACCGACTGCAATAAAACTGCACGTTGACGGGCAGTTGGCGTGCAGTTTCATTGCAGTCGCGTCAATTGCATTCAAACTGCACCTGAACTGCGATGCGAGGTAAGGGCTCTTACAGACGAGCGGCACTTGCCAAAGGCAGAAACAACTGCAGCCATCGCCACCTGTTGACGGCTGCCGTCAACGCGTCGGCGGCAGCCGTCGACGCGTTGACGGCTGCCGTCGACAAGTGGCGACGCTTGCAGTTTGGCATGCCTTGTCCGCCATTTTGTCAGTCGACTGCAAATAGGTCAAGAGTGCGCAAGCGTTGCAGGTCATCAAAATGAGCTCCAGTGACGAAATGAATATTGATTTGCTAATTGTGGCAGTAAAAAAAAGGGCTTGTATTTGGAATTATAAGTTACAAGACTACAGTAACAAAACAATAAAAAACAGAGCATGGGCAGCTGTGTGTGAGGAAGTTGTAAGTGATTTCAAAGATAAATCCATAAATGAAAAAAACGCTATTGGTAAGTGACTTATTTATTAAATATTTTTTTATTAATTACTAAGCGATTATTAGTGTAAGTAAGTATTAGTAAGCGAAGATTATTCCCTACTAATAATAAGAGATACATTCTGTCTGTTTTATATACAATCCAACTGCCATGAGACACTACCTTCACTACTGCTAAAATAATTTGAAAATTTTTCTCTTATTGTGAGACCCGGTAACGATTCCTCTTCGTTCGGTATTGTGGGTATATTTTCCAAACCGTTGATAGTAAGTGTATCTTCGAATGTAATGCCATCACGGTCACGTACGAAATTATGCAATATGCAACATGCTTTAACAACATCCTTAGAAAATTGCAAAGATAAGTTCATGGGAGTGTGAAAGATTCGCCATTTATTGGTCAAAATGCCAAAAGAACATTCTACGTATCTCCTTGCACGTGTTAAGCGATAGTTGAAAATTCTCATATTTTTTGTCAATTTTTTGCCTGGATATGGACGTAACAAATTTTCTGACAAACTGAACGCTTCGTCTCCAACAAATACATAAGGCAAGGTGCATCCATCACTTGAAATCGGTCTGGGTTTTGGAATATTTAGTGACTTTTCTTGTAGCTTTGTGAAAAAAACTGAATCTTCAAAAATAGTTGAATCCGAATGTCGTCCGTAAGAACCTATGTCACAAAATATAAATTTATAGTTACTATCACAGATAGCTAAAAGGATAATCGAAAAATAATTCTTGTAATTGTAATGAGATGAGCCGCTATTTCCTGGCTTGAATATTCTTATATGCTTGCCATCAACAGCACCTATGCAGTTAGGGAATTGAGCGTGTCTTTCAAATTTATCAGCAATCATTTTCCAAGTTTCTTCCGTTATATTTTGTGGCAAAATTTCATCTCTCATATTTATCCATATTTGTTGGCAGACATTTTGTATTATGTTAGAAATTCCGCATCTATATGCATACTGTAGATCTTCAAACGAACAGCCAGTTGCTAAAAATCTGAAAAAATAAAGGCAGTCAGCATACAGATATTTTACTTTTCTCTACTTTGTGTGATAAATAGTTAAATTTAGTCTATTGCCAGTCCCTTTTGCGACATTGAGGGTCAATAGGTAGTAGGTAATTACATACTAATTTTATATTATTTATACACTTTTTTCAGGCATAGAGGTGCAGTCTAAATGGAAAACTTTGAGAGACGGTTTCACCAGATATTGTAGAACCTTGAAGAGAAAAAGCGGTTCCGCAGCATCTAAAGTAAAAGAGTATACCTATTATAATCAATTACTTTTTTTGAAAGATGTTACCGAAGATAAGGGTCAAAGTACATCAAATTTTGATGCTCCATCTCAAGAAAATCCACCAACAACAGTTCAATCAACCGAAAAAGAGCATATCAGTAAAAGACAACGGAAACGCCAAAGTGATGGTGAAGATGCTTTGATTGAAAAATTAACTAAGAAATTAAATGATGAGAGAGCCCCTTCGCCTCCTGATGAAGATAAGTCATTTCTGTTGTCCCTAGTAAGTGACTTCAAAAAAATATCAGCGGATTGGAAATTAGACGCGAAATTAGAAGTTATACAAGTTATTAAACATTACAAGGCTCTTTCAGTGCCTTCAATGAATCATTCTTCTTACACAGGCTACTCCACCACATCACATCCGCCAAGACCGGGAAGTCAACTCACAAGTACTGAAAGCTTGTCGCCTCAGGATTCTGTACCAAACACAATGCCTTCAACCAGTCATTCTTATAACTACTCAGGCTATTCCACCACAACACATCCTGCAAGACCGGAAAGTCAACTTACAAATAATGACAGCTTGTCGTCTCAGGATTCTCTTTCAAACACAATAATAACTGATCTCTTCCCAGAATAATTTATTTTTCATCTAATTGTTACCTTAGTATGTATTTTAATATATGTAATTGTATAGGTAGTAATTAAAGTGAAAAATGTTGTTGATTGTACATTTATAAGATGCTTAATTGTTTACTATTTATGAAAATTTATGTAGCAAAGTAATGTTTTTTAAAAGAAAAACAAAGCAATAAGAGCAATGAAGATAACTGAAAGTCTCGGAAAGTAAGATTACTAGCTTAATAAAAAAAATGGGATTAAAAAACAAATAAAAAATTATAACTTTCAGTTAAAGAGTATTGAATGGTCTATTGAACACAATTTGTTTCAGTAAGCTATCAATTTTATTTTTCATTATCACTACTTTCATATACACTTTCATGTATTTTGACGTGACCATAATTCATTGCTCTTAAGTGTATACGGGTTACCAATACAATTTTTTTAAGGACTTATATACTAGCTAACGTAGGACATAATAAAACTATAAATCGACTAAAGATGGCATGTGTCTAAGACCTCTTTATCTGCCGTGGTTTTGTACGAGTTGATTTTGAGAAAATAATTTTGAACACTTAATAGTATTGATATTTAGTAAAAGGCAGAAAGATAAGTCGCAAATAATGTGAACAACAACTAAAAATTTAAATTAAAAATGTTGTCAAAGTGATATTGATTTGATCTCAATAAAGAAATAATTTCAAATAGGTACACCTATTTTTTCATAAAAACCTTACCTTAATGTCATGGCGAGTCTTTGCTCAGCTGATATGCTTTTCCGCATTACGGTGTCTTGGCGAGATATTGAGGCTTTCAAAATAGTTGTGAGCTCGTCGAAGGAAGCGATTGACATTCTAAAGTAATTGAAAAATTTCTTTTCTCTCCTTCGCAAACGTGGATAGAGTGTAAAAAAATCACCATCTTGTTCTCTATACATTAATATTTCTTCAACCCACAATGAACGTGCCTTTCTTTTTCGTTGTAGTCGACGGCGACGGCGGAGTAAAAGCAATAACAGTGTTTCTTCATCGAAACCCATTTTGCAACTGGCTCCTATGCCAGCTGACCACGACTGCTAAACGCGGCATGCCACAACGCCAAGCGTCGCCACTTGTAAGCGGCAGCCGTCAACAGGTGGCGACGGCTGCAGTTGTGTCTGCCTTTGGCAAGTGCCGCTCGTCTGTAAGAGCCCTAACTCAAATGTTCAAAGATTTTTATAGAGTATACAAAATCAGTGCTCGCCGGAATTTATAAGAGTATACACGTGTTGTCAAATAATTTTATGATGAGATATGACGAAGCTTTGCTGTTTCTTTTACTTCGCCGTCGTCGTACTCGTAAAGCCAAAAAAGCTAAAAATCGGGAGACATGGGTTCAATTAATATTACAATACAAACACGAAGGTGATTTTTATACTTTAATACCAAAAATCAGAACACAGGAAAAATGTTTTCACAAATATTTTCGAATGTCTAGAAAGAGTTTTGATGAATTAACAGACATCTTAAAAAATAAAATATGCCGACAAGATACCACAATGAGAAAAAGTATATCAGCAGAAGAGAGGATTGCAATCACTTTGAGGTAAGCAGTTCACATATTTAAACAAAACCAAAAACGTTATTACGAATTTTTAATCTTCTGCCTATCTTTAACTTAGTTTTACAGTGTACAGTCAAGAGCACAACAATTAATTCTTTCTTCTCAAAAAAACTTTAAAAGTTCTGCAGTAAAAAAAATGAAAATTCTTACAAAGTTCTTACAAAATAATTCTTTAAAACACCGTTAGGTAATAATGAAGTAGCTAGGAGTTATGAATTAAATTACATGAAATAGTTACATTATTGCGAAATTTGTAAATTAAAAAAGTTATCAAAATATGTCCTTTAAGTACGACGTGCTACCATCATCGCTGTAATTGTCAGGTGAGGCAATATTACTATATTGGGATTCTGTAGTTGCTGGTCGACTGAAAGTCTCCTGTTGGATAGGAGGTACATTTGAAGTCGAGGCCGTGTTGTAGTTCACATTTGAAGTAAAATAACCTCTGAAATCATTGATAGACTGATATGGCGGTCCTGGTACATTTTATTGGGCTGTATATTTTTTTATTGTATTTATAAAATCAGCCTTAGCTTCCAGTTTAAAATGATCCGGAATCCTTTTAAAGTCTTTACACAAAGAAAGAAGGAATAATCGGTCTTCATCTCTTTCTTCTTCATCGTCATTTATTTTCTTATTGACTCTTTTAGTTAACTTTTCGATCAGCTCGTCTTCTGAATTTTGGGACTTACGTTTACTAATAGTCTTTTTTTTCGTATTTTTTTCTACACTTGGGGGCTCTTCAGGGGTGGAATCCAAATTGGACGATCTTTCACCTCTATCTTGTAGGTCTTTCAAAAAAAGTAACTGTTGATGATATGTGCACGGTCTTAAGTTGGAACTCGCTGATCCACTTTTCATCATGTTAATTTTCTTTTCATATCGAGTAAAATTATCTCGTAGTAGTTTCCACTTCTTTTGAAGTTGTAAAGCTGAAAATAATATTTTTTAAACAATTAGTGTGATTTTTTTTCAGATATTTAGCAAGTGGATGTTCTATTGATGATTTGCACTGGGCTTATCGACATGGAGTAAGCACAATAAGAGAGATAATCATAGATGTGTGTAGCAACATATGGATTTCCTTAAAAGATATAGTTATGCCAGAACTGACTGTAGACAAGTGGAAAAACATAGCAAAAGGTTTTAATAATAGAGCAAACTTTCCATATTGTCTCGGTGCTATTGATGGTAAGCACATAAGGCTAAAAAAACCTCGAAACACTGGTTCCTCATATTACAACTACAAAAAATACTTCTCAATGATATTACTAGCCACTTGCGACAGCAATTACATGTTTACATTTGTTGACATAGGTTCTTATGGAAGATGTTCTGATTCTACAATATTTGAAGAAAGCATTTTGTATGAAAAACTTCAGCAAAAAACATTAAAAATCCCGGCACCTGAAAATTCAGTGCCGTATATTTTTGTAGGCGATGAAGCCTTTTCAATTTCTAAAAGTGTAATGCGCCCTTACGCAGGCAAACAGTTAAGTGTTGCAAAAAGAATTTTTAATTATCGTCTATCACGGGCCAGGAGATTTATTGAATGTTCATTTGGAATTCTCGCAAACAAATGGCGTATTTTTCACAGACCTATCGACCATAAACCAAAGTATGCGAAAGAAATAATAAAAGCTTGTTGTGTTTTGCATAACTTTGTCCGAGAAAGAGATGGGTATAATTTTGAAGATACTTTCGACACAACCATTAGAAAATATAATAATAGACAGTGATGAAAGAAACCGTAGTTCACCCGAAGGTATAAGATTTTTTTTTACTGATTATTTTATGAATGAAGGCAAACTCGAATGGCAAATGAATATGATTTAATATGTCAAACTGTTATTATAGTTTTTGATTTATAGTATTATATTAATAAAATATTAATTGAGTTTACTTACCAATGTTATTCTTCTCCTTCTTACTCTTTTCTTCAAAGCCCGGCGTAAACATTTCGCAAATAGTGGCCCATGCTTTGCTTTTTTCCACTTTGTTACTATAAGATTCAACCTTGTAGTTCCAAATACAGGGTGACGATTTTATGGCACTTATAAATGCATCAGTATCAAACGACTCGGTATCATTCAAAACATTGTCTTCTTCTTCGCTGGCCATTTTTATTTGATTAACGAACGAACGACACGTACGCACTCTCTAATGATCTCTCTGTCACTGAACGAACAAACATTAGATGCGCGGGCACTCGCGGGGCAGGCACGGGTGAGCGGGGCAGGAACGAGTGCGTGCGGTGGCGGGGGGCGGTAGTGGTGTGGTAATGGCACTGATTTTGTATACTCTATAAAAATCTTTGAATCGCAGTTCAGGTGCAGTTTGAATGCAATTGACGCGACTGCAATGAAACTGCACGCCAACTGCCCGTCAACGTGCAGTTTTATTGCAGTCGGTGTGCAGTCATTGTAACTGCACTCAGACTGCAATCAAACTGCACGCCAACTGCCCGTCGACGTGCAGTTTGATTGCAGTCGAGCCAACTGCATTCAAACTGCATCTGAACTGCCATTTGGCAGTCGGATTGCAGTTGGATTGCAGACCGTCTGTCTAGACCCTAATTGTACTTTTAATAAAGTATTATCCACATTTTCACCATGACGTTGGAGCCAGTCAATTATCTCTTGTTTTTTATTGGCCTGCGTCGGCATTTTATCAATTTGTCTGGAATGATATGTAGCGTTGTCCATAATAATTATCGACGGTTCTTCAAGAGATTGCACCATTTCTTTAAACCATCCTTCGTAAATCTCCGCGTTCATTTCTTCGTGGTAGTCCACTGTTTTCTTGGATTTAAAGGCCAGTAAAGCATCTGACACGAATCCTTTCGTAGACCCTGCATGGCATATGATAAGGCGTTCACCTTTACCCATTGGCACTGAGCTAGTGGAAGCGGCGGTGTCGTCAGTCCAGTTCTTAGACACTGTCTGGTTTGCATTTAACCAAGTCTCGTCAGTGAAAATAACATTTGACCAATCTGATATCTATTTGGCTTCGCTCAAAAATTTGCAGCGAGCCATAGCAACGTCGTGACGCTCCATCAATATTTTACGTTTGTCCGATTTTCTATAAGCAAATCCAATTTCTTTCAAAACCAAGCTTAATGACGATTTTTGGCCAAAGAACAAACCACATTCACGCAAAGAAACAACAAGTTTTTTAAGTGTTGGAATTTCTTTGCGCTTACGCAAAGAAATTCCTTACTTAATTACTAAAATTACTTATAATAGTCATATAATATGACGGCGAATAGCGTCAGCGTCGAAGTTATCAACCGATGTCACACACACGACGTGGTTGGCGTTTTTTCTTCGGCAAACGAACCTTATTTTCCTGCATGCCGCTTGTACCGAAAACTTCGGTAGTAATTTTTGAAACAGTAGGTCCACTAATTCCTAATGCGGCCGCAACACGCTCTCGCACTTGCGACAGTGGTAATAGCGGGCCACCATTTTGATACTCTGCTTCAAAGTAATTACGAACCTTGATCACCAGTTCTCTCGCCTGCCTTTTCAGAACAGATCCTTTCGGCATTTTGATATTTGACAGCAGAGCAGCAATCAACACGGAGGAACACAAAATACACTACGTAACGTATGGATAATGTGAAAAAACTCAGCGAACAGAAATGTAGTGACTAGCACGAGCGTCTTGTTGCGAGTGACAAATAAAAACAAACACAAAATGGCGGTGGGCCATTGAGTGTTGCCACCTTGAAAAAATATAATTGAATGTTTTTGTTGTATTTGTCTTTGTTCAAAATATAATAGAACAAAATTAAAAACCCCCGAACTCGCGATACTAAGAACAGAATAGTAGAATAGCACATAAAATGGCCTTTGCCTGCGATCGATATCATTACTTATTTAGTCACAACACTACAACTATCAAATTAGATCTGTCATCGAGAAAATAAAGAAATGGAAATAGTATAATTGATTAAATAAAAGTAAAAAAACTAGTGAAACTAAGCATAACAAATAAATTAGGTTACTACAAACCATAATAAACCTAATTATTTAGATAAATATAGTTAACAAATGAATTAAGTTACTACAAACCAAAATAAAACTTATTATTTAGATAGATACAATAACAAATTAATTAAGTTACTACAAACCAAAATAAACCTAATTATTTAGATAAATATAGTTAACAAATGAATTAAGTTACTACAAACCAAAATAAATCTTATTATTTAGATAGATACAATAACAAATTAATTAAGTTACTACAAACCAAAATAAACCTAATTATTTAGATTCAATTTCAAAGTAGACTTAATTATAACATACAATCAAGTGAAACTAAACTAAACTTAAGATAGACTAATCCTGTGTCACAGTCTTGCTCCTCCTAATCCTCGCTGGTATTCTTGATACTTGTCTGTAAATAATTTTGGAGATTTTAGTATATTTTTAAATTAGTACTACCTAGAATCTTCTGATAAAAGTGCACTTGCCAATTTAACCCATAGTAACCAATATGTGATGATGTACTATATTAGATAATTAATCTATGTATATACGAGTATTACATTCATGTTATGTAAATGTAATTGTATGTATTATATATTTTAATTGGTAAAAATAATAAACATAGAACTATGCATAAAACAAACATTTGGTACGCTAATGATGTAAATTCTTTAAAAGTGTACATGTGTTAGTATAGTATAGCATGAAAATGATTACTACTAATTACTTCTTCAGTTGTTGCGGTTGCGAATATTCCACAGTCTGTTGACAACAGCTTGCCTCGCAGGGCAGGGACCACGCCCTCGGCCCGCAGGGGCCAACGGGACACGCATTGGCTGACGCTCTCGATCGCGGCTCATGGCCTCCTCGTCAATCTCGATACGCGAGTCACAGATCAGATTGTATAAAACGACACACGCATTCACAAACTTCCCTGCTTTCTCAGGCGTGTAGTGCATAGTTCGATGCGCTAAAAGACATCGGAATCGTGTTTTTAAGATACCAAAGCATCTCTCAACCACATTCCTAGTCTGCACATGCCTGCTCGTATAGTGTTCCTCCGGACTGCCCGGATGAGCATTAAGGATAGGTGTCATCATCCATGGCCTCTGTGCATAACCGGAATCCCCTGAACAATTGCTTTATGATGGCACTTACCCAAGAACCAGAAGTTCTGTCTCATCTCATGGAGTCTTTGGATTCCAGCTTTCACAGGGCAAAGGTTCCAAATGTGCGAGTCATGGCTCGCACCACCAAATGACGCATCTACATGTAAGATGCGCAAATTCGCGTCACATATCTGAAAACAACTTTATTTTAATAAATACTTCAATAATAAATATAATCCATGCATTTCGAAAGCTATTATTTCATTTCTTTCTTACCACCAACACATTCAAAGAATGGTACATCTTTCTGTTGAAGTAGGCTTCCTCATAGTCCTTGGGACGAATGATAGCGACATGAGTGCCATCCAGACATCCTAGGACTCCCGGAAATCCAAACTGATCATTGAACCTACAACAACATGGGAAGAGGATCCATTGTAAATAAATAAATAGAATAGATTTCGAATATAGTATACAGTAACCCTAGATGTAAGAAATCTTATCTTAAATTTAACTGTATATATTACTAGAAAATGGAAATAAAAAGCTTAATAATAATAAGAAGTAATAAGCCAAACTAAACCAAGCTACCTTCTCGCAACTGCATTTCGTTCACTTGTTGTTTTTGGGAAAGTGATATACTTGCTCAAGATATGCCTTTGATTGAGTGCATCAGTCACCTCCGCAAGACAATCAGACATTGTCGTCTGCGACAGGCCGAGGCTAAAGTCATTGCCTACACACTCTTGATAGGAACCACTGGCATAAAATTGTAAGGCAGCCAGGATCTGTAACAACAGCACAATGGCATAAAAAATTATAACAGATTAGTGGTTTAGAAATCACTTTTTGTAAGAATCTATTGAATTGATAAATACCTTAATCTCTGGCTTAATAGCCGATGTTCTTTGAGTAGGATGTAAAAGAGGCATCAAATCCTCACAAAGCATCCTAAAATTGTCCTTTCCCAGGCGAAAGGTGTCGACAAAAGTCCGTTCCGGCAGCAGCATAAGCACGCTGTCCTCTCGCAGCTGTCTTCTACGCAGCGTCCGCATCCTCCTCAGTCTTTCTTATACCGCTTCAACCGGCAGCAAAATTCGCGCCATTTCTTACCTAAAACAGAAAAAAACAAACCACGAGCCAGGAATCCACAATATATTACCCAGAAACTATAAAGCAATATTTGGTACTAAATACAAAGCACAAATTAAATAAAATTGGAAATATTTATTAATTCTGTATGAAAGCAGCCAGGCAATCGTAACAGCTTTGATGACGGTTCATGACAGCCATATGACAACAATGCCGCCATCTTGAATTCCTTAGGCGGTACCGTTTATCTGTCAAATCCATACAGTTTTCATTCACTTAGGCGTTCAATATTGATTTGAAAAAGTAAAGCTATAGCATGAGCTCTAGATTTCGTAGGCGCTACCAAATGACAAGATGGCGTCATAAACTATACAAGTAGTCAAAGCAATCGAGTTAGGCGGTAGAGTCGCTGCAGGAGAGAGTTCGGCGGCGATCGACTAGCGCGGGTGCTACCAATATTTACAAAATAAAACAACTAAAACGATGTCTAATCTTTTATTCATTTTTCCAGATTTAGGTAGACTTTTTTTTTATTTTATAATTTACTGTCGGTAGGTATGTAGATTATTTGTGGTGATAAATAAAAAACGAATATTCTAAGCACAATAGAAACTTTTTAGTGAACTCATAAATGTAAAATAGCGGAACAGCTAAATAGGGTAAAGCTCCCAGTAGACGAACCTATATTTTCAAATCAAAATTATTTACTCAATATAGACCCAATACAATACTTTTTGAATGTCTAGCTTAATAGGGAAAAGAACCCAGTAGTCAACCCTATATTTCAAATTCAAATAATTTTTTTTCAATAGAATATATATAGAATATATATACAGGGCGTCCCAAAGTTATGGGACATGAAGGGGAAGTACCTTAAATATCGTAGATAGTGAATTTTGCTCAAAGAAGACTTTATGTTATTTTTAAAAGTTAGTAATTCTGCATTCATAGATTTTCTAAAAATTATTTGCTTCGGCTGGGAATCGAACCGACTCAAATGTGAAAAAAAAAACACCCTACTTTTATGATGCCAATCGAAAGAATAGCTAAAAAATAATAACTCTGCCTAAGTAACATAGTATTTTAAAAGAAAGGAACAACGTGAAATTAATCATTTTAATCAAATAAAAAACATACATGAAACTGCCGTAGTCAATTAAGTAGGTATTTTTTTGTAAATTAATTAATTAAATGCTCAAAATGTGATCCCTCTTGTCTTACGCAAATCGCCAATCTTTTAATGAGCCCGCTGCCTGTTGATTTTCTAATCATTTTATGGTGAACACTCGATGTGATATGGCACAATTCTGTTTGCAACTCGCCTACGTTCTCGTATCGCTTTTTGTATAGCATATCTTTCACGTATCCCCAAAAGAAGAAATCTAATGGTGTGAGGTCCGGGGATCTGGCCGGCCATCTAATCGGTCCATTTGTACCAATCCATGTAGGAAAACATTCATTTAGAAAATCTGCTGCTCTCCGACTATTATGAGCCGGAGCTCCATCTTGTTGGAAAATTAAGTTTTCTTGCTCCGCCGCGGAATGGTTTCTTATCTTATCCCTTAAAATTTGAAGTATTCCTAAATACTTTTCTGTGTTCAAGGTTCCTTGGTAAAAATGGATTAAGAAAACCCGGTTTTTTAAAAGTCCGCACCAACAGTTGAGTGAAAAACGCACTTGGTTATTAGTTTCAGTCACTCGTAGGGGATTTTCTTTAGACCAAATACGATTATTGTTGCGGTTATACATACCGTTATTGCTAAAGTTAGATTCGTCTGTCCAAATAATATTATCCAAAAAATTTGGATCTTCGAGCAATCGTGCCTGGATATCAAGACAGAAATTTTTTCTCCTTTCTGTATCGCCCGGAAGTAATTTTTGAACCAATCGTCCTTCAACATAACTCTTAAAACCGTGTTTTTTTAATACACGGTGTATTTTACTTTTTGAAACTCCAATTTCATGTTCTCCTTCTCTCACCGATGCTTTCGGAAAAGCCGAAAAGTAAATTAAAATACCAAGTTCTTCGTCGTTGATCGTATGGTTTTCTTGCTGTGGTTCTCTTGGGCGTTTATCGAAACGTCCCAGAGTTTTCAAATTGTTCACAAGCCTTTTCAAAACTTTACGAGACGGTATTTGTCTATCAGGATATTTTACGCCATACCACCGCAAACTTCTAGAGATATCTTTATCGTTCAAAAAATATGCTTCCATTAGATCAAAACTTACTTGATATGCCATGTTCGCAATAAATTAACACAATAACACTTGTGTAAGTGAATTGAGACTAAACAGATCAATATCCGAAAAACAAACGCTCGCACATACTGTTCCATTTTCAAATTTAAGAACAACATTTAAAAATATCACTTCTTTTTAAAATATCTTAAAAAGTATGCATTCAAACAAACGCTGTCATAAACTGTTCCATTTTCAAATTATAAATTATTTATTTTTGTTTTTAATTTGCCTTCTGTCTAGCTTACAGAGGACGTATTGAAATACAAGTTTTATCATTTCATCTACACGTGCACTTATAATAAGGAAAACTATGTTAGTACCTATTTTATGAAGTGGGTACTTATTTACGAATAATCAATGCTATCTTTGGAATGATAATATCGCTACTTTTCGAACGTCGTCGGCAATAAATAACTTTCTTGAAATTTGACTCAATCATTTTATGTTGTTCCTTTCTTTTAAAATAATATGTTACTTAGGCAGAGTTATTATTTTTTAGCTATTCTTTCGATTGGCATCATAAAAGTAGGGTGTTTTTTTTTTCACATTTAAGTCGGTTCGATTCCCAGCCGAAGCAAGTAATTTTTAGAAAATCTATGAATGCAGAATTACTAACTTTTAAAAATAACATAAAGTCTTCTTTGAGCAAAATTCACTATCTACAATATTTAAGGTACTTCCCCTTCATGTCCCATAACTTTGGGACGCCCTGTATAATAGAATTCAATAAAATAAGTACTTTTAGACTTTATTTATTTAGATTTCGAATGATAAACAAAACCTTTCTAAGCCTGTGAGCTGAAAAATATGATCTGAGCTTCAATCAATATCAGAAATGGAATATATTTGTTTAAAATTATCATCTGTAACTAAACAAAAGCTACTAGCTAAAGGTAGGATCTATAAGCAATTTCTTTTCTCTGCAAAAGTTTAAGTAATTAACTATACATATTATATTTCAGACCATTTTTATATACAGGGTGTGGCGTAAATAGTGGTCCAAAGCAAATGGGTCGATACACTGTACACTGAGGTACCACATACCAGTATTTAAAAAAATTTATGTCAAGGGTGTTCAAATAAAAATTTTTTTTTTATTTATTAATAAATTGCTACCTTGCGTTACAAGTTTGGTTATAATTTCAAAAATTGACGGTATTTTCTTATGCAGTTTTTTTTGTGTTATTGCTGATTACATGTAATAAGTATTCCAATAATTTTTTTTTTACAAACTGTATTTTAATAAAAAAAAAAAGTTTTTTTCCGAAATTCAATACTCACTACTAGCAAATCGTTTGACTTTACATGCTTATTGTGTAAATAAAATATACTACACTGTCAGTGCCCATTATTTTAAAAACATGTCCATCTTTTGCAGATTCTAAAATGGTACAATACTTAACATTACAACTTACGAAAAAAAAGTTATTGCTTTTCGAAACAAATAGGAGCCTAATTAAGGAAAACAATTTTTTTCAATTCAGGTACATTACAAGTGTTGTAATTTTTTTTTAATCAGTTATTTAGTTCTTTCTTAAATTTTAGGTTAGTCTAGTGACAGAAAAACATTCTACTGAAATTATCTTTATTAAAAAACAAGTCTTAACTTAAATCGTAAACTTAAACTAACAAATTAAACTTAAAGTAAACCTTTTGCCTAAAGTTTCGGCAAGTTCGGCGGTTTAGGGCCTATACTAAATGTTCAAAATGACCACCGTTAGCGGCGATGCACGCTCTGCACCGTCTAATAAAAGATCGTTTTATTCTGCGTGCGTACCCGCTACAATGTATTTCTTCGGCTGCTCTTCTGATTCTTTCTCTTAATTGGTTGATTGATGTTATTTCTTCGTGATACACCTTTTCTTTAAGACACCCCCAGTAGAAGAAGTCGAGGGGGTTTAAATCAGGGGACCGAGGGGGCCATATTATAGGCCCTAGTCGGCCAATCCACCGCTGAGGATATGTTGAATTTAAAAATTCTCGAACGATGACAGCGTAATGGGCTGGACAGCCGTCATTTTGCAGCCACATCGCTTCTCTTACCTCCGGGTCGATGCCTCCGAGTAATTCCGGAAGTTCGTTTCGTAAAAAGTTTAGGTACCTTTCGCCATTGAGAGTTTCAGGTAACTCGAAAGGACCAATTATTTGCCCACCAATGATCCCAGTCCATAAATTGATCTTGATTTGGTACTGAGATCTGTCTTGTCTTATTAGTTTGGGGTTTTCGAGTTGCCAACTGTGTAAATTATGCATGTTAAAGTATCCGTCTTTTTTACACGATGATTCGTCTGTCCATAATATTTTATTGTAGAAGCTAGAGTCATCACGCATTCTGCGTAACATTTCTTGGCAAAACCGAACCCGGAGTGGCCGATCACGGGGCAGTAAACTTTGTACTCTTTGATAATGATACGGGTACAGTTCATGCCTTTTTAACACCCGATGCACCGTCCTGGTAGAAATGCCGGTCCTCCTTGCTATGGTACGAACTGAAGTGGTAGGGTCTTCATGTACCAATTCTAAAATTTGATTATCATCGTAGACCCTTGGGCGTCCCACCCTTGCGCCGCCGACGCCTGTACCTGGTATCCTCCCTTCAAGGTATGCCTGATGCACTCTAATAAACACCCGGTGATCAGGGTGTCGTCGATCAGGATATCTTTCTCTGTACAATCGGGCTGCTTCTCTACCATTGCATCCGCATTCGCCGTAAATTAAATACATTTCGGCATATTCTCGCGGTGTGTACTGCGACATGGCTAATTCGCTATTTTCACAAACAGGTTCCAAATAGAGTAGCCAAAGTCGTAGGGATCACCAAATCCAAATCGAGAAGTAAAACCAATCTGGTTTCAAGTCCAAATAACGTAGCAAAAGTCGTAGAGATCGCCAAATTAACAAGTCCAAATCAAGAAGCAAAACAAAGTCCAAAAACACAGCAATTTAACGGCAGAGATATAAACCACAGTAGAAACACAAACGAGACGATAAGCACATGCGACGTACGAAATCGCACTGACTCTCTCTGTCATCGCAGAGACACGGTCATAATCTTAGTAAATTAAGGGGTGGGGGCGTAAGCAGCGCCGGCGCACCAATCGATCACCCGGTGATACACTCAGGTAGTAAAATAACTGATTTACGCGCTCACATGTCAACTAATGCAATCGTTTTCTATCGACATGCATGACTCATCACCCTGGCACAAGTCGCCGTGGTAATTTTAAAATGCTTAGAATTTTTTTATGCATTTTAAACGCCATTTGAATAACCAAAAAACTTTTACTTGAAAAAAATTGTTTTCCTTAATTAGGCTCCTATTTGTTTCGAAAAGCAATAACTTTTTTTTCGTAAGTTGTAATGTTAAGTATTGTACCATTTTAGAATCTGCAAAAGATGGACATGTTTTTAAAATAATGGGCACTGACAGTGTAGTACATTTTATTTACACAATAAGCATGTAAAGTCAAACGATTTGCTAGTAGTGAGTATTGAATTTCGAAATAAACTTATTTTTTTTTATTAAAATACAGTTTGTAAAAAAAAATGATTGGAATACTTAGTGCATGTAATCAGCAATAACACAAAAAAACTGCATAAGAAAATACCGTCAATTTTTGAAATTATAAC
Organism: Oegoconia quadripuncta; assembly: GCA_949316235.1. NCBI lineage: Eukaryota > Metazoa > Arthropoda > Insecta > Lepidoptera > Autostichidae > Oegoconia > Oegoconia quadripuncta. The sequence continues at coordinate 1,474,467 of OX438758.1, forward strand.
CAAAGTTGTAACGCAAGGTAGCAATTTATTAATAAATTAAAAAAAAAATTTTTATTTGAACACCCTTGACATAAATTTTTTTAAATACTGGTATGTGGTACCTCAGTGTACAGTGTATCGACCCATTTGCTTTGGACCACTATTTACGCCACACCCTGTATATAAAAATGGTCTGAAATATAATATGTAGAGCTTCATGGGAAGTTATAAAATCAAATACTTATGGAAGAAATGTTCCCCATTTATAGATAAAATATTACATAGAAACAAATTAATTTTCTACCCCATTGACATAGCTAACACATTTAATGATTATTTTGTACAATTGACTAATCATTTATTAGCACTGACTTCTTAAGTACTAAATAAAATTATAAAATTCAAAATAATAATGAGTCTCAAGAACACAACTTATGTAGGTTATGATCATATCCCAACAAATGTCATAAAATGTTGATCTAAAGTTATCTCCCGTATACTTAGTCTCATAATAAATTTATCATTTGCTCAAGATGTGTCCTGGGGTTATTATCTGGATAATAACATAAAAAAATTAACTTTTTTCTGCTTTGCTTCTGACATACCAGTCGCGGTAAGCATAGTTTTTTTCCGTTTTGGTTCTTTTTTGTGTATTGCGTCTAAAATATATTGTGGCTCACGAATTTCCATTTTTCTGTCTAGCCTTGAATCAATTATTTCTGGTAATAGACAATTTAATTTTGTTTCCATATTGTTCTTCCAGAATTCGTCATGTCTTTTTATTGTTTGTACCCGGTGCAAAATCTGCTAGTTCCTCTGCGACTGGTTCTACCTCTTCGACTGATTCTGCAGCTACTATAGGAGGAGCCGCCCAGTCGTCATCTTCGCCATTTCTATCATTTTCCGAATTCTAATATGACGCAATCGACTCTGCATAGTGGGATCGTTTTGAAGAATGTACGGTATCATCTCTGTTTATCATCAGGTTGATGCCATCGTTCGTCATCTTCATCATTTGGCAGAGTTTCTCCATCATTAGGTTTTGCTGTAACATGAAGTCACCTAGTCTTGGTTCTTTACTTGCACTCGGCGGAGGGTCTGGGCTATGGGACCGCTTAGAGGACCGGATGTAGTTCGAAGTCGATGCAATTTCCGCTATCCCTGCTAGCTCCACTGTTAGGATTTCTGATGCCTCGTTGCGTGGTATCATCAATTGACACTTGATTTCGTCTATGACTTCGCTAAATTTATTGTATGCGTTCACAGGGTGAACTTTAGCCATAACTGTCAGCGGTACATAAATTAGAGCCCGTCCCAGAGGCCAACTGATTAAGGTTCTCTTTATCTGCTTGTAGCGGCGTTCGCTTAAAGAAAAGTCTTTATTAAAAGCCTTAGCTACTTTAATTGTGGGAATGGCGAATCGCAATCTGCAATCTGTATCTGAGGATATCTTTTTCCCGAAGATGTCTTCAAAATCGACATTATTTATGATCCAACATCTCCAATCGTCGAGGTATATCTCATCCAGGAGGCATAATATATTTCTGAAGAAAAGTTCTTCCCCTGCTGGGGGGTTCCAATCCGCCAACGCGCCCATTGTAGTATGGGCCACCTGCGCCACCTGGAAATAAGTAGCAATATTTATATGCCATTTACTGCTGGTTCAAGCACACAGCTTAACATTAAAAATGCAGCCGACAATGTCGGCTGATCACAGCCGACGTCGTCTGCGCAGCCGACATGTCGGCTGTGCAAACAGGCGACTTTGTCGGCTGTAATTGTGATGCCGTCCTGAGAGCGGGCAAATGATCAAAGATCACACAGGGCTTTCCCATGTTAAATAGGTACTTACCTTTGTGTTTTATGAAACCGAAGTAAACTCGGAAGTCTTTACACTATACTGTTTCGGCGCGTGTATCCGCTACGAAAATTGAAGACGTTTTGAGGAGCGAGCCACTCGCCCAGCGCTGCGCGCGCGCCACGGGTCTGGGAGGGGCGCGCGTGGAAGGGGCGGTCATTATAGGTGGGGAACAGTGTTGCCGCTACAGAAAATCAAGATATAATCTCATTAAGTGGGTCAAGCGGAGCTCGGCCACCTAAATAGCACTCTGACAAAATGAACAAAACACCCTCTGACAATTATGTTTGGAAATGTCTTTTTTATTGCATTTATTGGAGCTTTTTCGAAATCTAATTTCTGCTGTCCACTCTGGTAAATGAAACGTTAGTTTGGAAAACAGCCTTTCATATGTAGTTTCTTCTTTATTTGTTAACACTGTGTAAAAAATTGTATAATATTTGTCCCACTTTCTGTACTTCCTATGTCCCCGTGTGCAACGTATAGTTGAAGAAACGGCTTTGCACAACATTTGAACGTTGAAGTGACGGACGTCATTTAAATGTGCAATTGCACTCTTTGAAGCAAACACAATCATTCTATTTTCACCGTCAATCTCATCAAACAATAAATGGTCCTTAAGGTATATTTACAAAATATCGTTTGTTAATTTTTATTTTAATATACGTATTGGTAATATTTCTGTAAATTAAAATAAACCACAAGATGACGCCGGTCATTATTGTGGAGAAATAACCTCACACTTGCGCCACCACGCGGAAGCAATTTCAAACACTTTATTAAATAAGTTTCGTGGCTTCGATTGACAAAATGTCGAGAGGATGAATATCTACTGTTTTTATTTCAACAATATGCATGATCAACATCATTAAATGAATATGTCAAACAAAAACAATATTTTGTGAATATCATGAGATTCGAACCTGCACCTGTGATTCGATATGTTGCTATGCAAGCCTTTGAGCCAGCCTTTCGGCTGTAGGCTGTAGTGAAATACTTGTTAAGAAGGTGGGTACATGATAAAAGACGATATGCTCGAATGAAATGACTACTAATACAGTCAGTCCGTTCTATCAGTCTATTCACTCGCATTGACTACACTTATCATATCTTTGTTTACTCTTCGAAGTTTTTTTTTGATTTCGCAATGCCGCAATTAACGCATTTACTAAAATCAAAAATAATTGTTTTATATGAACAAAATGTTTCCATCAGTGAAATTGCAAGATGCCTCCATATAAGGGTAACAAACACATAATTTCACATTTGCTATAATCTTTGTTGCATAAATGATAAATCTAAGTATTGCTGTGATCGATCTTATAGTTGGTTTATTAATTGTTCACAGAGAAATACGGTAAAGTTATGGCTTAAACGTTATGGCAAAACAGGGGACTTGCAGCGTGAACGTCCCGGCCGAGTTCCGAAAATGTTTACGTCAGCCTCTATTCGTCACCAGCAGCGGTAGCATGGCGTCTATCGCGCGCGGTGCGCTATACAAGAAGCTTATACCCAAAATGGAGATTGCAAGGTTCTATGCCTTTTGAAGACAGTTTTTTTGACCCGATTTGACCTTTACTGTTGTCTTCTGTCTCACTTACTCTATAGGTAGAGTAGCCAAACTCAACATTATTTTCCCCCCAACAACGGTACATTTTTAATTCACTTCATGTTGTCTTTATCAATATTTAAACGGAAAAGAAATCTGCAATTAACATGTTGTTCTATTAACTTTATTTGACTATTTTCACGTTTTTATCCCGTTGGTTAAGGTATAATAATGTTATTAAAAATAATTCTTCCTTACCATAACTTCCATAATTATAGGGTATTTCGGGCCGACGTATTATGGCAACACTAAATGTAATATGCCAAATCTAAAATGGCTGCCGTCAAAACATTGTCGCCCACTTCGGAAGTTCCTCTCGGTTTTTTTTACTTTATAAGCAGTGCATAAGTGATATTAATCATGAGTTGTTTAGTACTTGGTTGCAGAAATGTCTGGTATCCAGGAACTAGTGTAAAATTTCACAGGTATGTTGTTGTAACCATATCATGACAGAATTGATAGTCTTTCGAACAAAGGGATATTTCTTTACTACCTTTGGGTTTTTCTTTGTAATGTAACCAAATAAAAGAAGAAAACATATTATGTGTCCGATACGACTACTTACTATTGTAGTCAGATAAGGATAAATACATAAAAAGTTTATTGTTTTATAACTTGAAATGTTGAAGTTAAAAAGACTAGGGTAACCATATATACGTACTACCCGTTCGCAGAAAGTTGCCTATGAACAACAAGGAATAGTGAGCATGAGTTTGACTTTCTTTATTTGTTTCTTTTCCAGCTTTCCTACTGACCCAAATAAGAAGAAGACTTGGTTAGCAATGATACCAATAAAGGGAAAATTTTACGTTTCTGCCAGGATTTGTAGTATGCATTTTAAAGCTGAAGACTATGATCCTGAGAGACCAGGGCGCTTGCTTAAAAATGCTATACCATTTTATACATACCAATTATGTGAGTGTTGCAACACATCGGTAAGCAAATATTATGAGTATTAAACAGATATTATGTAATTTCCATTACATTCTTAATGGTTGTTAATTTGCACCATGAATTAATAATAGATACTTGCCTTATTTTTCAGGAATGTATTAACATGCCTTCAACATCCCAGACTGCATCATCAAGTGGAATTGTTGGTGATGTAAAGATCATGTTGCCACCTTTAATTAATGATTTTGTAAGTAGAAAATAGTCATTCATTTCCTATCTGCTTTCCGTCTATAAATATTTAACAAATGTTTTAATATTTTGTAAACAGGAAGATGAAAATGAACCACCTATTAAACGTCTGGCATTAACAGATTATCGGGATAATAATGTAATGTCTACTTCTCACATTACAACCACTGTTAGTAATGTTACGGTCATGCTGCCGCCTCCAGCACAAAATATTGTGAGTAAATTAGTTGTCTTCATTCTGCTATTTTAAAAGATTTTAATGCCCAGGCGAATTTCAAGACGACCCGTGAAAAATCATTAGTCAAGAGGAAAAAAATATTGCAGCAACGAGTTAAGAGACAAGGGAAACAATTAAATAATTTGAAGTCAATTATTAACATTGTGCGCAATTATACCTCTCACTCTGAAATTGAAAACATATTAAAGGGCAATTTTACAAATATTTGTAAAATGTTAACAAAAAATAAAACAGGTAATTCCAAAAAAAACGTAAAATATAGTGATGAGGTAAAAGCTTTTGCTCTAACTTTACATTATTATTCACCAAAAGCATACAATTATTTAAGAAAAATTATTTCACTGCCACATGAAAGCACGTTATGGCGATCACTGTCAAGTTTTAACTGCTCCGTTGGATTCCTGACGGAAGTTCTAGAATTTTTAAAAATTGAGTTGCCCAAAAGAGGTTATTTACAAAATGTGGCTTTAATTTTTGATTCCATGTCGTTGAAACAAGACATATCATATTGCAGTAAATTAGGCAAAGTTGTTGGCTATGTCGACCTTGGGGACATCCCGGTTAATGATCCGGAACAGCTGGCGTCCGAATGTTTGGTATTCCAAATAGTATCATACACCAATTATTTTAAATGTCCTATTGGTTACTTTTTCACTCACAATTGTTTAACTGGTGAGCTGCTCGGACAGTTAATAAATACAGCAATCACAATGTTATATGAAATAGGAATCACTGTTAGGTCTCTAACTTGTGATGGCGCTAGAAGTAATATCAAAGCCTATGAAACTCTTGGTTGCTCGTTATTAGAGAACGATTTTAGACCATACTTCCATCATATGAATGGTGTAAGTAAAGTGTATTGTATATTAGATCCGGCTCATATGTTAAAGCTTGCTCGGAATGTTTTGGCAGACTTGGGTTTAAAATCAGCTGCTGGTGAAATATCTTATAAATATGTTCAAGAGCTTCATAAACTACAAGAAGAAGAAGGTTTTAAGCTTTCTAACAAAATAACAGGAGTACATGTGGAATTCAAAAATAAGAAAATGAATGTACGTTTGGCAGCCCAAGTTTTGAGCTCATCAGTTGCAGACGCTATTGATTTCCTAAGAAATAGCGGTAATCCCAAGTTTGTAGACAGCGAAGCAACTATTGAGTTTATTAGAATAATAGACCGGTTGTTCGATAGTATGAATAGCCGATCACCATTCGGGACTTATTTTAAGTCACCTCTATCTCTTCGTAATAAGGATGTATGGCATAGTTTCTTCAATCAAGCTGAGGAATATCTCACCAGCCTTAAAATTAGAGAACAATCACTTTTGCACCATACTCGCAAAACTTTTGCTTTAGGATTTGTTATGAATATAATATCCTTTAAATTGTTGTTTGCTGATCTAACATCTTTACTAGAAAATCCTTTAAAGTATTTGCTAACTTTCAAGTGTTCTCAAGATAACCTTGAAATTTTCTTTTCCTGCATAAGAGCTAAAAGAAGAACGCAAGATAATCCAAGCCCACTGGAATTTAGATATATATTAAGAAAATTATTGTTTCGTAACTCTGTACAGCCCAGCATTAACGCTAATTGCGTTGATGATACATTCCATACTAACCATGTTATTGAATTTAGACACAATAGTAGATCTATAACTGATAGTAGCCCTAATAATAATGAAGATAATGACAATTTTCTTCAGATGATAAGACATTTAGAAAGTCCAGCGTCCAGCCCATACCAAGACAATGTTCTCTATTATATAACAGGATTTATTGTAAATAAAATACTACAAAAAAACAACTGCAATTTTTGTCATGCTATACTGACAACGAACAAGCATAGAAGTGATCATGATTATTCAATTAATGTAAATAAATTTTCCGCTTTTACAAGTTTTGTGAATAGGGGGAAGTTATGTTTTGCTTCGGATGCTGCGTTCAAAATAATTAAATACACAGATGCAATTTTTAAACAAGCAGTTGCAATGGGGCATCTTCATATAGATAATGTGAAGTCTAAACTAGTCATAGCCACGTTGCAAAAATTTCAGCCACATTTACAGGAAATGTTTACGCCAAGGCATCCAATTACGGATTCAATTATTTGTCTCGATTTACATGAGACCGAGCTTGTCAAATACATAGCAAACAAATTTTTTCAAATCAGAATATCGTCCTATTTGAAAAATCACACTCAAAAAATGTTAGGCGACATCCGCACAAAACGCCAAAAATTACATAAAACTATATTATTTTCGCATGTTTAAGCCTTTGTCTAAACCACGACAACGTCATAATTGTGTTTAAATAGTTTTTATGTAATATATTGCTCTTTGGCGTTAATAAAACATATAACAATATAAATTTTGTAGTTTTATTAGGTACCCTCCTTCATCTTAGTCTGTTGATTCTTACAACAATGGTGTCGATTCGGATGTGCACCAACTAAACTAAAACCAGTTTTGGAGTGGTGCCGTCGCACCGTACTGTTCCAGGGAGAAAGAGGCAGTACTACTTTAAAACTGGTTTTAGTTTAGTTGGTTTACATCCGAATCGACACCGATAATTGTTTAATTTTTTGTAATACCAGAAACTAAACCCCTTTAATTTATTCGTATTAGGTATACCTAATAATATTATTCATTCATTAGGAAATAAAAAAATTCCGATCCTATCCTATCCTTTATTCATATTCTTACTCTCCACAAATATCCGACCCACCATAGTTTTTCTTGGTCTGAGCATCAAACGAATTGTCACCCTAATGAAAGAGACGGCGAACAACAATGACGTCATTCAAGGCCGAATTTCTTGGCTTCACTTCTTTATTCATAGTGCAAACTCCATTTTGGGTATAAGCTTCTTGGCGCTATAGGATTATCGCAACGCACCGCGCGCGCTAGTCTATCAACTTTGCGAACATGGCTGTCGCTGCGATATAGTTAACGCGTGTGATATGGCTATCACTTAGGGATGTTGCCATTAGTATATATAATCTTTATTTTTGTGAGCAACATTGAATCGGTAATTGGTAGCACTAGTTGTCATTCGTTCTCACGCTAATGTAACTTTCAAAAGATGAGATAAATTATGAAAGAGAGAGAAGCCGATATTGAAGATTACACTGAGATTGTATCTTTGTTTATTACATTTATCGCGTTAAAATCTTTCTAAAAAAGTGATCATGACTTGACGTTTAGACTTTAGCGCGCAACATACTTTTAGCTATCATTAAAATCACGGTAAATCTAAAGTTTTCTCAAGTAAAATAATAATGTCGGAAAAGAGAAGGTAAGTTTTTACTTTTGTTTTATTTGGGAATATTGTGATCGACGAAATAGTAATACCTACTAAGATTTTCATTAGCTAACTGCCTACAAATTGTAATGTACTTAATTTATTTTTTAGAGTTCGAAGTACAGCCCACCAATTTGCGGCCCTTGTTGATTATATGGCGGCGCACCCTCGCCTCGCCAATAACGAATTTAACGGGCCGCAACTTGCGGCCCGCAAGGCAAGACGCAAAAGGAAAGGCAATGGGAGCAGCTCCGGATCATACTCAAAGAGTACGGTCCGGACAAAAGTATTGAACAGTGGGAACACGTAAGAAAGTTATCTTCAATGCCTATTACTAGATATTTCGTAATATCTGTCTGTATATTAAAAAGAATACACAATACTTTTCAGACTTGGCGTGATTTGAGGCGCAAGGCGCGCAATGATGGGGCGCAAGCAAATCGAGCGCTCCGGGCCACTGGAAACACTGTTGATGTCGTCAGGATATCTGATCAAGCATCAAAAATATTAAGCACCATTGGCACCGAATCAGCGTTTGGCATTAGTGGTGCTGTGGAAACAGGTGTAAGTCTTTCGAAAGTCAATCAATATCGCGCGTTATGGATATGACGTCACACGCTTACACCATGCTCGCTGATGTGATATAATTTCAATATGGAGGATATATCACTTGTTTTTGACAGTTAGACGTGGTATATATCGCTATCGCGGGCAGCCATGCTACGTCGGCAGGAGATCGTGGCTAGGCATACTGAGGATCCATTTTCGACAACGCGATCAACTGCTATATTGCACGGAATAGCAATGAAGACTGTAAGGAAACACTTACACATCGCAGGCTTTAAACCGTATAGACCAGCAAGGAAAATTCCTTTGTCATCCATTCACCGCCAAAATCGACTGAGGTTTGCTCAAGAATACTTAGATTTTGACTGGCAAAACAACGTTGTTATTTTCACGGACGAGAAAACGTTTGGATCAGATAAGGACGGCCGCAAGATTTTATGGCGTCGAAGAGGAGGGCGTTATAATGAAATTAACATTCTGCCAAATAGACTAAGTGGTAGAATAACGTTGGGATATTGGGGGTGGATGAGTTCCATGGGAATTAATTGGTGAATTAATTGAAGTGGGTGGTCGTTTCAATAGTGAATCATACTTAGAAGTTTTACGTGACGTAATGTTACCAACTGTGCGCATCCACTATCCGAACGAACACATTTATTTTGTCCAAGATAACTGTGCAGTGCAACGCGCTGGTATTGTGCGTGATTGATTCTCAACCCAGAATAATATCACAGTTATCAATTGGCCTGCCAAAAGTCCCTATTTAAACCCCATTGAAAATTTATGGGGTTTGATGACTCTCAATTGGGACTCATCTGATGTCAGATCTAGATCAAATCTAGATAATCTAGTGACTTCCACATGGGATTCATTACGGAATTCATTGTTGGACAATGGTTACCGAAATGAGAGGCCGCTTGCAGCAAGTTATTGATCGTGAAGGTGGCCCGTTACGCTATTGACCAATGTAAATTTTTGCTACTCAAAAATGTTGTATATTCTTTGTTCGGTGACTGTGAAGTATAACTGTGGAATTATCTGTGCGACCAGGTTAAATCCAAAAAAAATGTAAAGTGTTAGTGATGTTTAATGTTATTCACATAGCAAGTTCATTCACTACACTTTTTTAAGCGGTCTATCTATATCGAATATTAAAATTTCTCAAATAACTAAAACATTGTGCGTTATGTGCTATAAATAATAATAAGTAGTGTTGATGGAATTAATGCATTCTTTCGTTGATTGGGTTGGATTTAGAAATAAGTTTACCTACTCAGTCTGGAGAAAGTAATGGAGGAATAACCTGGAGGAAAAAACTGTTTATTGTTTTGAAAACTGGTCATCCCACATTCTACTCCTACTACAATTAAAACCCCAGTCGAATAAACTTGAGTCTAAATACAACACGAGCTGCTCATACAAATATATGATGTAACCATGTCTTGTAAATAAGTAGGTATTATATAGAATTACACTACTTAAAGACGGATTAAGATGTGTTCTTGAGTGACAAGGTTATTATTATATAGTAAATAAATTTTAACACATGTAATTGTTTTTAACTTTCTAACATCACACATTAGCAGATTCCGCAGAAATTGTGTTCCGAACAATAAATATAATTTCCGAACACCGTTATGTGCCTTTTTCAATGCAATGATTTATCTGATTAACACAACAAGTGAAAAAAAAGTTGATGATACTAGTAGGATTCGATCTTTGATTCACTAGTTACAGACGACGATCCTTACCACTACGCCATAGCAGTTCTGACAGGTGCGTTTGAAATTACCGATCTATTTCTGAAGTTGACTGGCTTATTATAAACTCTCAGAACCAAAAAGTCGGCATTGACTTAGAACATTTTGCAAGCTGGTCAGTTATACATAAGGGCACTGTACCAAAAAAGGATCTGTGCAAAAAATGCGTTGCTTACAAAGAAGTAAAAAGTAATGAACCGTCATACTCTCCAGACGACAATCATTCCAAGCACCTGCCGGGTCCAGACGAGTGTAACGTGTAATGTAAGATTACGTGTAATTTAGTGTCAACAGTGTGGACGGCACGCGAACTCAAAGCGAATTGTGTACGCGAAACTATTTCAAAAGCTGTTTCCACTCAGTTGCTACGAACATGCCGAATAGGAAGGTCGTTATAGCTGGTGCGGCTTTTATTTTCATGTATTTACTAACTGAAGACCGGAAACTTCGAAAGCGTCGATGGTGGAAAACTAAATTGTATAAAAGAAGATCTTCTTTACTTGTGGAACTAAAATCTCAGCATATAAGTGGTCAATATAAAAACTTTACCCGGATGTCACCTACTGACTTCGAATATTTGTTAACAATCATTGCGCCAAAGATATCAAGACAAGACACTATAATGAGATCTGCAATTTCGCCGCAAGATAGACTGGCTGTAACACTAAGATTTTAGGCAACAGGAGATTCATATACAAGCCTTCAATACACCTTCAGAATTTCAAAACAGTCAATCTCTTGCATTGTACCAGAAGTTTGTGAAGCGATTATAGAAGCATTGAAAGAAAACATTAAAGTGAGTTTTACATATTTTTATTTATTTATTAAAATAACAAATTAAGGTATTTAGTAGGTTAAGCAAAATTAAATTAAAATTATTCTGAAATTACAATTAGAAAGTTAAATCAAATCATCGACATAGTCTGCATCTTCAAATTATGTAGTACAAAATATTTTTTTTCAAATCAGGTCGTTCACATAATCTACATCTTCATATGAAGTTTGGGATGATTCTGAGGGAACGGGTGAAGAATATGGAGCAGTAGGGTAACTTGTCTGATTCTGACCTGTCGTATACCCTGAAGTATATGGTTCTGAGCGATTAGGTAAAGAAGGTGGTTCATTGCAGTATGGAACCGAACTTGTTGTATACCCACTGTAATTGAATCGAGAATTGAATGCCGATGGATTATAATGTTGAGAAAAGTTAGTGCATCCTTCATCGGCTTTGAATATTATGTCCATTATTGCTCGCTGCACGGCATTTTTAGTACTTCTGTTATACTTTTGCATATTGCTGCATATAAAATTTGAAAAGAAAATGGTTTCATTGTCAAAATTATTTGAATATTGTTTGGGGGTTCAGGAGTAGGACTAGAAGCAACACTCTTAAGCACGCCAAGAGCCTCCGAAAGCATACTCATTTTTTTAATTTCGTCTTTCTTTTTTTTTGGGGGCCTGACCAGTTGGTGATATAAATTCTGAACTGTTATCATTTTCTGCACTTGTAGATGCTCTCTGTTCCGGTTCATTTGCAATCTGTAATAAAAAATAAATTCATTGTTTCAGCTGCCACAAACAGAGTCAGAATGGATCCAGATCTCAAAAAGATTTGATGAATTGTGGAATTTTCCCCATTGTGCCGGAGCCATGGACGGCAAACATGTCATTCTTGAGGCTCCGATACATAGTGGCACAGAATATCGTAACTACAAATCGAATTTCAGTATAGTGATGTTTGCTTTAGTAGACGCTGAATATAATTATAAATTTCTTGATGTCGGATGTCAAGGCCGAATTTCAGATGGTGGAATTTTTAAAGAAACTGAATTATATAGAAAACTAGAAAATAATTCGTTAAGATTGCCTGCACCTGAAGAACTGCAAGGTAGAAACAAAGTAGTACCACATGTTTTTGTAGGAGACTCTGCCTTCCCTTTACAAAACAATATAATGAAACCCTATCCAGGAGAATACCCCAAGGGATCGCCGCGAAGAATTTTTAATTACCGGTTAAGCAGAGCTCGCAGGATTGTAGAAAATGTATTTGGTATCACAGCATCTGTGTTCAGAGTTTTACGAAAACCTATGCTCCTTCAGCCCGAAACCGCGGAGACAATAGTCATGGCTATTGCACACTTGCATAATTTTTTGAGAAACACGGATTCATCTAAAAACTTGTATGCACCCCCTGGATCACTTGACAGCGAACAAAACGGAAGATTAAGTGAAGGTAGTTGGCGGAGAGATACTGAAATGTCATCTTTACTTCCATTGAACAATGTACCTAGAAGGGCTGCCTTAACAGCAAAACAAATTAGAGATGAGTTTAATGACTATTTTATGAACGAGGGTAAACTTTCATGGCAGAATACGTATTGTTAGTTTTTTTTATCAAGTCGAAGGAAACTAGTTCAAATCAGTTACCTCTGTGTTGAGTCGTTTCCTTGGATTATTTCGATCTCCTAAAAATGCCAGCGCCTCGTAAGCCAACCATGTACTTTTGTACGTTTCATCCTCACCTGTAAAATAAATTACAATAAATAACAACAGTTTTAAATAATGACAAAAGACAAGGACGGAAGATCATACAATAGAAGTAATAATTGTACTAATAGCAAGTAAGTGATAATATCTAAGTAAAAACTAAATTAAGGCCATCCCCAGGGCTAACTAGCGCCACCACGCCATAAAAATTAATATCTCAGTAAGTAGATAAAATATTAAAAATCTGGTAAGACAATCTGTTTATCATATTTAATAGTTTCGATAACATGTTTTAAAACAGTAAAATGTGTATTCCTGGAGTTACCTAGCGAAAAAAACAAAAAACGGTGTGGTGGCTCTAGTTAGCCCAGGGAATGGCCTTAATAAATAAAAGTATGTAATATGATGGCTCTCGAGAAAAACTGAATTCATTTTTGGTAAACTGCAATAACGCTTATGAATTAGCATCGGAGTGCCAAAAGGACACCCTTTTTAAGTACATCTTGTGTCAACTAGAAGGCAAGGCCGAAACCGCATGCTCCATAAAAGAATTTACGACTTGGCAGCAGCTTAAAGAGTTTTTGAAAACACTACCATACCATCTACATACACATCTACATATCCACATCAAAAGCGTCGGGATTTAATAGTCAGCTTGGTCAAAACATTAGAAGACACAGATATAAATGTGGGAAGATTACATGCATTGCTTGTCTGCTTGAGTACCTATCTCCCGGCCCTGATCGAGACCGAAAACGATAAGAGACTTATTCAATGCGTCCCTCATTCACTGGGATTGTCATTCCAAGCAAAAAAACAAAACAACAACTATTCACGTCCTAATTCCGAGAGGAGAAATAATTTACTTTTGCCACAAAGCGCAACATCAAGTGAAAATGACACAGAACTGGATTCAAACTTTAATGAAACCGATGAAAATATACCTCATTCACAACTCGGAAGAATGGAGTCTAGGGAAGTACAATCACAAACTAACTTACAACAAACAACCTATACAGACTTCGGACTCATTAACGTCGGAAGATTTGGAAAATACAACGCGGGCAACAACGACATGGTCATGCTCTTATGTGAAAACAGAGCTTTCGACGAAGGAGAAGCTCAGAGAATATTGTGTTCAACGCCTCAAGGGATTGCCCTCCAATTTACTAAAAAATTCTCGGAACGACTCCGAACAGCAATTTCAGTATCCCGAGTTCTGGTATTTCAAGAAACAAGTGAACAAAGAATACTCAGATATCACCAATTACAAATAAAAGAAAATCCAGAATGTGGTTCACCTGAAATGATCGAAAAGAACATCAAAGACTTAAAAGACTTACTTCGTGATAACGACATAACACCATATTCATTTGCAAAAATTACAAAAAAAAACATTTCTTCGGACAAACCAATAAAAAGAATAATTTGTTCTTTGTGGGACCACCGAGTACAGGTAAAACGATGATCATGAACAGTTTGGTAGAACTACACTACAATTTCGAAAGATTAACAGGCCTAACTCCAGGTTCATCGTTCAACTTTTGCTCACTGATATGTGTATCAGTGAGCAAAAGTTGAACGCCTGTTTTATGGTCAGCAATGCCTGTTTTATGGACGAATGTAAGCTCACCGAAAACCAATTCGAACAGTGGAAATTGCTCGCAGCAGGACAACCCATGTGTACAGACGTAAAATATAAAAATAGACAATGTTATGAACTGCAGGTTATATACCGCAAGTAATTATCCAATTGAACTATACTTCAACGCACCAGAAGCCGGAGAAGCAATAGAATGCAGAACACATAAATTCGAATTTCGCGCACCATGTACAAACTATTTTAAAAGCTTGGATTGAATATTGGAAAACATATGTACTCGATACAAACGGCAAAATCGAAGACGACCTAGATATCCCCCTTTACGGATAATATGATACACGTAGTATTAAAATATTACTATTAAGTAACATTAAAAAAAAACCCTAACATTAACTTTAAGCATATTCACTTTGTATTCAATAACAAATATATAAGTTTAAAATATAACCCTAACCTTAACTCCAAACATACTGTAACTTTATGATTTAATAATATATAATATATCATTTAATAGGAATGCCTATTTGAAAAGCAAAAAAAAGAGATTTGAAGAAGTTATGCCTGGACAATCAAATACCAAAATATTATCATATCTTTTACGAAAACATCCCAGACTCAGATTCAGTTGCGGACCGTTTGCCGGATACCGATATCGAAGAGGAAGACGATTAAACAATAAAGATTTATTTGATTTTAATTGATTGTTATTGTTTTCCCCCTATTTTATAATACGAGTATCACGTTTAGGGCTACTACTCAAAGCCCTGCATGCAAGATCCTGCTTGCAGTGCCACTGCCAATTGTATTCTGTGTAGGCATGCAGGGCTAAAATTTAATATAAGTACCACTTTCGTAAGTTTACCAATGTACAAATTAGCTATTAGTTTTATATTACTCACAACTTTACCAATGTACAAATTAGCTATTAGTTTATATTACTCACAACTTTACCAATGTACAAATTAGCTATTAGTTTATATTACTCACAAGTTTACCAATGTACAAATTAGCTATTAGTTTATGTTACTCACAATTTACGCCCATTACGCACATTACGCCCGTAGCTTCCTACGAGTGTGGCCGTGCTCATCTAACCACACGTCATCTTTTGGTAATTTCCACTGCTTCTCAAACTTTGCAGTGATAGCCTTAGTTATTAAAGTTAATTGTCATCGTGATGGATACGAGCCCTCTGTTCTGCCTGCAATAAATATCTCCACTTCCATTGCGTCGGGATCACAGAGAATGGATACCGTAAGTTGGGTGAAAGAAAATTAACATGGCGTTGCCCCGAATGTAAACAGTCCAACAAAGTTCCAGTATCAAGTGCCTCGACGCCGATAATGTCACCACAGCCACAGGTACAATTACAGATTCAACCGTATAGTCTACAGCCAAGTGAACAAGCCGAAGTCAGCTCCAAAATCCTTGACGAAATAAGGTCCTTGGCGGGTAAATTGGTCCCACTAGAATCTTTGGCACAGGAGGGAAGGGCGCTTCGAAGTGAATTTTTGGAACTAAAAACCTCTGTCGATGGCACAAATACGGCGTTGAAACAATTCAATACCAGACTGCTTGTGGTCGAGGACCGACTGACTCAAGTGGAGAAACACCAGGTATGCATAAAATCCTTGCAGGAGAAGCTGGAGAGTATCGAAGCTCAGAATGATGAAAGGGAACAGTGGTCACGAATGAACAATGTCGAAATCAAAGGTGTTACCCAGGTAAAGAACCTTCTTGACATACTTTGTAATATAGGTTCAAAGATCTAATATCCCGTAACCAAAACGCAGGTGAACTTCGTGACCAGGGTCCCTACACGCGGTCCTGACCAAGCTAAGCCAATCATTGCTTGCTTCCAAAACAGACATGTTAAGGAAGACTTTATAGCAGCAGCTAGAGATGCAACCAAAAAAGCTTCATCTAGGACTACAAGGCAAACACCGAATCTTTATTAATGACCATTTGACAATACAAAACAAAAACTTGCTTTCAAAAGCAAAGAAGGTGAAGATTGAACGGGATTTTCAATATATTTGGGTGAAACATGCCAAAATCCACGTCAGAAGAGACGATACTTCGCCTGTAATTATAATAAAATCAGAAAGAGACCTAGCGAGGATGGTTTAATATTCTTATTCTTATTATTTTTGTTTATATGGTTATCACTTAAAACTACAATAAAATCAAATGTTAGTATAAGTCATAAAAGTTTGAGCATTGTATGCCATTATCATGAACGTGTCGTATTCCAGCGGTCACTGAGTAATTGTCTGTGTCAATGTGTCGTAACTAGTTTTAGTAATGCTGCCCCGTCGATGCATGTGTTGTGTTGTTGCTATGCCAATTATCACCTTGCGACCTATAGCTTAGCGCCGCGTTTCATATATACCTCACTGGTGATTATGCCCTTTTTATATCTGCAGCCGCCTATTATGCTTTTGTTAGGCAAAGACTCAGAGTGGAAGCGTGCTTTTGAACTGTGTATTACTGTGATTCTGCCAACTCACGCGTTATTAGATGTTATAATTTACGCCTACCCGTTTTATTCCCTACTATTTGTTATTAAGACGGGCATTTATAACTGCAATAACTGGACTGTTGGCTATTTATCATTTATACGTTGTTTGCGAATTGTTATAGGACTACCTAAAATATATATAGTAACTTATAAAAGTGACTGCACTTGATATATATTATCAAAACGCCCGTGGCTTGCGCACGAAGACTGGGAACCTATTGAGAAGTGTTTATCTAAATGATTATGACATAATTGCAATTACGGAAACTTGGTTGTTGGATAGTGTCTCGAACAGTGAACTTTTCGATTCTAGATATCTTGTTTTTAGGCGCGATAGGGACTACGCTCGTACGAGTCAGACTATGGGCGGGGGGGTGCTTTTAGCGGTGAGACGTGACCTCACTATCATTAAACAACCTGGATGGCAAAGCTCAGCCGAGGATATTTGGTTGACGGTTGTCATAAAATACAAAAAACCGTCAGTAACATATAAAATTCATTTAGGCATCGTTTATTTATGCAATGAGGTGGGCGGCAACTCTTATAAAAATCAATTGGAAAATTTTTCTTTAAATCTGAATAACATATTACTCACGCACCCATTGGATAAATTTATAATAATGGGAGATTTTAACTTTGGTGGTGACGTTAAATGGATACAGCCAAATGGATGTATGGAACTTAAACCTACCAATTGTACTGCAGGTTATTTATTCGATTTTCTCGATATAACTAACACATATAATCTTTCACAATATAACGGTCAGTTCAATTGTAATGGGCGCGTCTTGGACTTGGTATTCTGTAATGGTAGCCTTGCCGTTCAAGCATGCGAGGATCCACTGGTAAAAGAGGATACTTATCACAAAGCTATTTGTATTCAGGCAGATTTTGTTGAAATACATGCATTAGAGCAGGAGACTAAGAGAACCTACTTATATAATCGTGGTGACTATACTGCTATTCAATCAAAATTGAATAATACTCACTGGAATAGCTTATTGACCAACTGTACTTTGGACGATGCCGTCAACAAATTTTACAACATACTATATGACTGCAGAGACGAATTTATTCCTACTAGAACAATTCGAGCCACTCGTCACCCACCATGGTTTAATTCTGCTCTCATCAAAATCTTGAAAGAAAAAACAAAATATCATACCAAATATAAAGTATATGGTAACACATATGACTACCAATCATTCTCATTATTGCGTAAGAGAGCCACTGACTTGGAACGTGAATGTTTTAAGTCCTACATGGAAAAAATTGAATCGTCAATAATTAAGGACCCCAAAGCTTTTTGGTCGTACGTTAAAAGTAAAAAGATGTCAAGTGGATATCCCAATTTAATGTATTATCATGATAAGTCAGCTGACAGTGGTGGCAGCATCAGTAATCTATTCGCTGAGTACTTCTACTCTACCTTTTCGGTATCAGATGGTAATCATTATGTTATTCCTAGTGACCTCAATCTTGGTTCTTCATCTTTATCCGTTAGCACAATCGAAGTTGATCGCTCTAATATACTGAAATTGTTGAAATCGCTTGATCTATCAAAGTCTGGAGGACCCGACACTATACCACCAATTTTCATAGTGAATTGTTCATTGAGCCTAGTCGATCCATTGTACATCCTCTTTCAGCGATCATTGTCTGAGGGAACCGTCCCAAACATTTGGAAATCTGCCTTTATTACTCCTGTACACAAAAAAGGAAACAAATCAGACGTAGAAAACTACCGCCCCATATCTAAACTTTGTTTGTTTGCAAAAATTTTAGAAAGAATCGTATATTCCCAGCGTCTCTCCAACCATTATTTAGTGAAACTCAACATGGCTTTCTCAAAAACCGTTCTATTGTCTCTAACTTGGTATTGGCAAATGAATTCATTACACGGGGTATGGACCAGGGTGCCCAGATAGACGCCATTTACACAGATTATAGCAAATGTCTCGATCGAATAGACCACAGCGTTTTACTGCGGAAGCTTACGATGGCTGGCATACATGGCGACTTATATCGCTGGTTCGCGTCATATATTGATAACCGGACACAGGCTGTTGTGCTCAGAGGCTTCACATCTACTTGGTCATCAATTCCTTCTGGAGTACCGCAAGGGTCTATATTGGGTCCACTTCTATTTATTATTTTTATAAACGACATACAGACCTGTTTTTTAAATTCGTATGTATTACTATTCGCTGACGACATGAAAATCTTAAAGGAAATACGCAGTGACGACGATGTTCTGCAATTACAGGATGACTTGGGCAGGTTTAAGTGTTACTGTTTAGCTAATGGATTGCAATTGAACACCTCTAAATGCTTCTTTATGACCTTTTCGCGTAAACTGTTACTCATTGGTAGTGGTTACACGCTTCTGGGTGATAAGATCAATAGGGTGGAAATTATTCGCGGTTTGGGCATACTGCAAACTTTTATTTGATAAGCATGTTGACAATATAGTTAAAAAGGCCTCGAGAGCCTTAGGCTTCATTATGCGTACGTCTGCCGTGTTTACTACTATCAAAACTGTAAAAATACTATATTGTGCATTTGTGCGCAGCCATCTGGAATATGCTTCTCAAGTATGGAATCCACAATATGAAATTTACAGAACGCGTATTGAGCGCATTCAAAAGAAATTTATGAGGTACCTAGACTACAAAGCGCGGCAAAAATCAAAAGGTTATATACACAGGTGTAGACGATACCACTTCCTTCCGCTAGAGCAACGGCGTAAAATCAATGACATCTCCTATCTGATGAATATTACTAAGGGCAAAGTTGACTGCAATGAACTGCTTTCTAATATAAGGCTGAAAACAAACCAGTTAGGTCTTCGGGAACGGCCACTGTTATATGTTCCTTTATCGAGGACAAATTACAGGCAGAACTCATTTCTGATACGCGCTAGCAACAGCTTTAACAGCATATGCAATGACCTTGACATCGACCTATTTTGCACGAGTACTTTAACAGTGAGACGTATACTCACAAAAGATTTTTATGACTGTGTGGAGGGTGTGACACGTAAGTGAACCGTTGTTATTGTGGCTGACTGTACCTACTATTGTTATTTATTTAATATTTTTTCTTCTTTTTTTTTCTTTTTCTTAACTTTCCTAACTTACATGTGGGAACTTGTAATTGGCATTTTCATATACAATGTTCATATGATATCTTATGTATTAGCTGTAAGTTTTCCTAAAAGCAAATAAATAAATAAAACAAGTTTACCAATGTACAAATTAGCTATTAGTTTATATTACTCACAAGTTTACCAATGTACAAATTAGCTATTAGTTTATATTACTCACAAGTTTACCAATGTACAAATTAGCTATTAGTTTATATTACTCACAAGTTTACCAATGTACAAATTAGCTATTTGTTTATATTACTCACAAGTTTACCTATGTACAAATTAGCTATTAGTTTTATATTTCTCACGAAAGTACCATTTTCGTAAGTTTACCAATGTACAAATTAGCTATAAGTTTATATTACTCACAAGTTTACCAATGTACAAATTAGCTATTAGTTTTATATTACTCACGAAAGTACCATTTTCGTATGTTTACCAATGTACAAATTAGCTATTAGTTTATATTACTCACAAGTTTACCAATGTACAAATTAGCTATTAGTTTTATATTACTCACGAAAGTACCATTTTCGTAAGTTTGCCACGGTATAAATTAATATCTATTAATTTCTATGTATGACGATGCAAAGTCACGAATATGCATTTATTTCTGATCTAAGTAGAATGCTGAATATCGGTTGATTGTATCCGAAAAAGGTAATATTTTGAAATCCAAATTTATCCCAGTACAGATTTAGAAACTATAAAAAAAAGTTTCTACTGTTTTATACTTTCAAAATGTTCTCCTGTAAAATGTAGTTTTTGCACATTCGTAAATTTGCCATAGATATTACGGTATGATCATTTGAAAAAATGTCTACTTCACAGGTAATTCTGGGTATGCTCTGAGAGTGTATATGACGACGTCTATCCTTGATGCTGCTCGCCTGAGGATTAATACACTTAAGCTCATGCTTCAGCATGTGATACTGTAGAACGGGTCATTGGGGTCTTGAAAAATAGGTCGAGGTGCTTATTAGTGGACCCCAAGCTACACTATCACCCAAATGTAGCCGCCAAAATAATAAAAGCACGTTGTGTGTTGCACACCATCTGGAATATGGCAAGACGGGACATATTCCAGATGATCGTCTGGATCTTGGTATAGTAATAGAAGGAATGGGCGATAGTCACGATATGACCGTTCCTCATAATCCTCCTACGGGTGTATCTTCTTTATAATGCGGACTGCCCGCGTCGGTTTTTCCCGACACTTACAACCTTGGGATCTTCAAGTCTAGAGTGAATAGCCATTTACTGGGTGCGCGTGATACATCTTCGGCTACATCGTCACTTTCCATCATCATCACGTTTTTTACAAGAATTACACAGGTATGTTATTTGTCATTGTTGTATTAAATGTACCTGTTTTATTGTTGTTAGGTAGGTACGCGTATTTACTTATTTCTTTATTGTACATTATCGACAAATTATATTTTAGTTCCGTCTACTGGAATGGAATCAGATATATTACTTAACTTCAAACGGAGCTTAGAGATGCATAATATAATTTATGGAAGGTTAATATCGGATAGCGACGCAAACACTTACTCAAAAATAGTCCAAGCGAGACCATACGACAACTTTACGGTTGAGAAGGTGGAATGCCGTAACCACTTGCTCAGAAATTTTTGTAACAAATTATCGGCTATTACCACAGAAACAAAGGTAGGTAAAACGGACCACTTAACAAAATACAAATATAGCAAAGAAACTATTCATTTTTATTAAACTTCTTCATTATAAAAGTAATCAACATTGTTAACTCTATATTATGTACGAATCAGACTATGATAAGATCACAGACAATGAAGATATTATTTAATGATCAAACGAACTTACCTGAAGTGAAGTTCGATCTTGATTATCATGTCTTCGTCGAAGAGATTTATTAACATGTAGTAGGCCTCCGGCTACGCTTCAACCCACTCGCACATAGCAAAGCGCCATTAGAAAGAAAGAGACAGCATATCTCCTCAAACCGGCGCCCGTTTGTTCCAAGTTCATTCAGTTTAGAGAAAAAAACAAGTACACATACAACATTGATGTTAATGGGCAAGATGTTTTACCAAGGTAAAGGGAAGGGTGGGACTCTAAATCTCTTCGACGAAGACATGATAATCAAGATCGAACTTCACTTCAGGTAAGTTCGTTTGATCATTAAATTATCATGTCTTCGTCTTCCGAGATTTATTAACATGTAGATGTTTAGAGATAATATTACGTCAATGTTGTTTGAACCAATAAAAGGGAAGAATACGATCAACTCAGTATATTATAACTTATAAGCAAACTTATTGCAACTAAACTAAATACACACTTCTTTGAAACATTACTTATCAATTAAACAAAGCATTGACAAAATTGGAATCATGGTCGGCAATAGGCCTTTTATAAAAATTGGCAAACACTGCTGATTGTTCTGTCCACCCAGCAGTCCGTCTAATGGTATCGACACTTAAGCCAGCTACTTGAGCAGCTGAAGTTGCCGCATGTCGAGTGCTATGCGCACTGAAAACACCGGTGTCGATTCCACTAGCGCTTAATGTCTGCTTTATCCAACGTCCGATGGTTTGAGATGAAGCAGCACGGAAAGGTCGTTTAAGAGTTAATATGAGTTTATTATCTTGCGTTTGCCTATTGGAAGCAGTAACATTCATGTATGTCATTAAAGTCTCTGCTGGGCAAACACAAGGGCGTGGCTGGAAAAAAGGCAGATCAAATACAGGTTGTGATTTACCTATACCTGATGTTTTAATTATGTCAGTGACAGTAATAATAATACGATCACTATGAACTTTAATATTAGGCAGTCTAATGAGTGATAATGTCTGACATCTTTGCCCGGTAGCCAAAGCGAGTAACATCACTAATTTCTTAGTTATGTGTTCTAAAGATAAAGTAGAATTTGGATACATATTAGCAAGATAATCGAGTACGATACTAGGTTTCCATGTATGACTGTACTTAGGGAATGACGGTCTTGTCTTAAAGACTCCCTTAAAGAATCTTTTTACCAGTTCGTCTTTGCCCACATTATTTCCAGAAATAAGTGATAAAGCCGAACGATGATTATTTAGGGTTCCATAAGAAGAACCTATTTCTAATTGTTTCGATAAAAAATCTAGCAAATCATATACCTGGATATCCAAGGCCTCTATGCCTTTTGCCTCACAATATTGCCACCACAGTTTAAAGCTAGATCCATATTGTGACTTAGTGCTACTGGACAAGGATGCAAGCATTACATTGAGTGCTGACAGCGGGACACGCTGCCTGGCAAACGCTTTCCGGATAAGACACTCGCTGCCAGGGAAAGCTGACGATGGAGCGGGTGTGCTTCTCTGAAATTAGATGAGAGTAAGAATTCATCAGGTGGAAATATTAATATTTCACTCACGGCAAGGGATTTATAAACCGGAAACCAAGGTTGTGACGGCCAATTTGGTACCACAACAATCCCAGTAGCTCTGTCAAAAATTATCTTTTGTATAACCTTCAAAATAATAGAAAATGGCGGAAACGCATAAAAGAAGGAATCCCACTTGACAGTGAAGGCATCAATATTATAAGCAAAAGGGTCTCTTTTCCATGAGATATATTTTTTACATTTGGCATTTATTCTTGAAGCAAATATATCAATTTCAGGTTTGCCAAATTTAGTAACAATAGCGTTGAAAGCATCGGCGTGCAATTCCCATTCTATATCGATGTTTCTCGATTCACAATCTGCTTCAATATTTAAGGAAGATTTAATGTAAGAAGCGAAAAGATAGATATTTCGCTTTTCACACCAAGTCCATATGTTTCGAGCAACACGATTAAGATGAGTGTATTGCACTCCGCCCATCCTATTTATATAAGCAATTGCGGTAGTATTATCTATTCGCAAAAGTATTTCAGAATTAGTGTGTCTGTTTGCAAATGATTTGACACCGAAAAAAGCGGCCAGCAGTTCCAAGTAATTTATGTGATGCAAACGTTCCTCAGGATTCCATGAACCACCAATTCGCTCTCCTCCACATGCTGACCCCCAGCCAACCGTGGAGGCATCCGTAAAAATTTCGAGTGCGAAATTACTTTTTTTAATTGGGTTACTGGTTGTCAAGATAGTATTTTTCCACCATAAGAGATCATCACGTAAATTACTTGGCACTGTCATTATTTTATCGTAATCTTCACTATGTAGCAATGCCAAATACTTGGCTCGTTCCATAGACTTCGTATAAAGCCAGCCATATGCTACAGCAGGGCATGCAGCTGTTAAGGTGCCCAAAAAACGAGCAAAACTACGGACAGAAAGAGCGTTCTTATTAAGCATTCGCTCAGTACGCATAAGGATGTCCTCCTTCTTTTTGTTTGGTAACTCTAGTGTCATATTTTTAGAGTTCAATATGAAACCTAAAAATTTACAGCAATTACTAGGAATTAGGAGGCTTTTTTCGTAATTTATTAGAAAACCTAGGTTTGTAAGAACGGCGATTGTTTCGTTTAAATTTGTTAAACAGTCGTTGTAATCATTTCCGAAATAAAGACTGTCATCTAAATAATGGACAGAAGTCAAACCGCGAGATCGTAAGTAAGTCGCAACTGGTTTCATGAGTTTCGTGAACGCATGTGGTGCGGAACATAAACCAAATGGCATTACTAAAAATTCGTACAGGTTATCTTTAAAATAAAATCTAAGATACCTTACGTGATCCTCATGAATAGGCAGTAAAAAATAGGCCTCTTTTAAATCTAGATTAGCCATGTAACAATTAGGGGTAATTAATTTAATAGCAGTCCTAATGTCTTCCATTTTGAAATGAGTAGCGTAGACAAATTTGTTTAACTGTTTTAGGTTTAAAATCAATCTTTTATCGCCGTTGCTCTTAGGCACAACAAATATACTAGACACAAACTGATCTGCGCATGGTTTACATTTGCGAATAGCTTTCGTCTTAATTAAACGTTTTATCTCTTTGGAAATAAATATCACGTCGTCTTTCGGTAGGGACAATGTAGGCTGCTTCCCCGGACACTGCCGAGGTTTCTCGGAAAAAGGTATTTTGTAACCTAAAATTGTGCTCAGAATAATTTTATCATCGGTTATTATTTTCCAAGCATTAACAAAGTATTTTAAGCGACCTGCGTGTACCTCCGTTCTTTCTATTTCTGCCGGGACGATGTTACTGCGGCTCGGACGCCGCGACGCGGTGCAGTCGATCGCGCCAGCGCCGGTGGTGGCGTTACTGGTGCACGCCTCCCGCGGACCGGTGGGGCTGGAGGTGCTCGCTGTCGATAGAACTGATTCGCTTTCGGCCCGCCTCGACTCGAATAAGTTCGTGAGCCGCGCTGATTTTGTTGGCGAGACGGGCCCCTCCAGTTTAAATTTGATGATGAACTAGCTGCCGTGGACTGGATTAATTGCCCGGTTTTCTTAATACCCCTGGACGATCTTATGAAATCACTCAACTTTTCTCCGAATAAGTGGCTATCCCGTTTACGGTCCTTAAATGGTTCAATAAATGTTTTATCCACCATGGGCGTGATGAGGGAACGCCTGGTCTCCGTCTCGGCAAAGTGTGAATCAGCCAAAAGTTTACTGGCATCAGTAAGACAGCGCAGAATTTCCGATGTTTCCAACGATTTTGTGAGTATGCCTGTCATACTTTTGCCAAGGATGGCAAGGGCACACCCAAGCTGTCCTTGCTTTTTTAAAATTCTACCATCTCTGTTTTTAGCCGAATCGGTCAACACAGCCGCTATTTCAGGGTTAAGCACTGGAGGCTTCATGAGGGGACAGTTTTTAGGGGTGATATATTTTTTAAATAAATCCTCTTTAATTTCGTTCTTCAGCCCATCCCTGAGAATAGGTTCCCATCTTTTAGATAAATCACTCACTATATCAGGACCCCACTCATTTACTTCGCAGCCTCCATATCACCCAACGCCTGTAAAAGCTCTGGGTCTGCTGACGGTGCGTCTGTCTGGGTGTCAGGAGTCAGCGTCTGGTTTGCTAACATCTGAGTATCAGGTAAGCCCTGGGGTTCGACATCTGTGGGGGGCTGGATAACTGTAGGTGGGGCAACCGGGGGCGGCGTTGTCGCAAGCG
Source organism: Oegoconia quadripuncta (assembly GCA_949316235.1). Lineage (NCBI taxonomy): Eukaryota > Metazoa > Arthropoda > Insecta > Lepidoptera > Autostichidae > Oegoconia > Oegoconia quadripuncta. Next base: position 1,500,780 of record OX438758.1, read on the forward strand.
GCGAAGGCGATGGTGACCGTTGTATGGACAGGGGCGGCGATTGTGAGGTAATTCGCCCATCCAGGTTATCTGGACAATATATTTACTGGTTAATATCTCGTATTAACTCTTATTAAAGTGGCTATAGGCCAATATCACGTATTGACTCGAAGCAGTAATATTTCTACTGCCTAACATCGCGTGTTAGGTCGGAGAACAATCATGGATAAAATTTAGGCAGGCATTGGGAAGAATATTATACTTGCACTACTTATTAAATCATATATCTATTACCTACTTCAATGACGGTATATGTAGGGAACATGTACTAAAATAATACCCACTGTCTTATAAGTAGGTAGCCTGCTAGCGAGCGAGGTAAGTTAAATATATGAGTAGTTAAGTACATACCTTCCGAATGTGAGTCGCTGTGGATAGATATACGACGTTTCTTCTTATTCAGTTTTCTTTTGTAGTCCTTTAATTTTCTTCTCCATCTATCCTCTTTACTTTCCTCGTACTTACGCTTCGGCATACCTGATATATTTTTTATTTTTTATACTATGTGCGGTAGTCGCGCGCGCACGGAAACGAATGAACTTGGAACAAACGGGCGCCGGTTTGAGGAGATATGCTGTCTCTTTCTTTCTAATGGCGCTTTGCTATGTGCGAGTGGGTTGAAGCGTAGCCGGAGGCCTACTACATGTTAATAAATCTCGGAAGACGAAGACATGATAATTAGATGATTTCTAATACCTTCGATATGTCCGTTTTACCTCCATGGGTGAGGCAAAACGGACCACACATGAAGACAAAACGGACTTACATATAATTAATCAGTCAGAACATTTTTCACATAAAAATACTGTCTCAGCATCTTCATCCTCTACTCCTGCGCAAGCACAGTGTGCCCATAAACGGCATTTTGGACATTGCACCCAACCGCCGCTTGATTCTGAGTACAAATGAGAACAGTACAGACACTCAGCGTCATCGTCGTCAGAGGAACTGTCATTTTTCTTAGTTTTTGATCTTTTAATAGCAGATTTCTAGCTTGCCTTCCCTTTTTTTGAAATAATTAGTATATTTTCAGTTTCCTCCTTCCTGGTTTTTCTTTTTTCGGTCTTCTTTTTTGCTTTTCCTCTTTTTGAAGGTTTTATGTTTTTCTCGAAACTAAGTGCCTTTTTAATCTTTTCAGCCTGTTTATTTTGTGAAGTTTCCAGTTCAAGGCGATAGGGCGATGACGTAATAATTGCTGTTTTCCCCCTCTTGATGTTAACTCTTGTAGTTTTTTTTGTTTTCGGGAAAGGCATTATATCTTTAGGTCCAAAATTAAATACACTGCAAGGTTCATCGGAAATCATGATTGTGGTGGATGCTGAAGGTTCCGTTTCACTTTGATTCACAAATAATGGCTGTGAAACTGTTGGTTCACCAGCACTCTTTGTTGATGTGGAAGTCATGGCAGGTTGGTTGTCAAATTGGCTAACATTTAAAATAGACGGTGAAGACATCCCTGAATGAGGCTCGTCAATATCCATGATGGAAGGTGTAGTGGATGTTGAAATATTTTTATCATTGTTTGGTCCCTCGTTACCTCTTGATGTTGAGGGCTGATTTTCTCTTGATGTTGAAGGCTGAGGATCTTGGATGCTCGATACTGGTATTGAGGGCTCATCAGCTCTTGATGTTGAGGGGTGAGGATTTTGTACGCTTGAAACTGGATCTGTCGAAGAACTTGGACACGGAAGCTCGATGTCAGTGGCTGCTGCTGATAAAAAGTCAGCCTCTGTGAATATATCACGATTTAAAGGCCAAATTCCTGTGACACGAAAAATATTGAAAGCTGTTGTTATCGTAGCTGCTTTCTGAAAACCTTTATCAACCAATTCTGCAATCTGGTATTGAGTAATAACTCTTCCTGAGTTCATCCTCAACCAATTCTGTGCTGCTTCCGAATAATAAGTTGACAAAGGTTTCATAAAACCCACATCCAGCGGTTGGAGACGGTGAGTGCAGTGCGGTGGGGTTGCCAGAATTTGCACTCCATTTTCTCGCCCTAGATCGATAACGTCAAGATTCATTGTATGACTTTTATGTCCGTCCAATATCAGCAGCACCGGGTTGTCTTTGGAAGCTCTAGAAAAAACAATAAATTTACGAAACCAAGATGTAAAAATATCTTTTTGTATCCAGCCACTTTCATGACACTCAGCCCAAGATCCACGAGGTGCATTGTTCATCAATTCAGGCTTCATTCTCTTGCGAGGAAATATAAATAGAGGTGGCATGTAAGACCCATCAGCTCCAACACAAAATACTAGAGTGACTAGTTGACCCCGCTCAGCAGAGGTTAATGAGCCGACTTGTTTTTTTCCTTTTGTTCCTATGATTTTTGGCATACACTTGGGCACTGTTGTGATTCCAGTCTCATCTACATTAAAGATTTTATCTGGAGTCAGATGGTAAGTTTCAATTGCATGAGTCAGCAAATCAAAAAAACTATTAACTGCAACTGGATTGAAGCCAGCTGCTCGGGCTGCAGATGTTGGCTCAGGTTTGCGTAAGCTAAGCTCTGGATTACGCTTTAAGAAGTTTTCCAACCAAATTCTACCCGCCATCTTTTTGCTGGTATCGAAACTATGACTTATGTTATTTCTCTCCGCTAGGTCATAAGCCAGCTTTTGTAGATTTTTCCTGGTTAATCCAAATAATCGACTTTCCATCTGTTTTACATAAGTAGCTAATTCAGCCTCTTGATCCGTAGTAAACACTTTTTCAAATCTACCCAGTTTCTTCGCTGTGGCTTTATCAATATTTTTAGTAGACTTATATTTCTCCAGTTTTCTCTTCAAGGTAGTTTTTGGTACCAGGAACTGACTAGAAGCCTTATTGAGTCCCATTTCTCCAGCAACCACTTTCTCAATTGCATTTTTCATGCTGCATTCATCCCAACAATTCCGATTGGATTTCCTTTTATAATTATTCACCATCTAAAACCAAAGTAAAAAAAATAATAATATTAAAAACATTATGTTTCCCTAATTTCATTGGATTTATATTAACATTAGCTGTTGCCAAATTTCACCCAGATCCGTTCAACCTTTCTGCCGTGATTCAGTAACGAAACATTCATCCATCCATCCAAACATCCATCCAACCTTGTGATTCACGTTACTCCGTTAAAGGCAAAACGAACCCAGGCAAGGCAAAACGGTACCCCGGACCATTTTGCCTGGGTCCGTTTTGCCTTTTTGCTTTAAACAACAAACACACGTTTTTTTTAGGTTATAAGTTGAGATATAGTCGGCATACTTGGCTATTAGCTTAACCATATGTCAGTTTACATCCAGTTAAAATCAGAACACGCTGTCGCAAACCAAACCAAACTGTAGGCTAATTGAAAAATGAAAATTTTACATCAAAATCTAAAAAAAACAACTTACCTTGCTCATTCCGTGCACGTGCGGTCGGTGGAATTGGCTACACTGACCGAGAGCGGGAACATGGCGACCAATATGTTGACGTAGCAAATTCATAGATGGCGTTACACGTTCCAAAGTTATCAAGGTGGACCGTTTTACCTACAGGGTCCGTTTTACCTTCCTCTCCCCTACTTAAAAAAATTTAGAAATTATTTAACGAAAAAAAGAATTTTGTTCATGAGAAAAGTGGTTATTGAAGGAATAAAAACCCACAAAGAAACTGGAAACATCTCAAGTCTTCATCAAGATATAATGAATGCTGCCGAACATGCATAATGAATGCAAAAACTATTATTGTACAAAAAGTGAAATGACAAAAATATTGATGATAACTTGTTTTCCAATACCATTTGGCTAAGAATCAAATTAATAATTTAGTCAACTGGCAGCTCATTCTCGAAGCCTTATCATTGACGTTGACAGTAATTCTGTAGAGAGATACCAGAGTATCGTAGCCAAATTTGTAGGTGGCAAAAGAATAAATTTCAGCCAAAAGTACCAATATGAGCTACGTTGCCATACTGCCGCAATATCTTTCAATACTCGAAAACCTTTATCAATTCTTCACAAATCAATCGTATGTCAAAGTCCACGAAATAATATTAAGAAATATGAAGAATGGAAAACCAAAAAATTGAAGTCTGCCAAAAAGTACATAAAAAAGAAGATAATGTTTGAAAAACAGGATTCCAGAAATTATGGCGAAGATTGTAGTAGACCAGACATAGATGAAGAGATGATGTTAAAATCAAAAGAAGCACTAGAATTGCGCCGTAATATTTTAACTGCCTCTAATTTTGGCCGCGTTATAAAACGACCCTTAGACACAAGCTGTCAAAATATTGTAAAGGATATTTTATACAAAAAATCCATCGAGCATGTCCAAACCATTAAGCATGGGGAGGATAATGAGAAGATAGCACTGGAGCAATTATCAGTACAGGAAAATGTTAAAATATTGTCATGTGGATGATATATTGATCCAGATGTATCATATTTTGGAGCATCTCCGGACGGAATAACTGAAGAAGGATGGTCGAAATGAAATGCCCTAAAACCTCGTTTAATGTCGGTTTAGAGGCGGCTATAGATAATAAAAAAGTACCATTTTATAAAAAAGATCGCGACGGCATTTTGAAAATAAACAAGGAACATTATTGGTACTATCAAGTTCAAGGACAACTTCATGTTACATAGAAGAGAAAAATGTCTTTTTGCAATTTGGTCGGGCGAAAACTTTCCAGTTCAAACGGAAATTATTGAAAGGGATGACCATTTTGGTCAGCCAAAATGGAGAAGAAATTAAAGGATTTTTATTTAGACTGTTTGCTTCCTGAGCTAATAGATTCTCGCTTCCCAAGAAAAATGCCTATTAGAGACACAAAATATATTACGGATGCAATTGAAATGAAAAACGAAAAACAAAAAAGAAAACGAAAAGCGGAGCCAATTGTTTTAAAAGCTAAGAAAAAAAAAAAATAACAATGATTAATTTTATTTTTCATTCACTTCTATCAGTTTCAGAATGTCGCTTGTTACATTTTTTGTTAGAAGTCCGTACATACTACAACGGAAAGTAGGTTAAATTTAACTTGCTAAATTTAAATTGAACTAGTTATCCGATTTCCATAATTGGAAGTTAAATTTTTTTCTTGTTCCCGTACTTTACAGAACCAATTTTTTTGTAAAAAAAATCTTCCTAAAGAGGATGATTTATATGTTTATAACGAATAAAGTACAGAATTTATTGTCTATAATAAAAGATTATAAATGCTATACTTAATTCTTTACAAGCATATAAAAATACAAATCTTACCTCTTACCTACCTACTAATAATATATATAAAGAATAAAGATTATTATTGAGAAGTAAGCATGTTATTATTACTCTGTTTATTCATTACTCTGCATAACCAAGCTGGCGCACTCATACGAGCTCTCGCACGTGATGTGCGATAGATGGCGCGTGGTCCGCGCGCAAACAAGCAAGGTCTTCTTCTTCTTATTTTTGAGGATGGCAACCAGTCAACCTCATTGTCGAGGGACATTACTGCCAGTTTCGAGTGAAAATTTTTATTTATCTTATTTCTTCAGTTTATAGGTCAGCCTCAATCAAAACAAGTAATTCGTCGTATACAGAGTCTAGTCACGGTCAAGTCATTCTTCAGTAAAGTGGCAGAATGCTTTACAAAAGATTTTGGCGGCTTCTTGTGGGAACCCGAAAGCTCCGTTACGCACTTTAATTTACACTTCCCTTCACCTGTACACCAACACTAACGTTTGCTGCACAATATTCTGCCATTATTAAGCTTCAAAAGTTAGAATGCACAAATTTTAAGACCTATAAAGAAAAATGCTACTTCACTCGCCGAGTTCCCGCCAAAAAGCCGGACACGGATTTGTTATTATTATTATATTGTTTCAGGTGATTCGGGGTATCAACAAAGAGCCTGGCTAATGACGCCCATATTAATACTGCACCGGGGTCTCGCGAAGAGATACATACGACACGCCATGTTCAAGCTAGGAATAGCATTGAGCGCTGCTTCGGTTGAAGTCATGTTGGAGGTGTTTGCTTAAAGACAGAACTCTTCACCACCATCTTCATGTCGCTAGCAACATTACGCTTGCATGTTGTGTTGTGCACAACATTGCAGTGATTATTCGGTTACCACCACCAAGCGATGTCTCTGCTATAGATAATGATGGTCATGATGAGTTTGGCTCACAAGCAAGTACTTCCAATGCCAACAGCCAAACAGACAAGAAGAAACAGAGCTATGCTTAATTATGTTCTTAACAGGATGTAATTATATTAAATATAAATAATTTAATGAAACTTTGCTTTATTTTTTAGATAAAAACTCCTTACCTATTATATAATAAAATTATAATACAAACTAATGAATAGAATTAACTAAATACTGAGATTATAAATGATCAAACGAACTTATGTGATATTCGATCATTATTATATGAAGTGCTTCGTTCGAAGATATATAATTTACCATGTAGTTTTTTTTATGATACTTGGCAACCCAATGCAATTTTAGCGCTAAATTCCTAGTCATAACAAAAAATAAATATCCTTGTCTATTACTCTAGCTCCATAGACAATATCTATGAACTATCATTATTTTAGAGTTAGAGGTCTGTATAACAACTCAAGAGGGAAGTACGTAGAGCTTTGTAATTGTAATGGTTATGACAGGAAAGGTATGGAATAACCCTTAATAAGTTTCAGGACAGAAGTGTCATTGGTGATTTGTTCCCAACATTTAAAAAAATGTGATAATCTACCACCATGGCATACCGTTATTTCCGTGCAGGTGGCTTCACTTCTGATTTGGATTTCCTCTGTGGATGATGTTGCTGCTTAAACGGGAGATTTCGGTCTGTGGTCGGACGTTTGGGCCCGCTCCGATTGTAAGGCAATGGAGCTTGATACCGAGGCGGGCCATTGAAGTTTCCCGAGCTGTTCTTGTATCATATGTAAGGCGTTTTAAAGCTGTCCACTTTTTTAATTGTTTGCCCACTTCTCTGGGCATTTTTCATAGTTTTAATCTTTTCAGACAGATTTCCGCCATGTCCAAGATAGGTGTAATGAGCTTCTTTCTACTCACTGTTTGTAAATGATGAAGATCGTTTAAGATCTTAGAAGAGTCACTTAATATCTTAATGACGGTAAGTCTATCGCTGTTATTAGTAACCATTAAGGAAAGTGCTTTATTCAAAGCTGTTATACCTTGTCCCAGCTGTTGTTGTTCTGCTTCAATTTTCTTATCTCTATTTTTAATATTATCTGAGATTGTAGCAATAATTTCTGAATCTAACTTTGGAGCTTGCAACATTTGACAATTTTCTGGGACCAAGTATTCCTTAAGCAGGTTCTCTCTGGATTCTTTGTCTAAACCGTCCTTTAGTATAGTGTCCCATCTTTTAGCTAAATCTCCATTTATCTTAGCCCCAAAGTCAGGCTTTTCTTGTACTGGATCACCCAACGCTTGAAGCGTTTCTACATCTAAAGACGGTTCAACCGTCTCCAATTCGGTTGTTATTTTGTCAGGTTGTGACTCTTGTGTATTGTCGGCGATTGGAGTCTGCGCCATGGCATTGGGATTAACATTTTGGTCCGACTGCATTGAATGTACAGAAAAGGTCTCCATACAAAAAAAGAACTGGCTCGGAAATGAAGTTTCAAGTAATAAACTTGTGTTTGATAAATTTTTAAGAAAATTGAAATTGCCGTTTGTTATCTATGCTGATTTCGAAGCTTTTTTAAATGGTATGGAGTGTTGTAATCTGGACCCCCAAGAGTCATATACTCAAAATGTTCAGAGACATGAAGTGTACAGTGTTGGTTATTTTATTAAATGTTCCTTCGATGATAACCTTTCCACATATAAAACGTACACCGGTCCTAATTGTGCAAAAATTTTTATGGAATATCTTTATAATGATCTTAAAAAAATCAGTAAATACTTCTGTTTTCAAAAACGATCAAAGTCTTTGACAGTTGAGGATAAAAATAAAATTAAAATGGCCAAAAATTGTTACATATGTGAAAAGGACTTGAACGATGAAACCATTTTATATTATGATTGGTGTTCGCGTGATTTCCAGGGTGTTGTCCATTCTAATTGCAGTTTAAAATTTAGACCACCGCTATTTTTACCGATTTTGATCCATAACCTCAGTAATTACGATGCCCATTTTATAGTGCACGCCTTAAATTTATTTGAGGGAGACATACTCTTTTACAAAACATATCAACATTAATGGAATTAGATTTTCATTAAGATTTCTAGATTCATTTAAGTTTATAGCTTGCAGTTTAGATAATTTATCAAATAATCTTCAAGATGATCAATTTGGGGAACTACATAAAGCATATGCCGATATAGAAGATTTTTGTCTTTCAAAACGCAAAGGGGTATTTCCCTACAATAAAGCTACTACATATCAATCTCTTCAAGTAGAATCATTACCTGAACAAAAAGATTTTTATAACTTGCTCACAGATAGTCACATTAGCGATCAAGACTATCATCATGCTAAGGATGTTTGGAAACATTTTAATTGTAAAAATATGGGTGATTATTCGAATCTTTACTTGAAAACCGACGTATTATTATTAACAGATGTTTTTGAAAACTTCCGTACCGTGTGTTTGAAAACTTATGGTTTAGATCCTGCTCATTATTATACGGCACCTGGTTTAAGTTGGGATGCTATGCTAAAGTATACCGGTATTGAATTAGAACTATTAACTGATTTTGATATGATAGCCTTTATAAAAAAGGGTCTAAGGGGTGGAATATCTCAATGTAGCAATCGATATGCAAAAGCAAACAATATTTATATGACCGATTACAATGAAAAAGAACCGTCCTCTTACTTAATATATCTTGACGCCAATAACTTGTATGGTTGGGCAATGTCTCAAAGTCTTCCAATTGGAGGTTTTGAATGGGTTGATCCCCATACTGATTTTAATATTTCAGAAAATTCTGAACACGGTTATATATTAGAAGTAGACTTGGAGTATCCTCATACCTTGCACGATGCTCACTCAGATTTCCCATTCTGCCCAGAACACATTTGTTTGGGAAAAAGCAAAGAAAAAAAACTTATACCTACATTATATAATAAATCTAAATATGTAATTCACTATCAAAATCTAATACAATGTCTTCAAAATGGATTAAAGTTGACTAAAGTACATAGGATCTTAAAATTTATTCATTGCAGATGGTTAAAAAAATATGTCGATTTAAATACTGAATTACGTACTACGGCACAAAGCGACTTTGAAAAAGATTTCTATAAATTAATGAATAATGCTGTTTTTGGTAAAACTATGGAAAATGTCGAAAAGAGAGTCAAAGTTCATATTTTAACACATTGGATTAGACGTGGTAAAAGTCAAGGAGTTGAAAGTTTCATAGCCAGACCAGAATTTCATAGCTTGTCAATATTTTCAGAAAATTTAGTTGCTATACAATTAAAAAAAGTAAAAGTAATTTATAATAAACCATATTTAGGATTCTGTATACTAGATATTTCTAAAACATTAATGTATAAATTTCATTATGAATATATGGTGAATAAGTTCAAATCCAATTTAAAACTGTTGTATACCGACACAGATAGCTTTGCATACCAAATTTATACTAACAACTTTTATGAGGATATAAAATGTGATTTACATAATTATTTTGATACTTCAAATTATGATATAAACAACCGTTATGGACTTCCTTGCATTAACAAGAAAAGATTGGGCTGTTTCAAAGATGAAAACAATGGAGCTATTTTTATGGAATTCGTTGGTCTTCGATCTAAAATGTATGCAATGAGAATAGCAAGTAATACAATAGCTAAAGCTAAGGGTATCAACAAGAGCGTAACCAAAAAATTAAAATTGGAGGACTATAAACGCTATCTAACCAATAAACGCAATGAGTTTGCGAAAATGTACAGGTTCAAATCAATCAAGCACACAATTGTCACCCAAAAAATTAATAAAATGTCATTATCATACCGTGATACTAAACGCTACATCTTACCTAATGGTCAAGATACTGTTGCTTGGGGGCACTATAAGTATACAGATGTAGGTCTAATGATTTAATTATTTGGATTAAGTTGTAATGTAAGGCGTTAATATGGTTCACGATTTAGAAATGTCTGCAAATTAAAATAGATGACATTGTCACTAGTATTATAAAATATGTAAGTTAAGTTCTAATGTATAAGGATTACATTTTAAATAATAATTAAATATATTAGTATAAAAACAATTTTTATTTTTCACACCCTCCATTCCCGATTATCCTATCATACTAAGTGAACGTCGTGCGACAAGTATGATACACTTCATACATCCTTTTACATCCATAGTCGCTGGTTCTAGTGGCTGTGGGAAATCTAACTTTGTTACTAATTTTCTTAAAAATTGCAAGCACGTCTGTGATGTAGAGTTCAAACAAATTGGTGTTATGATGAAATACAACCTTTGTATAATTTAGAAAAAGTCAAATATTGCCAAGGTGTACCAGATATGAGCATGTTTGATGGCCATTAACCTCAATTACTTATTATAGATGATCTTATGAGAGAATCAGATGGTCGGATAGTTGATATTTTTACTAAAGGCAGTCACCACAGAAATGTTAGTGTGTTTTATATCACACAAAATTTATTTCATCAAGGAAAAGGTCAGCGCGATATATCTTTGAACTCTAGTTATATAATTTACTTTAAAAATCCTAGAGATAAAACATAAATACGTTACCTAGCCCGGCAAGTTTATCCAGATAATTCTAAATTTGTTGAAGAGGCCTACAAAGATGCCACCAAAGAACCTCATGGTTATTTAAAACAAAACACAAATGACTTGTGTAGATTCAAAACAAACATTTTTCCCTTTGACGTTCACACTATAGTATACACCCCTAAAAAAGGATTTAAATATGCCAAGTCAAATGAAATTATAGTCAGTTCTAAATAATGCTTCGAAGAGTAACAACAGTATAAATAATTCATATTGATTTAATAATTTAGGAACATTAATAACTGATAATGCATGGGAAAGTGGCATCTCATCGACATTTACTGACAGCTTTACAAACATTGAAACCTAAATTTAGAACGGCCTTGTTAAAGGTTTGTCAGGATGATGAGATAAATTGTATATGTGAGTGCATTTATAATATTTTAATTGGAAAGGTACCATTAAAACACAAAGACAAGATTAAATTACGAAAGCATAAAACAATTTTGAGAAAATTAATTTCGAAAGGAGAGAATAAATCGGAAGGAATAAAGGAAGCGTATCATTGTGCAAAAAGGTGGAGCATTTCTACCAATAATTTTGGGGACGGTTTTGAGTGGATTGTTAAGTTCATTTTTAAATAAATAAATAAATTTAATAAAAATGGAAAATGCAAAAAAAAATGATACTTATAGAACCTGAGGCAATAGACAGGCTTAAACATAGGGATGATAGTCAAATAAAACCGTTATCACGACTTGATGAAGAAATGCACAATATATTAAATAACAAAGTTGAAGATCGTGAGAAGTGGATGCAATATTTGCAAGTCTTACAAAGGTATTTACATTTTGTTAAAGAGGAACGACAACCAATCAAACTGCCAATTGTAATGGATGATCCTTATACTAACGAATTCGATATTATTAAGAAAGTTGAAAGCGATAATAATGAAACAGTATCAAAATTAACGCAAATAGATCACGACGCCCAAAAGGAACAATATTTAAGTTATACGCCAAATTTTATGTTTAAGTATATTCCGAAAACGTACAAAAAGAAAGGAGAATTATTTGTAGCAAGTATACTCAACCAGGAAGACGTAATTGCGTGGGATAATAAAGGTGTTATTGCAATAAATAACAAAGTTATTCCTGGTAGCAATATTATTGATTTGATTAATGATACTCTGCGTCCATTAAAGCGTCCTAAGCCAGAAGGGTGGAAAAAATTCGCATGGGCATTAAAACATATAAAAATACCATTATCTATTATTGGTAACCCACAAACCCTTGAGTATATTAATCAACTGGAGTCATCAGAAGACAGTATTAGTAAAAGAAACACACCTAAAAGGAGTACCGGAGGTGTTATACATAAAAGAAAATTAGACTGGGAAAGATGGAATCCGTATTAGATGATTTGAATAAGATTTACTATGACGTATCCAATCCAGCCGGTTACGGCAGTGTGAATAAGTTAACCAAGGCAATGAAAGGGAGAATGAAAAAAGAGGATATAAAGCGATGGTTACAGTCACAGGAAACTTATACTTTGCATAAACAAGTTAACAGAAATTTTTCTAGAAATAGGTACATCCTATTTAATTTTAATGAACTCTGGCAGGCGGATTTAACCGACATGCGAACGTATAGTCAACATAATGATGGTTTCAAGTATATTCTATGTGTTATTGACGTATTTAGTAAATATGCTTTCGCAAGGCCTATGAAAAAAAAGACTCTAAAACTATCAAATTCTGTTTTGAAAGTATATTTGCTGAAGCCAATGCTACCCCCAGACATATACAATCTGATAAAGGAAGTGAGTTTATATCAAAAGACGTAAATCAGTTCTTCAAATTAACGGTATAAATTATTATACAACCAACAACCCTGACATTAAAGCTAGCATTGTAGAGAGATTTCAGAGAACTCTTAAAATGAGAATGTGGCGATATTTCACTCATAATAATACCTATAGGTATGTTGACATTTTACAAGACTTACTTTATTCTTACAATCGCAGTTACCACTCGAGTATAAAAATGTGCCCTATTGAAGTAAACACAAATAATATAATGACAGTTTGGCGCAATTTATACGGTCGAAATAACGATAAAATCATAACAGAGCAGTTAATCTTTAATGTCGGTGATTATGTTCGTATAACTAAATATAAACATATCTTTCAAAAAGGCTATGAAACGAATTGGTCTGCTGAAATATTTGTGATTGCATCCATTGTAAAACGATCACCATGGGTTGATACATTAAAAGATTTGCAAAACGAACCAATCATTGGTACTTTTTATGGGAAAGAATTACAAAAAGTAATATACGACCCCACCATTAAGTATAAAATAGATAAAATAATACGCACTCATTACTCAGGCAATAGAAAGGAAGTGTTAGTCAAATGGAAAGGATATCCTAATAAGTTTAATACTTGGATATCAGTTTCGAATTTGGAATCAATATGACGGAAGACAGTTTTTACCTTACTTTATTGAGCAATAGTTCGGCTTCATATTTCCCACAAAACACAACAGCTAATTTTGTAACAAAATTGCCTAAAACTATTACATTGGATGGAGAATGGGTTGCAGGCCTAGTTGAATTTCAGTATCCTTGCACCATATCAAATGTTCAAGAGCGTGAAAATATTATATATGTCAAGAAGACACTGGTATTTCAAGAAGATGGTACTAATCACAATACATCTGTGGAATTTAAGAGTCACATTCCTGCTACTTACTATCATAACATTGATAATTTTCTGAATGCTTTTAATAAGAACCCGATCATAGATAACAAGGCGCAGTTTAATTTTAATGATCACTCACAACTAGTAACAGTTACTAAAAGAGGAAATGACATATCATCGTTACTTCTTACACCTAAACTAAGTCAACAGCTTGGGTTTGAACCAAATACAAATTTAATGGTGAAGTCAGTGGGGAGGTTCCCTGCAAACTTGTCTATTGGATTACCATCACAACTTTTTGTTTATTCAGATATAATTCAACCACAACTGGTTGGAGATGTAATGGCATCTTTATTCCGAATTATACTATTAGATCCAGTAAAATACGTTAACGGGGCATTCAAAATGCATGTCTTTCCTTCCGCTCACTATATTCCTATAATGCGTAGAGAATTTGATACAATAGAAATAGATATAAGAACAAGCATTGGTGATAGAGTACCATTTCATTTTGGAACTGCGTGTGTTAAACTACATTTTAGACGAATAAAATGAACTATAGACGTGATAACATGATTTGTCCCTATGAACATTATTATTCTAATCAAGCCGGTTCAGGTGTAGGTATTATATACAGGGCGTCCCAAAGTTATGGGACAAGAAGGGGAAGTACCTTAAATATTGTAGATAGTGAATTTTGCTCAATGAAGACTTTATGTTATTTTTAAAAGTTAGTAATTCTGCATTCATAGATTTTCTAAAAATTACTTGCTTCGGCTGGGAATCGAACCGACTTAAATGTGAAAAAAAAAACACCCTACTTTTATGATGCCAATCGAAAGAATAGCTAAAAAATAATAACTCTGCCTAAGTAACATAGTATTTTAAAAGAAAGGAACAACATAAAATGATTGAGTCAAATTTCAAGAAAGTTATTTTTTGCCGACGACGTTCGAAAAGTAGCGATATTATCATTCCAAAGATAGCATTGATTATTCGTAAATAAGTTGCAAACAGAATTGTGCCATATCACATCGAGTGTTCACCATAAAATGATTAGAAAATCAACAGGCAGCGGGCTCATTAAAAGATTGGCGATTTGCGTAAGACAAGAGGGATCACATTTTGAGCATTTAATTAATTAATTTACAAAAAAATACCTACTTAATTGACTACGGCAGTTTCATGTATGTTTTTTATTTGATTAAAATGATTAATTTCACGTTGTTCCTTTCTTTTAAAATACTATGTTACTTAGGCAGAGTTATTATTTTTTAGCTATTCTTTCGATTGGCATCATAAAAGTAGGGTGTTTTTTTTTCACATTTGAGTCGGTTCGATTCCCAGCCGAAGCAAATAATTTTTAGAAAATCTATGAATGCAGAATTACTAACTTTTAAAAATAACATAAAGTCTTCTTTGAGCAAAATTCACTATCTACGATATTTAAGGTACTTCCCCTTCATGTCCCATAACTTTGGGACGCCCTGTATAGAGGGGTTCCACATCAACGTGGTCATGGAATTGGAAGTTTTTTGGGTGGTTTATTCAGATCCGTATTTCCACTTTTATCCGGCGGTGCTAAAGCTGTGGGTAAAGAAGCACTAAGTGCTGGAGTAGGTTTATTATCAGATATGTTTAAGGCACAGCCCTTAGGGGAGTCTTTTAAATCTCGTTTTAAAGATGCAAGTGCAAATTTAAAGAGAAAAGCAGATAATAAAATCGATTCACTTATGTCTGGTTCGGGGTATAAAATTAAAAGACTGAAGAAAAAACCCATCACTTCTTTGAAGACATCAAAGCGAAGAGGATCTAACAAAAAACTTAATACGAAGGACATATTTTCGATTTAATTAATTATGTCTTTCCTACATAGTCATTCTTGTGAGTGCGTCAAATCAGAATTAGACCTTTTTGCTCTCCCATCAACGCAAACTAGTATAGAAAGCGGACAATGGATTCATTGCACACCTATCTCATCATTGAGTGATGAGGGACCAATCGAGTTTGTTATGCCTGGAACTGGCGACGATTATATTGATCTATCACATACTCTCCTGCACATCAAAGCTAAAATATTAAATGCAGATTCAACTTCACTTCTTGCTGATGCCAAGACGGCACCAGTCAATAATTGGTTGCATTCACTTTTTAACCAATTAGATGTTTATTTGAACCAAAAACTTATATCTCCACCCAACAACACTTATGCTTACCGAGCTTATGTTGAGACTTTCCTTAATTATGGGCCAGCTGCAAAACAATCTCATCTCACATGCGGAATGTGGTATGGTGATACGGCAAAACGGATGGATTCGTGCGATGAGAACAATACAAGCTATGTTAAACGTCAACTACAAGTAAAAGAAAGCAAGACTGTTGAAATGATAGGACATCTCCATGGTGATATTTTCAATCAAGATAAATTTCTAATCAATGGTGTAGAGCTTCGTGTTAAATTAGTACGTACCAAGGATTCTTTCAATTTGATGTCCACAACCCCGGATGCTAAATTCAAAGTACATATTGATAGTGGCACTCTTATTTTGCGCAAAGCAAGAATAAATCCGTCAGTTTTACTTGCCCACCAGAAAATTTTAGCCACTACAGCGGCTAAATATCCTATTACTCGTGCTGAGGTAAAAGTTCTTACTATTCCTTCGGGAGTTAGAGGAAAAACACTTGACAATGTATTTCTCGGTCAAGTGCCTAAAAGATGTATTATTGGATTTGTTGACAACATGGCATTCAATGGTACTTTTAATACCAATCCTTTCAACTTTGACAATCATGGTATAAATGTCTTCAGCTTGTATGTAGATGGTCAGCACATTCCCTCTAAAACGTTAATGCCATCTTACAGTAATGATGTTTTCACAACTAGTTATCATACAATATTCACTGGAACAGGTATTCACTTTCTAAATAAAGGAAATTCCATATCAAAAGAGGAATATGCAAATGGATATTGCTTAATGGCATTCGACCTGACTCCAGATTTATCTGCTAACTCGAATTCCCATTGGAATCTAATTAAACATGGGTGTGTAAGAATAGAAGTTCAATTCGAATCAGCAATTACAAAAACACTTAACTGTATTGTGTATGCTGAGTTTGATGTTATTGAAATTAATAAGAATAGAGACGTAAGTGTAGATTATAATAGTTAAGCTATATTATTAGTTAAGGTAGATTTAGAAAGTGTTAGCAGTTTATATAAATTAGTAATCATATGCTGTGTTCCATCATTGTTTTATATACTGTCATACTAAAAACATTTAAGGAAATAATGTATTATTATAAATACACAAGAGATATAAAAGTGTATGAAAAAGATAAATCCATGCTTGGAATTTAATGTGTTCGCTGCAAATAGAATACCAATGATAATAGAGGCACCTGTATACAGGGCGTCCCAAAGTTATGGGACATGAAGGGGAAGTACCTTAAATATCGTAGATAGTGAATTTTGCTCAAAGAAGACTTTATGTTATTTTTAAAAGTTAGTAATTCTGCATTCATAGATTTTCTAAAAATTATTTGCTTCGGCTGGGAATCGAACCGACTCAAATGTGAAAAAAAAAACACCCTACTTTTATGATGCCAATCGAAAGAATAGCTAAAAAATAATAACTCTGCCTAAGTAACATAGTATTTTAAAAGAAAGGAACAACGTGAAATTAATCATTTTAATCAAATAAAAAACATACATGAAACTGCCGTAGTCAATTAAGTAGGTATTTTTTTGTAAATTAATTAATTAAATGCTCAAAATGTGATCCCTCTTGTCTTACGCAAATCGCCAATCTTTTAATGAGCCCGCTGCCTGTTGATTTTCTAATCATTTTATGGTGAACACTCGATGTGATATGGCACAATTCTGTTTGCAACTCGCCTACGTTCTCGTATCGCTTTTTGTATAGCATATCTTTCACGTATCCCCAAAAGAAGAAATTTAAATACAAGTTTTATCATTTCATCTACACGTGCACTTATAATAAGGAAAACTATGTTAGTACCTATTTTATGAAGTGGGTACTTATTTACGAATAATCAATGCTATCTTTGGAATGATAATATCGCTACTTTTCGAACGTCGTCGGCAATAAATAACTTTCTTGAAATTTGACTCAATCATTTTATGTTGTTCCTTTCTTTTAAAATACTATGTTACTTAGGCAGAGTTATTATTTTTTAGCTATTCTTTCGATTGGCATCATAAAAGTAGGGTGTTTTTTTTTTCACATTTAAGTCGGTTCGATTCCCAGCCGAAGCAAGTAATTTTTAGAAAATCTATGAATGCAGAATTACTAACTTTTAAAAATAACATAAAGTCTTCTTTGAGCAAAATTCACTATCTACAATATTTAAGGTACTTCCCCTTCATGTCCCATAACTTTGGGACGCCCTGTATATAATTACTAACTTGGACCCTGATACAAAACAAGGGTCACATTGGGTGGCTATTAATATTGATGTAAATGGTATAGGGCAGTACTTCGACAGTTATGGCAGACCACCAACAAGACACCATAAATTATTTCTATTTAGAAATACCCGTAAATGGTTTTATAATAACAAGGTATTTCAAAGTTACTATACATCAGTGTGCGGACAATATTGTTTAATGTATTTATACTTTAAGTATAAGGGTATGAGCATGCATGAATTTCTTGAAGGTTTTTCTAACAATGCCTTGTACAACGATGTATTAATAAACTCAATGTTTAATGCAATATTCTGAACTAATAAATAAATTATGATGAGACAACTCTGTTTTATTTTAAAATTAATTGGCGTGAAAAATTAAAAGAAACATGGTATTGGAATATAAAAAGTTTATTATTTAAAATTATATTTTAATTACAAAATAACTTATCCTAACACAACAAGAGAACTAAAAGTATACACTAACTTAATCTAACAAAAATAACTTAAATTTCTAATTAAAAGCTAACTTAATATAAACACTCACTCACTAATTCTCTGTACTATCGTCATCCTCTTCGATTGTATAAAATTTAGGGGGCTCCATGCAATTTAGATACTGCTCATCGGAGGGCTCGTAAGCATCCATCGTAATTCCCACATCGTCATCATCATCGTATCTCCCCCATTCACCTTCTTCTTCTTCTTCATCTTCCGTCATTGCCGGCGTCAGCGGATTGTAATTCACTGGCACCCAGTCCGGCAAAATTGGTGGACTATATCCATTAGTTGTAGGGCAGTAATCCATCAAAACAAAATAACTAGCACATTCTTCACAAGTACACTGGCAACAACATGTAGTACAACAGCTATACATTATAATAATATATTATTGGATGGCGTTACGTTCGGCTCAGGCTGAATGAACAGTGAATATCGGTCGAAGGCGTCAGAAGGCTTTATATACGCACAGCTACAAAACCCCCAAAAGGCGGGGGGTTTTATCGAGTGATTTATGTTGTTATTTTAATTGACAATCACATTTTACTCTGTTGATTCGAAGAAGTATTTTTTGCAATCATCGCTTTCTGAAATTTGTTTAGTTATATTGAATATAACATCTCGAATGTTTTGGTATGTTTTATCATTCTCGGATTGAGTGTAATATTTGACGCGTAAATCAACATTCTTCCAATGATCTTTGAATGAATATCCTTTAATTTCTTGACATCATAAATTTCAATTTTGATGAGATGGCTGGCGTTGTTATTTGCAGACATAGATATGTAAGAAGTTCCACCATTGCTCGATTGGCTAACGGAACTTGACAAAGATGGTTTCTTTTTTTTCTTTGGTTTTTCAAAAAAATGTTCAATGCTGTTGGATAGCTTTTGAGTCTTTGGTTTCCTTTTCGCCTGTATTTCTTGATTTTCATCATCGCTTATGGAAGGGTAGTAATAATTTTTCAGAGTATAATCGAATGTATCCGATGTCGCAGAAGGCTGAAACAAATGCGATTAGATATAAAAATGTGAATTCATTACGTGAGTGAGAAATGTAACCAGACGTTTTTGTTTCGAGGTATTGGGAAAAACTTTGTTATATCACATGATAATTAAAATGAAAAGATGTTTAATATGTTTATAAATAAACAACACAAGTTTTAATTTTTCAAATCACACTGAAGATGAATTTTTATAACATTTAGACTTATCTTACAAATAAAAATTTTGCAATTTACAAAACTGTATGATAATAAAATAACTCGCATCCATTATGGTGACTGATTCACAAAATGTTAAAGAATGGTAAATTTTTAAGTTGTTTGGCGGTTTATATAGAAAACTTTCGAGCATGTTTGAACATGTTTAATATGCACCTGCCCTAACCCTTTTCTTTAGTGTGAACCATTAAGGTATAATTTATTACATGAGACTAAATTTTTGCACCCTCCAAAAAATACCAACGATTGCGCGGTGTTTTGAGCAAACGGTTTTTTCATCACGAAACTTTGGTTAATTTATAACATGATTTTGACGTTGATGGCATCTACGTTCACATAAAGAAACCAATTTTATTATAATCTCTCGATTTATTACACGAGTCCACCCAAAAGCGCGAACCGTTCTGTATCACCTTATGTCACGTTCGGGTATCCCGCGGCAATAAATTCTATATTTTTTCATAAAAATTCGCGTATCTTGACAATCTTCACACGACCTCATGCACCTGCGTGTCACGATCACAATAAATTCTATATTTTTTTCATAAAGATTCCTCATGCACCTGCGTGCTTATCACATAAAAAACCTGTCCGTTGAATGCACAATGGAATACGGTGTTGTTTACCCAACTGAGATGGAGACCAAGGAGGGTAATGTATTGACTGGTTAATACATAAGAATGTTCGTTTATATGTATGCCGATGGATGTCCTCAATTGAGGTACAATAACCTTGTTTGATCTCCGCTTTCAATCAATCAATCAATCAAATACTCTTTATTGCACAATTAACAAAACTACACTAAGCTTTCTTTCCTTTTATGCGGGGGGCTGCGCCCCCCTGCACCCCCGCTTTATTTTTACGCAAGGGGCTGCGCCCCCTGCACCCCCGTTTTTTTTTTTTTTCTCATGGGTTGCTTAAAGTTTTACCCTAACCCCCACCCCGCTCTCGTTATTTTAAATATTTTAAAAGATTTCATATTTTTTTCAAAATTTTAATTAAACTTTTACTATTATGGGGGACTCCGCCCCCCCAACCCCCGCCTGCACTACCCCCACTCGGCTCTCGTCTCTGCATCCGCTTCCCCCTAGTAATGATGAATGCGGTCCAGAGCCCCTGACTAGATAGGCTGGTTGTAGACCACATGAACAAAAAATTTCGGTCCAGAGCTCAAATTACACCCTCTGGTGGGTGGGAGGATGTGGTCTGGTAGCACCCTATAATCACTACTACATAGGCTGGTTGTAGACCACATGAACAAAAAATTTCGGTCCAGAGCTCAAATTACACCCTCTGGTGGGTGGGAGGATGTGGTCTGGTAGCACCCTATAATCACTACTCCTTGGACTCCCAAAACCAAGATTAAAATCCTGATTAAAGATAGATGATTTGACTGGGCTGAAACTTTTTAAACAAGCACATCCAAACACAAACAACATTTTTAAAACAAACAAAAAATTATATAAACTTTTATATAATTTTTTAATATTGAGCTCACTAGGTAGGTATTTACGTTGTGCGATGATCCTCTGCAATAATGTGCTTCAACGCAATTCAAAGACTTTAAAAAACTATGAACTGATTGTCTTTGTGCTGCAAACTTTTGTTTCTTACGGTCACCGCCTCTTTTATCTGTAGGAACCCGACCAGATTCAAAGAAGTTTTGCATGACGAACTTAACACGATTATCCCAAGTGTATTTAGAAATACTTTCTGGCAAACTGGAATGGCTTTCTTAAGTGATTTTGCGTAAATTGCATGTTTTATCGAAAAAGCTCTGCTTTTTGTTACGTTTTTTACAGGCCGCTTTCTGGCTGTTTTCTTTACCGAACAGCACTTCAATATTAAGGCATCTTGATGTTGTTTGTTGGGTTTTGAGTAAAACGATCTGTGAAAATGCACTAGATCTAGTATTTTCAATTGTTTACACGCAAATGATTTGGTGTTATGATTGCAGGTTATGTTTTGGCGACGAGTACCTGTGAAACAAAGCAAACGTAACCATTACTGTTTTAGCCTATTCAATTTTCATTAAGATGAAATACTTGCAAAACAAATAGTGACGCCTATATCTCTTACGGAGTTACGCTGACTGGACGGCGAGTTCAAATACATGCGGAGGCGGCCAGACCGCCTAGTAAGTAAACAATAGAGATAAGAGCCACCTTCGGGCTGCCAATGTGTTAGTTTTAAGCTCTGAATAAATCAGTCTATTTTTAGCACTCAAGTGAGATTGTCTTATTTTAAAAAACGTCTTCCTTTCTTTTACGCGATTTGACTGGCGCAGCCGGTAAGCATACCCAGCTCGACGATTGTACCTGCGAGGACACAAAAATAGGTCCGAGTACATTTTTCGGGAACGTTTCAACGTTTAGACTTGGGTATCGACGAACCACAGAATACAAATTTGTCATAGCGATACAATATAAGGACATTTTGGGACAATCATAACAGCTGTAACTGGAGGATATGGGGCTGAGCGGTTTGTGAGTAGACCTTTTCACTTTCCTTTTATTCCTGTTCTCATTCCTTTTTGCTGTTTAGTATAAGTATATTTAAGTGTGTTTTATATTATAATTTGAGTTGATTAAATAATTAATATGGAAGAAATACGTACAATCCCACAAGAACTGTTAAATATAATCCCTAAGTTTGACGGGGATGAAAAATTGTTGAATTTATTTATAAAAAAATGTGAATATATTATAAGATCATTTCGAAGTGGGGAAAGTCAGGCACAAGACATATATACATTCCATGCAATCACTAGCCGATTAACTGGTAAGGCCGCGCATCTTATCAGTGAGAGGGAAGATATAGAAACGTGGGATGAGTTGAAGGCGGCACTTAGTCAGCATTTCGGCGACCCCCGTTCTGAAGAATGTATTGCTATAGAACTGGAAAATTTAAAAATCCATAACGGAGAGTCCTACCTTGCGTTTTGTAACCGGATTCAGAATGTTAGAAGCACCTTGTTTTCAAAAGTAAATTTAATCACGGACCAGGGAATAAAAAGTTCTAAAATGATAATATACAATAATACTGCCCTGAATATTTTCTTATATAATCTTCCTGAGGATATGATTCGTATAGTGCGCCTTAAAGGGTGCATGACCCTTGAAGAAGCACTCAGTGTGACTATGGAGGAAGTGAATTTTTTCAACCAATACAACTCTCGCAATAAAGCTAGGCAAGGTTATTCTCAACATTCTAAACCTCAATTAAATAATCAGCCCATGCCGGTAATGCCAAGTTTCAAGCCAATTTTACCTCAAAATAATCAGCTGCAAGGCAGGCTGGGAATACCGAATCAAGGTTTTAGGTTTGGTATTCCAAACCAAGGACAAGGCTTTAGATTTGGCGTACCAAATCCTGGAGTAAAATTTGGACCAACCCAAGGTTTTAGATTTGGCATTCCAATCAATTTGGCTATAGGCCTCCGACTCAGCCTAATTATAATATGCAGTTCAATAGACCACCACCAGTGAATCAGCCGAACCAATTTCGTTTCGGTATTCCTCAAGGTCAAGCACAGCAGCCTTACCAACCTTCTTACCAATATAAAGAGGTCTCTATGCGCACGGCACCCCCTCTTAGACAGAATCCTATGCCGCCAACCTTTCGTAACGTCAATAGTTTATTCTATAACAGTGAGATGGAAGCTCCTGAAGAGTTTAATGAACTGACTGGACAGACTGACTGGACTGAAGAAAATTACCAGATAGCAGAGGAGGTAGCGACTCTTAATGCTAATGAATATTCTGATGCTCAAGATGATTGCGAGCATAATAAACTCGAGCCAGAAAATTTTTATGTAGAAGCCTCGACAAAGAACCCCCCGAAATAGTCCATTTAAATAGTAACCACGTTTTAAAGCTACCACACATAAAAATTCCCGAAATAGAGGCACGATTCATGATAGATACAGGGAGCACGAGGTCTTTTATCAGTCCGGCAATTGCAGACAGATTTTTCCCCGAATTCAAATATCAAGAGCCTTTTGAAGTTGTAAGCACCCATGCACGTAGCTATCATAACGAAGTTATATACAGGGCGTCCCAAAGTTATGGGACATGAAGGGGAAGTACCTTAAATATCGTAGATAGTGAATTTTGCTCAAAGAAGACTTTATGTTATTTTTAAAAGTTAGTAATTCTGCATTCATAGATTTTCTAAAAATTATTTGCTTCGGCTGGGAATCGAACCGACTCAAATGTGAAAAAAAAAACACCCTACTTTTATGATGCCAATCGAAAGAATAGCTAAAAAATAATAACTCTGCCTAAGTAACTTTTAAAAATAACATAAAGTCTTCTTTGAGCAAAATTCACTATCTACAATATTTAAGGTACTTCCCCTTCATGTCCCATAACTTTGGGACGCCCTGTATATACCTTTATTAAAAACCTTCAAGAGTAACGAAGGTCACAAGTTTTATGTATATGACGTCGACAGCAGCTATGATGGACGTATAGGATCTGATCTACTAAAACAATTGGACGCCAATATAAATATGAAAGATCAAATTCTTAGAACACGTAACACTGAAATACCAATTATCTATAGTCCCCCTCATGAGATTCACTTAGACCCAAGATCTGAAACACGTACTAAAATACCAGTTGATCTTAAAAATGGTGAAGCAATACTAAATTTCATAGATTTCGGCAACGGTGTAAGGGCTCCTACAGCTTTAGTAAATTGTAATTTATGCTTACAGTACAAAGACATCTTCTATTGCGATCAATTACCACTCACTTTTACTAATCAAGTTAAACACAAAATTCGAACTACTAATGAAGATCCAATATATGTCAAACCTTACCGACAACCCCCCGCTCAAGCGTCGGAAATTAAAGAACAGGTAAACAAACTATTAAGGGATAACGTCGTACAAGAGTCTCATTCTCCTTGGAGTGCGCCTGTTCACTTGGTGCCCAAAAAACTGGATGCCAGCGGTGAAGTCAAATACAGAATGGTCGTAGATTACCGGCGACTGAACGACATTACGACTGATGACAAATACCCCTTACCTAATATAACTGATTTATTCGACAAGTTAGGCAAAAGTTCATATTTTTCTGTGCTGGATTTGGCCAGCGGCTATCACCAAATTGAAATTGAGAAGGAGGACAGACTCAAAACAGCGTTTTCCACACAGTTCGGGCATTACGAGTTTCTCCGGATGCCCTTTGGCCTCAAGACTGCCCCGGCTACCTTCCAACGGGCCATGGACAATGTCTTGAGAGGGCTCCAAGGCATACACTGTCTGATTTACTTAGACGACATTATCGTGTTTTCCGCCAGCCTAGAAGAACACTTGCAGAAGCTCAAAATTATTTTTGACAGACTTAGGGAAACTAATTTGAAAGTTCAGTTGGACAAGTCAGAATTTTTGAGTAAGGAGGTTAGCTACCTTGGACACACAATTACGACGGAAGGGCTGAAGCCCAACAGTGACAAAATAGACGCAATACTTCGTTATCCACTCCCAAAGACAAGTACGGAAATCAAGAGTTTCCTTGGCCTCATCGGCTATTATAGGAAATTCATAAAGGATTTCGCCAAAATTACCCAACCGATGACAGCATGTCTGAAAAAGAATAGTAAAGTTATAATTGACGAGAAATATATAAATGCATTCGAAAAATGTAAGGGCATTTTAATCAGTGCTCCGCTCTTACAATACCCCGACTACATGAAACCCTTTATACTTACCACTGATGCGTCCAACTTTGCCCTCGGTGCAGTATTATCTCAGGGTACAATAGGGAACGATAAACCAATCGCCTATGCTAGCAGAACCCTCAATGATCCAGAGACTCGCTACAGTACTATCGAGAAAGAGTTACTGGCAATTGTGTGGGCCATAAAACATTTCCGTCCTTATCTGTACGGTAATAAATTTATTGTTTACACGGACCATCGACCGCTAGCATGGCTCGATTCACTG
Organism: Oegoconia quadripuncta; assembly: GCA_949316235.1. Taxonomy (NCBI): domain Eukaryota; kingdom Metazoa; phylum Arthropoda; class Insecta; order Lepidoptera; family Autostichidae; genus Oegoconia; species Oegoconia quadripuncta. The sequence goes on from OX438758.1 coordinate 1,526,330, forward strand.
AAAGAACCTAATACTAAATTAACACGTTGGAAACTACGATTAGGCGAATATGACTTTAAAGTGCAGCACAAACAAGGCAAACAAAATACGTACGCTGACGCCCTTTCTAGAGTGCGATTAAATGTGTTAGCTAAAGACGACGACTCCTTGAAAGTTAATGTAGATGACGACAGAGAACAGAGACTTCAGGACTACATACAAGAGTTGACAAATGACATAGTTAGGCTAGGTAGGGATGACCCTGTGGACAAAGGACGCGGATCCCCCGTTATCTCAATATCTACAGATTCTGAGAAAACTAAAACTGCCCCATCAACATCTCCCATTTCTACAAGGTGTAATTCTCCGTATCTGGTTCCATCTCCTGGCAGTAGCACAAATACCGCTTCTGAAGGACAGGTTAGTTGTAGTACAGAAACAGCACATTCTGCTCATGATATAGACACTGACGGCATTCCAATATTACACGAGGCAATAGACAGTAAACCTAACCAAATCCTGATCTACACATGGTTTCGAAATGAATTATCTGTAAAAGACCTCTCACATAGTAGACAAAGAATATTAGAGGTGCATTTACCGGTAGCGAAACCCGAATTAGTAAAACAATTTCTGAAAGACTATGTGAAACCAAGCGCCAAATATTTTATATATTTCGAGGACAAAGAACAAAGACAACAATTTTCCAGTATAATTATTTCCTTGTTCAGAAAAATTTCCGTTCAATTTTTCGAATGCACTGAAAGAGTGGTTTCGGTAGACGATGAAAACGAACAAATAGCGATCGTACGAAAGTATCATCAGGGCAAGACATGCCATAGAGGTATAAAGGAAACACTAAAACATTTAAAACGTTCGTATTTTTGGCATAATATGAATGAAACCATAAGCGCAGTTATTAACTCCTGCGACGCCTGTAAACGCATGAAGTATGATAGAAACCCTCTCAAACCGGAACTACAACTCACGCAAACACAAACCGCCCCCTTCCAAGAAATATTTATTGACTTATTTACTATAGAAGGCAAATACTTTCTAACTATTATTGATGCCTTCAGTAAATTAGGGCAAGCCTTTGAGATTCCCGATCGTTCCAGTCCGGCAGTAGTAAAAGCTCTAATTAAATACTTCTCCATCTATGGTACACCCATCAAAATTAGTTCTGACCCGGGATCGGAATTTAATAACAACTTACTGAAGGAAATGCTATCTTTTCATAAAATTAACTTGCACATAGGGACCGCTAACAATCCAAATTCAATGGGCATGATCGAACGTTTCCACTCCACTATTTTAGAGATCTATCGCCTCGCAAGATACGAGCAAAAGATAACAGACGCCGCATCGGTGATGACGTACGCTGTCATGTCTTATAATCAATCTATACACTCTGTAACGGGACTAACACCGTTTGAAGCAGTATTCGGTCATACGGAATCTAACAAACCCTTTAACGTTGATTTTGATAAGGAATATACACAACACATAATAAAAGAACATGCTAAAAGGACTAGATACTTATATAAATATATTACCGATAAAATGATAGCGGGTAAAGAGGAAATCCGGAAGAAAAGTGGAGGCGAGACAGATATCGATATTAAAGAAAATGATACAATATATATTAAGGGTGTTAACATTAGACGTAGTAAAGACAAACCTAGATATCAAAAGGCTAAAGTAACTGGTAAAATATATAGAAACACACTTCCCATACAAACCCAAACCCGAGTCACTAACATCCCGATTAAAGATATCAAACGTCCTTCGCTGATTCGTGCTTCTACTGATCCAAGTAGTACAGAGCCAGGGTCTTCATCTGCAAAAAATTGACAAGAATCCTGGCATACTGCCTATAAGACGAGGGACAGCGCTGCTTAACCACGATAAGTGGACTGTAATAAAAATATTAGACTTAAGATTAGTTAAGGATGACTTAGAATATAACTTAAAGAAATACTTAGAATTAAATAGACTAGTATATACCTACTTTAACAAAACTCTTCGTTCTGATTTGGCAGATGTTAAGCTTCAAGTTGAACATATTAAAAATATGACTATCGAAAGATTTAAACAGTTGGTCCCTACTTTTACAAATAGAAGAGAAATTCTGAATCCGTTAGGCTCTCTAATTAAAATAATTACAGGAAATTTGGACAACGACGATGCTCTTAAATACGATAAATTGATTAATTAAGTAAAAAGGAAACAAAATACTATTCATAAAAAGGTTACGTTGGTCGCCGAAATGGTGGAAATCCTTATGAACTCTACTATTATTGTGAAAAATAATCTCATACAGTTAGATAGTACCATTCAAACAATAAATAATGATGTAAACGAAATAAAATTAAATCAAATTGTCAGTTACGTAATTAATCTCTATAATTTGTTTTTGCATAATTTCCAAACGATATCTATCAAACTAGATGAGATAGAAACCGCCGTAGCATTTAGTAGAATTGGAATATTACATCAATCTGTTGTAGATACTGAGGAACTATCTAACATTTTAAAGGTTATTGAAAAAACAGATAAACTAGTTTACCCATCTAAACTAGACAACTTGATGAAAATTGAACAAACTATTGTATTAAAGTCATATTTTAAGGAAAATCAGATTAGCTTTATGATCGAAATACCTTTAATACGAATAGAATCTTACTTTTATTACAAAATTGTACCCCTACCTATCACTGAAATCCTTACCAACAGAACGATCATTATATTACCCAAGTATCCTTACCTTATAGTGAAAGGGTTGAAAGCTAAATCTCTCGCCAAACCATGTCAAGAGATCGATGAAGCGACGTACCTGCGCCGGGAAGAAGACTTGATAGTGCCAGTCGAAGACACTTGTATTCTTGACTTAATGCGATATTCTACCAATGTCACTTGTATTCAGATTCCAGTTGAATTTGAAATTGTTAAGATAGAACCTATTGGATCTAACAAATGGATACTTTATTCAAAAGTAATTACCGAGCTTGTGAGATACGGCGAAAATGAGATACTGCGATATAAGATACAAGGCACATATTTACTGACTATAGACGATAAATGTGAAATAAAAATCTCAGACTACTGTCTTCGCAAGCACACATCCCAAGGAGAAAAACTGACTTACTCTAAAATACCAGCGTTTAATCTTTCTGGAAAGCTAGCTGCTACTGCTACTGTACAATATAAGGAACCAATAAATTTGGAGGGAGTGGACCTAACTAACCTACAACTATTATCGCTGGCGCTAAAAAGAAGTGAATCATTTGGTGAAAATCAGAGCACGGACATAGTGAATGTGGAAAGTGTTAGTGTAGGCACACTCGTCTTATATGTAATCGTAGCTATAAGTGTTTTTGGTTTTGTAGCAGTTAAAAATCATAAGGTTATTTTGAAGAGATGCCAAGAGCGAAATCATCTGCGTGAAAATCAACCCTCAGATGATCTCGATCTTAGGGATGGAGGAGTTACGCTGACTGGACGGCGAGTTCAAATACATGCGGAGGCGGCCAGACCGCCTAGTAAGTAAACAATAGAGATAAGAGCCACCTTCGGGCTGCCAATGTGTTAGTTTTAAGCTCTGAATAAATCAGTCTATTTTTAGCACTCAAGTGAGATTGTCTTATTTTAAAAAACGTCTTCCTTTCTTTTACGCGATTTGACTACGGTGTGGGCAGAGCGTCACCGATCTCATAATAGATAGTTTATGCGACGTCTGACAAAGTTTTGAAGGTCGCGGCGACCTTTGTGTCGGCGGCGGCTTCCTTTGACAAGCGCCGGCACGCGCCTAGGCGGCAGGTACAAAGAGCGATCGCTTCAGGCTGAACGTACTTTAGTTATAGGTTGTCAGCTTATCGCCTAAATTGCAATACACTAAAACCCCCGGGACCCTTAATGGAATGGACCCATCCATTGATAGAAATCGAACTGAACAACATTAAACTTATAGGTAATGTTAAACCTAGAATCTAGACCTCTTCCATCTATTCTTTAAAAATTATATCTTTTGTTAAAAATTCTATCGAACTCCATCGGATTAAGTACATCACTAGACTAGGCTTACCTGGCAATTTTCACTTTGTTTGCCTTCCATTTCTCCGGCTATCTTTTGTGCTTTCTTCCTTTCCCTGGCAATGCTTCTACTACAGGCACTTCCATTACACGTTTAACTAGTCGTATAACACGTTTTTAGTAAGAAAACTATGCAAAATCCTATTTAATTTCGATAAAAATCACACCCACGCAAACACTTTTTAGTATGAAATCCGCCATCTTGTCATTACGAAAATGGATGCCTGTGATTGGCCGAGCGCAATTCTAGCTGTGTTCGTTTCCAAACCCTGTGGATTTAGCTGACTTTGATTCTAAACCGATTCTTTAAACGGGAATTTGGCTGGGATTTAGCTGTTTTAGGTGCCAAACAATTTTGTAAACTTATGTGGAATAGTATGAAAAATAAGATGGCATTCACAGTTTAAAAAATGACTTGTTGTGGATATAGCTGCCTTTGATTCTATACCCCTCTCTAAACAAAATCCTAAAAACAAAACGCAGTTACAAGAATGAGGTTATGTGAAAAAAAGTTTATTCTTCTCAACTTTTCAACATAAATGTACTCTGTGTTTTCAACTTCTCAAAGTTCTCAGCAATCAAAGCGCATAGTTTTATTACCTACTTTATTAGTTTTGTTGGAGGGTCAGAGTGTCGATAAGGGGGCGGAATTTTACTCATTAAGTAAGTAATGTTTTAATATTAGTTTAAAGTTTTTTGATATCTGTAATAATTACGGAATAATCGTGTGATGATTACACTTGTTTAATAAGTTCATGTGTTATACTTACATGCATCGCGCAGCACACAAGTAATTTCTCTGAGTATGGTGCTTTTATAAAAAAAGTGAAAATGCTTTCAGACTTTTCATCTGTCTGTAGTTTTTTAGGTCTTTCTAACTCATTTCAGAATGCCAGCAAACCGTAAGGTGTCGGATGCACAACTGGAGATGTTGCTGGGATGGATGGAGTCCCACCCACTGCAAGCCAGAGCTACCCAATTGGGTTGCTCACAGGCAAAGCAACAATCCCACACAATGTGGGATGAGTTGACTTCGCATCTTAATTAATGCAGTGAGTGACGGAGTAACAAAGACTGTCAAGGAGTGGAGACAAGTGAGTGATACTTTACTATGATGAGATTAGAAGATGCTTTTTATCATATTTTTTGCACTATTTTTGCACAATGGCATGGATGATAATTATTAATTACAAACTATAAAGACTGCAGAATGCTGGATATTGACAGCCATAAGGAATTTTGTTTGGAGCTTTTTACTGTGTGGGATTGTATGTGCTAATTTATTGTGCTGTGCAGAATGTATCATTAATTAGAGGTGTACCCGAATCTCATGGCATAAAAAATAAAAAACAGAGATTTTGATATGACAATACCAAACTAGTCTGTCTTGTCAAAGTATGAGTTTGTCAAATCTCAGAGCCTACATGTCATTTTCTGGAATATAGGTATGCAAATATTCCGTAGAAATGTCGAGAAAACCACTTTGACCTTAAGCAATTTTGCCATCACATTCTGGTTTACCTATACTGTTCATCTTGTTTGCTGTAAAGGCTTAACTAACATTTTTTCCTACGCATTGCACTTTAGTACTGGAGTGACCAAAAATGCAAGGTCAGGAAGAAGGGGTCAGCAATTCGACAGCATGGCAGTGGCACTGGTGGTGGTCCATCGTATGGCGACATTTTGACCCCTGTTGAGGAACGAATTTTGAGTATCATAGGGGTCACAAATGTCATTGGGAATGAAAATGTCCGCATTGATGTAGATGTATGTTTTTGTTTTATTTATTTTTGGTTTACTCAGGCAATTTATTTTATTTCAACATAAGATACAGGATAGCATTTGTTGAATCTAAACTTAAATCTGTTGGAAATATTAGGGACTAAGTATTGTCATGTTAGCCAGTACGCCCATCCAAACTACAACCGCTTTGGAAATAAGAATGAAATGGCACGTTAAGCCCATAAGATCATTGTTCTGTTCTTTTTTCTTTTAATTCATCATGACCATCAAAATGACCTAATACAATTTCATATAATTTTATTTACAGTTAGTTATTAAGAGTGTTATTTTATTCTCCATGCGATTTTACTTTACATAATTTTAATTACCGGAAATATAAGTTATAAGTTAGGTAGGTACCATAATAATTTATTTTTACATGTTTTTCAGATGGGCTTGGATGATTCACCACCACTGCCAGCACCAGCTGCAGCAGGAGTAGTGCTGACCTCTCCACCTCCAGCATTGTCCTCCTCCATTGATATGCCCATGCAGAGGTCTCCATCCCCAGCTAGTATGTAATATCTATTAACCACATTAAAGTAAATATCTAATCAAAATTGGTTCTACAAGCTAACATCCATGTTGCACTCTGTATTGTTTGGAATGTGTATAGTTCTAAAATAAATTGTAATATAGCATAACCCATCAATTTAATAATGATATAGTATGTACCTATACAGGGTGGAAAAAAAATACAAATGAAATTTTGAGAAATGATTAAGTATATCAATCATAGATGGATACAGGAAAAATAAAAAATAAAATATTTTGAAAATTTTATTATTTTTAAAAAAATATTTTAAATTAGTAAAGACAACATCCAACACGTGTTAGGTACTTTTTATTATAAAAGTAAATAGAGAAATAAAATATAAACATAAATAGTTATTTATTTCTTTAGCGAAAAAAATTTCTAATGCTCCTAAACGAAAAGAAAAACAAATAAATATTTTTTTATTTTATTTTTCTATTTATTGTCATAGTAAAGTATCTAACACTTTGAGTTTACAAATTTAATACCTATTTTTTTTAAATAAGTAATAATATAATTCAAAAAAAGGTTTTTTATATTTTTCCTGTAATCTATGATCGATACTTAATCATTTCCCAAAATTTCATTCGTACTTTTTTTACAGCCTGTATATTAAAGTAAAAGTATGTGAGATATATATCAAAGACAACTTCTAAAGCTGGTGTGAATTTTAGGTTGCTGGTTATTAAAAAAATTAATGAAATGGAATATAATCTGTATACAATTATTTCCAGTTGCTGAGCCCACAATCAGCTGTGCATCTGACGCAGGCCCGTCGAGAGCTCGTCCCCGTAAGTATTTTTAGGAGAATTTTCTAAGCAAGAAACCTAAAATCCTTATTTACAAATTACTTCTAAAGATGGTGTAAATCAACCATAATGGTGAACTATTGTGTCTCTAATTTTTAGTGCTGTGTTTTCCAGCACCTAAAAAGAATAGAACTAAACAAACCAACCCCTCTCTTCCCATTGGTGTTGTAAAAGGTCACTCAGTTACGTAGGTCCCACCAGAAACATCTGTGTACTTGCATATTCAATAGCGATGGGCTCACCCTCGTTACGTGTGCACTTCTGTATATAAAGAAAGGTAAATTGTGGATGTTGAATCAAATATTACAATTTAATGTTTGGAACACTGAAACTAACTGACCACCCCATTGAGGACAAAGGCTGTGTGCGTGTGTGTGTGATAAAGATAAATATGTATTAATAATGAAACACTGATTTTATATTAGAATTTTCTTGCATGCAGAATTTTCCTCCCTATAGCGAGGTGAAAAATTTTGTGTTTCGCTAGGCAGCAAATTTATTTTGTACTCGTGCCTTCATTTCTTGCGCGGATTTCAATCTTGGAAAAAACCCAATACAAAACAATTCCTATTGATTGGACTATATTAAGAATGTCTGGAGTAAAAATCGGGATATCAATGTTGTTGTTAAATTAATGATTGTGAACAAAAAAACTTTTTTTTTTCAGCGAAAAGAAAGCACGTCAGCAAGGCTGGCGCGGATGCCGAAGATCCCGCGGAGAAATCGAGACCACATTGTGAGTCTTTTGATTTGAGCCACATATTCAGTTTTCAATTAATTGTAACATGCAGTTCTAAAATATGCGATTGTTACAGCTGCTCCAGCGCGGTGGGCGCTGGATTTGGAGGAGCGTCGCGTCCAGGAAGAGAGGGCAAGGCGGGAGTTGGAGGAGCGAAGATTGGCAGTGGAAGAGCGACGCTTGGCGGTCGAAGAGCGAGTTTTAGAAATCCTTGTCGGGAATAGAACATTCCAAGCTAATTTACTCTCCGTCCTTAATAGGATGGCAGACTATTTAAGTTATCTACATGAAGATGATTAATAAGCTGACTCCAAGTCAGCTTATTAATCATCAACTGCATTTCGTTCACTTGTTGTTTTTGGGAAAGTGATATACTTGCTCAGGATATGCCTTTGATTGAACCTCCGCAAGACAATCAGACATTGTCGTCTGCGACAGGCCGAGGCTAAAGTCATTGCCTACACACTTTTGATAGGAACCACTGGCATAAAATGGCTGTAAGGCAGCCAGGATCTATAACAACAGCACAATGGCATAAAAAATTATAACAGGTTAGTGGTTTAGAAATCACTTTTTGTAAGAATCTATTGAATTGATAAATACCTTAATCTCTGGCTTAATAGCCGATGTTCTTTGAGTAGGATGTAAAAGAGGCATCAAATCCTCACAAAGCATCCTAAAATTGTCCTTTCCCAGGCGAAAGGTGTCGACAAAAGTCCGTTCCGGCAGCAGCATAGGCACGCTGTCCTCATTCAATACTATTAAAAAAAAGGCCTAACACCTGGGAATACATGGTAACCTCTATTGCTGGCTTACATCTTATATTTCAACATTAGCAGCGAATGTTTGTCATACGCAGACGATATTAACCCTTTCCTACCGGACTATAGATTTTTAATGAATTTCCACAATTGAACTTTATTATATTACTAAGGTAGGTAGAAATGAACAATTCGATTTTTATTATAACTAGAACTACTAATTCTGAGACCTAGACTTATCTGTACCGTCAGGAACTTTCATTTATCACAATATTAGGAACTTAAATTAAAATTATAAATGATATTGATAACAAACAATGAAATTATACGTCGACTTCGTGGTATTCCACAAAACAGTTTTTTTTTATCATTCATGCACAAAAATACCTGACAATGTGAACACTTGCTGTAAGGTTTTGCCTGAATTTTCTTGGAACTACAGACCTCGCACCTACCTCTATTCTCTCCGAATGTGGGCCAATGTATGGCTCGGTTGCTTAAACGTACATCTCTCAGCGTGGAATAGTTTGATTTGCGGCGTTTTGAAGGGCCATTCGAAGCATTGTCTTTGGAAACCCTTTTTTTCTGACCTGCAGCTTTTCGAGTGTATGTATGTTTTAATGTAATAAGTATGTATGAGGCGAAAATATGCGGCCCTGGGATAGGGCTACGAATTTCTGCTCGTTGGGGTAAAGACCATGGGACCGTGGGGAACGGAGGCGCGGCAGCTCTTCAAAGAGCTGGCGTCGCGTCTGGTAGAAGTATCGGGTAATCAGAGGGCTGGCAGCTACCAGGATCAGCGCATAAGTCGGGCCATACAACATTGCAATGCCGTTAGCCTGTGTAACATATGTTCTAAAGTCCGTCCAGATTGACTTGTCTATATTTGGTAAACAAATATGGCGTACTAGCAACCAGAGACAATTTATAGGGTTGGGGTCTCACCTAACCAATGATGGTGAATGAGTACGAAAATGAAGTGAACTTGATCATTTAATTCATTCATCATCGTTTCAGCCCACAGAAGTCTACTGCTGGACATAGGCCTCCCCCACAGATAGAATAATATATAACCGAAATAAAAAAAAATAATAAGCTTCTGCTTGCGACTTCGACCTTGTGGAACTCATTTATATTGGAAAACTGTTTTACTTCGAAGTTCGACACGTAAAAGCAAACGTATTACCATGTCTGGGCAACCTCCTTAGAAAAGTTGTTGCCGTCCTAAGTCGCCCGAGTACAGCGACAGTGGCAAGAAATGGAACTAACACGACCCCTAGTCACGTTGCTTAGGTTATGTTACATATGAGAAACTAGATGTCGCTATCTCTCTGTCAATAATAGACCGAAGGCCCGCATAGATGTCGCTACATCCAATAACGGTACAACCTCCGAATTATGGAGACCACTCGCATGAAAATAGAAATAGTGGTCAGTCACTCATCGGTCGGTGCGATTAATGACAAAGTAACCTAAGTACATCCTGTGAATCCACTGGAACGCTCGGATGAGAATCGAAATAGTGGCCACCGGCCATGGATGTTGCTTAACTTTACTAATCGACCACGACTTCGCTAATTGAAAACGACTATTAAAATACATCTTCCGAATTAAGGGACATGAAAACGGCAATAGTGCCCAACAATCCATAGACGTTGCTTAACTTCAATGATCCAAAACAACTGCACTAATCGAAAGCGACATTTTGTTGGTACAAAGAAATCTCCAAAACTTTTGATTTAATCAGGCATCAAACCCATCGAACGTCTTTGTCCGAATGTCGAAATTTTGTGGAAAGCAATTGCCAATGAACCCTAATTGTTATTTTCCGTCTAATACTGTGATTTTACTCTTGATATATTGGAAGTCTCTATCAGAAAGTATTATCTTTTTTTCGTAAACATTAAATTTAAGGGTACCGTCGGACAAGATTTATTTGTTATATCAATTTTGAAACGATGCGAATGCGTGTTTTATTTAATTTCGATGTTAAAAAATCAAAAACGACAAGGTTCAGCCGAGAGCATGACACACCACGTAACATAACACCTCAGAATAAGTACTAAAAAATATCAAGTGCGAGCGAACGCACTCGGACTAGTTGTCGCAGACAGAAAGTAGGTATCTACATTATTTAGTTTCTTTCGGCTCTGGCGCATGACCTTGACGGTCGGCGCAATCAAAGGGATCGGGGCCTGTCGTCAGGGTGCGCGGGTGCAACAAGCGGACCGCATTTAGTAGGGATAAGTATTTATTGTAAACTTTGTATAATGTATGCTAATTCAGTCAATCTACTTTGTATGTAGGTACCTAATTGCAAGTTATTTAATGTAGCAGCAATGTAGATATTAAGAATAACCAGTCAATCGATAAAAAACTGGAATAAATAAAAGAATTACCTAGTCAGTATTTTTTCCATTATGGTATCTAGTAGGTACGTTATTATTTTTATTTGTATAATTAATCGAGTGTGCTATAAACTTTTAAGTTTCCCTGTTGTCAAATTTTACAATTGAGAAAGTTGTAAATCATTGACAAATAATTTTTTGCTGGTTAATCTTCTTCTTCTTCATGGTAAAAATCTGTGGACTTTGCTTAACTTTGTTAATCGAAAAGGACTAAATTATCGTAGGTAGGTACAATACAATACAATACAATACAATACAAATACACTTTATTGCACAACAGATAAGAAAATACAGTTTATAGCAAACCGGAACACCAGGCAACACGAGCCTGTCCGAGTCCTACCGAAGCGGGCCTCTCGCGGTTGCATGCCAGCGCGATATGCTAGTGTGAGTGTGGCGTGATCTCGTGCGTATACGCTGGCATCGCGCCATACCCTTCCCCGCGACCTCGCACCTCATTTCCAATAGCCGGCCTTCTCGCCCGCTCATAGGGAGTCCGCGACGAACACCTACGCACGCTGCACGCTCGTATCACACTACACTCGCACTACGAGCTCGCGGATTACCTACCTCTAAACTAAAGAATAACTGGCTTACGTGCCCATTCTCTAACGTTTTGCCCAATAAACTTATGAACAGTGCCCTGAGATTTTCATTTAGAGTCGAAACCCTTATTGGCGCCTCTACGCCATAAGTTTCAGAAAAGTGGTAAGAATAGAATGTACAATTTGACGACCTTATCACTAAAAGCGATCTCTTCCAGGCAACCTTTGGGTATAAGGACAGTACATTTGAAATAGGTGGGTTGTGCGGTATTAAATAGGGATGCAGATACAAACTACGTACATTTCATATATTTACATACACATAGGTACATACATAGATCAATAGACAAAATATTCTACTTAAAAACATAAAATACTAGGTACATTCTATGGTAGGTATGAAGCACAGAAACGCTCGAACGAAAATGACATTTTCTGTTTTATCGACGAGACTGGTGAACTCTCTACTGTACTGGGTACGTTTGCGTTTCCAAATTTCCATTTTTACGGTTGCCAGATGTCAGAAAGTAAAGAAACACAATTTAAGACAAGCCTAAAATACCGATCATTTATTGTACAGAGATAAAATTGACAGTGCCGTTATTTTTCACGTTGCCAGAGCAACTACGTGACACTGTGAGTATATGAGCTCTTTCGGTGGTTGGAAAACGTACTCTGTGTCTGCACCATTGATAACAAGAATGGTCATATTTATCCCATCAAAAACATAAAATGTACAAAAATGCCAAGTCTCACATCGCAATAATTCTGCCGAAAAAAGTTATGAGATCTCACGTCAAGGCAAGTCAGTTATTTTAGTAAGCATGGAAGCACTTAATTCGCAACTTTATCGTAATTTGATTCCTAATTATTTACGTTAGCCACATCTACAGTGACATGCTTATTAAAATAACTGACTTGCCTTGACGTGAGATCTCATAACTTTTTTCGGCAGAAGTATTGCGATGTCAGACTTGGCATTTTTGTACATTTTATGTTTTTGATGGGATCCTCATTTCTTTTTGTAGGTAGTCCTCCTCTTTTTTTTTCTGGTCGTATTTCTTGGACGTCAGGTAGGTACGGATTTCCTTAAAGCCCATTCCCTATCTCTTTTAGGATGGTCATTTATGTACAATATTTCTGGTTCTATTGAAGTATTCATTTTTACAGTGCTAGTAGTTACACAAAGACTACAGAAATAACGCTATACACTATCAAATGATGAAAAAGTACACTTGAAGTTGGTGATGGCTGCTCCCCTGCATTACCAGGTCGGCTACCGTGCTAGATACTATTCAATAAGACAACAATAAGAACATAAGCCCGAAGGCATTTATTGACATTATATGGGACTTTTAGCCAGTTAATAAACTGTTACCGCCTTCACCACGTGTAGGTACTCCCAGCTTATGTTATTGTAATATTGTTGCGCACACGTGTCGTACACTTTATTGCTCAGTGTTTATTTGTTTGTTTATATATAAGTGTCGCCACACACACTGTATCACCACATTAGAAGAACAAAGTATAAACTATATAGAACCAGAGTACTTCTCAAGTCGCGTCGAACAAGCCTAAACTCGATGGGTTTGCATTGTTTTATTACAGAGTTCTTATGGCCACCTTCCGGCTCCATCATCAGATCAGCTCAATAGTTCCACAAAAGTGCATTGATGTAATCAACAACTAAAACTCATCATGGTGATTTGTGTATTTTTTGCAAAGGCAGCACATCTCTCATGCTGAGCCATCGGGTACTCCAGGTCTTCAACGATCCTAGTTTTGAAGTTTTCCCTTAATATGGGTACTAAACCCTACCTCTGTGCGAAATTTCAGCTCTCTAGGTATAGTGGAAGTACTAGATCTTTTTGATGATCGGTGAGTGTGCCACTTACAAAATTGCTTAACTTCAATTGGCTATAGCTCGTAAACTAGACATAGGAATGGCATGTAGTTTAAGGTTGTAGCTTGTTGCAGTATCTACTTTTCACCATTGAAAATTCAGGCCTCTAGCTTTACCCAAAAGGAAGTTACAGAGGGGTCAAAAGAGCCCTGAGTGGCTTCGAGAAAAGGATAGTACGGCCGTGCCCTTTTCGCTCAACTTGGCGGGGGCACTGCTGTGCCCCCAGATAACAAGTTTGAATTCCATAACTGCACGTATATACACGGTGATAAGAAGAACTTTTTCGTTCTCCAAGTCGCTACAGGTTTAGTGTAATAAAATATTATGATTATGACCAAATTATTTCTTTTAACATTTAGTAACAATATTGGTTCACTATATGCATTGTTTAGACACTCTTGTCCTTTACTCATGTCAGATGACCTGAATATTTTCTTTAAAAAGGCAGCAGGAAGATGTAATGCACTCTCTTGATGCCTCCGATTCACCTTTCAACATAGTGAAGCTCAAACTGATAGGGTCATCTTATCTCTATTTGCACGAAGGTGGGTTTGAGTTGATTCAATTCATTTCGTTCCGAAAGTTTGAGAGATTATTTAATTCGAGGTAGAATAAACCACTCATTGGTGTCGATTCGGATATACACCGACTAAACTAAAACTAGTTTTAAAGTAGTACTGTCTCTTTCTCCCTGGAACAGTACGATGCGACGGCACCACTCTAAAACTGGTTTAAGTTTCGTTGGTGTACATCCGAATCGACACCATTGTTGCTTGTAATACAACACTACAGAACTAAATAGTCATGAGTTGGTCACGAAAGGTTTAAATCGATACAAGAAATTAAATGGAAAAAAAAGAAGAATTGTTTAGTGCACAAACATCATAATCAACGTATATCTATATTCAAAGGTGTCATTTGATAGCGCCATCTACTCGTACACCTTGCAACTAAAATTGTTACATGTACTTATTTAAACTAGATGGCGTTTACACGAAAAATATCACTTTTGAATTACAATAAAATTATTGCCGAAATTAATTACGTTATTATGTGTAAACGATGTAAAAAACATCCATAGTTGTAAATTGTATTAACACTATTATGTAAAGTTAATGGAAAGTTAAAAAAATTATTTAAAAGAACTTTGCCATCTATTGAAATTATTTCTGAACTATTTTTACTTTGTTAGGGGCTGACCCTCTATTCGGGTAGTGTTATTCCTCTATGGTATTACTTTAATAGATATTTTCTATAATGTGTGTTTAAATTACAACTGTAAACCACAATTTTACAACAAATTTTATTATTTTGAATTAAAGAAAAGTTCTTTTACAAGAGCTTTGTGTTTTATAGATAGATTTAATATTTGATATGTGTAGGTAAAAATAAAACTAATTTTTTTGTTATTTTTTATTCATCAGATTCACTTATACTAAAATCGTCGTCACTTTCTGATTCTGATACATGAATTATAAAACTTGCAGTCGATTCTGTCGTCGCATCCAATATACCATCAAGTGTCATAATTTTGTCCTCCTCTTTAATTACATGTTCGACACATTTTGTCGAAGACTCCGATCCGATTCTTTTTATACCTTCTTTCACCAACTCCTTAATTTCTGCCATTTTAAAAGATTTATTTTCTCTGCCAACATATGATTTTAATTATGCCCATATTAATTCAATAGGGTTTAATTCACAATGGTATGGAGGAAGGCGTAAAATAATTAGATTTTTGGTGACCGCATTTCATATAATTTTTTAGGCTTTATTAAATTTTAATAACAGCTCAGCTTTTATTTCATTTGCATCAAAATTTATATCTTTTTCTTGGGGCCAAGATTGTATGTCTGCCTTCCTCCAACTCATATTTGACATTCGTTCGGCGAGTCTTGAATGATACCGTGCATTATCTATGACAATGACTTACCCAGGTTCTGCTAATTCTAAAATTTTACTGAACCATTTCTCGAAGTTGTGGGCGTCCATTTCGCCATGATAGTCACCCTCTCGGTCTGTCTTTTTTGCCTCAAAAACCCACTCCCCGCCTTCCAGAAACCCGTCAGTACATCCGATGGGGGTGATGATAAGACGTTTTCCTTTTTGTGGATTTTTGAGCCCTGTCAACAATCGCCTTAAAAATGCTTGTCGACTACTTTGTATGTACTCATTAATTCACATATATTTCGGTGTAGGTCTCATCTGTATAATATATTTTCCTATTTTGTGTTCTATAATCTTTCATTTTCAATAAATAGTTTTTTCGCCACCATCAAATCTGGTCTATCCAGTAAAATACTTCTTCTGGAGCGCTTTAGGTATTTAAACTTAAGCTTTTTCATTATATTGTGTAATGTTGAACGAGAAAACGAAAGCCAAATCCTCATCATTGTTTACGGCTTTTAGAACCTTATTGAGGGCAACTTATTATTAAAATAAAATTGGTGCACTTTCCTTCTTATTGCGGTAAGTGTGAAGTCGTCCAGGTTCTCTATAATTCCATGGCTGTAGTGCGTAGTCCCATCTGGTGAAGACAATTCTCCAGAAATTTTATATTCATTAAGTATTATAGAAATTTAATTAAATTTAAAAAAATTATATAATGATGAAATAACATGCATAATAAAACAGTAAAAATTAAGATATATAATATTAAAAACTTAATGCTAATAAATAATTAAGTAAAACAATATAAAATTATATAATGCTGAAATAACATGCATAATCAAACAGTAAAACTGAAGCTATATAATATAAAAAACTTAATGCTATGTAACAAAATTAAAACTATATATTACTGAAAAATTAAGGTATATAAACTTAATTCTATCTGCAGGTCTTGATACCCGAATCGAAAATAGAAAGTAGTATACATATGTACAAGGCCCAAATAAATACAGAGATTGAAATTCTTTTAAGAGATTATAAATAGATAATCGGTTCAGAAGTCTCTGTTCAGTGCGTATGCTGCTGATGAAACTATGAAATCGGTTCAGAAATAATAAATTGTTTTCAGATGAACAAGTGACAAGATGGGAACTTTGGATGAAAATTCGGATCAGTTGTCTAAGTGCATAGATGGAACTGCAGAATAAATATTACAGACAAAACAGTTCAGCAGCTTAAAATTCACGGTGATACACTGGATGAATTTGAAACTCAGAATAAATCATGATCAGTAATTATCAACTTTGAAGAGAAGTCTAATCTAAAAAATCGCTTCAGTCGTCTTTATATTTATGAAATTTCCCGAAACAAGTCAATCATAGACCAGGCTGGTTGGGACATCTAGTACAACAAAAAAGTCTTCTTTTTTGCACAAGGACGTCTTTTGGTTCTGCCTTTATCATAGATTGGACAATGTGATGGTAAATTAATAATCTGTCCGACATCAGTTGTGCGTAAGTTAGGTCTGTCTAATGGTAAGTTTGTTGTGTCTGTCTGTCTGTCTGTCTGTCTGTTACGTCTTTCATCTCTTATATTGAAGAAATGCCGTATGACCTGAAGACGATAATCTAATAGTGAAATATCTGAATGTACATTATGATATAATAAATATGAATTTAAAAACAGAATTTGAAAAACATGAACTATGATTTTTTTATACCACCGCATGGATGGATGGATGGATTGATTTCGGATAACAACCGTAGTAAGAAAGGAGCTGATCTTTTCGATCAACTCCTTTCATGTACTTGTTGTACTCTATAACCATTTTGGGTGTAAATACCACTTGCCTACGCCTACTGGTAGTTTCAACTAACTCTCCGCAGTGTTGCGTAGAGATAGTCAAAGCTCTTCGTTTATCCATGAAGTTTGAAACACAAACTCCACGCCTATTGCATTTGAATAAACTATTGCCTTTAGCAAGTCTATTTGTAACGAATGCAGGGTTGCGCGATCTCTTGACTCTCAATGTACCGGTGACATACGTTTTTTTAGCCAAGAGATCTTCTGCAAGGCCAACACTGTTATAAAAATTGTCCTTATACATATAATAACCTTGATGAAGGTAATTCTCCATCAGCAGCATTACCACTTTATCTGTGTGACCTCTGCCACCTACAAGGGAATCAGAAGATCCACAGTACATGTGAATTTTCGGACAGAGGCCGTTAGAATCAGTCAGTACATACAATTTGATTCCGTACTTGTGACGTTTGCCCTTGATGTACTGCCTGATTCGTAGACGACCTCGCCACAAAACAAGGATTTCGTCGATAGTCAAATTCCTCATTGGAGTCACCAATGATGCCATAAGATTGTTAAAAAAATCAATAATTGGTTTGGTTTGCCGATTATATGGACCTAAGTTGGGCATATCGGCGGCGGAAGGCAAAAAACACAAATTACGTAAAATAAGTAAAAATCGGTCGCGGTTCATAAATTGTCGGAATGGTAAGTTGAATAATTGTTCACGCTTCCAATAATCGTTAATTCTATTAATTTTAATATGTCCTATATGAAAAAGAATAGCTAAAAAAATTGGAGGTCTGCTACATTTGTGTTCCTCCACCGAGAAATTCGACTATGTGGGCCATCACTCTCGAGTAACACCTGTACGGCATGAGTATTAATACTCGATACTAACTGGGCCAAAAATTGCATGTTGAAAAATACATTAAAAAAACTATGGGGTACTCAGCTGGGCCGATGTTGATTTGGGGAGCAGTGAACGGCAGCTCAGCCTGACTGTGCCCCGCACTCCACTCCTCAGCGTAATCTTGCTGAGCTGCCTCTTCCTCTTCGGACTCTGTAGCCGAAGATGAGGTTGAAGCCCTCCCATCGGCAGAGTCGTCTGAGAATCTCTCTCTGTGGTGAAAGATAAAATCACTATTACATTTGCCACTATTTTATTTCACATGCATTATGTCACTTAGCAACACACGATACGACACTGAATTAGGTACACAAAATTTACTAACTCCGATCTCTCGTCGGAACCGAAAAGTAGCCGTAACTCGCGCTCGATGTAGGACATCCCGAAAATTGAAATAGACCGTTCGGGGCAAAAGGTCAGAAATGACTGATGAATTTTCATTTCTTGTTAAAACTCCATCTAAAACAGCTAATAAAAAACAATTAATTGGAAAATCATGTATTTCAGATAGAAATAGATTTTCGGAGTGAATACCCTGATAAAGACATGGAAATTTTTGAATAGGACAAAAAATTGTGAAAATAAAGTAGAATTTCTTAATTCTGATGATACAAGTAAGTGAATGATCTACAATTTCATGTGTTTTTCTAGGCAGATTCGTCGTGGCTAAAAGTAC
This sequence comes from Oegoconia quadripuncta, assembly GCA_949316235.1. Taxonomy (NCBI): domain Eukaryota; kingdom Metazoa; phylum Arthropoda; class Insecta; order Lepidoptera; family Autostichidae; genus Oegoconia; species Oegoconia quadripuncta. The sequence continues at coordinate 1,545,162 of OX438758.1, forward strand.
TTATCAGCCTCAAACCACAGATAGTGTTAGTCCAGTATATTTCTTTAATTCCCTAATTTATACCTACACTTTTTTAAATATGTATTTAATCGAACTAACACAACGCCGCTAAGCGAACACTGTGACGGCAGCGTCGGCTCGCGTCGCGAGTCTCCGGCGATAATAAGTAATCCCATTTACTATAAAGAAAGGTACACAAGTAATTATCTTCCGAAAATCTTCGACTCTACGTCCCTCCTAATTTAACAAAATTCTATAGCCAGTCCTTCAGACTGCAAGCCACTCGTCTGTGGAACTCTTTGCCGGAATCTATTAGGAAAGCTCAATCTTTAAATAGTTTTAAATTTCAAGTTAAAAACCACTATTTAGGTCTCCGACTTTTTTCGTTAACTTCCGCCTCGTGAACATTAGTTGACTATCTGTAAGAAAGTTGTCTTAAATATCACGAAAAAATAACATCAATCAACCAATTAAGAGAAAGAATCGGAAGAGCAGCCGAAGAAATATACATCGTAGCGGGTACCCACACAGAATAAAAACGATCTTTTATTAGACGGTGCAGAGCGTGCATCGCCGCTAACGGTGGTCATTTTGAACATTTAGTATAGGCCCTAAACTAAATGTATCAAATGACAACCTTTCGCCGAAACTTTAGACAAAAGGTTTACTTTAAGTTTAATTTGTTAGTTTAAGTTTACGATTTAAGTTAAGACTTGTTTATAATAAAGATAATTTCAGTAGAATGTTTTTCTGTCACTAGAGTAACCTAAAATTTAAGAAAGAACTAAATAACCGATTAAAAAAAATTAACTTGTTTTGTACCTGAATTGAAAAAAATTGTTTTCCTTAATTAGGCTCCTATTTGTTTCGAAAAGCAATAACTTTTTTTTCGTAAGTTGTAATGTTAAGTATTGTACCATTTTAGAATCTGCAAAAGATGACATGTTTTTAAAATAAGGGGCACTGACAGTGTAGTGCATTTTCTTTACACAATAAGCATGTAAAGTCAAACGATTTGCTAGTAGTGAGTATTGAATTTCGAAATAAACTTTTTTTTTTATTAAAATTCAGTTTGTAAAAAAAATGATTGGAATACTTAGTACACGTAATCAGCAAAAACTGCATAAGAAAATACCGTCAATTTTTGAAATTATAACCAAAATAAATTTGTAACGCAAGGTAGCAATTTATTAATAAATTAAAAAAAACTTTTTTATTTGAACACCCTTGATATAAATTTTTTTAAATACTGGTATGTGGTACCCAGTGTACAGTGTATCGACCCATTTGCTTTGGCCCACTATTTACGCCACACCCTGTATATACTACAATTAGATACGGCATCTACACTAAACCATATTTATTCTTTACAGAAAAGGCTTTAAGGAAAATATGGAAGAATATCCGGGACCAGTTTATGAAAGTGTTTAAGAAAATTCCAGTTTCTCGTTCTGGTGATGCTGGAACTGATCAAAACACTTCAATGTGGCAATATTTTCAAATGATGCTGTTCATAAAAGGTGACGTTACCCCAGAATTAAATGAAGGCAATTAGGATGAAACTGATGGAAACTGTAATGATAATGAACGGTCCCCAACTCCCCAATCAATAGCTGGTTCATCTACAAGTACACAATATACGAGCACCAAACGTAAATGTGCACAAGATCTAAGACAATTGGAATTATTACAAATTAAACTGTCGCAGAGCAGCGATAGGCAAGAACAAGATTGCGAAGATTTGTTATTTTTCAAAAGTTTATTGCCGTACATGAAACAGTCATCTCCTTTGCAAAAATTGCGTACTAGAAACAAAATTACAGAAGTTATTTTGAACGAAATGAATAGTGTCACGACTCAGGCTTATCACGGTTACAATACTTACGAATATAACACATCAAATTATGGAAATTAAACTTTCTGAATAAAATTATAATTTACCTACTACGACATTTTTTATTTTACTAGCTGACCCCGGCAAACATTGTTTTGCCATTTAAATTATTTCTAGGGAATCCTTGGTGATAGAAGGGTGAAAAATTAGGATCGTATGTATTTTTAATGCCAAATCATAAAAAAATTAAAAAACTAATGGTAACTAACATTGTGACACGAGAATTTTATATATTAGATAAACTCACCTTATAACTATAAGTTACAAATAATCTTTCTTAGGGCTTAATACTTTTATGAAAGTTTGTGTCTTGTCTTGAAATCTCACTCCTTATTGAATCCAGTATGTAATCAAAACAGTTGACAGTCATCCTGGTATATCCAAAAAATCTTGTAGGATGTTCTCTCAAATTACTATTAAAAGGTGTACAGTTTCCTTTATCTATGGCAAATTCAAATTTAATCATGTTGGTAACTCTTATTTTGTTTGTGTTGTGGCACTACTCTTTTGTGAGCACTCCCGCGCCACACTTTTCAGGTTCAGAGGTTCTTTTTACTCTCTCTTACTTTGGCGCTCGGACGAGATGGTCACCCCCTTTTTTACTGTGCGCTCCTATGCCCGCACCGGCAAAATGTCGGATGCATTTTATTTGTATAATCAGTTTTATTTGTGTTAGCCAGATGGCATAAGCTGTAATACCAGTAAACAAGTTTAAATCATCAGTATACATTTTATTTCAAACCACACGGAAACCTAATCCACTGGCAGCCTACAAGCGCATCAGTTATATCAGTAAAGCAGCATCATCATCAGGTCTGCCGGCGGAGTTCCAGAGGGGAGGAACCTCCGTCCACATTTATTCATCAGCCCACGAACCCGCCCGAAGCCTTCCGCTCAAAACGTTGGAATCCCCAACAACTATACAATCTGTCCGGGGGACCACTGTACAGACTTTAGGGGCTAATAGTACACTTATTTTGACGAATAAAAATATACCACATATGGGGTCTAAACCCAATACCCTCCATACGGCAGCCATTTTTAATTTCAATTATTTTATAACGAGGTTCTTGTTCTCAAATTGCAATAATTACAAAAATTGTAGCATTTTTTTCATGAATTTTTTTTATTGTATACATTACGGTATTACCTATCAGTATATGGCTAAATGTTTTGCATAAGATCTATCACTTTCAATAAAAAAAATATTGAAGTCAGATTTTGGGATAAAACTTTTCCATTATTTTTTAGTTTAAACGCTTTTCCACAAAAAACAACCCTATTGATATGCTTTTTTTATGAATTTAACAAAAAGAAGGTAAAATTCTCTAAACAATGACATAACAACTAAATCTGTATCTTAAATATTTTTCAAGGAATTGATGGTTGAACTTAGCTCTTCAATAGGGTGAAATAACTGTCCCATTGTTATGAGGTATTTGGAATTCAGGTAACTAGGTGTGAGAGAGATAGAAATACATATGCTTTGACTGGGATATTTTTATCCTACTCTAGAGAACATAAACACCACACCCATTGCTTAGCCAAACGGTCAGTCGTTTGTCTCACTTTGTAAAGAACACATTTTGACTACTTTCTACGTTACGTGTTTGTTTGTTCGTTTGTTTGTGCTACTCGTTAACGTATTTTTCTTAACCGGAAATTCATTATGGACAATCGGGAATACTCCAACCACCATATTGCAGACATTCATTTCATATATGGATTGTGTAACGGGAACGCAAGAGCTGCTGTTCGTGAGTATCGAAGACGTTTTCCGAACCGACCAACCCCAAACCATCAAACCTTTACTGCTGTTCATAGAAGATTAGCGGAAAATGGGATCATCCATACAGTACCTCGTGTTCGTGTTACTGCTGTCACCGTAGAAATAGAAGAAGCTGTATTAAGTATGATTTATCAAGACCCCAAGTTAAGCGTACGACGTATTGCAACTCGTCTGAGATTATCAAAATGGATGGTGTGGAGAATTTTAAAAAGAGAGCGTTTGCACCCATACCATTTTACACCAGAAAGTGCAATATTGAATGAAGATGTAGTTGAAAATTATGGTCGTTCAGAACCTGCACCTACGACTTCCTCCTCACTGGAAACAATACCGCGGCGCCGAAAAAATTCCACAGAACTGCAAGAAGCTGGGAAGTCGATGAACGAAGCCATGAGTTCACTGAATAAAGTTTTGAATAAACCGGTAGTGCTTGAAGACGATTTCAATCGTTATGGCAAGATTCTTGCGAATAAGCTCCGTAAACTAAGTGAATCAGATAGTTTAAAAATGATGTATGAAATAGATGGTTTATTTATAAAGCGCATGAATGCTACACCCTCATATTTCACACGGCCTTCACCGACGTACACTTCACATTCAGAACCAACTCGAAGACTTGTACTACATCCTACTACATCCCCAACATACTACGTTCGCCCTGAGTCGGCATGTACTTCGTATTCTGATCCCGGGGTTCAAATATCACGTTCCAATAACGTTATTCAAATTTTGTCTGACGAGATTGTTAGCCCACCAACAGATTCAGAACACAGTACCGACATTGTAAGTCAGGCATTTTATGATGCATAGTTTTATAAGTACCTACCTCTTTACTACGATTTTGTCAATTAAACTTTTCAAAACTGTTTTCTTTTGTATTACATAATTTTGTAATTATTTTGTTTTTACTTACCCTAATTTGATCCTTTAAAACTTGGTTTAGAGCAATACAAACTTCAGGCACAATTCTGGAAATTATGGAACTGGAAACTTGGAATAGAAAATGTAGACTTTCAAAGCTGTCTCCGCTGGCTAAAAATCTCAAAGTAATTGCTAGGCGAATTTTGGCAGGTATTGCTTCTCTTTTAAGTGTATTTGCCTTACTTATCAATGGAGAGACTTTTTGCAATAAATATTCAAAGTCTGATAGAGACATTCTTGTAAAGTTGTTAAATTGGCCCGAGGGTTCTGCCACCAACTCAGCCAATTGATTTTCCATAGTACTTCTGAAATAAAGATACATTTCTATTAATTCTTTAATAATACAATAAAATACAAATGAACTATGAATGAATGATGAATAGTAATTCATGAAGTTTTATTATGTATTTACCTGTTTCTATTGCGGTGCATACTTATCATCCACCATCTTCTTTTTCTCCATGGTTTACGAATTTTCTTTTTATAGTATATGTTTAAAAAATTATAATAGCTCACGGCACAAAGACAAATAGCAGCAGCAATTTCTACGTCCATTGTCGCGTAGGTCTTCAGTTCAAATGTTAGAACGAGTGTGTACAGGCATGGTCTCGACGAGAGTGATCTCGGCCGAGGCTCTCGGCGAGAGGCCCTCGTCGAGTGTGTACAGCCGCCATAAGAAAGGAAAAGGAGAAAGGACAGAAAAGAGAAGACGAGATGAAGAACAATGTAAGAAAAGAAAGAAAGAAAGATAGACTGTGAATGGTATTGCCATGGATGTAAGAAGAATGAGATCGCAGATATGAGACAGTGCAAAAAATGCGCAAAATGGTATCACGAAGAATGTGTTGGGTAAACCAAAGAAGATTTTGATACATTTTGTTGTTTTGCTCTTTAAACTTAAGTACACATTGATATGTAGAAGCGCTAAAATTAACCTTGATTCCGACTAATTATTTTTTTTTTAATTCGACCACGCATAAAAATGCCACTATGGCTTGACTGATTATTTTATTACCTAAGTATAACTATTGATCTCAATAATATTTATTGCTAAATTATGGCCTTGTGGGCCTTATTGAAGGACCAAAAATTATAACTTAACATTTTCCTTTATTTGATGGGTTTTATTACACAGCCGAAGTGTGTTGTAAGGCCCAGTCAGAAGACTTTTTTTTTGTTTTTATTGCGCTGTTGGCAATATTTGAATATTTAGTTGATTTATTTTGTTGATTTTGTTCAGTTTATTATAATAATAAGAAGTCTATTTCCTAAAATGTGCCATTGAAAGAGGATTAAAATCATGGGCTTTATTATCCTACCATAGGGTAATAATGCCCACATAAATTTAAAAAAGAAAGAAAATTATCTTGAAACATACCGTATTTTGTTAGTTTTAAGAAGTTTTTTGTGGCAGTAAAATAACAAATATTTTATTATGGTAAAAAGCTTCATGGAACCAGTTTCAATTGGACGTCAAACTTAATCCATAAAAAACGTACTTGGTTGACCTAAACTGTATTTTATTGGTGATTATAAAACAAAATTGACAATATTTCCGAATTTGTTATTAAAACTGTTATTAAAGTTTATATGGACCTTGAAAAAACATATTTTCCTTTAGGGGGCCTTGTTTCCCACCCGTATTATAATAAGGCCCAAACGAACACTTTTTTGAAACTTTTAGAAAACGCATAATTTATATGTAAAATCAAATAATTATTCAATAAGATGATTAATGGATAACTAAATATTTCTTTGGATATAATGGTCTTTGCTTTTCGAAATGATTAATATGCAAAATTTGAGTTTACAAAAAGGTGGGCTTTATTATCCGCGGGTACCTTATATGAAGGGATTCATAAAAGTAGTAACGTGAACATACGGAAATTGTGCATCTGGGCTTTCCTTTGCATTTGCACTGAAGAAGTGAGGGATTGTTGCATATACATAGGTGTTGTATTCATCTGTACCAGTTTTTCAATTTTAATTTTTAGGTCTCCGAACCGTTATGTTAAAAAAGGTAATTTAAATTTCGCTCTCACGGGTTTGCTGGAAGAGATCTCTTATAGAGATAAGTTCGCCCTTTGTACTTTTTTCTAAAATATTTGTTAATGACCAATCTATGTATATATTAATGTAATGTATTGTGTATGTATTACTTAGGTCTTGAACACGTTGGCCAGATTGGCGGATTCCGTGGAAGAGGTGCGGTTGCATATGGAGGTCGATCGCATCTCCTACCGTAGAGTCCGCCAGTACATGACGCCGCCGCCGCCGCCTTCTTCGCCCGATTGCAGCGGGGGCTATGTTACGATGAGGTACTGCATACTTATTTTTACAAGCTTTTATTTACTCTGTCTGTTCAAATTTACAACTGAATTTTAAAGCAGTTATTCTCAACCAAACGAGCTAAAATTTGGCACACCTATGTAGAGTCGGTGATAATGTTTGATACCATCGAGCTGATCTGATGATGGAGCCGGAAGATGCACACACGAGCTTCTGAAATCTATGTATATATTAATGAAATGTATTGTGTATGTATTACTTAGGTCTTGAACACGTTGGCCAGATTGGCGGATTCCGTGGAAGAGGTGCGGTTGCATATGGAGGTCGATCGCATCTCCTACCGTAGAGTCCGCCAGTACATGACGCCGCCGCCGCCGCCTTCTTCGCCCGATTGCAGCGGGGGCTATGTTACGATGAGGTACTGCATACTTATTTTTACAAGCTTTTATTTACTCTGTCTATTCAAATTTACAACTGAATTTTAAAGCAGTTATTCTCAACCAAACGAGCTAAAATTTGGCACACCTATGTAGAGTCGGTGATAATGTTTGATACCATCGAGCCGATCTGATGATGGAGCCGGAAGTTGGACACACGAGCTTCTGAAATCTAAATGATCCATCTTGATGAGCTTGAGGTGGTCTCCATGGTGATGGTAGAAGTCTCATGAAGCCGGAAGATGGCCATAATTGCTATCCCAGGGTTTTTAAAGTCGCAGATCATGATAGCCGATAACCAAAAAATAAAATAATATTTTAAATAACTAGCTGCTCTATAACTTTAAAGGTCAAAACCTATCATCTATTACATTACACAATTTATATGGTACAAATGTGTAATGTAATAAATTGATGGGTTTGATTTAATTTAAAGTTGTAAACTCACTCGTCGGCAAACTAGATGGCGCCACAGAGCTTTTACATCGCGGTATCGTTGTGTTCTCAGCGAAAGTATATATCTGGCGGCCGATATAATCTCTTAGGGTTACCACCTATATTTATTTGCCTATCGGAGCACCCATTCACTTCATCCTTATTTGCACAAGTGCATTGGGACTTGGAATAGTGGATAAACCAACAACCAAGTCGACCGCACCTACTACTCGCATCCTTCTCTGGAACGGGCCTGTGGGACCAGTCAACCGGATTATTTTTGTAAACGTTTATTGTACAACATAAAATTATGGAATTATATGCACTACTTCAAAGCTGCTGTTTTCTTCAAATCGTAACCCCACCTGTTACAAAGTTTATTTTATTCTTTTTAAAGCATTTACCTAAGTAAAATGTTGTTTCCTATTAATTTTTTACACTTCAACTGTAAAATTTGTTTAATTTATACCTTGTAAAGGTATGTTATTCATTATGTTGCTCTCATATAACATGGTGGGTCTGTGGTAATTCACTACTAAATTTATATAAATATTTCCACTTACCAAACTGCATATTCGTTTGTAATCTTTGCCTTTTGATGTGTAATGTAATTACCATATTGTATTTTAATAGCCTATAAGGCCATTAGAAATGTCAAGACGTTATATTTTGTTCACAGAGCGGTAGCCCTCATAGCCCCCGCAATCTGCGAAGACGGCGCGGTGACGCCGGGAGAGAGATGGCGAACGAATAGAGGAGCCCTGGTGTTGATAACTAATCACCAGGTGGTTAACAATGAATTTTTTAAATTAATTTAAATCTTTTATTTACCTACCTAAATGCCATTAAGTATACACTAAATTCCCTGATGACTTGATCGGTTTTAATTGGTTTTTCAATGTGGGATGTAATATAATATTATGATAATAAATTTATATTGCTTACTATACTTTTGGATTGAATTTTTTAAAAGAGCGACCTCTCGAGTTACTTGCTTGTTCTTCTCAGGGGAAAATTGCCTTTTGAACAAGCAGTAGCTTTAAAAATGTAAAATCTGACTATTTTAAGTGTACCCTGTGTACCTACAAAATAAAGCATTTTTTGATTTTGATTTTGAACTGTTTACTTGTAAACATCTCTTGCTTGAGATGTGTTACATGAATATATATTACGTAATTTATAAAATATAATAACTGGCCAAAAAGAAATCATTTCTTTTTCTTTATTTGATTTGATATTGCTTCATATATTTTTCATTCAATGAATGCCACAATACAAAATTACAAAACGACTATTTTTGTTCTACAACGTTGAGGCTATAAACTAAAAGTGCAACAAGAATACTTTAATTTTTAAATTACTATGACAACCCGTTGGACGGGTCGTGTGGGCGTGTCGTCAACTGAACCTGGCTATCGAGCTCGGCGACAATAAGCCCGGCTCTCGGTTTGCTATGTTTACGTGCACGTGTTACGCAAATTGAGCTTGGCAATGAAAGTGTTAAAATTTATCATGTAAGTGAATTTAAACATATCTCGAACCTCATATTTTTCATCACTTTTTATAACTAAAGTAGAGACCAAATAATCTTTTAAACATTGGAACTACTTTACTGAGTGCTATTTTATTACGGACTAAACAATGTCGCAAAAGTTAATTCTATGTAAGTATGAACATTCCCGACGACGCGCGGGGGCTCGGGCGCACTGCCGTGGGGAAGCCGCGAGGAGCGATCGGCGCACTGGCGTGTGGCGAGGCCGCGCGGGGGCTCGGGCGCACTGCCGTGGGGAAGCCGCGAGGAGCGATCGGCGCACTGGCGTGTGGCGAGGCCGCGCGGGGGCTCGGGCGCACTGCCGTGGGGAAGCCGCGAGGAGCGATCGGCGCACTGGCGTGTGGCGAGGCCGCGAGGGGGCTCGGGCGCACAGCCGTGGGAGAGCCCTCTCGGCGGCTCTCAGGACATCCGTTGTGGCACTACTCCTGGACCAGACTTCAATTGATTGTGTAGGCCGCAACAAATAATAAATCAGGAACACTTGACCGAATATAATTGTAATAAAAAGGCACTGTTATAAAACAATGCCTTTACAAATGATAATGAATTTTATGATACTGGAAGCTCCAGCGCACTCAGCGGAAATAGAATAGGGTTATAATATAATAAGTTTGACAGAAACGTCCGAGCTTTAGAACTGTTGAAAATATAATGACGTTGTTTTGTTCGGCCGTCTGAGTTCGAAATAGGAATTTGAATTTAAATATAGAGAAACGAAAAGGAAAAAGAACAAAAAGATTACTAACTAAAATCACCAACGAGACGCAATACCGTCACGTTACACCGTAACGTTGTTTTTCTGACCAGAACGCCAGTGCGCCGAATTTCAATAATTTCACGAGAATTTAAAATACTCGAAGCTTACAGAAAAACGGCAGCAGTAACAAACACGTCTGTGTCGATAAGTACAAAGAATTATAAAAGAGAGTAAATCTTCGCCGTTCATGGTGGTTTTTAGAACCCCTGGAAAAAAGATACCGCGCTGTAACGCTGTCACAGGCCTTGACGACTTTGACAAAGGGGTAATTAAGAGAGTATTCATAACTTTCATATAGGAGAAACCCGGACAAGAAGCATAGTGCGGGTAAGAAGAATAACTGTTTTTTTTTCATAAATCCATAATAGATGGCGCTTTAACAAATTTTCTAGTTGTTTCACGTGGGACAGGCGACGCCATGACAGTTCAACCAAAACAATACGCGAGTGCATACGTTGTGAAAAGAAAAAAAAAGGAAATATCGTTGTTTGGTTACGATTTTGGTCAATGTTTGTACATTAACTTTTTACTCATTAGTTATCTATGAAATGTTTTATTTATCCAATTGCACGTTTATTTAAGTATTATTTGTGATCGTTACTTTTGGTTTACCTACTATAATTATTTCAATTCTTGATTTATTTCTAATATGAGTGCGGTGGGCAAAAGGGATATGGGCAAAACGGATACCTATCCGTTTTGCCCTTTTAGTTATTCCATTATCTCCTTCATAAGTAAAAATATTTTAACAGTATTTTGACAATTTAATTATAGGTAGAGTATTTTAATTACAATTATAATGAAATCACAAAAATATTATGACGACTTTTTGTTTTAGATGGTGTTTAATTAGAAATGCAAAAGCAACCGAGCAGCATGGTCAGAAGAAACACTCGTAAGAGCAGTAAAAGCTGTAAAAGATGACGGACAATCTATAAATTCAACCGCAAAGAAGTTTGGAATTTCGTTTACAACTTTGCAGAGACATGTGAAGACGGGGAACAATTCAAAGAAATTGGATAGGTTCACACCAGTTTTTTGTCCAGCACAAGAAGAAGAGCTGTGTTTGTATCTTAAAAAATTGGATAGTGAATTAGTGTATGATTACGCAACAAGAAATCATATTTCTCATCCATTTAAAAATGGCAAAGCTGGAGACGACTGGTTTTCTGCGTCGACACCCAGAAATTGTACTAAGATCTTTAGCAAGAACAAGAGGCTTTAAAGGCCACAGGTGGAGTTATTTTATTCTAATTATTGGAGCCTGATAGAGAAATATAATTTCGATGCAACTACAATATATAATATGGACGAGACCGGAATAAATAGTACATCTAAACCACCCAAGGTTTTGTCTATCAAAGGCAAGTCGGAGTAATATGCAGTGCAGAAAGGGGTTAATTGACCACTGTGATATGTTGTTGTAACAAGCTGGAACATTTATTCCACCCTTTTTTATATTTGCGCGCAAAGGCATGCAAGAGCGACTTCTAGATAATGCTCCACCAGGCTCACAAGCCACCGTGACTGACAACGGTTGGATAAATGGAGAAGCTTTTTTGAATTAGTTGCAATATTTTGTCGAGAAGGTTCGCCCAAGTGAAAACAGAAAAGTGTTACTACTGCTTGATAATTACGAATCACATAAATTTTATCCAGCTTTAGAATTTGCGTCAAAAAATCACATCATCTTTTTGTCATTTGCCCCACACACAACAGATCGGATGCAGCCTCTAGATGTGGACCCTTAAAAAATATTTTGACCAAGAGTTAAATACCAATTTTCCTGTAATATAGTTAAAACGTTACCCACTCAATTATAACAATAACCTTTGTCGGTAACATAATGAGAATCACTAATTGGCATAAGTTTGGTATGAGTTTACTATATTATAATTTCTGCAATAATGCTGTTAATACTATGTAAATAAGTAAATAAATAAATACCTTTCAAAAAATGCACCCAGGCCGTATTGTAAACCAGTACGATATGGCAAAACTATTTGGAGGAGCGTACGTCAAAAGTGCTTCGGTCCAGAATGCAGTTAATGGGTTTAGGTTTAGGGTCCTAAGCTTTTACTGTCGCAACTTAATCAAAATTATTATCTTTTAAACGGCTTACGTCAAATAAAGAAAATGCGAGCTTTTGAGGTTTTTGCCCCCAATGGCAAAGTATATAGGCGTTCCCTTTCAGGCATATGCTTATTACCTTTGGATTAAAATAAGACCTTATCTGCTTCAGCCATCTGTTTAAGTAAGCTTAAAGTTAACTTCATTATAAGTAAACATTTAAGTTTAGTCAATAGGACTTAAGTAATAATAATTTAGTGTTACTAATAAAAAAGGAACGATTGTTAGTCTTAAAAAATGTTGAAATATGGCTAATATGTTATTTTAAAACGAGTTATTCACAAGTTTATTGTGATACTAATTTCTTAGAGTTTATTTAAGAAAAGGTTATATTTCATTTTGATAATGTTCAGATTTTTTATTTAATGTGTCCAACACATAGCCTATAGATAGACATCATCTTTCATAAAACTAGGTTCGTTCAGCATGTAACTTTATTAAATTTAAATGTGTGCTATGTTAATAAGATACCTAATTATTATTTGAATTGTAAACACGATTTAGTTCATTTAAATTTTGAACATGTTTTGGTTCTCAGGCTAATAGTTAGGTTCATATTCCGTTGGGCGCAGCATGTTGGCAACCCAACAAAACGATAATATTTTTAATGTAGCAACTTTTCCTTCCTTCCAACTTGTATGTGCACGAACAATACTTTTGTGTATTTTTCCCAATATAAATATTGAGTGAATCAAGTTTGGTCTTTATTTGTGGTGTATATGGACAGCCCAGGATCACCTGTACCGTAACAGCAGCTATCTGCGACGAATGCGAAGACTAATCTTAACTAATTCAACATTATCCTTTTTGTCCTTGGTAAGTAGAAAAGAACAGATAATAACCGAAATGTTTTAATAGAAACATCAGCTATTCGATTGTTACGAATCAATTACCTACAAAAACTCCAAGAATATCGAAGACACAATAGACCAATCATTTATACTGACGAATCATACGTCCATGCCACCCATGCAAAACCCATGGGCTGGGCTGATACTTCTATAGCAGGTCTGAAAAAGCCTATCTCAAAAGGCCAACGTGTCGTAATCGTTCAAGCCGGGTCAGAGGCTGGATTTGTGCCTAATGCTTTATTAACTTTCAAGTCAGGCTCAAAATGAGATTATCATGACGATATCAATTTTGACCGAACTCCGTTGTTGTGGTAGACAAAGCCTCATACCAAAACAAAGAATATGATATGGCTCCGACATCTAATTCCCGTAAATCAGATATGTAAGCGTGGCTTACCATAAATGGAATCAGCTTCGATTCCAATATGTTTAAACCTCAATTGTACGACATAATAAAAAATAACAAATACTCAACTACTTGGGAAGTTCTGGCCGCTGATATTTTCGAATTAAATAACAAATCTTATTTATTGGTCGTTGACTACTATTCGAAATTTGTTGAGGTACTTGGGACCGTACCGTAATACAAAAATTTCAAAGTATTTTTGATTCGGTATACCGAAGAAGAATTTACCTCTTCCGATTTTAGAAAATTTACCAGTATGTGGGCCATAGGTACGGGTTAGCCGAACGTAACGTACAAACTGTAAAGAGAATTATCACAAAGGCTAGTGAGGACTGAACCGAGTGGCAGTTGGCGTTACTAAATTTGAGGAGCACACCGATCACGGGTAAGAACCACTCACCGACTCAGCTACTGATGGGCAGTCTTAAATACTAGATTTCCAGCACCGGCGCAAGTCCTAGCACTGCGAGTTGTTAGACCAGAAAAGTTATTACAGAAAAGACAGAGTAGAATTCAGAAAATGAATGATTACTACGATCGAGGTACAAAAATACTAATGCCATTAGAATTAGGTGCGGAGGTGCGTGTTCGTAATGGTTATAGTTTGGCAGAAAGCTATTGTTTTATCAAAAGCAGACGGTGACCGATTGTAATGGCTGAAAGTTAACAACCGCGGAACGTACCGTCGTAACCGTTCACATATTATGGACTCGAGGCAACAGAGAAGTCGTTATGAATATTTGAACGGTTCGGATAGTGGGAGCGACCAACGAGAGAAGGTGCTGGCGAGTGCACCAGCACCTAATGGCCATGCTGTTGTAACCGTTCACGGGTCACCGCTGTCTCCGGTGCCACCCTCTACGGGCGCAGCCGGGCCGGCACGGGCGGTGCCACTGGATCATACTCGAATGACTGTTCCGGATAATGTCACAGTCACTAGAACTGGTCGCGTGGTTCGCTCCCCAAGCATTCCTTTCTATAGTTTTTTAATAATATATGCACTTACATAATCGGTTATACTTATTTTAGTCGAATCATACTGTAGTGTAATGTTTTTCCATTATCCAAGAGAGTATTGTATTCAGATAAAATTTCATATGAATCTGGCTTTCAGGTGAATAAATGGATCAAGATAAGTTTATTTATTTATAGAAAAAGGAAGGATTCCCTTATTATAATGCCGTGATATTTAATGAATATCCTTGGGAATGATAATGTCGGTCTAGTTAAACTTATTCATTTTCTTATAGTGTTATTTGAGTACTTAATAGCCCAGGGAAAATACGGTAAAAAATTATCTTAGTCAGACATAATTCAGAACCGACTTATACAATTGCTATCTTATAGGGGTATATTAGAGATGTAATTTTGAATAACTAAGCCTAAAAAAACGAGCGCTTAATCTAGATTTTTCTAGAAAACCTTATTTGCAATTTGTATCTTAACAACAATAAATACTAGCTGATATTTAATTAGGTAGACTTTTGTTAAACACCGTTAACTTATTGATCGAGGTAAAAACTAAGCATGTTATAGTAAGGCATGCATGTGTTTTAGATGAAAATGTCGAGCTGCATTGCTTAATATAATAAGCCCTTCGGAATGTAAAACTCCTGTTGCGGCTCGCACTCACTGCAAACATAGCGTTCCACTCTTTTCTACTTATTGAGTCTGACTTCTTTCTTTCATTCCAAATCAGAAATGAATCCAATCTGAAAAGAGTTAATAGTTATTTTGAGAGCAAGGGAAGTTGAAGGCATATGTCAAAATCAAAATTTTTGTAACTTTTAAATGAAATGAATGTATTTATTTAGTACTAAAGGATGGACAACACATCCTAATATAAATACAGGGTGTTTGGTGGTAGGGTGCACAAATTTGAAGTGGTGATACACTAGACCATTTAGAACATATTTATCAAAAAAAAAAATATTCTAGCGCGATTTCGATTTTTAAGGAGACTTTTACGATTTTAGCACGAAAAATCAAAATTGGTCAATTAAATGCTAATAACTTCTAACCTAAACAGAAATGTCCGTTTTTTTTTATTATTCTAGTAGTCCAATGTGTCCCCGATCGTACCAAAGTAGTTTTAAGCTCCATTGTGTCCAAAAATGTTATGTACAAAGCATTTAAACTTTACAAAAAAAGAAGGAAAATAAAAAATGATAATTTTGATGTCATTTAAAAAATAAAATAAAATACCTACAGGTGTTCAGACAACTTTAAAAACATGCTTGGTTATTGCTCTTTAATTTGAGGTATCATTTACGTAGCTGAGTCTTAAACTTTTTTTAATTAGGGCGCCTGAACTAATTAAGGGTCATGAATATGGATTTTTTAGGAATTAAAAAAAAACTGTTTTGTACAAAAAAAAAATGATAGTTTTGGTGTTCAAAATGGCCTCCACCATTAAGTGTACATTTTCTACAACGATTTCGTACTTCAGATGTGGTTATTTTCATTTGAATTTCCTATTTTTACTCCAAAAGCTGCCATTATTCGCTGATGTAATTCTACTCTCGTGGTGATTTCTGTGTGAAGCTAGTCATTAGTCGGAATGCATTCTTTTGTTATGATTAAGACAATTTAGACCTTATTGCCGAGGACATAAAGTTGCTTTTAAGTTTATGAATTTTTAGGTACCTGAGTTGAGTCATCATCATGAACCCCTCGCCACGTCGGTTGGACCAAACAAAACAAGTTCTCTTGTCACTGCTTTGCCCTTTCGAGTTGCGAGTAGACGTTTGGTGTTGTGTTCCTTATTTTTGTGATTCACCGTGTTCAGTTGTAGCTCTCCCTCCTGCACGTGTTGATTATTTTGGACTATTGGACTTACTTATTGTTATTGTGAACTTGCTGCCATGGCTGACTTTACGAGTCGGGAACAAGCCGATATCATTTTTATGTATGGCAGAGCCGATGGTTCTGCAACTTTGGCACGTCGTTTGTACCAAGAACGTTTCCCGAACCGCAGGTAAATTAATTTTTGATTGTAGTAGTTGTTCCATTTTGCCATTTTAACTTTCAACGGACGGTAAAATTTTTTTTTTATTATTGCAGGGTACCTAACGTCCGTGTTTTTTACAACACATATCGCAGGCTTTCTGAATCTGGTATTCATCATGCTGAACCTGGAGTAACTGCAGGAAGACATAACGCCAATGTTGAGGAGCAAATTCTCGCAGCCTTCGAAGCGGATCCTACTACCAGTGTCAGAGCTGTAGCGAGAGACCTTAACCTTTCGATATGGAAAGTGTGGAGTACGATGCACAACGAACATAAATATCCGTATCATGGAACAGGCGTACAAGGCTTGGAGGAAGGGGATCCGGCTAGAAGGATGCAGTTTTGCCGTTTTCTGCTAAACGCAGATATTGACGACTCGTGGTTCTTAAAGTCCATCCTCTGGACTGACGAATCAAAGTTCTCTAGGAAAGGAATTACTAACTTCCACAACCTCCATGAATGGGCTGATAAGGACAACAATCCACATTGGAAAAAACAGGTATTTTTTTTATTATTCATGTTCAACACAAGTTTAATTACAATTGGATTGTTATTTTGAACCAGGTTATTACCGCCATTGCATTTATTATTTCGGAGCTGTTTCAAACTCCATGGTCACGATAATTGTAGTGAACCACCGTCAAAGTCTCAAAACTTACGTTTAATTACCCACATTAACTAATCTTATTGCGTTTTTGTTTCAGGTTTCTTTCCAAAGAGAATTTTCAATAAATGTGTGGGCTGGAGTCATCGGAAACAAATTGGTTGGCCCACACATTTTGCCCGACATTTTAAATGGGCAAAATTATCTAGAGTTTATGATAAACGACTTGCCAATGTTGTTATTTGATGCCGGAGTGATGGACACGGACAGGCCGATCATCTTTCAGCAAGACGGGTGCCCAGCACATTGGGCTGTAAGCGTCCGCGAGCACCTCGACAACTGCTTTCCTGACAGCTGGATCGGGAGAGGTGGACCCATATCCTGGCCTGCCAGATCGCCCGACCTGACGCCCTTGGATTTTTTTGTGTGGGGTCGGGCAAAAGAGTTGATTTATACTAGTGAAATCACGTCCAGAGAAGAATTACATCAAAGAATCATAGCAGCATTCGAAATCATTAAACAAGAAATGCAGATGAAAATTACAACGACGGAAGTAAGAAAACGTTGCAGAAAGTGTATGCGCAATGGTGGACGTCATTTTGAACACGAATAATAAAAAAAAAATCAGTACAAAACAGTTTTTTTTTAATTCCTAAAAAATCCATATTCGTGACCCTTAATTGGTTCAGGCGCCCTAATTAAAAAAGTTTAAGACTTAGCTACGTAAATGATACCTCAAATTAAAAAGCAATAACCAAACATGTTTTTAAAGTTGTCTGAACACCTGTAGGTATTTTATTTTATTTTTTAAATGACATCAAAATTCTCATTTTTTATTTTCCTTCTTTTTTTGTAAAGTTTAAATGCTTTGTACATAACTTTTTTGGACACAATGGAGCTTAAAACTACTTTGGTACGATCGGGGACACATTGGACTACTAGAATAATAAAAAAAAAGGACATTTCTGTTTTAGGTTGGAAGTTATTAGCATTTAATTGACCAATTTTGGATTTTTCGTGCTAAAATCGTAAAAGTCTACTTAAAAATCGAAATCGCGCTATAATTTTTTTTTTTTTGGATAAATATGTTCTAAATGGTCTAGTGTATCACCACTTCAAATTTGTGCACCTTTTTTTTGTGAGGGTAGGCATCAGGCTAAGTCGTAAATAAAACGACTCCGTGAATTTTATTTGATTTTTAATATTAATTACGATAATTTATGTGTAAACCAACTTCATTACTATATTTAAGTATATATACGAAATAATTGTACAGTTTGTTAGTGCTTAAGTTGTGTTTTATTGTGTTTTTTCAACGTAAGTACGGTGCCGTAAAACTGTTACACATAAAAAATTTAAATCATCTCTGGTGGCTGTTTGTGGTGTTGTTTTTCGGTTTCTATCACAAGTAAATAACACCATTATACTGTTGTGTATAGTTAATTATTGCGGAATAGTTCAACTAAAGTATTTGAAATTAACCACAACTCAAATAGTCTGTAGTGGTTGCTCGCCGATCCTTTACCTGCTTGTTATACCTATTAACTACAATAATGACCACTCGTAGTATGACCACCAAAACTCGTCAGTTGGAGGACAACCTTCAGCTGACACTGAAAGAACTACAAGCATCAAGGACCTTGTGTGAGCAATTACTCCAAGAGAGAGATGATCATGAGAAGGAAATATTGTCTGTCAACAATAAATACAAACTCTTAAAGAGTGAGATGGCAGAAATGTCCATTAGATTAGACGACGTTGCAGACCATCGAGACCAACTACAGCGAGTGGTGGATGAGTTTGATAAGAGCTGCAGCTTGTACCAGGATGCCCTGGAACGTATTTCGTCCCTGGAGAAGGATCTACGCGATGCCCATAACCACATATCAATGCTAGAAACCCAAAATGGTGACCTCAAGTCGAGTCAAACCCAGTCGTTGTTCGAAGAACTTGTCACCACTGCACCTTCCTTAATTTCTGCCATCTCCTCCCATGACCACCCCACTGTCGCCATTGATATGACCAGTGCCGAGTCTATGCCCACGACCGTGAGTAAAAATAAATTAAAAAAATATATGAAAGTCAAAAAATGTATTAAAAAGACAAATATATTAATTAAGAGAAATAAGTTATTTTGTAAAAATATTAATTTAATAAAACAAAGAAAGGCACTATTGTGTGAACTAAGTAAATGTCAACTAAACTTAGAAAAAAATCAAATTGCCTATGATTGTGACACACGGCGCCTCCAGTCAGAAATATTAGATTTAAATAATTCTTTAAATCATATTAACACTCAATATGAGTTGTCACAGAATCAAATTAGGGAGCACACACTGGCCATGGACAATTTGTTGGAGTTGTGTAAATATAACTATGACAGATTTGAATCACTGACAAATAATCACCAATGTGATTGTAATATCATGACTAAAACTTCAACGGATTTCTCCTCGACAGTGTGTCAGACAAACGACTCCTTAATTCTGACGCAGGAGCCATGTGAATATGACGAAACTAGACATACTTCCTTCTCACAGTCTAGTAGCAAAAAACATAACATCGTAATGTTTAGTGATGAAGTTGGCAAAGACATGGGTTTGCGACTTAGCCAATATATGGGACAGGCAATAATTAATACCTGTATGCCTGGTGCCACCTACTCAACTATTTTAAATAAGATCCTATCGAGCACATTTAAAGATAATACAACTTTAATTATTTTTATAGGTAGAAGGGGAAATGTCAATAAAAAATCTTTAATTAATTATTTTTCACATTTAAATTCTTTAAAAAATGTTAATAAGGTTTTATTTTTCGCATTTCCCTTTAGCCAAAGTTTAACAAAAACTGAAAATGACATTAGACACAATTTAAATTTGACATTACATACTTTGACATGTCGTCATGAAAATAAATTTCATATATTTGATAGTAATAAATTTATTAATTCTAGATATTTTTATGTGACAGAAGATAACTATTATCTTCCTAAATATTTGAGGAGACAATTAGCAAGTATGCTATGTTATTTTATTTTAAATTCAGTCATGTTAGTGACTGATCCAACGACTGCCTCTATTGGGCAGCCAATAGTTATTAATAAAACTTTGGAAATTATTCCAAATAATTTAAATTAAAGTATAAGACAACAGAGATTACCTCTGGCAGTATTAAACATATAGTTATAAAAAATAGGGGTACGAGTATTGCCACTCCCCAAAACAAGTCTGGAAAAATATGTTATAAAAATAAGAAATTTATTAATCTGGTACACCAAAATATTCAGGGTATGAGTGGCAAGGAGTTAGAAGTGGAGCTGTTCATGGGCTGCACTGGAACTGATATATTGTGCATAACGGAACATTGGTATAAACAATGTGAGCTCATGTTCGGCTTCAAGGAGTACCAGATTGCAAGCTCGTTCAGCAGGACGAAAGCAATTCGAGGCGGTAGTCTTATTTTAATTCGTAACAATATTAAATTTAAAGAGCGTCTCGATATTGTAAACCTTTCTGTTGAGCGAACTATTGAAATAGCCTGTGTAGAACTTGCTCGGCTTACTGTATTAAGCGTATACAGACCCCCTTCTTCATCGTATGAATTATTTGAAAAAATTATGGATGAAATACTCTGTAAAATTAGTAATTCAAATAAATACATTGTGGTTTGCGGAGATTTTAATATAAATATATTGGAGGATAGCAGTCAAAGTAGAAGGCTTAAATCTTTATTCACTTGCTATAACCTAGTTAATCTTTTTTCAGTGGCGACTAGAATTACCTCTACATCAGCTACCTCCATTGATAATATTTTCTCAAATTTACAGCCCAGTGATAAATCTATTTTAAATAAATTAAGTTCAGATCACTGTGGTCAGTTAGCCATTTTTAATATAGCAGTTGAAAAGACACTGAAAAGAGATTTCACGTATGTGCCTGTAACTGATGCACGGCTTGATCAATATAAGAGTAATGTGACGGCGAAACTGGATTATCTACCGTTCTGTGACGATCCAAATATATTATATAAATCAGTCTTTGAAATGTTGAAAACTGAAAGTAATAATGTTTTTGTAACAAAAACAATTAAAATCAATAATTCCCTCGTTTTCAGTGATTGGGCGACGGTTGGAATCCATAAAAGTAGGAATAAGTTATATGATCTTTATGAAGAAAGGACATATAACAAGAGCGAAAGTTTTAGTGAATATGTTAAACAATATTCGAAAACATTCAAGCGGGTCTGTGCTACAGCAAAAGCAAAGTTTATAAATAACAAAATAAAAAATAGTGCAGACGTAGTAAAGACTACTTGGAAAATTATAAATAGCGAAACTGGAAAAGTCAAGCCTCGCAACACCGATATTAGACTAAAAATTAACGATCAAATTTTAATAACACATTTAGAAGTTGCAGAAGCTTTTGAAAAATTTTTCACCAACATTCCAATTTCGACTACAAATTCTCTTAATTCATGTCCCACACTCGCTGAATCGCTACTTAGACAAAATGTGGGGATTTGTAATTCTCATTTTAAATTTCATCATATAAGTCCTGTAGACATTATAAAAGCATTTAGATCTCTAGACAAGAAAAAGACTGTCGACCTTTACGGTTTATCAGTAAAAATTATTAGCGCCATAATTGATTGTGTGTCACCACACTTAGCTTGTATTTTTAATAAATGTATTGATGATGGCATATTTCCTGATTTGATGAAACACAGTAAAGTTATACCTTTATTTAAAGCCGGTAGTAGAACAGACCCCTCTAATTTTAGACCTATATCAATACTACCGACTCTCAGTAAAATCTTTGAAAAAATTATATTAATTCAGTTATCGGCTTATTTTTATAGTAACGATTTTATGTCGCATAAACAATTCGGTTTTACTAGGGGCCGCTCGACAACCGACGCAGGTGTCGAGCTCTTACAACATATTTTTGAAGCTTGGGAAGATTCTCGGGATGCAATAGGAGTGTTCTGCGACTTGTCCAAGGCATTTGATTGCGTTAATCATGACATCTTAATCAGGAAATTACGTCATTATGGTGTAACAGGCCGTGCTATTGACCTTTTGAATTCTTATATGAGTGGCAGAGTTCAGAGGGTTAATATCAGTGGCAACACATCGTCAGGGTCCACAGTCTGCATGGGCGTCCCGCAGGGTTCCATACTCGGGCCATTTTTATTTTTGGTCTATATAAATGACTTGCCTAACCTTGTAAAGGATAATAAACATGAAATAGTATTGTTTGCAGATGATACCTCCGTATTATTTAAAGTAAATAGACAAAAATTAAGCTATGACGATGTGAACAATGCTATTTCTGAAATAGTAGAATGGTTTACGGCAAATAATTTGTTACTTAATGAGAAAAAAACTAAATGTGTGAAATTTGTACTACCCAATGTCAGAGCCTTGCCCACAAATATAATGATAAAAAATGCCACTTTAGATCTCGTAGATTCTACTGTATTTTTGGGCATTACTTTAGACGCCAAAATGCAATGGGGTCCTCATATACATAAATTGGCGAAAAGGCTCAGCTCTGCAGCGTACGCAGTCAAAAAAATTCGACAAATGTCAGACGTAAATACTATATATAGATTAGTATATTTTAGTTATTTCCACAGCTTGATGTCTTACGGTATCTTACTGTGGGGAAATGCCGCGGATATAAATACAATCTTTGTTTTACAAAAACGAGCCGTTCGCGCAATTTATCAATTGAAACCTGCAGTGTCACTTGGAGATAGGTTTAAAGTGTATAACATTCTAACCTTTTCGTCACAGTACATTTTTGAAAATCTAATGTATGTCAAAAAAAATATAGCATCATTTAGGAAAAATAGTGATAAACATGATGTCAATACAAGAAATAAAGATAAACTTGCAGGTCACATAAGTCGCCTCCGCAAAGTCAGTAATTCATTCAAAGGGTTATGTATACGCTTTTTCAATAAGGTCCCAGTTGATATACAAAATCTTCCACTTGATAAATTTAAAGATACTATAAAACAGAAACTTATTAACAAAGCATATTATAAAATATCAGACTATTTAGATGATAATCATCCCTGGACATAATGAGATTGTTCGCATGCCAGGCTATTTCACGATTAATAATGAAATATAAAAACCTTTTTGTAATATAAAAACCTTTATGTAAAATCAAAACCTGATTTTAAAAGAGCAACCCTTCGAGTTTCTTGCTTGTTCTTCTCAGGGGAAAATTGCATTTTGAACAAGCAGTAGCTTAAAAAATGTAAAATTGACTATTTTAAGTGTACTCTGTGTACCTACAAAATAAAGCATTTTTGACTTTGACTTTGACTTTGACCACCAAACTGTATAATTTCAGGTCAAGGATATAATGATCTGGAACTGTTAGAATCGTTGGAACCAACCATTGAAAACCTCAATGCCCTTAATTTTGACCGCCTAGTGGATAAAACTATGCTAATAAGTCGTTGGACAGCATGGAAAGCAGAACTTGACAAGGTTTGATTGATATTTTGTTTGCAATCACACTATCCTCTAGGTACAATGCTTGTAAACTGAAGAATAGGCAACAGTTCCACTACCAGCGAGTCAGTGAGTCATGAATGGGTGATGAATTTATTTGAGGAGGTCACAAACAAAATTAATAGCATTTCACTTGGTAGAATGACAAAAGTTCTTACTATGGCCTATTTTGATTATCCACAATTTTATTTTATCAGTGTTAAACAGAAACGGTGACCCTAGTTGTTTTATTTGTTAAGCTATTTGTCCTGTCACAGAAACTCTTACATCTCATTCATAAAATAGCCATTCACTCACTCTTGCTTATGTGGTGGTTGCTCAAGCAGAAGTGGGGAGATGCGGATAAGACGGGGACACGGGGTAAGACGGGGCCACCCACGCATAGACGAAACTAGACATCACACTAACGCATCGTAATGGCCAACGAGACGCCACTCCCGAGCGACCATTAGTCCGACGTCGGCAGCAAGTGAGAGTGCGTGCGTTTGTTCAGTGCAAGTCAAAACGTGTTTACTGATTTCATCGATCTATTATTTAGGAACTGAATAACTTATTATTAAACCGTAAGTAATAGTGTGTGATTAACGTAGATTTTGTAATGCATTTGTGATTATATAAAGTATCTTGTGGCATAAGTCAAAATGTAGGAAGTTTGGTGTGTTTTTTTTAAATAATATTTTGTCCGAATTAAGGAGGCGAAGGCAAGACGGGGCAATCTTTACGAGGCATGATGGGGTAGTACCCCATCTTGCCCCTTCCAACAGGTTTATTTATGGTATGTTTGTCGTGATATTACAATCATTTTTGTTGTTTTTCAGGTAACAGAATGGTACGAAATCAGTCTTATATCTTCACAAGATTACTGTACGCCTACCAAGCCTGCCACCCCTAGTCCATCTATTTCACCCCAAGCCCAGCCAATAAGCCTACTTGCTGTCGAACCTGAAACTGAACCAGAGCCTGGACCTTCATCTTTACATGCAGTACAAACCGGATCTCCTGTTCGAGCTGTTTGCCGTGACCTCACGTCTACTTTTAATAATGCCTCTCCCAGTGATATCATAGCTATTCCAGCAGTTCAGTCTAATGAAAAAAGAAAACAATACCGAAGGGGTAAAACCGCCATCATCACTTCTACGCCGTATAAAAAAGAAGTGGAGGAAAGAAAAAGTACTGCGAAACCAGCTATTGATAATACCACTACTAAGAAGAACAAAGGTAAAGGAAAAGGAAAACAGAAGGAAACAAGAAAAAATGCACAAGATACAATTTGCTTATATTGCAATGACATCCACAATTCATATCTAAAATCATCCGAAAACTGGGTAGGGTGTCAGCGTTGTGGACAATGGGCCCACACAGCTTGTGCTGGAGTCGACGATGAAGATGTGGAGGATATCATGATATGTATTTTCTGTCAAGAAAATTAGTCCCCATCTTACCATCTGTCCCTATCTTACCCCTTTTTTAGTACCCCGTCTTACCTCATATGTGGGGTAAGATGGTGTATTTTCCATTTTTGATAATTATAATTTTCTATTTTTTTTATGATTAGTTACAAAGTCCAAAGTTGTGCCAAATAAAACTATATTAAGTAATTAATGTTTGATTAATAAATGACACTGATATAATTTTAAATACCCTGTTTCTTTACTACTTTAGCTTGGCGTCCCCGTCTTACCCGCATCTCCCCTACTCCTGTAGATAACAATTTCTTGAACATTCACCAACAGTGTGGGTGTGAGTTCTTTAGTGTGGAGGCATGAGTGTTGGTTTTAATTATGGGTTATTAAGATACTTTTTCAATTCAATTAACTAACATCATTAACTATATTTGCTTCACACTCGAACAGAGGCTGATTCTCTATGGACCACACAATTAATTAACACGGCCACATTTACGTTAACTTCGTGGAATACGTGTGGAATGGTATTCACTATGCCAAACTGTATACATTGAGGCGTGCTAAGTGCTTGTTACTTATGCATTATTGCCAACTGGTGGTCATAGCGAATCAGGGATCTGAGGCTGTATTATGAACATTTATCTGAATGGCTAACGATCCGTCTCCTACTCGCTTCATAGCAAGTAAAAGAGATGGATTGTAAGCGAGTCAGTAAACTGAATGGCAATGAGAGTTCATAATACGACTTTGAAAATTTTGCATGCCCGTTCAGTTCTGATGAGAATACATTAAAATAATAGAAATAATTTAATGCTGCAGCCAAGATCGTCTCCTTATGAGGGTACTCCTCACCTGTGAGTGGCATGGACACGAAACTTTATAAATGTTAGTTTTTATTTTATGTTTTCCTTCAATGAATGTTTGGTATGTTTTTTTTTTTTTTTGTTTTTATATGCATTCTTAATTTATCTGCTTGTTACTGTTACTTATGTGTGGTGTGGTGTGGTGTCTATGTTCTATATACATGGTGTACAGTAAATAATGGACAGCCTAGTAACTGCCAATAAACCTGGACTACCAGTTATCACAAAATTAAAAAGTGAATTTAGTTTTATGTTAGGTGAATTTCTTGTAAAAGAATAATTCATTAAGTACTTACATGAAATTTTTATGAATATCAGTACTTATGCTCATTCATATTAGTGGAGATTAAGCTATGAAAATCAAGTTTTATGTGAATAAATAATTATGAATTTTGATCCTGAGGTTATGAGTCATGACAGGCATTGTATACAGTGTGTAACGGAAAGGGTACTTATATAATGCCGAAAGGATCAAAAAGAACTCATCAATATGAACAACTTTTACTATGGGACGAACTCGGAATTCCCGAAAAAAAAATCATCTGTTTCATACATTTTGGCAGAATTAATTTCCGATTTCTTTTTCGCGAATCCAAGTTTGTCCCATAGTAAAAGTTGTTCATATTGATGAGATCTCTCTCCCTTTCCGCATTATGTACCCTTTCTGTTACACACTGTATACTCACCACAGTAAATTCTTTATGTCAAAGTAGTCCACTGGCTGGAGGTCAACTTTGATAAAGGGTTTTTTTGGTGAAAATCAATGGACTACTAATAAATCAACTACATACTGGTGTCGATTCTCACTGAGCAATTTTAAAATGAATTTATCTTAGTCCTGTCATTTTTTAACCAACAACCGTGAAAAAAGATAGAAAGATCAGCAGCCATTTTGAATTCTTAAATTTACACCGCAAACGTCAATTTTAGGCCGGATCTAACTATAGTAGTCGGCTGTTATGAAGTAAATCCTGACACATGCCTCTAGGTTTGTGACACATTCGATAATTGTATCGATAAAATTCAAGTCAAGCGTCAGTTGAGTTGAATGCAGTTTTCTACAACTGATAATAGAAAAATATTTATCAGATGTAGATCAAGGTAAATGAAAAATAAACTATTTAGAGAGATTATTATATTATATTACTTTATTACGTATCACTTGTGGTGATGATCATTACTGGAATCGTTTGTACAGTGTGTCCGCCGGCAGATTTTTTTGTTTAAAATCTCCTTGCGCACGAACGGAATGCATGAGAGGGGTGCGGGGGGTACCGATCGGAGCGTGAGCATTGCGGACGCACTAGTCATGATGAGTCAGTGGCAGGGCTCGCATCGCGCGTTCGCAGTCGAGGCGTACTTTAAGGCTGGCGATTCTCTACTCGGAGCAAGGCAGAAGTTTTGTTCACACTACAAAATTCGACGTGTAAGTGACGGGCCGTCCACCCAACTAATTTTATCCTGGGTACAGAAGTTTCGGAAAACGGGTTCGACATTGAATATCCATCCACCGGGTCCATCAACTTCTGTGGCGACTCCCGAAAACGTCAGTATCGTGCGAGAAGAAATTCGGAAAAATCCACGGAAGTCTGTTAGGAAGGTGGCAGCTTCTACTGGCCTCAAAAAAACAACAGTTCATAAAATATTGAGTGTCAACTCAAGTTCCACCCATTTATATTACAAATTGTGCAACAATTAAAAGAAAGAGATTGTTTGGCAAGGGAAGTTTATGCCAAAACGATAATTGAGCGATTTGGGACCCCTTCGCGACTAGGCAATATTTTTTTCAGCGACGAAGCCCATTTTCACCTAGAAGGGTATGTAAATAAACAGAATATGAGATACTGGTCGGAGTCAAATCCAAAAAAACTCCACCAAAAATCATTGCACAGTCCAAAAGCAACAGTGTGGTGCGCGATATCAGCGAGGGGAATAATCGGGCCTTTTTTCTTCGACGCTAACGAAACTGTGACCTCTGAGAAGTATTGTGCAATGATAGACAACTTTTTTGTACCAGCCCTGCAGAATTTTGATGGGTACAATAACCGGACCTATTTTCAACAAGATGGCGCCACTGCACATACGGCTAGAGCCTCTATGAACAAAGTGAGGAGCATTTTCCCTGGAAAAGTAATCAGTAGGTTTGGCGACATTCCCTGGCCCCCGAGATCTCCGGATCTTACCCCCTGTGACTTTTTCCTGTGGGGGTTTCTAAAGTCCAGAGTGTACAATAATTCACCAAAAACTATTGAAGCCCTCCAAAAAAATATTCGACATGAAGTCCAAGCCATTTCGCCAGAGCTCTGCCAGCGTGTTTTTGCCGATATGCGGTACAGACTCGATGAGTGCTTACGACAAAACGGTAGCCATTTGGAAGGTGTTATTTTTAAGAAATAATGTCCGCATGATTCAGCTTTTTGAAAAATAAATATTTTTTATTACAGTATGTATTGTTTAATTTATATGATTTTTTAAAGTCGAAAATCTGCCGGCGGACACACTGTATTAATAATAGGAGTCAATGGGCGAAGCACTAGGTATCAATAGGCAAAACCAGTCACAAGTTTTAACACAATCAAAATTATCAACCGTTGGAAGCAACATCAAGGCAATACTTAAAATTGTTTTCTCACATTGACGTTTTATTGAATTTATTGACAGGTAAATAAAAAAAGCAAATTTTTTTTCATAGAGGTTTTATTCGAATTTTTGAACCTGAATAGATATATTGTCCGTAGTATTATTGCCACTCACTACTTGTACCAAGTAAGTATAGCATTTTTTCCTATGGTTCACATTGTCAATATTGAAGTGGTAGAGGCACGCGGCAAGCTATTTTTTTAGCTCGCAGCATGAATGGGTCGGCTCGATCGGAGAAGTGCCACCCTCTCGCAGAAGACCGACGTTTGAGTAGTGGCATTTTGCCACTGCGCTTCGTCCGGTAAGTGAGGGCGCCGGAGGCCCAACCCAGTCTTCCCTCAGAATGGTAGCGGTATTTGAAGAGGACCCCAGGACGATACCAGCACGCTTCGTGCTGGAGAATACCTCCATGAGCGTCGTTCAGGCTGCCCTACATATTTTGGGGTGGGCAACCTCAAAGGCCGGCAACGCATATGCGACCCTTCTCGTGTTGCAGATGTCCATGGGCGGCGGTGTTGCTTTCCATCAGGTGACCCCTAATGCTCGTTTGCTGCCCTATCTTATAAAAAAAAAAACTTCATAGGATTTTCTTCATAACCGAGAACTATAATCCTCTAAAATTATGATTTAAAATGTAAAAATTTTACGTTAGCGGCATAAATTTAGGAATTAGAAATGACTGCTGATTTTTCTGTCCTTTTTCACTGTCGTTGGTTAGAAAATGACAGGACTAAGAAAAACTAATTTAAATTTTCTCAGCGTGAATCGACACCATTATGACACTTTTTTTTTGTGATGACAGTGAGTGCACAATTACAGTTATGGCTGGATAGAGACATGATAATCAATTATGGACACAAACGAAAAGATAATGTTATTGATTATAATTATAGCTTTTTTGTAGGTTTCTAGGAGCACTGCCAGCCAGAGCACAGTTTCTGTCTTACAATCTGAACAATTTAGTACTTCAGAAAGTCCCACACTGGATATCGATAACTATTTTTCGCAAAGTGATTTTGATGAAATAGACCTTGTCACACCTAACGAGACTATTAATTCTGATAAGACATTGAAAACCTTACTTAGTCAAAATGATACTATTACAGAAAGGCATTCTCAAAGTAAAATACTGAGAATTGAAGAATTGAGAAACAAGACTATTTTAAGTTCAGACAGTGAAAATACACAGGAACCAGAATCTTCATTTGGGACACATATTGAAAAACAATCTGAGCAACCACCAGGAAGACATAATTTGTTGACACATAATCCACTGCACTCTCTACTACAAAAGAGTGTTCATACAAAAACCCTACTAATAAAGAAAGGTCCACTGGAAGTATCAGAGTGGAGGCTGTTAAGTAAAACAATAATAGATCACCTCACAGAGAGAACCGATATAAATAAACCACCCAAACTGACTTACTCTGATTTAAGGCAGTGGTCTGAGTATCTCGTCGATGTTTTTCCATTCGAAAAGCATGGTGTTTGGTTCACCCTTTCACCAGCAGTAAAATTCACTGTAGCTGCTGGGGCTCGGCAATCGCCTTGCAGATCACCGAGGGCTTCAGGCAGGCTGTGGCAGCGCTACAATAATATTAAAGAGCAGTGGAGGAAGAATCAACAGACAAAGAAACATCCTAAGGAAAAAGAGGCCGATGATGTTGTAGCCGAGCCTGGACCCAAGAGAAGGAAGACATTAGAAGATCAACAAAATGTGGAGTTAATTCCTAATAAAGGTGATTTTAAATTATTTTTTATTATTACTACATCTACATTAATCATTAATCTGTATCAATCAACTCACTATGGGGTATATGCTTCTGCTTTATCATGCTTTCTTTATTTTATTTGGGAACAAACAGTTGTTTACCAAAATGGTTCACAAATTTTAAAATTTAATTGCGAGTAATTATAGTAAACATTTATTTAACACTTGTGTACAAACTGGCTATAAAGAAGGGCCAAGTCCTTGTATACTTAGATTCTGCAACTGCGTGGCTTTTTAAAATTACAGATTTACTAAAGGAGGTGGAGGAAGATATTCAGACCATTGATAGTCACACAAGTACCGATGTAAATGCTATTCTTTTATCAGCGTGGATAGCTACTATAAAAAACAGAAGGAATTTTATGAACACTCTTCCAACTGCCGGCGATTACCTCGATCGCTTTTCGGTTTTAAGAAACCCGAAAACGGCCGGTAAATTGGTAAGTACAGTCCACAATAAAAGATCAGCTAATCATGAACATTTTTTGATTAAAAAAAAACTGGCTAAGTGCTAGTCGGACTTGCGCATCAAGGGTTCCATATTTTGGAAGGAAAAATATTTGATTAAAGAAATTACACTTTATAAATATACATAAACTTCATAAGTTTGTAAAAATGATTAATACTGATTTCAAATAAACTGAGTAAAAATATTGTTTTACTTTCCGTGTAATATTTACATAGAGGTTCTATTATTAAGCTTACTTATTTCATATTTTTTGGCTTTGCAAACTTCGGGGGGATGGTATATTTTTCAACATTTTCTATCATAACTTGAAAATTACTAGTTCAGACACACACATCTTTTGAGTCAAGTTACAAGTATCAATCAAAACTTTACTTTTAAGGTATTAGCGCAAACTGTCTACCATATTTCGATTTCCGACATAGTAAACTTATGTTTCTTTCTGTAGATCCAGGAAGAATTTGGTACTCTCTACCCCAACATCGATACATCGGCTTTATACAATGTGTAATCTCGAACCTTGATCAAACGAAATGGGCGGATATTAGAGACAAATTTATCGATGAAAATCAGAGATATATTTTTTTAAAGTTACCTACCCCAAAATCCCAGCGGTTTAATTTTTTTTTTTCATGAAAACTTAATTTATTAACTTTTTCTTCATTATTTCTTAAGTAAACATTGTATTTTCTTCAAAATAGTCTCATTTGAAAGCTGGATAATGTGCCTATCTAAAAAAATAAAAAACGATATTAATATCAAACAAAAACTTAAAAAAAAAAATATGAAAAGAAAATTTTGAAAAAAAAAACAAGTTTATTCTTATTTTTTGTCTGTAACTTTAAAACTAGGTCGTTATGGTGTACTTTTTTGCACGGTTTATTAAACTTCAAGATTCGACCTACAAATTCACCAAAATGCACAGCTCTATCTTTTTTCATTGTCATAATATCCATCGCCAATTACGTCATTGCAAAAGAAATTTTGTTTCGCTGAAGTCGAACAATAGCAGGTAATGGTCGAAAGAGATAGACACATGCCACTTAGAACGAGTGAGTGAGAGAGCGTTATATCGGTTATTGGTAACTCTGTTTAGGCAGGGTTTCACTTTTGTAAACAGTTCATCTTGTAACGTTTCCGGACTTGCACGTTGAATACGCTCATTTTTTTCGTAATGTCTGCTGCGATAGACAACTTACCTGCTCGCGAGTTAGCGGATATCCACTACATTTACGGGTTCTGCGATGGCAATGCTCGCGCTGCCGCTCGAGAATATCGTCAGCGATTTCCGGGAAGACCTGCCGTTGACTACAGAGTTTTTTCAGCTGTGCATAGAGAGTTTTGTGAAAATGGCCTACGACGTCGCCTTCGTGAACGTGCTGTCATTGTACCCGTGGAAATGGAGGAACAAGTGCTGCGTTTGGTGTATGAAGACCCCACAACTAGCACTAGAAGAATAGCGCGTCAGTTGGGGATGTCGCATTACAAAGTGTGGAAAATCCTAAGAAGGTTTGTACCCTTTTCATTTTCGAAAAGTGCAGAATTTACACGAGCCAGACTACAAACGCCAGAGCTGTGTTTTGTTCGTGGTTATTGCGGCAAAGACGTCTTGTCATGAATTTCTCTGACAACATCCTGTGGACCGACGAAGCCAATTTCAATAGGACTGGAATTACAAATTTCCGCAACCTGCACTTGTGGATGCCTCAGGATGAAAATCCGTTGGCGGTGCGGCCCGCATCTTTCCAAATTGAATTTTCTATTAATGTTTGGGCTGGAATGATCGGCGATTACCTAATCGGACCATTTGTATTACCGGAAAGGTTGACAGGACAGGCCTATTTGCGATTTTTGCAAGAAGATATTCCAAACCTGATGGAAGATGTTAATTTGCAAACGCGACGCGGGATGTGGTTCCAGCATGACGGCGCTCCAGCCCACTTCAGCGTAATCGTGCGTGCGTATTTAAATCAAATTTATGGAAGCCGATGGATAGGACGAGGAGGACCAGTGGCGTGGCCTGCACGAAGCCCAGACTTGACCCCACTTGATTTTTATTTGTGGGGTCATATGAAGCAGCTGGTTTACAGCACTCCAATCGGAAGTAGAGAGGAGCTATTGGAAAGAATAACTGCAGCGGGAAATGACATTAGAAATAATCTTAGAGACGTTTTAAAAAAAACAACCCGCAGTGTAATTTTAAGGGCTACAGTCTGTGCTCAGGAAAATGGGGGTCATTTTGAAAATCTAATAAATTAATTGATTTTATACAACTTTGTTTTATTTCATAATTAAATGTAAATACAAAAAGTCTGAGTCATCAATAACTGATAGGTATACTACACTCTCTCACTCACTCGTACTGGTGGCATGTATCTATTCTCTTCCGACCTTTACCTGCCATTGTTCGACTTCAGTAAAATCAAAGCATTTTTTGCATTGATCTACTTTGACGGTGGATATTATGATAATGAAAAGAGATAGAGCTTTGCAATTTGGTGAATTTGTAGATCAAATCATGAAGTTTAATAAACTGTGCAAAAAAGTACAGCATAACGACCTAGTTTTAAAGTTACAGACAAAAAATAAGAATAAACTTGATTTTTTTTTCAAAATTTTCTTTTCATATTTTTTTTTTTTTAAGTTTTTGTTTGATATTAATATCGTTTTTTATTTTTTTAGATAGGCACATTATCCAGCTTTCAAATGAGACTATTTTGAAGAAAATGCAATGTTTACTTAAGAAATAATGAAGAAAAAGTTAATAAATTAAGTTTTCATGAAAAAAAAAAATTAAACCGCTGGGATTTTGGGGTAGGTAACTTTAAAAAAATATATCTCTGATTTTCATCGATAAATTTGTCTCTAATATCCGCCCATTTCGTTTGATCAAGGTTCGAGATTACACATTGTATAAAGGTCTTAGACGTTATGCAGATCTCATCATTGCTAGAGCTGAAAAGAAATATTCCAGAGCTACAAACGAACAGAAGAAAGCCCAATTAGCTGTAAAAGAGCTGCCACTTGGTGAGTAGAATCATTTTATATATCTTTAAGTGGCAATGGGCAGGGAACATCGCTCGTAGAACCGACGGCCGTTGGGGCAGAAAGTTCTTGAGTGGCGACCACGCACCGGAAGGCGCAGCGTGCGCAGGCTCACAAGGTGGACCGACGATCTGGTAAGAATCGCAGGAATGCAGCGCAGGACCGATCGTTATGGAGATCCTTGAGGAGGCCTTCGTCCAGCAGTAGTGGACGTCTTTCTGCTGATATGATGATGTTGAATATCCTTTAATTAAAATAGCAATGACTTTATTTTTACAAGCTTAACTATAACGTAGTATTTCTTCTGAACGTCAACCGATTACTTCGCCTTCGTAGTAAGCTGCTTTAACCGACTACTTTTTTAACCGAGTATACTTGCTTGCAAATCGGTAACCGAGTACACTGCTATAATGGCTTTACCCAGCGCCTAATATGTGCCGTTAACCGATTAGTCACTAGTCTGATACAATAACCAAGTGTACTCGGTTGCAAATCGCTACCCGATTTTGCTCGGTTAATTTTAACCGATTAATTGTGTCTTTTTTTTCCCAGTGTACTGGAAATTTAACTCATGGAAAATCACTATTGTCACCAGTTACAGATCAAGGAGCTGAAACAGCAGACACTGAAACAGAAGTTCTACACATGACACTGATTTTTGTCCCTCACCAAGGCATCAGGAAGATGATCATGAAAGTGGCCAACCATCAACGTCTCGGATGTCAATATCTCAGCTCAGCTCACAACAAATAAAAAGGCCTAAAAACCAATTAATTACCATATTTTGGAAATAGAACAACACAAAAATCACGATTCCGAGAGAATCAACCAAATGAAGATAATGCACATGTTTTATTTTTTATAAACTTGATTGCACACAGACAAAATTCCCCAGCTTATGGTACTTTCTTTTAGAAACAAGATTCAAAGTGTCGTTGAAGACTTTGCGTACACATCAAATCTGCTATATAATCCTACTTATAGCTCCATGTTGTTACTCATATCTATCCCGTAATACCTTTACACCGCCCAACAACGCGCCACCACTCAACCCGTCAACTCAAAACCAAGATAACCAAAAATTAGGCAGTTTTCTACAGTACAATTCAAGAATTGTAATGTCAATAAACATTATTTGAATATGTTCTCACAGTCATTAATAAACAATTTTAAAATGTCAAAATCAATTTTCTAATTGTCATTCATAAATAATTTTAAATTTTCTGAAAACACTTGATCCGCGTTTGATTTATCATAAATTGAGCTTTTCACAAACACAGCTCGAATCAGTAAATTTGGTGAGAAAAGTAATGGACGTATTGCGTACAAAGGTTTTTTTATGCACAACGGGTTAGCACTTGACCTCAATCACTCAATTCTCAAACAATATAAATTAATTTTCCTGCAGTCGGAGGTCTTTATAATTTGGAAAATATCGTAACATATAAAATCAATTTATATGTTCAAATAAAATCAATTTATATGTTCAAATAAAATCAATTTATATGTTACCATATTTTCAATAAACATTTTCAATAAGTGACTATTAATAGCTTGAATTAATCACAGAATAGAAAATAACTGTGATAAAGAAGATAAAATGTGTTACATTTTTGAATGACGGATACCGAATTGAGCGAATAATAAAAAAAATTGGGTTTTAAGTGGAAAAAAAACAGAAACCAATAGAAACATTTTAATTGAGCAGTCACAAATTCGATTTCAAGGACTGGAACATCTGAGAAAGATGAAAAAATATAGAGGAAGGAAGACCTATCGTTTACACTGATGAATTGTACGTCGATAGTTCCCATGCGTCTCACCATTCTTGGACTGACGGTCCCACCAAAGGCATTAAAAAACCTCTATCTAAAAGTAGCCGCTTGGTCATAGTGCAAGCGGGTAGTGAAGCAGGTTTTGTGCCGAATGCTTTGCTGATATTCAAAGCCGGTACCTATAAAAAACGGCGACTACCACGACAACATGAATTCGGAGAATTACGAGCGGTGGCTCCGTACTAAACTGATGCCGAATTTAACGCCTAATTCAGTCGTGGTAGTCGACAATGCATCGTACCACAATAAACAACTCGATACTGCACCAACGTCCAATACAAAGAAAGCAGACATGCAAACCTGGATCCGTCAAGAAGGAATTGAATTTGAGGAATCCATGTTGTAACGTGGCGATTGTATGCAGTATGATATATACAATATGTCTGGTGAGGAGGTAATCAAACTTCGGAGGCTAAAAGAAGGTTTAATTTTATCGGTGAGAATTTCTCTGAAAGTGGAAAATGTTTAATACCTACCAAATGGTAGGTAGGGGAAAGTAGTACGAGTTGATCCCCTGAGGTATGATGATCCTTCGCGATTGTGCTGAAACCACTAACGCCATCTAGTTGATTTCACTGCTAAAACATGGCTCGGGACTCCTCCCCGCCTCAGTGAAATTGTAATGGCGGCGTGAACGATACATCGGTTTTGACGAGAAAAAATAAAAATTGTGTACGGCTGATCTAAGGTAGGCATGACTTTGAGCTTATGTTACTTTTATTCAAACAATATTAAATGTAATTAGTGTTGTGTTTGAGGCTTTCTATTATGCTTAATTTTAATATATTGGCCACGTGACCATAGCCGCGTGCTTGTAGGTTATGTTAGCAAACATTGAATGAAAAAGTGGGACCTGGGTCAAGATGATTCCTTTCTATATGTACAAGATGATCCCTGGGGATCATCTAGTACCATATTTTTGTTTAAATTAAAATATCGTATATTTTAAACAATAGTGGCCACCCGCTTCGATCTGTCAGTTTGTCTGTCTATTAGTCTATTATTTATGTCAATAATTCTGATTTTATACAACTTTTTATTTACTTTCTTTTAAACAAACGTGATGCCACGTAACTATAAAAGAAAAACTTCTCGTGGGGATTGGTCGCAAGAATCAATGACAGCCGCTCTTGATGCTGTGAAAAATGGCATGGCATATAAAAAAGCAAGTAAAGAATATTTAGTGCCTATAATGTCATTGAAACGAAGGGCCAAAGCAAAAAATAAAATAGCTGTTGGTGCAGTAAAATATTTAGGAGGGAAAAAAACTGTTTTTACCAAAGAACAAGAAAATGAGCTCGTGGACCTTATTAAAGACATGGAGACAAGAATGTATGGATTAACAAAAAAGGAACTGTTATCTTTAGCATATCAACTAGCTGAAAACAATGAAATTCCCCATTCATTTAGAGAGGAAAAGCAGGTAACGACTGGCTGAAAGGATTCAGGCAAAGACATCCAGATATCACCCTTCGTGCTCCTGAATCCACTTCAACTGCTCGAGCGCGCGCGTTTAACAAACCTGTAGTAGACAAGTTTTATGCCACATTAAAAAGCGTTCAGGACGCTAAGAACATCCCGGCACATCGAATTTACAACGTCGATGAAACAAGTGTTTGTACAGTTCCAACTAAAAACACTAAGGTGTTTGCAAAAACTGGACGAAAACAAGTGGCACGTGTTACATCAGCGGAACGTGGAGTCACTACCACGGCTGTTATTTGCATGTCTGCGTCTGGAACTTTCGTTCCACCTATGTTTATTTTTCGAAGAATCCGTATGAAGATTGAGCTCATGGAAGGGGCACCCCCAGGGTCTGCTTGGGCCTGTAATGCATCAGGGTGGATGAAGCTGGAAGTTTTTACCCAGTGGTTTGAACATTTTCTACGCCACACGAAGCCATCCGAAGAGGATCCAGTAATGCTGATATTAGACGGTCACCTGTCTCACACGAAAAATTTAGACGTCATTTTGAAAGCACGGGCGAACCACGTTACAATTGTTTGTTTGCCGCCACACTGCACACACAAAATGCAACCACTAGATGTCAGTGTGATGTATCCCTTGAGTGTTTATCATAACCAATCACTGGAAAAATGGATGAACAATAACCCAGGAAGACCAGTGACTGTGTTTCAAATTGCAAAAATTTTTGGAGAGGCCTACCTAAAATCTGCAATCCCAACAAATGCAATCAATGGATTTGCTAAAACAGGAATATGCCCCTTAAACCCAGAAGTATTCACTGAGGTTGATTTTATTGCGGCTGCAACCACAGAAAATGAATTGGACGAGGAACAGCCGGAGTTGCCGGAGCCGCCAAGGCGTCGGGCTAGTTCAGACACCGAATTTATAGATGGTACATCGCCATCTCTGTTAGAGAGATCTGCTAGCCCAGATACGCAGCGGCTGCTCGCTACCAGTGTTGCTGAATTGGATTTGGAATCGCCTAGAGCGCATAAAACTCCTTTATCAGTAAACGAATCGGTGCCGATTCGCAGTCCACTGTCGCCAATCCCATCTACGAGCCGTGCAGTCAACCACAGTGAGACATCGCTTGATGATAACAATATTGCAAATTTTGCCATTACACCTGCTTCATTGAAACCTTTGCCACAAATTGTGGGCAAAAGAAACACGTTGAAAAGGAAAACCACTCATACGACTGTTTTAACTAGCACACCGTATAAGAATTATTTAGAGGAAGAAAATAGCAAAAAAACAGAAAAAGAGAATAAAAAAATTCTTAATAAGACAGCATCTAAAAAAACAAAGAAAGGCAAAGGAGTAGGTAAAGGGAAGTCAAATAAAAGAAAGAAAAGTATAGGTATATAACACATCTGAGTCTGAAGAAGATGATACTGAGTGTCTGTACTGCACAGAAAAGTTTTCAAGCGATACCAAGGGTGAAGGATGGATAAAATGTTGTGCATGTGGAAAATGATGAAGCATGTGCTGGGGTAGAGGGTGATGACGCTGGTGAATTTATTTGTGATATATGCAACGTAGCACCTGCCAAAAGGCGTTTAAATTTATAAGGAGGGAGAATAAGTCATTTTCGTTATTCATTCGTAATTTTTTTTTTGCTACTTTTGAACGATTTGTTCGCTTAATTAGGTATTCAGAAAGGAATACAATATTAAGATTGATCTCATTATGATTAATGTAAGTGGTACAAATTAATAACTAACTAAGAAGACTGTTTTATTTTAGTTTTTATTTTATTAAAGTCATCTGACTGTTGATTTTGTTAATTTTATTACCTTACTTAATATGAGTAAGATGTACGACTATTTAAAATAAAGAATATGTTTAAGTATTGCGTTTTTTTTGTTTTTATAACCATATTCCTCATAAAAATATTTGTTTACTCGAAATGGGGGTAAGATGATCATAGGGATCATCTTACCCCTACCTGGGTGATCATCTTACCCACAGGGGTGGACAAGATG
Source organism: Oegoconia quadripuncta (assembly GCA_949316235.1). NCBI lineage: Eukaryota > Metazoa > Arthropoda > Insecta > Lepidoptera > Autostichidae > Oegoconia > Oegoconia quadripuncta. The sequence goes on from OX438758.1 coordinate 1,584,246, forward strand.
ATTACTTTGTAAGGTTTTAAAAAAAAGGAAATATTTTAATGAGACCTCAATTAATTTCTGGTTTTGAGTATTAGGAAAGTTGGATAGATAAATATACTAGTAGTAATCACTAGTAGTAATCGCCTTTATTTTTGGTTTACCTTGAAAAATATGTATTTTTGAGCGATTCCCGCTTAAGGGGATCATCTCGTACTACCTTCCCCTATTTACATTTCCTTAATGCGTTGATGGAGACGTAGTTAGTTAACACGCCATATCTTTGTACCTGGTAATGTTAGAAACAAAAAAAAGAGCGGTGAGCACATTACAATACTGTCTATTAATAACATACATAATAACTCATAAAAACCTCGCTATTGTATCTCAACAAATTCGCAAAGTAAATTTTTTTGAAGAATTATTTTCATTTTCTTAATAAATGACACTTTACCACCAAAACTAGAGCATTAACTCGAACTTTTTATTAGCTAAGCTATTAGTATTTGAGTTTTCCTACAGAATGATACTAAAATTACAGCTCTATGCTCGATACTTTAAAAGCTACTGTCCATTGAATACAACCCTTGTGCTAGGGGTACCTACCCATTCAAAATCAAAATCAAAATCAAAAATATTTTATTCAATGTAGGATACAAAAATATCACTTATTGAAAGTCAACATGCTATTTTTCTTTTTTTAACTACATCGCTTCACAAGGTGTTATGGTTAGGGAGAAGAAGCGACAAGAAACTCCGCAACAACACATCTTTTCAACTAGTCTCCATCCTTACAACAATACTACATCTTATATTACATAATTACAAAACAATAGCAATTAACATAACGACCAGCTAACACCAGACCTCCTTATCGCCTAAATAATCATCTATCCTGTAATAACCCTTCTTACACAGAGTTTCTTTAATGTGGCGTTTAAATTTCTGCTCTGTTAAGCTCAATACATGTTCTGGTATTTTATTGTAAAAGCGTATGCTGTGTCCCACAAAGGATGTGCTAACCTTGCTAAGTCTAAATTGTGGAATTTCAATTTTATTTTTGTTTCTAGTATTCAAATTATGATTATCAGAATGTTTGCGAAATAGGCATATATTTTTGCGTACATACATTATACTGTCATATATATATTGGGATGCAACAGTTAAAATACTTATTTCTTTAAACAGATCTCTTAGAGAATCACGGCAGCGTAATTTATATATTGCTCTGATTGCTCTTTTTTGTAGAACAAATATTGTTTGAATATCTGCACCTCTACCCCACAGTAGTATACCATAAGACATAATGCTATGAAAGTAGCTAAAATAAACGAGCCTCGCTGTTTTAATGTCAGTAAGTTGTCTAATCTTACGAACAGCATAAGCAGCTGAACTGAGCCTGCTCGCAAGTGTCTCAATATGCGACCCCCACTGTAGTGTGGAGTCCAAAGTGATGCCAAGAAAAACAGTGTTCTCAACAAATTCCAATGGTTCACTATTCAACTTTAGGTTGTTTTCCCCCTGCCTTACATTAGGTAAGGAAAACTTAATACATTTGGTTTTCTTAGCATTTAGAACTAAATTATTCACAGTAAACCAGTTCGAAACCTGTGAAAGAGTATCGTTTACATCGTCAATATCATTCGACCCTCTCTTTATTTTGAATATAAATGAAGTGTCATCAGCAAACAACACAATATCAACCAGGTTCCGAACTAAATAAGGCAAGTCATTAATATAAACTAAAAACATAAAAGGACCTAGAATTGATCCTTGAGGCACTCCCATTTTCACAAAGGATCCTGAAGATTTTTCCAGATTTACTTGAACTTTTTGAATTCTATTTTCTAAATAAGAAGTTAATAAGTCGAGGGCTTTGCCGTGCACCCCATAATGTTCTAATTTAAATAAAAGCGTTTTGTGATCCACACAATCGAATGCTTTTGAAAGATCGCAAAACACACCGATTGCATCGCTGCGATCTTCCCAGGCATTATAAATATTTTTAATTAGAGTTACACCGGCATCCGTTGTCGAGCGACCGTTAGTGAAGCCAAACTGTTTATCATGTAGTAGTCCATTTGTATTGAAATGACATAATATTTGACCCAGAATAAGTTTCTCAAAAATTTTACTAAGTACAGGTAGAATGGAGATGGGCCTGTAATTATTGAGATCGTTTTTACATCCTGATTTAAAAAGAGGTACAACCTTACTATGTTTCATCAGTTCAGGAAAGACACCTTGATCAATACTCGCATTGAAAATGAAGGCAGCTTTACCGACATGCCCCAGACATCTTCAGCTTTTTTTAACTTTAGCGTTTTGAAAGCCTTTATAACTTCGAGAGGGTCAACATACCTAAATTTAAGAATAGTGTGGCATTTTTTTACATTAGCTACCATCAATGATTTAGCACGAATTGGTGATGAATCTAGTATTTCAGTAGTTTTGACTGGAATATTTACAAAAAAATTTTCAAAATGCTGAGCTACTTCTATATCGCGATTGATAATTCTATTATCAATTTTAATTGAATATCCATTGTCACGTTCTTTAACACATGACGTTTCCCTATTTATAACCTTCCAGACTGCTTTAATCTTATTATCAGCAATATTTACAATATTACTAATGTATCTGGACTTAGCAGTAATACAAACTTTTTTAAATATTTTTGAATAATTTTTAACAAATTCGCAGAACTCTAGGTCATCCTGCCTAATTGTCCTATCTTCATAGAGCTGAAACAACTTATCTTTACTTATTCGAATACCTTTCGTGGCCCAGTTACTGAATTTAAATTTATTGGTATTTTTAACTTTTTTAATTTGAAAGATCTGTTCAAACTCTTTATTCAAAACATTGAAGAAATCTGTATAAAATTTATCACAGTCAATTGTTTCAGACGAAGGTAAAGGTAATTTATTTAGCAAAACTTCTTTATACATTTCTACTTTTTCTGCAGGTATAGGTCTAGTAATGAATTCTACTGTGGGATTGGATAACTTAATTAACGGAAAAGCAACAAGTTGCCCACAGTGATCAGACCTTAAACAGTTTAGTATAGACTGATCAATGAAATTACAGTTACAGAAAAAGTTATCTATGCAAGTGGCTGTAGATTCAGTGATTCTAGTAGGCTCTAGGAATACGTTGTTTAAATTAAAAGACTTAAATAAACTTATTATTCGAGTAGTTAACGACTTCTGCTCCAGCAAATCTACATTAAAATCACCACAGACTATAACTGACTTTGTCCCTCTAGTTACTAGTTTTAGCACATCTTCCATGACCGACTCAAACAAATTAAAATTGTAAACATAAGGAGGTCTGTAGACGCAAATAACAATGTAGTTCTCCAACTCCACAGATGAAAGTTCAATAGTACATTCAATCGAAAGTGCAACAACATCTTTGCGTTCCTTCGCTTTTAAATTATTTTTAATTAAAATTAAAGAACCTCCATGTGTCTTAAACTGTCGATGGAATGAACTAATACAATAATAATTGTCATTTGAAATAATCATTTCGGTTTGTTTTAGCCAATGTTCAGTAATACATACAATATCGATGGTGTTGTGTTTCTCTAAAAACATCTCTATTTCTAGTTCTTTGCCAGAAAAGCACTGAATATTTTGATGAAATATTGTAAGTCGATTTGGCTTTTCCTTTGTCTTTTTACCTAGTTTAAATATCGAGACTGCTCTAAGTCTCTCGTCTCAATAGGAGTCACATCCCTATTATTATAAATAATAGGTGATTTGATACCCCTAGAAGGGCCCTCCATTACAAAAAAGGATCTACCATTGACTGGTATCGTATAAATAGGTAAATTATAGGCTAACAACATAGCCAATTGTTTTATATAATATTTTGAAAGATATAGTTTATCTTTCGTTAAAACAAGATTCCTAATAAACTTATTAGTGTCAAAAAATTTAAATTTGTCATTATAGAATATCATATTAGGTTGTAACCTATTCAAATTATGGATATAGTTATTTTCATCACTTGATAAGCAATGTGAATAACCAAAAGCACAAGTAATAATTTTTTTTACATTTAAAGACGCAAGGAATTCAAAATTTGTTTTAACTCCAGTTTAATTTATTCCATTCCGTCAAGCGGGAAGGCATTAATAATAAAAAACCCATTCGTGCGATAGAGATAGCCGATAATAAGTGCATTGCCATTAAAAAGCGTGCTTACTCACAACAATTGAAACAAAGCACCTGCTCTCAGTCGTCCTGTAGCAATATCGGCGTTAACATCTGTTGTCTTTATTGTCAAAATGTCACGTGCAATCGACTTTTCTAACGCTCACATTGCTGACATACACTTTGTGTATGGATTTTGTAATGGAAACGCCCGTGCCGCAGTAAGGAAATATCAATTTCGAAATTCGGCATCGTGGAATGAAATGATTTATACGGAGTTGAAGATATTCTTTTTCTTTAAATAATTCGAGTTGTGATAGTTTCAATTTGGTAGGATCTTTCCGTGAGCGTTTCGAGAGTAAGAATGGAAAAAAAAAGTGGCAACACTGCGAGACAAGAAATTGAAAGTCACAGACGTTAGTCTACAAACGATCGAAAGAAATTGACATGTGACGATTTCCGTTAAATAATCCCGATATTGTGTATGGCTTCATCACTACAGCGGAGCACCGATATCCGGGTTATTCTGGTGAGTATTTTGTTGATAGGGTGTCAGGTGTTCGACTCTTATGGTTTGGGAAATCTAATGGGATTTTGTAATTATTCCAACAGAACATCCATTAAGAGGCATTGATTTAGCGGCTGGGAGGGCGGCGAAAAGATTGTAACCGTAATATTCGGTAAGTGTTCACACCTAACTATGAGAAACGACAAATGTAGGTTGGCTAGTTTCATAGTGTTGAAAAGAAGTGTTGAAACCTCTTTTGATAATTTATAATTCTCTATTGAGTAAAGAATGTTTTTAACATTGGTTGTCACTTGTGTCATGTCTGTCACCTTGTGAAAATATGTATAAACGAGTAAATTTCAAATAGTTTACAATAGAAATAACATAATATTTACATAATTACAAAAAATGTATCGCGTCCAGCTCTCCCACCTGGGGCATTGTCCCCAACACACTGGCTGCATTGCCCCGCTGAATAGCTAGGCTTAATCTTTGAGCGAAAAAAGAGCCCGCCCTTATATCACCTGATGCCGCAATTAGCTTATCAGACACCGCCTTTACGAATTTTTTGGTGTCTGAAGACCAGGGGCCCAGAGTCTCGAAGGCAAGTGCCGCAAACTCATAATTAGCAGATAGAAATGCGTATTTGCGGCACTTTGCTATCTGGGCAAGATCGGCAGCAGCACCAGGCTTGCGGGCAGAGCTCTGCACGTAAGACGGGGCCAAGGTGTCAACACATGTGGCATCCCATACCAGAGAGCGGCCGAGTCGCCAAGGCACCAGAGTGCAACCGTCAGGTCTCTTGCCATCCACAGATGACATTCCCGAGGGTTCCAGTGTTGAGGGAACTGAGGCAGAAGCAAGAGACCGACGAATGAGGTCATTGAGGGTACAGTGCCTAAATACACGACCGGCACTTCTGGAGCACGAAAGGCCATGACGACCAAGATTGTCCACTTGCTGGCCACAAATGCAACGATGCGTTGAACAAACATTGGCCCCGAGCCTAAGGCAAACAGCAATACGTAGTGAACTGGGGTCCAATACCGTCCCTAAATTGACAGAAGGTAACGCGTGCAACCAATGCCCGGATTCCTTCTCGGAGACTGCCAACAATCTAGCAATTTCCGAGGGGTTTGGACAATGCTGGATTAGGGCAGAATGCTTAGACTTAATAGAAACTGAATCCCAAGCACTCTGAAAACCCTTTTCAATAGGCATACTCCCATGAGGATTAGCAACACACCAAGCTGACTCCGCCTCCAGCAAGCCCGACACCCGCAAGTCAGCAAGATTAGAAACGTTGAGAATCTTGCTGATGAGGGTAGAAGTGCTGTGGATGGAGGAGATAAAGCCCGGTAGTGCCAACTCTGAAATTGTTCGAATGCCCAAACCTCCGTATTTTACAGGAAGAACCGCCTGGGCCCATGACGACGAAGTTAACTGTACATTTAAAATTTTGCATACTGATTCCTTCAAAACACAATCAATGTCAAGCATTATATCATTAAATTTCCAAACGGGGCTACAGCGGATCAAGTACAAGAATTTAGAAGAAAAGAGACATAAACGAAGAACAAATATTGCCATATGGGGTTTTATTTCAAAAAGAAGTTTCGAAGTGTTGTGAAAATTATTTAATTTTGAATTTAGGACGGAGGGAACAGCGTCATCAAAAATAGGTGCTCCCAGCAAAGTGAGCGTGTCACGTGTGAGAACTGAAATATTAGGAGTAAGGATATTGAAACGGTTGATTATATCTGATTTATCCTGAGAGTAAATTGAATCGGAAATATAGATCTCACACTTATTAAAATTTAATGTCAAACCTATTTCCGAAAAACGACGAATTATGTTTTCAAGGTCGCTGAGAACACTTGAAGCTTTGCCTGCAAGAGAACCATCATCTAAATACCAAAGGTTAAAAGATGAAGTTAAACTGGAAATGATAGGATTGATGGCTAAACTGAAAATAGCGGGCCCAAGCGGATCCCCTTGTTGGCAGCCTACGCAGGATGAAATTTCATTATCGCCAAACATCAATTTTGAAGGTGTACCATAACATTGCCACAAATATTTATAAATTTCTGGTATTTCTTTTAGAATTTCTCTTAGGAGGGTACCCCTGTCAACCGAATTGAAAGCATTTTTGACGTCAATTTTAATAAACACATCATAATTTTGATTGGCCAAATAGGTCCTGGCTGAGTGTACAGCAGCCTCACAGCCGCCTCTGACGCCAAAGCCTAGCTGTTTCGGGTTGAAATTTTCCGACAATCGCGTGTTGAATTCCCGACAGCACAGCTTTGAAGCCAAACGACGTAAAGTACTGCCCACGGCGATGGGCCGAATACCCCCGTCTTTTTTCTTAAGGGCGACCAGATTTGCACCATATAAAATTGGGGTGACATCAGCACATACTTTCCCTGCAAGCATAAAATTTATTAAGCAAGTCAATTCCTTAACCAAAGCGACTCCAGCGTCACCCACACGAGGCCCGGTTAAGTCTTTCAGATGCTGTGGACTAATGCCGTCTAAACCACCCGCTGAGCCATTGGGAAATGAGTGGATTCCAGCCAAAAGGGCTTCAGCAGATATTTGCAATGGCTGAAGCGAATTACTAGGTGGGTCGGGGAGTATTGTTGATGTAGAAGGGACGGGGTGTTTATCGCCGAGAGCTGCCAGTACCTCAGGGGAGTGCATAGCTAAGGTATCATTGGAGAAAAGAAGTTTCGCAGCACCTTTGATATTGCCATCTGAAATTTTATTTTCAATAATTCTGATTTTTTGTTTGGTACTACTGGAATTATTTAAAGTAAGAGAATCGTCACAAGGAAGGTGTGGGTGTAGAATATTGTTTTTAATAATAGAAGTTAAGTTTCGATCAGTTTTGACTGTCGGAATATGAAGGTTCCTAAAAACAAATGTAAATAATTCTTCCCAAACATCCCGAGAATTTGCAGAATATACCTTTGATATGCACTCAGCCAGGCTACGGGCAACGGTCGCACGCGCTCCTTTTGGAATCCTCTTCGGAACTTTAGTACAAGATTTCAGGTGAGAGAGCTTTCTCGACAAGGATGTGATGCTGGAGGATGCTCCTACTGCAGAGGTAGAGCAACAAGCAACTTTATCGGCTGTTTTTGACGGAATCGGATCTATACGTGGAATATGAACTCTGCTTTTATGGATAGAAAGGCCGCGATGGCCCTTATATAATTTGCTGTCGGCACAAATGGAGCACTCCCGCAGCACATCCTGAGAACCAGTCCTTGATGAGGACATCAAAAAAGCTACGATATATAATATTAAAAAAGCTTAAAATAAACAACAACTAAAAACACAACAGAAAAAATCACAATAAAAATTGTCAATCTCCATCATTTTTGACACGACAACAAAATGATGATGCGCGCGCAGTTATTTCTCAGCTAAAAATTGCTGACAATCCATCGTTTCCATAGCGAAAATCCTGCCGGTCGTCTTGGATACCACCACGGGCGACTTGTCAAAGCAACTGACACACCGAACTGCTGATTATTGTTGGTAAACAAAACCGTTTGTTTATTAATAACAGAGAGTCTTTCTACTCCTCTCCATAGTATGATGAGTCCGGCTAGTAATGACTTATTTCTATTAACTTTAAACACCATAAACTGCTTTTGCAATATTATTAAATAAATTATTAGTTTGCGAAGTGACAGTTATATGCGAAAGGTCACTTACTACTTACTAAAATTACTGAATTTGTTAGTTGTTATTTCCATTTAAATAAAACACCTTTTATTTAAATATACAAAGTGGAAAGTTTCAATGGGGCAGCCAAGCGAGGTACCTTAATCGTTGCAGCTACAAGAAATTGGTCTTAGGAGACTATCCATAATTTTTCAAAAAAATTTCATTCCCATTCACAGATTTTCAAAAAAATGTACGGTTAGCAAGAAAATTACCATTTCTCACAAAAAATTTTTTTGATGCTAATCGATCCTGTTTCGTATGCTGATCAAAAAGTTCCATGGGACCAACTGAAGTTTAACTGAAAAGTTAGAAATCAAAAAAAACTTTTCCCATACATATGCAGTCAATTAATTTTGTTTCACTTGGAACTTACGTAACCTCGATAGTTTTCTGAAAAAAGATTTAGGTAACCTGGGTACGATTGTGCCAGGGTACGGTAGTGACAGTCGCCATAACAGCGAAACTATACGGATCGCGGGGAGGGGTGCAAGGGGAAAAACAAGCGGCATGCAAGTCTAAACGCGTGTCCAAGTGTTGCGTCAGCCGGCGTGCGACGGTAACGTAAGCAGGAGCCCACATTGATTTTCGACAGTCAAAAGTAAGTTTTTTTGTTCGATTTCTTTTTGTAATTACGGTTATTTGTACACAGATAAATTGCCTTTTATTTTTTTTTGTTATAACTTGAATATTGGCAGTTACTTACGAGTAATTACTTTTAATGCAGATCTTTTTGCTCAGTCATGGTCATTTTTTGTTTTCAAAAGTATGCGTTGGGTACGGTTGTGACATTGCTTTTTTTGTTTTGTTTTATTTTAGATGCCTAGAAAACGCGTGCGGAAGACCGAGAGAGGCCTGTCTGATATTAGTAAATATGAAAATGCTTACGAAGAGGTGAAACGCGGTACTTCATTACGGAGAGCTGCGGAAATACACGAAGTTAATCGCATGTCGCTCTTGCGATACCTACGCAAACGCGACAAAGCCGGCGATAATCAAGGCACCATCAGCATGGGGTATGTTGCTCATAATAAAGTATTCTCTGTCGAGCAAGAACAGCAGCTGTCAAAATATATTACACGTTGCGCAGACATTTATTTTGGCCTTTCTACGAAAGAAGTACGGAAGCTGGCATTTGAACTAACAACTAAATACAACTTAAAGCGACCTGCTACTTGGGTTGAGAATAAGATGGCTGGTGAAGAATGGTTCCGTTCATTCATGGATAGAAACCCGTCACTGTCTGTACGCGTAGCTCAGGCTACAAGCCTTTCAAGAGCTACCAGTTTCAACAAAACTAATGTGGAAGCTTTTTATAATACATTACAAACTGTGTTGGACAGACACGCATATGAGCCACAGGATATATACAACATTGACGAGACAGGTGTCACTACTGTTCAAAGACCTGATAAAGTAGTGGCAAGACGTGGTATACGGCAAGTTGGAGCTGTTACTTCAGCGGAGCGTGGCACATTAGTCACAGTTGCTTGTGCAGTCAATGCCTTGGGAAACGCAATTCCTCCTTTTTTTATATTTCCGAGGGTTCGTTATCATGATCATTTTGTTAGGGACGGGCCAGTGGGATCGATTGGAACTGCAAATCCCTCAGGCTGGATGCAGGATGTCTCATTCTTGGTATTTCTCGAACACTTCAAGAAATTCACTAATACTTCTCCAACACATAAAGTTTTATTAGTGCTGGACAATCATTCCTCTCATGTCCATATCAATACCCTGGATTTTTGCAAAGAGAATGGCATTACTCTGCTTTCATTTCCTCCGCATTGTTCGCACAAGCTGCAGCCATTAGACCGATCTGTCTTTGGACCATTCAAAAAGGCCATAAATGCTGCTTGTGACGGATGGATGCGAAGTCACCCTGGCAAGACCATGACTATTTACGACATACCAGGTGTTGTCAAGACTGCTATGCGTCAGGCATTTACACAATCAAACATTCAGGCAGGTTTCATCAAAACTGGTATTTATCCGTTTAATCGTAATTTATTCCAAGAAATTGACTTTGCGCCATCTTTTGTAACGGATCGACCGAACCCTGACACTGAGGATAACGTTTCTGCAGGACCATCTAGTGCAATCAACGCTCTGTGCGTTTCTAATTCTGTTAATAACAGTCCTGGACTCAATAATCAAATGTTGCCACCTATGGATTCTGTATCGGGAGAATCTTCAACTCCATTTACTGACCAAATTCAGATAAGTGGAACAACAACCCCACCTGCTTCTTTGCCTGAAATTGTCCGGGTTCAGCAGACTGCATCATCCTCAGACACACAGCCTGCTTTTTCGCCGGAAATTGTTCGACCTCTTCCGAAAGCTGCTCAAAGAAAAACAAGAGGTGCTAGAACAAAAAAGTCAACCATTTACACAGATACACCCGAGAAAGAGGCAGTTAGGAAAGAACATGAAGAAAAAGAAAAACGTTTGAAGGCTAAGCATGTAAAGAAAAACCTAACTGAACCAAAACCAAATAATAAAGGGAAAGGTAAAGGAAAAACCAATGGCAAGAAAAAAAAGACTTCAGACAGCAGTCATCCGATGAAGAAGATTATTTCTGTCTGGTTTGTGTAACCCCATATTCTGAAAGTAGAGCTGGCGAAAAATGGATCAAGTGCCAAGGAACATGTGGCCTCTGGTCTCACATGGAGTGCGTAGGTAATAGTCCCCATTATATTTGTCACAACTGTGATGAATCTGACTAGATCTCAGTATGTTGATTGATACAATTATAAATGTTTAATTTTTCTTTGTTGTGTTATAGTTCTGTTAAAATTTTGTAAAACTAGTTAGCTACAATAATTTTAAGTTAAGTTAACAATTTGACTGATTTTAAAGAAGACTGTTATATGGTACAGTGCTATATTAGTTTTAGGCTCTCATCATTATATTTGTCACAACTGTGATGAATCTGACTAGATCTTAGTATGTTGATTGATACATATAAAAATGTTTATTTTTTCTTTGTTGTGTTACAGTTTTGTCAAAATTTTGTAGTAGTTAACCTAACATTTTGACTGATTATAAAGAAGACTATGATATGTGTTGTGTTCAGTTAATTATTTGTAACAATAAAAGTCATTAAAACTATTTGGTTGTATTTTGTATGCCTGTCACTACCGACCCCAACTACTGTCACAACCGCCCTTGGGGTGTGGCCGGTTGTGACACTTTCCCTTTTTTTTTAAATTTGATCGTATTTTTATTTTATTTTTTATTTTAATTATTCGGGATAACAACAACTTATCATATTCGAGAGATTACAATGGATCTGATTTCTTATACTAGTCATTAACAGCTATCCACAACTTAATTAATTTGAGAGCATAATGCATGTTGTTTATTACAGTTGAGTTCAGTACCGCGACAGCACATTATGTGATATTATTGCAAGACAAAACACTAAAACCTATCCAACCAACAATACCAGGGATTGTAATTGAAGCATTTTGAGACATAAAGTATATTAAAGTAACCGGTACTTAGGTCTTCGCGCACACACTGATGTGCTGCCGATCACACCTACAGTGAGGAAAGCAGTGTAGTGAATGATAATTTGCATACTCATCTAGAGATTATATTCTAATCCATGATGACTAAACAAACACAAGCATACATAAACTACATATAAATACTGACTTATATACAATACTATTACATATAAATATAGAATTATATAAATATAGAAAATAAATATAATATATAATAAATTAAATACAATATACTATAGATAAATAGATAATTAAGTTGTCAACTCGTTACCAGTTCAATAAGTAGGCATGGAGCCAAATCAACTCAAATCAAGTTAAGCAACTCCTTCCTAATCTTACTTTTAAAGCTTTTTTTAGAAACATTAAATAAGTCGTAATTACGGAAATGTTGATTATACGTACGAACCAAACGTGTTAGGGTACAGTTACTGCCATAATTTGTAGTATGATGGGGTACATTAAATAGGGGAGTATGTCTTGTACGTTTGATCGGCGTTGAAAAATAAATTCCAGCCAAAAGTTCAGGGCTGTCAATTCTACAGTGGAGTATGTCATATAGGAGCCCCATGTCCATTAACTTGCGTCTCTCAGTCAGAGTTAGGAGGCCATAATCATGACAGTTATCCGAATATGGTAATTTCGCTTTTTTAAATTTGTAATTTAAATGTGTAACAAATTTTTTCTGAATTCGTTCTATCATATTCATGTAGATTGAATAACAAGGTGACCATACAGGACTCGCATATTCTAAGATGCATCTAACGTAGGCATAGAATACTATTTTTAAGCTTAACAAACACTTAAAAGGTTGACATGTTCGTATTACGAATCCTAGGTTACGATAAGATCTTTTTGTAATGTATTCTATATGATCACACATGCTCATCTTGGTGTCTAATAGAACTCCCAGGTCCCGAACGACCTCAACCCTCTGGATCACAACGCCATTAATATTGTAAGAAAAAATTAAGGGTATTTTTTTACGCGAAAATGTAATACATTGACATTTATTAATACTGACAGTGATATTGTTGTTAGAATAGTAATCAAATAACGTATTTAAATCATGTTGTATCAACTGACAATCGGTTATAGAGTGAATTTTTAAATAAATTTTCTTGTCATCTGCGTAAAGAATGTGTTGTGCATGTTTTATATAGTTATGTATGTCAAAAATATAAGCGTTGTAAAACAATGGGCCGAGATGCGAGCCCTGGGGTACGCCAGACGGTACTGTTATATAGTCAGATTTAAAGCCACCTAGTACTACCGCTTGAGAACGATTAGATAGATAGGATTTTATCCATCTTAGCAGATCACCACGAATTCCGAGTGCATGAAGCTTTTGTAAAAGGATAACATGATCCACCCGGTCAAAAGCTTTCTCGAAATCAGTGTAGATCACGTCAACCTGACCACCATTTTCCATATGCCCAAGGATGTATTCAGTGAAACAGGTCAAATTAGACACTGTGGATCGTTTTTGAATAAAGCCATGCTGAGTAGCTGGAACGCCCTGAGAGATGATGGGGTAAACGTGGATAAACACTAGCTTTTCAAACATCTTACCCAGTGTATTCAAGATTGAGATGGGTCTATAATTTTCAATTTTGGTTTTTGGGCCCTTTTTGTGAATTGGGATTATATGACCCGTTTTCCAAATTAGGGGAAATATGCATTGTTTAAGAGAACGTTGAAACAGTATCGTGACTGGATATGCCAAACCTTGGGCACAGGTAGATAGAAAAATGGGAGGTACACCATCACATCCAGCACCCTTCGAAATATCAAGCGATTGTAAAAGTTTTAAAACGACATCGCAGGTCACATTAACATAAGACAGTGTTTCATTGCATGAATAACCGAAATCCGGATAATGATTACCAGGACTGGAAGAGATTGAAGTTGATTGTGGCGAAGTAAAGACACTTTGGAAAAATTTGTTAAATGCCGTAGCAATGGATGGTCCATCTGATATTTTTACATTGCCTATACTAAAGTATTGAGGATAGCTAGAACCACCTCTCTTAGCCTTAACATAACTCCAAAAGTATTTTGGTGCTCTTTTTATATTGAATTCTGTAGTTTGTGTGAAGCGAAGAAAGCATTCCTCCTGCACCTTGGACTGTCTCTCTCTAAGAAGAGCAAATACATCATAATCGCGTGGGTTCCTATACCTTTTCCACCTCAGATGCATTTTTGCTTTTTCGCGAATGATTTTAATTAACGCATAACTATACCAAATAGGGTAATTGTTGGAGCGAACAGTTAAGGGTACAAACAATGCAAAACACTCATACAGTCTAGTATAAAAATGATCCACCGCTTCATCAATTGTATCTGTGTTCAGTAAGTCATCCCAATCAGTTCCGTTTAAAAATTCATTAATTTTGTCATAGTCACCCTTACGAAAATTATAACGCGGAATATTACATTCAACTAGAGGTTTTACATCTAGATCAGAAATTTCTATGGATAAAGGAGGGTGATAGCCATCCGGTTTTGAGAGAGGGGGGGCTTCATAGACCGATAAGTGGAGACTGGAAAAAGATAGATCTAAAATGTTGCCACTACTGTTAACTATATGATTATATTGATTCATACCTAAATAGGCAAGTTCTTCAGTTAAGGCCACAGCTGAGTTTTGTACGTCAGTTTTACCGATATGTGTTAATGACCATCCATCGGAGCCCCAACACAGGCATGGCAGGTTAAAGTCGCCAACGATTAAATAATGTTCTGTAGGTTTTAACCCATGAAAACGTGAGATGTTATTCCTAAATTCATCCACATACATATGCAACCTGTTTGCATCAGGTGATAGATACGAAATAATAATATTAAGATTAACATTAGACCCCAATAGACGCGCCGGTATACTTACACATAGTGATTCCGATAGGGTACTATTGACCCAGTCGGTACAAATTGATGCACACAACGACCGGCGAGCACAAAGCATGACTCCGCCCCCTGAGCGCTTACTACTTAGGTCAAGGTCACGGTCACAGCGGAATATGTCGTATCTCTCATCACAAATTTCAGTATCCAGGATGTCACTTTGCAGCCAAGTTTCTGTTATAATAATTAGGTCATAATCGGTAGAAAGTATATTGTTATAAAAATTCAAACATTTGGTACGAAGTCCTCTTACGTTTTGATAGAAAATGTTTAGTTTATGACAAGCCATTAAGATGTAGTTTAGATCAATTACTAACGTGAGCAATATTTACTTAATAACAAAAATCAAAATTAAAAATATGTTGACGTACCTAGTAATGTTTTTCGGAGTCGCAAAACATCCACACCGGATGCATTGTGGCAATACCTATTATTAAGTTATGAGTGACGATAGTATAGCATATTTTAAATATTATTAGTATCTTGATTAATCTGTGTAACAAGTGATAATATTGAAAATTATATATATTTAGAAAATGACAATAGTATGATGATAGTACAAACAATAAATAAATAAAATAATTATAATAAATTAATATTTTATTAACAGTACTTATATATCCATAACCGTGACTCTTGTGATATGTATCACTTATATAATAATAATATAATATTAGTCCTAATAAAAAATAGATAAAATTATGGAGAGGGTTATAATAAGTAAATAGTGGGTACCCTATGATTGTACAATCCATATGAACCACACTGCTTCCCACACGCAAACCACACAAATAAATAGACATTTTTATAAAAAAAAATAAAGTTGGCAAAATGATGAACACAAAAAAAAATAGTCAAAACAGTTTTTGTAAGTCTGTGGCATCTTTGATACGAATGGACGGTGAGGTGTCATTTTTTCTTACGAAGATCTTCGCATCTCTTATCCACACATACTTATGTTGCGTTGTTCTAGCCTTTTCTCTTACGGCTTTGTGTAAAAGTTTGTTAGCTGGTGTTAAATGTTCGTTAACAAATATTTTCTTCAATTCTCCCTGAATCCCGATATCGTTTGAAGTAAAATTTTTCTTAGCGCGGGCAGCTGATAATACAGAATCTTTAAGAAGTCGCGATTTCAGTTTCAGTATAATTGCTTTAGGGCGACCAGGGATTTTATTAATGGGCTGAACTCTTGTTATATAGTCAATATCATTAGGTGTTGCGGGAACTCCCAAAAAACTGGCAATATTTAAAAAATACGCTGAGAGACATTCGTTGGTTCGCTCCGGAATTCCATTTATTTCCAGGTTGTAGGCGCGGTCTCGTTGCTGCTGGATATTTAATTCAGACTGTAACCTTACAACTTGTTCTTTTAGATGAGACACATCATTAGTGGTGATGGAAATCGCGTCCACGCGCTTTACCAGGTCCCTATGCAAATTTCCGTGAAATTCTAATGATTCTTTAACAGACGACATATCTGTAAAAAGCTGGTTTTGCTTGATGTCGATTAACTTTAATTCCGATTTTATGTTGTCAAGATCATTTTTAATCACTATTTTGATGTCATTCTGAATATCTTGGAATTTATTCTCGATATCCGACTTCATATTGGACAGTTCGAAAGAGATCTTGTTGGAAAATTTGTTGAATAATTCTGATAAATCATCGTCCATCGCTTTACGTTTACGTCGCAACTTATTTACTTTAATCGAGTCATCGTCGTCGTATTGTAGGTTAATTAACTCGGGCGCAGAACCAGTTTTTGTACGGTCCACCGTCGACAACGTCATGCTCGAGGATGAAGGCGGGACGGTGGGGGAGGTCGGAGGCGTCTTGACTACGAGAGGCATTGTGGTCACACACTCACACGCTACGCAGCACAGCACACTATCACAGATTCTTTGACAGTTCGCGGACAAGAGATGCGGTGCTAGACAGAGACAGATATTGTACAAGAGTGAGACGAATTTAATTTTAGATAATTGTATCACACAGAGTAATATACTTTACTTATAAGAGTTAAGACACAATTTGCAGTGGCACTGAATAGATTATTTTAGAGCGTGCAGTTGCAACACGTCTGCTCTCAACGAGTGATTTGGCTCTTTTTTGTCGTCGTATGCCTAATACAGTGTAGCTAGGGACAATTTTTTATCAATTTTAGGTAGATAAATAATCAAATTAAGTATTAAAGTGATTTTTCTCCCTAATCCCGGTAAATTTACAAAATTATAGGCGATCAAACCAAAATTGTCACAACCGTACCCAGCTTACCTACTTACCTACCTAGTTCAAATTCAAATAAGCTTTAAATTTCGAACTTTGTTTTCTTTTTATAATGCGTACCTTCTTTTGTTGCTTATGTCAAAATCTGATTGCGTGTGGTGTGCTTTTGCGAGTAGGTGCTTTTAGTTATTATTTTTTGCAAAAATGAGCTCAAATTCTGAACGTTTAGACTTGCTGGAAGCTTATTTTGTAAATAATAAAAATTCATTTGCTGCGTTGCAATGGTACAGGAGGAGATATCCAAATCGACATGTACCAACCAGAAAGGTTATTACAAACCTTATAAGAAACTTAGCCGAAGGTGGTTCTTTTAAGAAGAAATCTGTACGTCAACCATTTGTTTTAGACGAAAATTTGGAAATTTCCATTTTAACATTAGTCGAAGCGTTTCCCGAAACATCTTCAAGAGTCGTCGCTAAAGAAGTTGATGTCTCGCATACCCTGGTACTGAAAGTATGGAAGACATATGGATATAAATGTTTTCGACATGGGCGACTAGTTCAAGCTTTACATACAGGGGACATTTTTAGAAGTGACGAATGTGAGGTAAGAGGCAAGCCTGTTGTAAAAGGTGTGGAAGAAAGAGGAGTTTATAAAATCAAATCTACTTCTCAGGGTTCTGCCCTTGCAACAACAGAAGGAGACCAACTGATGTTATGGCATCGGCGGATGGGACATCTTGGTATGCGTAACCTCAAACTTCTAAGAGATAAAATGGCGAAAGGGGTAAGTTTTCAAAATACTACTTCTACACTTGAGTGTGTATCATGTATAATGGGAAAACAAACGAAACAACCGTTTAAAAAGACTGGTGCTAAAAGGGCAAAGGAGGTTTTAGAAATTGTACACTCAGATCTTTGTGGCGTTATGAGTGAACCTTCTGTAGGCGGTAGCAATTATTTCTTAACGTTTATTGACGACTTTACGCGTAAAACTTTTATTTATTTTTTGAAATCTAAGAGTGAGATTTTTGGAATTTTTTTAGAGTTTAAGGAGTTTGCTGAAAATCAGAGTGGTAAAAAGATGAAGATCTTGCGCTCGGACAATGGCACAGAGTACGTCAATAAAAGAATGGATGACTACCCTGCCGTCCTTTAGCTAAAAGGCGGCTAAATGACATCTGGCCATTTTTCACTTAAGAAGAAATACTCTTCCTCCTATTGACAATCAATTCAAAGGCGGCCAGCTTGCTCTATTTGTTCACCAGAGGAAAAGACTCGGAGCTCCAAAATAAATTTTGAAGATGCTGATACTCTACTTTATTCCTAGGTATTACATTGGATAAAGGACTGCAGTGGGGTCCACATATCGATAAGTTAGCGAAGCGCCTCAGTTCTGCAGTATTTGCAGTGGATACCGCGAGGCTAAACCAGCCTACATATACATTTCAGTTATTTCCACTTCCAATCCGTTGTTCCTAAGGTTAGAATCGGCTTAAAAAGTTGTTTCAATGCCCGGTAGACTTAACAAAACATGCTATCTCGCTAAAGAGTGGCTAAAATTATTCGCGTTTTTTCATTTATTCCTGGAATTTGAGAAATAGTGTTGGCGCTGCCAGCGCAGGTAGAGACTGGATCGCGATAACAATGGACGCTCAGTGTTGCAGTCTCACACTAACCTTTTGCGTTATTAGTAATGTTGAAGGACGGGGCCCGCCACCGAGGCAATCTCATCCTTTTCATTCAGTACACCGTTTGACGCTCTGTGCTAAACTTGTGTTCTGTTTTTTCCTGTGAAGTAGGTGTTACATGACGAACTTGGCTTAACCTTGGACTTTTCATTTTGCTCGTGATATGGATTAGATTTTTGTGACTGATCTCAACGACTTGGCGCTACTCTGGAAATTGATTTGTTGTACATCATGGCTAACCAACGACAACATTTTTACTCTGCAAGCGAGTATTGCGACATGCATCTTATTTACGGAGAAACAAGGCGTGTTAACACCAGTGGCGGAGTAACTCTGCAAGGGAGGCTGCTAGGATTTACGCTGAGCGATGTCCAAACCGTCGGCACTCAGCTTATGGAGTAATTTTAAGATTGCACAACTCTTACTCACAGGGCCGAATTCCTGGTGGTCCTAAAATTGATGGAGGAAGACCTCAGGGACATAACGTTGATGTTGTTGTAGGACAAGTAACTGAAGATCCATCCACGTCAGTGCGAGGTATTAAAAGAAGAACTGGCATACCAAAATCTACAGCACACCGAATACTTAAAATGTTAAAATACCATCCATACCATGTACAAAAAGTACAATCTGTATTAAATCGAGATTATGCACCGCGTGTAGCTTTTTGCCGAAGAATGTTGACACAATGAAGACCCAAATTTTTTAAACCGAGTTTTGTGGAGCGACGAATCAGCCTGCAAAAAAGATGGCTACACCAATCTTCACAATCTACATAGCTGGCAGTTATCAAATCCACATTAGCGAGAGAAGAGCGATCACAATACCAGTTCAAAATCAACCTGTGGACTGGTTTTCTTAAT
This sequence comes from Oegoconia quadripuncta, assembly GCA_949316235.1. Classification (NCBI taxonomy): domain Eukaryota; kingdom Metazoa; phylum Arthropoda; class Insecta; order Lepidoptera; family Autostichidae; genus Oegoconia; species Oegoconia quadripuncta. The sequence goes on from OX438758.1 coordinate 1,603,817, forward strand.
GGCAAAATTGTGGGTCCAGTCGAACTGCCTGGTACACTGAATGCGGAAAATTATTTACAGCTATTGAGAGACACTCTGCCGGGACTATTAGAAGAAGAAACAGAAGATTTCTTGCAAAGTTTTTGGTTGCAAAATGACGGATGTCCGGCCCACTAAGCACGAGAAGTGAGGGCCCACCTTGACGAAGTGTTTCCTGGTCGGTGGATTGGCTGACCGGGGCCCATTTTATGGCCAGCGAGGTCGTCAGACCTAAATCCATTGGATTTCTTTTATTGGGGCTGCCTTAAGGACAAAGTCTACTCCAGACCGAACACACCAATTTCGTCATTGGATGAATTGAGAAGGCGCATTAAACAGGCCGCACAAGAAATCTCTTCAATGAGTTTGCGACGCAGTAGGCAAAATTTTTTAAGAAGATGCAGATTGTGCATACGTACCGGAGGACGTCAGTTTGAGCACCTTTTGTAGGGATTGCGATTGTTTTAATTATTAATAATTTTTAATTGATTACAATTAAGAAAAGAAGAATGTGTTTTCTTAAGTTTATCTTACACTGAAAACCTTAGTTTTTTGCTCTTATAATATTTTTACACTTATTTTGAGCCTTATGGCACATTATATAATTTTGAAATTGAACCAATTTCACCCTTGCACACAAAAAAAAATTAATATCTCCAAATCTTGTAAAGTAAATGCATTGGTTTGTACCATTTTAGAATCCTCATTAAATAGGCAACTTTTTGGAGTAGTTTGCCGGACAAGTCCCATACATTTTTTTATACCACAGATGGTTGAAAAAACAAGAAAATTTTTCCGTTCAGATAAAAACAATTAAATTAAGTGATCTGTACTCCAACTGCAGACATTATTTTTTGAAAAATGTTAACAGTCTGTCGAAGCAACCTCTAACAATTAATATTGGTAGGAAAAATGTACACAGAAACCCAAAACGCAATAATTAGAGCTGGAAATTTAACAAAATTTGAGATGGTCATGTGAGTTTTATTTTTTTTCATATTTTTTTATGCATAGGACATTAGTCAAGCTACCTCCCATAGTAGTTTGATTCACTATTTCTGGGACACCCTGTATGTAACCCTGCCTAAAACTTCTGCTTCATGTGAAAAAGCTTCAGCAAGATGAACCTCATCAAAAGTTACTTACGCTCCACAATGTCTCAAGAGCGTTTTTCAGGATTGGCAATATTATCGATTGAGTGCGAAATGGTCAATAGTCCAAACTATGATAATTTAATTGATGATTTCGCGGAAAAGAAATCAAGGAAATTAAACCTACAAAGTATATAGGTACTTCCTTCCATTTTATAAACCATTTATTATTTCTGGTAATATTCATATTAATAATAAACCTCGTGTATATGTATTTGAACGATTTGTGTCGTAAATTAAACATTTTATGGCCCAGAGGGCGGCAAATAAGCACTCTGCAACACGGTGGTCCAGTAAGTATACACCTTTAACTTCCTATAATCTTAAAGGCAGTGATTTTTTTGCACGTGGATAGACCCTGTCAGTGATAGAATAAAAATGTTTTTCTAACTAATCGGTAACTTGCTTTATTTAATTTTTTATTTTATTTTATTGATAATACAGAATCAACAGCATCATTATAAAAAAATATTACACAAAATTTACAAGCCAAAGTCATGCCAATTACAGATTCTCATTTTTCATTAGAATTCTCTTACAAAAAAATAATTAGGTGGAAATTAACTATTAAATAATAATCATTATACATATAATCTAGAGGTAAAAAATGAATAGTGAGACAAACTAAGTAATAATAGATAATATAGATATAGTATAGTAAAAGTAAGCTTTAGTAATAAAATCTAGACTATTATATTTTTATATAATATTAACTACCACTGTAAATTTCATTGCGTCGGAAAATATACTTAGAACTCATGTAACTACTTTCTAATAAATCGATCAATAACTTCTTTATATTTATGAAAAATTTCACCGAGGACAAAATCACGACTCAATAAACAATTTAAAAAATATATAAAGTGGCCATTGATTAATTTTTCTGAAAATTGTTTTAGGAGGTCTCAGCATCTCCTACAACGCAATGAAGTTCGCAATGGTATTATACCCAAAGCAAGACACAGAATAGTTAGAAAACAGTTTTATTCTGTTAAATAAATAAATAAATATCCTTGGACATGCACACAATGCCATCTAGTTCCACTTTAAGCAACTATATGCTTACACCTACTAACATATGCCCCTAGCGAGATTCGAACCCGCAACCTGTTGGTATACTGGTCAGAGTTGCTAACCACTACACCAAACAGGTCTGTTACTGATAGGTACTGTATCTTTCTACAAAAAAATCAGGAACTTTAAGATTATAGGTACATACATACGTAAGACCACAAAAATTACGATTTTTACTGTAGGTTAATGTTCAGGTCAGCTCTTCGCTGGGGATGGCGCCACTCTCATCCGTCACTTCGGCCGCCAAATCCGCAAACTTCGCGACGTAATCCACACTCGATTCGGCCATTAGCGATCTTAGTTGTGAGTCCATCTGATGAATAGAATTTTGTATATAGAAAACCTGACGAATGCTGCTTCCCCACCTCAGATTCATTTTTCCAACAAACTTTACTGCATATTAGCTACTAGGTTTACGCCCGCGGCTTCGCCGGCATGGAATAGCTTTATCGCGGATTTAATTTGTTTATCCCGCGGGAACTACTCGCTTTATTTTATTTATTTACTTAACATCAGGTGTGATTCAGGTCAAGTCTAGTCCATTCTGCATAAAAAGAAGAACCGTGGTGTCGATATTTATTACGATTAACTCGCATGGTTTTATAATCTGTGGCCGCAACTTACAGCGAGGTCTGGCTGCGGACGTCCCTCCAGGTGACCCAGGAAGCTGCTGAGCGAGAAGTCCTGTACGGAGCCATCCAGCCAGCCCTCACCATCGCGCAGTAACCGCGACGGCGACAGCGACATAGACTCAGATGGTAGGAAATCTTAAACAAAAGAGCATCGGTTACGCGACGAAACAGTCGCCAACTGAAAAACTTGTATAATGACAACATTGCAAAAATCATCATCATCAGCCCGTAAACATCCCACTGCAGGGATATAGTCCTTCCCTCATATAATGAGGGAGTATGGGTCATAGTCCATCACGCTGGCCCAATGCGGGTTGGGGACTTCATATGTAGATATGTATGTATAATATGTAGATGTTTAATTTCTATCTTATTTTGTTCATTTTGTGACTTAACAATATTTTAACATTATATTAAATAATCTAGTAATTTCACAAATCTTTAAGATTTATATGTATAGTTATTGTTTTATGTTTGACAATCACTTTTATTTTAGAAATCATAAATATACGGAACTGTATGTATGACTTGATATTGTAAAAGTGAACTAAATCTAATCTAATCTATGCCTTAGAATTTTTATTTCTCAGGCAGGAAACCTCCTCACGATGTTTTGCTTCACCGTTTGAGCAGTCGGATAAATGCACAAAAGTAACTAAAGGACATCATCCACGTTTCATACATTTTTGGTCCAAAACCAAAAGTGGCGGCCAAAAAAAAAAAGTGCTGTGTTCTGATAGAACACGTCCGTCTTAGCATTTGTTACTATGGCACCAAAGCTGTAGCACCACTGTGCATCGTAGTTTTTGAGTTCTAAAAGTCTGTCTTTTTATTAATTTTCGATTAAACTATTAACTATAACAAATGAAGTATCTTGACAGAATATGGCGTTTTATTTCTGTTTTTGTTAACACGATATACTCATTGTCGTATACATACCCAAAAAAATACATCATGACTACCTACAAACAATAAAAAGGAATGTTAAAAATAGACGCGGCTTCACTTCTTGGAATTAAAACAATGGCCTTACCCTACCGCCACACGATGGGACACCGTCGCACCGCATCGCAACACCCCTCCCCCAACCCTTCCCCGCTGGTCTCGCCGCCTACGTGTGTCGGTTTATTTCTTTAGTACTGAGTGCGAAGTTGCCATCAACTGCCGTGCGTGTACGTTACATTTTAGTTAGCTCTCGCTCGCTAAACCTTTTGTTGTTGTTTTTTTTGTTTTCACCTTTGTTAAGTTTTGTTATTTTCTGTTACGTTTTGGACTTTGTTATTGACTGTTACGTGTCCGTGTGGTATAAAAAAGACTCATGGAAGACTGTATCTTGTGTCGTGAATCGACAGGAAATCGGCGACGATATGACTGGAGTTCCCGAGAAAGGGATCATCTTGATATCGCCCAAATAGTGATCGAAGAATTGGTGGATAGACAGGTAAGATCACAGTTCATTTAATGTACGATTATACATTCAGTGTACTAAGTATCGGGAATTTGTCAATAAAACAAAAAATACAAATTATTCATCTAAATTTATTTTATCGCCTTCAAAGTAGGCCCCATCGCTTGCAATACAACATCTCCACCGCTTCACCCAGTCTTCCATACATTTTTCATAGGCTATTTGCGGTATGGCCTTTAGCTCATTCAGCGAATTTTCTTTTATGGCTTCTATCGACTCAAAACGTTTTCCTCGAAGTGGTAATTTTAACTTGGGAAATAAAAAAAAGTCAGACGGAGCCATATCAGGTGAATACGGTGCTTGGTCGAGAACTTTTGTTGAATTTTTCGCTAAAAACTCTTTCACTATAATGGCTGTGTGTGATGGTGCATTATCATGGTGCAGCATCCATGAGTTGTGTTGCCACAAATCTGGACGTTTTCGGCGGATACTCTCACGCAAACGCTTCATGACGCCTAAATAATATTCTTTATTCACTGTTTCTCCCTCTGGAAGGAATTCGGAGTGAACCACACCACGGTAGTCAAAAAAAACTGTCAGCATCACCTTGATTTTGGAGCGACTTTGCCGCGGTTTTTTGGGTTTCGGCTCGTTTTCGAGACGCCATTCTGAAGACTGTTGGCTTGTTTGCATGTCGTACTCATAAACCCATGTCTCGTCGCCAGTTATTATACGTTTCATAAAGGTCGGATCCGTAGAAGCTCGGGAAACCATGTCTTCAGCGACATGCTTTCGCTGCGCTTTTTGAACAAAATTGAGCTCTTTTGGAACTAGTCGAGCGGCGACGCGTTTCATGCCTAAAATGTCAATGAGAATGTTGTGGACGGACTTAAAAGATATGTTCACCTCACTAGCCAACTCTCTCAGACTCATACGTCGATTTTCGAGCACTAGCTTCTTGATTCTGTCGATGTTTTCTTTGGTCGTAGCGGTTGAAGGTCTACCAGAACGAGGCAAGTCTACTACTACTTCTCGGCCTTCTTTAAAAGCCTTATACCATTCATAAGCCCTTGTTTTCGATATACACGATTCGCCGTAGGTATTTCGCAACATTTTTAGTGATTCACCACATGAAATATCATTTGAAACACAAAATTTAAGGCACACTCTTTGTTCAACAATATTTTCCATTGTAAAAATCGCCGAGGACTCAAAACTATGACCAACAAAAAGTGTAGTTTAAAACAAATTAAATGACAGATCCCGCTCAAATTTTGCGCGCTAAATCAGTACAGTGCTACCAACATGCAGTAAAAAAATTAGAACGACCTCTTTTACGCGGGTCTTTTTATTGACATATTCCCGATACTTTTTACACAGAGTAGTATGTATTATTTTAAGATTAAGTATTTGAAAATACTTCTTTGTATTTTTTACATAAGTCGACCTGGTTGGCTTTTATTTGCTGTCATGTCATGAATGTATTAATTCTTGCATACTATCCGATTGATTTAACTCCAAACCTAGCGTTTATGACGCCATATCCTTGTATGCATACTGTCAATTTTTTTGCCGAGTTGGTCAAACTGACGCGCCGCCTACTAAACGCGAGTATGTGAGGGCAGAACCGCATTACAGGGAGGTGCGAAGTTATCTCAGTCGAGTTGTACTTATATCATTCATATATTATTGATGATAAAGATTATATGCTAGCAAATATAGATGAAAATCGATTCTTTTCTTTTCAGTTGGAGCGTACTGAGTTCATTTGCCGACCCTGTTGGCAAAGAACAGAAAGGACGTACCGACGACGTATTCGAGATGCCGAAGAACAAGGTGGCCAAGAGGATAATCCACCCGAAAATCCAAATCCAAGACCTACTTCGTTGGATTTGCCGAGTCTTCTTCGCGCGCCAAATACATCAAATAGTTGTATATTCCAACATTGTGTTAATGAATCTCGCCGTCGTATTCCTGAAGACATCATTCTTCGCATGCTCTGCCGGTACAATTATTTTGTACCCGAAAGTGCACGTGTATGCACTGAACATTTGGAGCAAAATCTGTGGCATTTACTGCCAATGCAAGACAATTCATCTATGGAGTTCAATGCTGCACAGATATGTAGTATTTTTTCAATACTACAGAAACATATCACTCAAGATATTATTGATTTTGAACAATATGAAAATATGGCACCACACGAATTTTATACCTGGACAGGTTTACATCAAAATCAGTTTGCGGAATTGCTCGAGGACTTACCAAGCTTGAGATCAATAAACAAAAGGAAAACCATATTGAGCGCAGTATTAGTTAAGTTGAGAACAGGAGACTCCAATGCAAGGCTTGCTAATATATTCAAATGCGGCGAAACAACATTCCACAGATGGTTACAAATCGGACGGAATGCACTTTTGGAAGATTTCGTGCCCTTAGATCTTGGGTTCGATCACATGACACGCGAGGAAGTGGCACAACGGAACCTGACACTGCCCAACAATCTGTTCGGGAACCCCTCAAGTCCAGAAGCAGAAAGGAAAGCAATAACTATTGTTGATGGCACATATGTGTATTTGCAAAAAAAGCGGCAATTATTTTTTTCAACGTGAGTCTTATAGCCACCACAAGTATAGGAATCTTCTCAAACCTTTCCTCTTGGTTTCTTGTGATGGACATATTGTCGACGTTATTGGACCATATGCTGCTGTTACTTCTGACGCGGATATCATGAATGGCTTGTTAAATAATACGAACAGTGCATTCCACTGGTTTTATAGGAGTGGCGATGTTTTTATTTTAGACCGTGGATTTCGCGACTCAGTAGTAAATCTGGAGTCATGTGGTTATGTGACACATATGCCAGAAACGAAATATCCCAATGAAACTCAATTAACCACGGATCAGGCAAATAAATCAAGATTGATTACCATCTGCCGTTGGGTCGTAGAAGTGGTCAACGGGAGATTTAAGAGAGATTTTCGGCTGCTGCGAAACGTCTACAACAATAGAGCCCTGAGAAGCATGTTCGATTATTTTAGGATCGCAGCAGCCATATTAAATCGCTTCCATGTTTTAATTGAGGACAACCCACATGTTTCAAGCTTGCTTGAGATTATTCATGAAAGAATAAATATGCCAAACAGATTGGCCGCACTCGTTGAAGCCAACAATTACAACCGAAGACGTGCTCAATTCAGGACAATGACAGCGGATATGGAAGAGTTTGCTGAATTCCCAACATTGACTGAGCACGAGCTGTTTTTATTCGCACTTGGTGTATACCAATTAAAACAAGCTAAGAGCTATTATGGCGAACATATCCTCGAAAACGGATCATTTACAATCGAGCTCAGCAATGATTTGCCAGACGCGCACCTGACGGAATTGCAGCAGCCGGGAAACAATTTGTGGATGATTCGTGGGCGATTGCAATCCCGGCATGTCAGAGCAAGACAATATTATACTTACATTGTAGTGGACAAATCTTTATCAGGAAGACAAGCCATCGCTCACTACTACTGCACGTGCATTATCGGTAAAAGAACAATTGGGTGCTGTTCTCACATTATGTGTATTGTGTGGTATATGAGCTATGCTCGACATTTTCAAAATATAGCCCCACCAGCTTTAGGATTGGAGAATGTCATTGTAATGCCAGATGATTTTGATAACATTGTTTAATAATAATATATTGCATTAAACATATAAAAAAACTATACTTATTTTATTACAACTCCCCAATCATAAATGGATGCTACCATGACAGAACATTTTATTTACGGTTTATTATACATTTCATCGAAAATAATATGGTACCTCATTACTTTAGTGACTTCATTTGATTGAAAAATACATGAAATGTCAGTTAAATAGGTGTTTATGTTAAAGAAATGTGACATTTCATCATCATTTCGTAATATGGCACCAAAGCTTATAGCACCTCTAATAGTGGTGCTACAGCTTTGGTGCCATATAAACAAATGCTAAGGCCGACGTGTTCTATCAGAATACAGCACTTTTTTTTTTGGCCGGCACTTTTGATTTTGGACCAAAATGGATGATGTCCTTTAAAAACTCATTCGCACATGGCCTGCCGGGGAATCGAACCCGGACCTCCCAAATTGGGAGACCGCGTCTCAACCGCTGTGCCACCGATGCTAATATAAATAAAGTGTTATTGTGAAAAAATATTATTTTCTTACCCGATAAAGGTCGTGACGTTATGTATATGTCGCAGGCAGTTTGTTTAATTAGCCATTTCATCAAATGCCTCGGCGGATCATTATGTATTGCGGTTATACATTAATGGAAACTGCGCTAACTAGACGGGGCTCCTCGATAGTATTCAAAGCAACCTAACACAACCTAACCAACTCGCTCTGAGCAGCGCAGTTTCCAATAATGTAGGAAATGTCCGTCATACATTACACTCCGCTTAGGCATTTCCTGAAATGGCTAATTAAACGGTCTGCCTGCGACAAATATATGACAGAAGATGAAAGGGTACTCACTGGCCATATCGGTACTTTCGCTTTTTAATGCGCTGGCAGTTGTCGATTCTGAATGCTTTACTGCATTACTAGAGAACGATGTCTCCGAACTCGACACTTCCAGTTTCATATCCTTTGGCAAGTCATCTTTGGTATCCTCCTCGTCTTCATCTGAAACAAACAATGAAAGAGTATGGTGTGATTTTATGGACTGTAATTGGATGGAAGATGGTTCTTTGGGTGGTAAAAATAATATTCATTTCTACTATAACAACTTGCGACAGAAAACAAACAAAACAATAGCCATAAAAGTAAAAAGAATACAATCAAATCAAAAATGCTTTATTTTGTAGGTACACAGGGTAAACTTAAAATAGTCAGATTTTACATTTTTAAAGCTACTGCTTGTTCAAAAGGCAAGATTCAAGGTAGCAATAGGGTCACATTAGACAACGTCTACCCTCGGTAGGCGCCGTGCAGAGTACTGCTGTTGATTTTAGGTCAGGACTTACCCTGGACTTCTTGTTCAGCAGCAGCGCCAAGCGGCGTGATGGGGATCCGTCTGTCGCCGTCATGGAAGAAGAATTGCCCGTTCGACTCGCTCAGCACGTAGAAAAATGATAGACTGAGAACAAATAAGCAGTAATGATGATAATCAATCATGCGCTTGACCAGCTCGTTGGCATATTAGGCTATTTCACAATTAATAATGATTTATATATTTTTTTTTTTATGCACAACGGGTTCGTACTTGACCATAATAACACCTGATGTTAAGTGAAGATGAGGTCGAAGGTAGAAGCGTACTGACCCGGAAACCCCAACACATTTGGGGGACTGGCTATCTTATCTGTGACGACCGGAACACAACAATGCTATTAACATTGCTGCTTGGCGGCAGATTTAGATAAGATGGTGGTAGCTAGCCAGGCGGACATTTAAAATGCCCTACCATCAACCAAAATTTGTGCTTTTTGTAATATTTATTTAAAAACCAACAAATCCGACAGCATATTTGACGCAATGTTGGATTTTTTTGCCATAAAATGTGTCCTAATGACATTTTGGGGATCAATTTGAATCGAACGACACCTTGCAGTTAAAAATCGGTCAAAACTTAAATTAATGTACAGAATAACTTGGAGGAATCCAGATTATTCCCAGGATCTGCTAGATCACAAATAAACAAAGCAATTAGTGTGGGCTGCATGCCTTCCATGTCACAGATACCAGACACACCATTACTAAAACGCTAGACTGTCTTACAATAGACATATAGATAGATAGATAGATAGATAGATAAACGTTTATTTGTTACTCCAGCCACACACATACATTAAATATTATTTATAAATAATTATTATTATTATTATTAAATTCTTTATTGCACACAAAAATAAAATACAATTATTACACATAATTTAGACTACAGTAAAGTTGAAATAAAAAAAACAGAACATATAAAGGTACACGCAAAATATAGGGATATAAAAGTATATGTGTGCTGCAGTGGCACAAATGGGCCATAGCTCAGTGTCGGATTGCTCAAGAGCAAAACACTGATTTTCAGCTATTACCCTTAAAGAGGGAGACGGGTACAATATTTCTAAATAACCCTCAGTACAAATTAATATTAATGTTATATTAGTAATAATAAGTTTTACACAGATTCTGGAAAGCAATAAAAATAATAATATGATTATTAATTAAATTAGATTAAATTATTGTAAATGTTTTGCGCAATAAAGAGTACTTATTTGTATTTGTATTGTATTGTATTGTATTAAATAAAATAATAAATAAATTAAATAAGTTGAGCAGGATGTAAATAAGTGAAACAGTTTAACTTTTAGATCTTATAGCGACAGCAACCGCTGCTCGATCTTTTTTCGGAACATCTAGTTTTTGAAAGTCGAGTATGAAAGATTTAAATGATTTTTTGAATGTAAATTTAGATTACATATAATAAGTGGTCGTAAATGTTCACGGCCTTTTTATAGTAAAAATAATATTTATTTATTTTTAGTTACATGAAACGTTTATTGAATGAAGTAATGTCCATTTAATTCGACAATCTTTCGCAATTTTTCTCGCTGAACCATTATCCAGTCGCAATAACATTTTCGAGGTTTATAAGCGAAAAACTGATTTAATACGGACATGTGTACCAGAGTTATGGATGTTTTCATTTATAATAAGTATTTATTTACAAAAAAAAAATGTATTTATGTAGTATATCAACCATCTGGTATCCACAACACAAGCCTATAGTTGATTACTGTGGAACTAGATGGCGCTGTGTGTATGTCTAAGGATATTTATTATTATTATTGAACCCTCGTGGTTTTCTTGGTGATGAAGACTTGATAATGAACATGGTACACCACAGCTTTGACAAGAACAAGCAAGCCTTCTTTCTCCTTGCAGTTAGTCAACCTTCGAGTTTCGAAGTTGACCGTGCGGTGGTTGCGGGTTGAGAGGTGTATCTAAGTGGGCATCGCCCTTACCACCATACAGCAGCTCGTCCCTCAGTCAAGATGAACCTCTCACCTGCTAGGACGCTACTTCAACAACCCTTGATCCGGCTGACCGGTGTCAGTGATCTGAAAAATTGTCCATGAAGTCTCACCACGTAAGGATAATACTGTTACGGGAACACTTACTCTGAAGTGGAGGTCGGTGGAGGTTTGGGCAGGATCCGCGGCGGCGGTGGCGGCGAGTTCGGCACTATCTTCACTGGTATTAAATCTAAACACAAAAAACACCGTCTGAATAGCACATACATAAATTTGTTACTACGCATGGACTGAGTCGTTGAAACAATTAATATTGCATCAACAGCCTCCGTGGCTCAATGTAAACATAGGTTTTACGAATTGGAGGTTGCGGGTTCGATCCCCAGCGGGGTACATGTTTAGTACTCGGTTTGGTTGGTGGTAGGGCATTTTAAATGTCCGCCTGGCGGGCTACCACCATCTTATCTAAATCTTCCGCCCAACAGCAATATGGGAATAGTACCAGCGCTGGGCACTCACTGCTGGGCGGCGGCAGCTTGGGCAGCAGCGGCAGCAGGCGCTGCACCACGACGCGGCCTGTTATGGGAATAGTACCAGCGCTGGGCACTCACTGCTGGGCGGCGGCAGCTTGGGCAGCAGCGGCAGCAGGCGCTGCACCACGACGCGGCCTGTTATGGGAATAGTACCAGCGCTGGGCACTCACTGCTGGGCGGCGGCAGCTTGGGCAGCAGCGGCAGCAGGCGCTGCACCACGACGCGGCCTGTTATGGGAATAGTACCAGCGCTGGGCACTCACTGCTGGGCGGCGGCAGCTTGGGCAGCAGCGGCAGCAGGCGCTGCACCACGACGCGGCCTGTTATGGGAATAGTACCAGCGCTGGGCACTCACTGCTGGGCGGCGGCAGCTTGGGCAGCAGCGGCAGCAGGCGCTGCACCACGACGCGGCCTGTTATGGGAATAGTACCAGCGCTGGGCACTCACTGCTGGGCGGCGGCAGCTTGGGCAGCAGCGGCAGCAGGCGCTGCACCACGACGCGGCCTGTTATGGGAATAGTACCAGCGCTGGGCACTCACTGCTGGGCGGCGGCAGCTTGGGCAGCAGCGGCAGCAGGCGCTGCACCACGACGCGGCCTGTTATGGGAATAGTACCAGCGCTGGGCACTCACTGCTGGGCGGCGGCAGCTTGGGCAGCAGCGGCAGCAGGCGCTGCACCACGACGCGGCCTGTTATGGGAATAGTACCAGCGCTGGGCACTCACTGCTGGGCGGCGGCAGCTTGGGCAGCAGCGGCAGCAGGCGCTGCACCACGACGCGGCCTGTTATGGGAATAGTACCAGCGCTGGGCACTCACTGCTGGGCGGCGGCAGCTTGGGCAGCAGCGGCAGCAGGCGCTGCACCACGACGCGGCCTGTTATGGGAATAGTACCAGCGCTGGGCACTCACTGCTGGGCGGCGGCAGCTTGGGCAGCAGCGGCAGCAGGCGCTGCACCACGACGCGGCGGTCGGCCAGACGCGGCCGCCCACGGCGCGTGCGCGGGAGTCCCTCCAGGTTCACACACTTCTGCGGCTGAAACGGTACACCCCACTGTCTTACCAATGTTAGTATACGAGACTATTGGGAGAAATCTTGAACAATCCCAACAGTTCTTCCAGGTTGCGTCATGTTAAGAGGGTTCGGCGGGTACAGAAGCGCCCTCGTTTCATAAATTATGATTTAGTTTCACATAATACGATATAAAATTATAAGTAACTAGGTTTGTCGTGGATATGTTTAATTTGTTTATCTAGCGGGAACTACTCACTGTATCGGGATAAAGAATATCCTATGTTTAAATCTAGGGTATGTTCTATACCAAATTTCATCAAAATCCATTCCTCCGTTTCGAGGTGATTGAACAAGAAATGCACATCCAAACTTCGACCAAATCCGTAACTATGAGGAATAGCGAAAAGTACTCATAGGAGTGTCGGGCCTGATTTTAACGAAAAGTAAAACTGCATCATTGGATTTTGGAAAAATCAATATTCCTAACCTAACCCAAGTAATTTCATTCATTTGCGCACGCGCCGCCCGGGGCTTACATTATAGACCCTACGGTCTAAAATAAACATATTTTATTTTTAACCGACTGCCCAAGGAAGGAGGGTGATGTTTTTCGAGTGTAGGTAGATTTCTATGTTACCTCCTGTAGCCTACACGGCTTGATCGATTGCGAAGTGTATGGTCATGCTGTGGTCTCTTAGAACAAATACTCCCGTCCCAATAGAGACTAGCGCCACCTAGCCGCCATATGTCATAACTTGTTTATACCATGATTACCATGTAAAATATTTAAAGTCTATATTTTCTCAAAAACAAATAAACTATATGTACCTAAGTATATTTAAAGAGATTTTTTTCTTGCCTAGTTATTAAATTTTCATATTTGAGATAGCATTAGGTTTTGTGAAAGTAAAACACGTAAAGTAATGATGATTTGGCAACACTGAGAAAAATGTCGGCTGTCGTTGGATGTGTACGCGCATTTTTTTCACTTTCCATTTTCTCTGAAAATTTAAAGTATTTCCCGTGTGATTTGGTGATTGTGATGTGCATTTGGTCCTAATGGTGTGAGTTTAGGGTCACGGTGTAGCCTTCGGGGCGGGTTTTGGTTGCTCCACCTTTAGTCGAGATTGTGAGATTGTATGTGAGATAGGACTCTGTGAGACAGGACTCCCAAGTGTATTTTTGTCTTTTTCCTTATGTTTTTGTTTGGTATTAATTTTATTCCCACGGTTATATATGATGATAGTTATTGTTTCCTTTTCTTAAATAAAATTTGTGTGTTAAATCGTGTTTTATTGTATACCGATACCTAACTAGATTATATGTGTAGTTACTTCGGAGGTTTATTTTCGATGACAGCATTGAAATTTTGATGAAACAATTGAAATTTCAATGTTTCATTGAAAATAAATCTCTGAAGTAACTATCAAGTTGCCAGGTTTAGGTAGGTACGGCTAGGTTTCATGACCTTGACGAGGTTAGTTACACATCATTGCGGATAGATGGCGCTGTGAACCCGAGTCGCTTGCAAACGCCAACATACCCGTCTATCTCCGTATATACATTGTAGTCTTTGTGTATGGTGTCGTTAGATTCGTTTTGATCCTTGGAGTGTCGTAGGATTGATTGATTGATGGTGTGATTGAGGTCAAGTACAAAAACCCGTTGTGCATAAAAAAAAATACAATTTATGGTGAAAAATCCAACATGGCGCCCGCGAAATACAAAATATACTGTCGGGTTGTTTGGTTTTGAAACTCATATTGGTGGTAATAACCTCATAAATGTCAATAGGCAGATAGCTGTCAAATAGAATTAAAAATAGTTTTTAAGAAACGAATTTTCAGTTAAGTCTGCTTTTTCGACATGAGTGTTACCTCAGCGTCAGGGCGTGGAGCGATGGGCGTCGGATGTCGGAACACGGCCGGACTATCTGGCGTCGTAGTCACGGGCGCACACGGCTGCTGCTTCTTGAAACAACACAATTAAAATTAAAGTTCAGGTAGACGAATGATTTATTTTAAAATTTTAACATAAGTGTTCGATAACCAGACAGGTCATGTACCAATGAGTTAATTTACAATACAATATAAATACACTTTATTGCACAACAGAAAAGAAAATACAGTTTCAGAAAAGTGGTAAGACAAGTGGTGGTGTACAATTTGGCGACCTTATTTTTTTTTTATGTGCATTTATCCGACTGCTCTTAAACGGTGAAGGAAAACATCGTGAGAAAACATGCATGCCTGAGAAATTAAAATACAAAGGCATGAGAAGTCCCCAACCCGCATTGGGCCAACATGGTGGACTGTGGCCCATACTCCCTCATTTCACGAGGGAAGATCTATGTCCCTGCAGTGGGATGTTTACGGGCTGATGATGAATATTTGACTTTGTAAAACGGACCTAAGTTGACAATAAGTGCTAAAAAAAATACGCAATACACACCTGTCCAGGCCTCTTCTGCGGGCACACGTGCCCACAGTTGCACCTCGATATCGACGACGAGGTCGCCGTGGTCACGTGAGGATTGCCAGCCAATGCCAGGAGGCGTTTCAGTCTGGAAATGCGTGGACATAAAGAATATTTTCATTACACAGATGTATACAGAGTAGAAGGCAATATAGATTATGTGGTATGCGCTTCGTATTGAAGTATGAGTGGAGACAATTCAAGCGCGAATCATCACATCAGCCGAAAGACGTCCACTGCTGGACAAAGCCCTCCCCCGAATGTGGATTGAGAGTGAATTGGTTTGGAATTGGTGGTATACCGATGATCAAGTAATCCTTGCGTAGCCAAAAGAGATGGTAACACTTATGAATACAGTTTTGAATGAATGTCTTTGAATGAATGAATGAAAGTCAATGTGAGTAAAACGATAGTTATGTTATTTGAGAGACGCGAATGCGCAAGCGAAAATCACAGTTTCACGTTGGCATTCGGCATGACAATGACATACGGCAAACTTAAGGAAAGATCTAATTTCAAATTTTTATTATCTCTCCGCGGTTAAAGGCCACAGTAAAAGAAAAAAGGCTTTTTGGCGGGAACTCGGCGAGTGAAGTAGCATTTTTCTTTATAAGTCTTATAATTTGTGCATTCTAACTTTTGAAGCTTAATAATGGCAGAATATTGTGCAGCAAACGTTAGTGATAGTGTACAAGTGAAGGGAAGTGTAAATTAAAGTGCGTAACGGAGCTTTCGGGTTCCCACAAGAAACCGACAAAATCTTTTGTAAAGCATTCTGCCACTTTACTGAAGAATGACTTGACCGTGACTAGACTCTGTATACGCCAAGTATACGACGAATTACTTGTTTTGACTGAGACTGACTTACAAACTGAAGAAATAAGAGAAATAAGACATGGCTGTAATGGGCTAGATCCCTTTGCCTTCTCCTAACGGAGAGAATGAAACCAAAAAAGAAAAAAAATGTAATTTGAAATTAGAACGTTGACCTCTCTGCTTAGTAAGTTATTAGGGAAACGGTTGAATGGTGTTATAATAGTGTTTTTTGGGTTCGATTAGATAGATTTTTTTCAAATAACCAATGATGCAGTTTTAGTTTTCATCTAAGTCGGGCCCGAGACTCTTTTGAGTACTTTTCACCATTTCTCATGGTTTCGGATTTGGCTATGCACGCCCACTTGAAAAATTCAACCTGTATATTGGCATACATCTTTGCTTGCGTGACGCGGTTGATGAGCTTGCCGACCAGCTTCAAGGTTAGCTGCAGACGGCAGATGACAAATGCTAGGAGGCTAATTGCTCGTCTGCCACTTAGCAAAGAGAAGCCGCCATGTTCTTGATCGGGTAATGAGCTTGCTGCCAGTTTCAGGGTCTGCAGACTGTTGATGACTAATGCCGGTGATGCTAAATGCTCACCTGTCACTTAGCAAGGAGAAGCCGTCGTGTTCCTGTGAGGGAGGCGTGGGGCGGTTGATGAGCTTGCTGACCAGCTTCAAGGTCCCGCTGCAGACAGCTGACGATGACTTATGCTCGGGGGATGCTAGTTGCTCACCTGCGAACAGATTTAAACTGGTTTATGAACGTCCCCACAGTGGACATATGTTTAACGAGCCTTGGGTTGACCTTCCAATTTCAGTCTCATCTCCACTGAACATCAACAGGGCTGGAATGCCTCATCGTCATATAGAAGCTGGCTATCACGTTCATGCTTTAGGCGAGTAAGAGAGAAGCAGAGCTTCAATCTTGTTTTTAGAAGAACTATGCTGCATACAGAGGATAATGACCCTGTCAGCGATACCAACGGTTGCTGGTTCGAATCCCGCGACGGGGTAAATGTGTCTGTAATGAATACGAAGATTTATTCCCGAGTCATGGATGTTTATATAAATATATATGTAAGTTTATCCGTTATAGTATCCATAGTACAAGCTTTGCTTAGTTTGGGACTAGATGATTGGTGAAGTGTCCCAAATATTTATAAAAAAAAAAATGCTAGTCCCGCAGGCAAGTGTGGTTGAGGTCAAACGCTAACGTCTCTAAAAAAAACGCTCGGTTATGACAGGGGCGACTTGAAAACATTGTCATGTGGCCATTAGTCCATCTATCCGCACTGTGCCTGCGTTGTGGCTTATAGTCTACTCCCACTCCCAACGAGAGATGGCTATGGCCCTTTAGCGGAGCAGTAAGGCTGTAGATGCTTTGGCTCCCAGTCTCTCTCGTAGGTGTCGAAAAAGTCGACGAAACAATCGTTAGTGTTCGTAAGTTCGTGCGTGGTCGTAATGTCTGACTCCAAATTGTATGTACAGGTATACTACCAGAAAGATGGTGGTCAAAATAAATACGGTATAGAGTTCACGAAGGTTTCGCTTGTATTGTCTGTCAACACAAAGGGTCTCTATAGCTAGGTACACTGGCTTAGTTAGAACTTATATGATTTTGCGCGGTGCGCTTGCGATCTGTGGGGTGAGCGGAGGGCGACTGGCGAACGTCGTTCCGTCAGCACATGCGACGCATTCGGAGTAGGTATGTACCCACCCCTACATTAGCATAAGAATATACATCAGTGATGGCCAGCAGCGGTATTGGTGCGGAGCAATAAATCTTTGATAGTCAATGTCTATGTTTCCATTTCATAGTGTTATTCCGTGTATTATATGTATGTTATATTTTATATTCGTATGTATTGAAATATGTACTTATTTATGTACTTATTAGTATGTAGTTATATTTATATTCAGTTAGGTTTTTTTATGTATCATATTTATTCATTTCTTTAGATTTCCATTGTGCACGTCTTATCTGCCTCTTCCAGTCATATCTCTCTTTGTAGGTCTGCTGGAAGAAATTTCATTGTAGAAATCAGCAGAACCTGTTGTGTCGTCTCTATTATGTTGTATCTGTATGTTTTTTTTCTTGTGTGCAATAAATGATAAAATAAAATAAATAAATAAATGGCTTCCTTGCATGGCGATTAAGGCAAATCCTTTCATGGAGAAAGAAATCGTGCCATAGGTGAGGCTTATGTCCAAGAGTGGGTCTCTTGAGACTAAGAAGTATCTGCATATAATTTTTTTTTGTCTAACTTACTTTTCCTCTCGTCGCCCGACATCCCATCATTACTGTCCTGACAGTACGTGTTCTTTGGTGAGAATATGTCTGTATCGCTTTCTCTCGCCTTATCCGCATCTTCGACAGAGCTGTCCGTCTTATCTGGGGTCTTATCCACCTTGAATCAGGAAGATATTATTATAACTACGAAAATTTTGATGACTATTTAGATGATATGTGAGCTCGGCGATATGAAGGAGGCGCATTGTGTCCTATTTCCAATATAGGTGAGTTAGGTTTCATTATTTTTTTTATTTTTATGTTTTATGAACGACGGGTTCGTACTTGACCTCAATCACACCTGATGGTAAGTGAAGATGAGGTCGAAGGTGGAAACGTACTGACCTGGAAACCCCAACACATTTGGGGGACTGGTTATCTTATCTCTATCAACCGGAACACTACAATACCATTGACATTGCTGTTTGGCGGCAGATTTAGATAAGATGGTGGTAGCTAGCCAGGCGGACATTTAAAATGCCCTACCACCAATCAAACAGAGTACTTAATTTAACTTAACAAACTTGTACCCCGCTGGGGATCGAACCAGCGACCTCCGAATCGTAAACCCAATGTTGTTTACATTGAGCTACAGAGGCGGTTTACTTTTACATTTAATTATTTCATTACTAGATTGATTTTTAGCTTCAAATATACAGACAAACGAACAAACAGGCAGACAAGAATTTCAAATGTTCTGTTACTTATCAATACGAAAGATGGGATGTTTGTTTGTGTGTTTGTTGCGCAATCACGGCGAAACGGAAGAACGGGTTTGGATGAAATTTAGTATATAGGTAGAACATACCCAGGATTAAGACAGGATATTTTTTATCCCGATAAAGTGAGTAGTTCCCGCGGGATAAACAAATTAAATATAACCGCGATAAACGTACTCCACGCAGGCGAAGCCGCGGGCGGAAAGCTTTTCACCAGTAAAGTGTTTGTAGTGCGTTCGCTCTCGCCTACTGCTAATTCTTTGACTTTATAAGTCAAAAATAAACTTGCTGTCCATAGCAGTCGCTTACACAAAGTCACTAAGTCATTCAAGGGACAATGTATACGCTTTTACAATAAGGTTCCGGTAGACATTCAAAATTTGCCTTTAAATAAATTTAAAACAACCATTAAACGGAAACTATGTGCCAAAGGCTATTATAAAATTTCTGACTATCTGGATGATAAGAATGCGTGGACATGAACCGCTCGCCATTATCCAGTATATTTTATTCTTATTTTTCTTTGTCGAATCATAAATTTTACAATTAGGTATCTGAAATTGTATTTGTATTGACTTATTTAAGAGCAACCCCGGAGTTTCTTGCTCGTTCTTCTCTGGGGAGACTGCCTAGTGAATGAGCGATAACTGTATGTTATGACGATTTCAAATGTTATTCTTATAACTTACGAAATAAAAACATTTTTGATTTTGATTTATGATACAAGGTAGTAGAAAGAGCATATAGCCACCAGGTTCGGAGTAGCCCTTACCCAGACAACACATACTTCAGGCCAGGGTATCGTAGTCACACAGAGGGTCATAACCATTTATGACAACTTTAAAAAAACTTGTTAATAGCTACCTTCTTATCGACATGTCTGTCCTTGTCGCTCGCGGGGGGCGTACAGTCAGGTTTGGGAAGCTTCGGAGAGGGGAGGGGCGGAGTGGGTTCCGCCCACCAATAGTCGAGCTCCAGCTTCGACCGAGAACCGAACTGGAAACATACTTAACTATAAATTGAAAATTTAGTAAACCCCCGAAAGACTATGGACTACGGATGTGGTATAATCCAAATATACCAACTATCTTTCTATCCTAACCAACGTTTGCGGGTTCGAATCCCGCGAGGGGTAAATGTTTGTGTGATGAATATGAACATTTATTCCAGAGTCATGGATGTTTATATAAATATTTATGTATGTTTATCCGTTATCTAGTATCCATAGTACAAGCTTCGCTTAGTTTGGGACTAGATGATTGGTGTAAGTGTCCGAAATATTTATTTATTAATTATTATTCGGAGACATTGGCACAGGTATTCAATTACTTAATAGGGGCTCCATCATCAAATTATTGTATGTAGCATTAAGTTTTTTGAACAATAAATTGAAATTGAATTGAAATTATTATTATTATATCTTTATTTACCAATTTTCATCAAACATGGATTTGCCGCAGGTTAATCTTTAATATCGCACTCTAATCCGACCACGCATTACTGAGATACGTCCAGGGGCGGACCCAACCAAGATACTGGACACTGGACAAGCCCCAAAATAACAATCATCATCATATCAGCCGCAGGACGTCCACTGCTCAACCAGGGGGGGCACACTTCAAATGTCATCAATTTTCATAGCAGACTGCGACCTCTGAACTGCGGTTGACGAACTAACCATTATTAGTGTTCTGTGGCAGCAGCCGCCATCTTACCGGTGGGTGATGTCATGTCGAGCTCTCGAGTCAACGTCGATTTCCGTTTGAAAGTTTTTGTAAAAGTTCAGATTTTTGTTAATTTGTTGTTTGTTTTTGTTATACTTGTTTTTCATAGCTAATTTAAAGAAATTAGTTATGAGAAATAAAAATTTCCTCATAAACAACAATACCTATTTCTAAACCCAGTTTCTACCTATATAATCAGTGTACGTAGGTATGTATAGATAGATTTAATTCCTCAACCAATCGCTGGCAGCAGCACTGTCTATACATGCAAATTTAACCACGGAGTTGCCACTATTTCTCGGTAAATAGTTACTATACTCTTTGTGCTCAACACACGCCTACAATATACAATGATGAATCTAATTAAAAAAGGAAAATAATATTTCATTGTTTTTCAAGAAGGCTGCTTACCACAGAACCTTACATTTTTGTATATTGGTAAGGTTCGTTTCCGTTAGTGATGTAATATAATTTTTATTTTATCATGCCTATTTCGGCATTATTATTTTTGTATGAAAACACAAAAGTCACCAAATAATGACATCACAACTTAGAAAAATCCTATTTCTAGAACTAAAATACAGAAAATGTCGTATATTTTTTTACTTTAGCTCGAATACAGACTGTACACTGTTACTCTAGTATGCATAATGACTCTCATAAACGAATTCAAAAACCTTCAGTAACGGAATCTTCTAGGTGGGCCCGTCAGGGAGTATGCTCTCTGGTGTGCCCACTTTGAATTAATGTTTACAACAAAACTATAGGTATACATTTTTTTAAGTTAAGGCTACAATTATATACATATTTTATACATTTCTTTCTTACCTACTGACTGACTACTGTAAGAATATATGTACCTAGGTTAAGGTGGTCCCGCCTCAGAGCATGGCGTGACAAATGAACAGAATTTGACTATTACATATACCTCTTTTTCCCTTTTTTCCGTGGGGAATTAAATCATAAGATACAATTCCCCAATAGTGAGATACTCACCATAAGATACAAGTCCCCAATAGTGAGATCTCCAGCGTCATACACACTCCATCCCTTCCTGATCTGCCTGATCGCCAGGTCCACATCAATGTCAGGCTTGGGCTCTTCGTCTTTCGTCTCCTCACCCTTCCCCTCCTCGTGGTCCTTCTCTATGACCAGAGTGTAGATGCTGCCGCCGCGCTTCTTGGGACGGATGCGGAATTTTACCTGCGTGGAAACATCAACATTAAAATATATACTTAAAATAAAAAAAAAAAAATAACAATCGGTATCCGTCGCAACTCGTCCTAACCTGACAAGCGATTCTGTCTTAATGGCTAAGCCACGCCAACTAATGACATCACGAGCGCATTAGTGTCCTGTGACACTATGGTTTGTTTTTGCTCCGTATCTATTAGCAACGTCAGGAGAGGTCAATCCTTATCTGGGTGACTCTGTTAGTCCCTGTACCCTGGTACCCTGGTAGTCACGGTTGTTTGCAAATTATCAAGAATCTTACTGACAATGCTCAATCAATACATCGTCCATAGATAGATAAAGCAGTTATTTACGCCACTGCGTTCACACAACTACACAATTTTTAAATTACAAAGAAATATACATACATATAAAAGTAAAGCATAGAAAATACAAAGAGCGAGTGTGTGCCGCAGTAGCACAAATGGGTAATAACTCAGTGCGGCACATCACTCAAAGAGCGAAACACTGGTTTTCAGTTACAACCCCTACAAATACGAGTACATAAAAGTACTCGCATGTTCCCGTCTGCGTGTACATTTGTGGTCAATCGTGAGTGAAAAGTGTCGGTTGTTGATACAGCTAGTGTTGAGTGGTAATTAATTATGATAACAAGTTAAATGAATGATAATGATGTGACAAAAGGAAAAAGGAAAGTGCATAGGAAGTTCCACTACAGGTAACGCTTTGGAAATAAAATTTTTGTTTTTCCATTAAATAATAATAATAAATATTTCTGACACTTACACCAATCATCTAGTCCCAAACTAAGCAAAGCTTGTACTATGGATACTAGATAACGGATAAACATACATAAATATTTATATAAACATCCATGTCTCAGGAATAAGTTCATATTCATCACATAAACATTTACCCGTCGCGGGATTCGAACCCGCAACCATTGGTTTCGCTGACAGGGTCGCTATCCACTACATCAATCGGTCGCCTCTCCACCAAAATGTGCCTTAAGGTGTTTTTTGAACAAGCTTAATGATCCATCCATACCAACGGACCAGAAAAAATTAGAGCAAGTGCTATGTCAAGCAATTAATTTTGTAACTCCGCTTTTTCACGCAGAACAGAAGGGCAATTCTCGTAATATCTCGTATTACAATTTATTACAGTCAAAATTCAGTTCGGATCCAGTCTCGATCTCCTAAATGTCAAATACGACATTAAATATAAAGATGCGTAATGTAATTATATCGAAATGTGATCGAAAGTTGAACAAAGCTCTCACTATTAATTGTTCAGTATTGCCCAGCTGAAGTGATATAACTAGTTTTTTGACAAATGTGAAAGAGAATAAATAGAAGGAAGCAAGCGCATATTTGACGAACTGTCAATTTTTTAAATCTCGAACTTGATGTTAAAAGCGTTGTTCAACTTTCGATCACATTTCGATATAATCACATTACAAACATTTATATTGTAGTACGAGAATGACGTATTTGACATTTGGAGACCGAGACTAGATCCGAACTGAATTTTGACTGTAATTGTAATAAGAGATATTACGAGAATTGCCCTTCAGATCTGTTTTTATAGTCTTAATTATGTGACACACCACTTGCTTCTGTTTTTCAGCTTCGTGGTATGATCGAACTGAGTAAGTAACACATATTTTGTTAAGCACTGAAGTAGCTGAAACACCTACCTTAAGATTCTTAAACTTCCTCTCTTTCCCACTCTTCTCTTTACCGTCACTCTCGTTATCCGAATCGCTCTTATTGTACTTCTCATCGTCTTCCATCTCCGAGAAACTATCCTTCTCTCGTTCCGACATGTCCTTATCAGGGATATTCTCTGCCTCCTCTTCAGCCGTCTCTTCGGATTTCAGCTCTTTTTCGTCTTCTGTGCTCGGTTTCTCTTCCTCGTCTTGGTTGTGTTTGTAGCTGGCCATGAGTTCAATCCCGTCTATGGCCGTTTCGTCTATATTAATGAGCTTCGTGGACTCAGAGTCGTCTATTTTGTATTTCTTTGCTTCCAATTCTTTATCTTTCTCGGTAGCGCTGTCTTTCCTTTGGCGTTTCGGTGTACGGATTTTGGCTGATGAGTATTGAATACAATCAGGTGAGAGGAATATTATTATATACACATTTGCACTAAGTGGTTAGATTTCATAATGCGAACTATCAAGGTATGGAATTCCCATCCGGCTTCTGCTTTTCCTAAATCCTACAATCTTCGAATTATGAATAGGCATTTACTGAGATCGCGTTCTTTCCATCAAGTGGCATTGTGATCAAACATGTATACTTCCAACAGCTATTTCTATACCTTTCAACACTTTACAACTTTCAAAGATATTCCGACAATTTGCCAACATTAAGGGCGACTTTATGAATTATTTGCTTGCTTATTCTTCTCTGAAGAGTCAGGTTTGTGAATGAGCAGTATTTATAATATTTTGTGTCACTTTATTTATATAAAATATATTTTTTCTCTAGTGGTCTGAGGTTCTTTCAAATATCAAATTTATAGGTAATAGCGATAGGTTACAATTCAAGAAACCAGTATTTCAAAACCGCATAATACTACAAGCTTTTGTCTTTTTTCAGTTCTTTATAAAAATAACTAAAATTTTTACCCAAGAAGAATCGGACATAACTTACTCTTATTCCCGGGGAAATGCTGCCAATATCAATCAATCAATCAAATACGCTTTATTGTTTAAATAAGGAAGGTACATTTAAATATCTTATAGTAACTACAAATTAGGCGGCCTTATCGCTTACAGCGATCTCTTTCATGCAAACCTATCATCACAGAATTCAATACGAGTAATTAAGTGGGTTAGCACAGATTATTAAAATAATAATAATAATAATCTGAACAAATAAAATATATCCATACAATTTATACCAATATATACATGTTAATTAAATATATATGATATATAATAATAATATCTATATATTATAATAAATAAATACATAAGTTTGGGGGATTACTATAACTGGTAATATAGTATATATAATTTACCGGTCGAAAGTAAAGTAGATATAAGCTATTGAAGAAAAAGCACCTTGACTTGAGCTTTAAATATATTTAAAGACAATATCGACTGAACTCTAATAGGATTCTTCTGTATCTTACCCACTCCGCCATCTTTGTCCCGCCGCTGCGAGCACATCCTCTCCAGGTAAGATGAGAAGCATATCTTCTGGCTGGACAGTTGCTCGCTGGGGCTCACTGCTGGGATGTGGACCGGAGCGTCGGGCCGCGGGCCCAAGTGTAGGGCTAGTTTTTTTGATGATTTTTGCTCTGAGAAGAATATCCCAAAGTAGAAGGACTACTGTTAAAGATCAAGCAATGACAGTAAAATTGTTAATTGGAATCGGGTGCTATTTTGTTAGTCATTATTTTTTTTTATGCACTAAGGGCTCGTTTATGACCTCAATCACACCTGATGCTAAGTGAAGATGAGGTCGAAGGTGGAAGCGTACTGACCCGGAAACCCCAAATATTTGAAATTTTGAAATTTGCAATATTTTGGACTGTTTCGTCGCATTTCCACCAAATGCTAAATAGACCAATTGCGAAATGAATCTAATGCGAAGTAGGTTTATTATACGTCAGTGTATTTGGTTACTAAAATGCGAAATGGGCCTATTTCACGTTAGGGCCTTCGATCCACCAAATTCTAAGTGGACGAAATGCGACCAAACTAAACATCCAGCATACTAGATAACGGATAAACATACATAAATATTTATATAAACAACCATGACTTGGGGAATAACTATTCGTATTTACAAACTACAAACATTTGGTGTAATGCATTGTAACCCTATCAGCGAAACCAACGGTTGCGGGTTCGAATCCCGAGGGGTAAATGTTTGTGTGATGAATAAGAACATTTATTCCAGAGTCTTGGATGTTTAGATAAATATTTACGTATATTTATCCGTTATCTAGTATCCGTAGCGCTAGCTTTGTGTCCTGGATTCGTGAGGTTGTGACATCGACAAAAATACGCTGCTTGATATTTTGGACACTCAATTTAATTCATTTTTAGTTTCATATGGTCAACGTTCGTTCGAGGATTCTAATTTCATTTGACGTCAGAGTCAGTGTTGCCAATGCAGCGAACAGAGGCGCGTTTTGTTTCATGACACTTTGCTTAGTTTGGGACTAGATGATTGGTGTAAGTGTACGAAATATTTCTTTCTTTTCTTTCTTATTTATCCTGTGTATAACAGAAAGTGACTGTTGCGCTCTTATAAGGCCAGCATAAAGCTAAGTCGTTTCCATTCTACTGTTGCGACACTTTAACTTATTTATCCAACAATTTGCTGTATTGTCGAAATGATGCATAAACATTTGTTCTTTCCTTATCCTGATACTTACGTAAATAACAGTTGATTTTAAATTTTTTAGTAGGCTATTCACTGTAACAACGAATATAAATACCTTGTAATATAATCCTGTCGGTCTCCAAATTGAGGTGGTCTTCAAGTTCTCCTTTACCCTCGTCCTCGCAAACTGGTCTTCGCACTTCCTGGTATTCATCGTCCCTCTGATCTTCGGGCAGTTTGTCGATGGAGTTATCTGGCGTCTCCATTTTTGGACTGGACTTTGTCAGAGTTAAGGAAAAGCAGGTCAACAAACCGATTATACAGGGTCTTAAAAAGTACCAGGGAAATTTTAAGAAGTGATTCAGAATCGAGTCTAGTGTAAAGAAAGCTATTTTAAAAATCCATTTGTTTTTATGAAAACAACATCATTATGTCGTTTAAATTTATCGAGCCAGTAAAGTATACTAAGGGAAACTGGAGTCCTTTTCATGAGTATTCTCAAAATATAAAAAGAAAGTGAAGTGTGCATGGAACGAATATTTTGATGAGAGGTCTAAAGATAAGGGACTCTGGTACCGATCAATTCAGCGCCACCCCCCTCATACACCCTGGTTTGGCGATCGTGATTGCATTGTGAATAGAAATTATATTGTTTTGGCTCATAGGCTTAGGTCTGGACACATGCCACTAAACAAGTTTGGCTATTTCATGAAAAAGACCAGCTCTCTTAATTGTGAGGTGTGTGGTATTGTAGAAGATGTGCACCATATATTGGTGAATGTGTCCGAAACGAGCACCAACGAAAGACACTGATGATGGAACAGAGACTAAATATGCTGTCTTATTATTCATATAATTATGAAATCACAAATTGTAACCCATACTCTTTAAAAGAGCAACCCTAGAGTTTCTTGCTCGTTCTTCTCTGGGGAGTCAGCTTTGTGAATGAGCCGTAAATTTAAATGTAATATTAATAGTGACGTTTACAAGTGATAATTTTATCCTATGAAATAAAATATTTTGAATTTGAATTTGAATAGACTAGATGGGGGAATATTTCATGAGCTAGGCTCATCCAAAATCGAATGCTGCCCGGAGTCTATTTGCCTTTGTGAAGTCATCAGTGTCTCGCTAGAATTAGATTTAAATCGATTAAGTCAGTAAGAGGTGCGATGGGACTGGCGTATACAGTTTGTATAAAAGTTGGGAAATGAAAATTAGAAAAAAGAAATTGTGTATTACTGATCTTTTGCGGGTACCTGTACCTGTAGTGTACCTGTTTGTAATGCTTAATAAAATAAAAAGGGGGTAGAGGGGCAAAGGCCTGTCTCTCAGTTTTTTACAGGATGCATTCACTGTCAACCTTCCATCTTCGGACCACTAGGCCTGGGGAGGGATTCCACCCGTATATAGTTAATATATAATAGACGACCGGTTGGTGTAGTGGATAGTGACCCTATCAGCGAAACCAACGGTTGCGGGTTCGAATCCCGCGACGGGTAAATGTTTGTATGATGAATACGAACATTTATTCCCGAGTCTTGGATGTTTATATAAATATTAATGTATGTTTATCCGTTATCTAGTATCCATAGCACAAGCTTCGCTTAGTTTGGGACTAGATGATTGGTGTAAGTGTCCCAAATATTTATTATTTATTTAAATATTTTTTAATTTCTGGGCTAAATCACATAATAAAAATAATTTGAACAGAGCTCTTTTTTTGTGAGATTAGGTGAGATTGTGGTCAAACGCGAATCCAGTCGATCATAAAAAAAAGGATACGGCCCAGCGGTGCTGCAGCGCGCGCAGCAGGGCGGCGAGGCGCGCGCGCAGCGGCAGCGCCAGTGCGGCGCGAGGGTTGTGGGCGGCGCCCTGCACGCGCGCCCAGGCCGCGCCCGAGCGCGCGCGCAGCGACACGGCGCAGCGCGAGCACACGCGCGCGCCGCACGCTCGCTCTGCGCGCAACCGAACTCAAACTCGCTTCATTTTGTATGTACACAAAGTACACTAACGGTCTTTTTACGAACGCTTTATAAGCCCGTTTTTTTTTTTTTTTTTTCAAACTCAAACTCAATCTCAAATCATTTATTGCATTCCTTATGTTTTGTTGTGATGACATTATAGTGTACTGTATCAATAAGGACCTTGTGAAGGCACAGCAACATGAGAGAGTAGCGTGCACTAATTTAAATAATTACAAAAAATTCTGAATACATTATTTACAAGCTAGATATTTAACCTATTATATTATCATATGTATTTTTACCTTTATATTCCAATTATATTATCTTTTATGGCTATTATTTTTTTTTATGGCTATTATTGGGTATTAAGCCAACGGCAAGTTTTGGGAAGCCCGTTTTAGTCCGATGGAGAGACACATGTCTATTTGCTTTCGTATATTGACATGTGTCTCAACATTATTTGAACAATGTTCACTATAAAACGCCTACGAAAACCTGTAAAAGTTTGTGTGTAGTGCGAATGAGGTCACTGACCAGCCGCGTTACGTAAGATGATATCACCTTATGTCTAGATATTTAAGTTACGTTGCATACCTTTTGTAATAATTAATAACGCGGCGGGTCGGTGACCTCATTCGCACTACACACAAATTTTACAGGTTTTCGTATCTTCGTATCCTCACTTAACATCAGGTTGAGGTCAAAGACGAACCCGTCGTGCATTAAAAAAAAAGCTACTGCTTGTTCAAAATGCAATTTTCCCCTGAGAAGAACAAGCAAGAAACTAGAAGGGTTGCTCTTTTAAAATCAGGCTTTGATTTTACATAAAGGTTTTTATATTACATAAAAGTTTTTATATTTCATTATTAATTGTGAAATAGCCTGGCATGCGAACGAGCTGATTACGTCCAGGGATGATCATCATCTAAATAATCTGATATTTTATAATATGCTTTGTTAATAAGTTTCTGTTTTATAGTATCTTTAAATGTATCGTTTATAGCTCCTGCCACTCCAAAACTGTCATTTGATCACAATATTTATTTCATCATCTCAACCCGTAAACATCCCACTGCAGGGAAGCAGGAATATAGGCCTTCCCTCGTAAATGAGGGAGTATGGGCCGTAGTCCACCACGTGCTGGCCTGATGCGATACCTTAGAATGCCTTAGAATTTTTATTTCTCAGGCATGCAGGTTTCCTAGTGATGTTTTCCTTCACCGTTTAAGATCAGCTGGATAATGCGCATAAGTAAATAAATCAAAAAATCCATTGGTACATGGCCTGCCTGGGAATCGGACTCGAATCTCCCAAATTGGAAGACCGCGTCTTAACCGCTGAGCCTATCCAAGGTCAGCCTCTTCGGGTACCTTGGTTTGATGAAGTTAAGCTAAGTAGGCGATTAATTAAGTTAGCTGTTAGACTACGTTCTGGGCACTATCCATCAAACAAGTTTGGATATCTGATGAAAAGAACTGACACTCCTAACTGTGAAGTCTGTGGAGTGGTTGAAGATGTCCAACACATGTTGATGGAATGTGCTAGAAACCGAAATGAAAGAGATACACTGATGAGACAATTAAAGCTGAGTCAATACGCTGTAGGTTTGGCTCAATCAATTTTGGGTAAACCTGGATCAATAGTGGCCAGATTATTATATAATATGTTTGTATCTTCTCATCAGTGAATCTTGGTCAGGGTACGATGGGACTGTCATGTCTAGAAGGACTCAAGTCCCTAAATTAAATAAAGATTAAAAAAAAAAAAAAAAAACCGCTGAGCCACCGACACTCTTGGGTATTTAGGTATTTAAAGAGCAAACAACCTGACAGACCCTTACCATATTAAAATTTATTTGTTTGATGAAATTTGATATATAGGTGGAATATACCCTGGATTGAGACATAGGATACTTTTTATCCCGAGGATGTGAGTAGTTCCCGCGGGATAAACTGATTTCCGCGATAAACTTATTCCACGCAGAAGAAGCCGCGGGCGAAAAGCTAGTTAATAATAATTGATAAATTTAACTTTTTATGCCCTTTGTACTCATGACTCGCCCATGCTGTTTGAGCTTCCTGAGCGCTCAACACAGCGCCATAGACCATTGTGAGACTCACCCGTGATCTGATTGAGTTTCCTGAGCGCGCGACACATGGGAGTCCTGACGCGCACGTTCCTCCCTCTGGCGCGCACCACCATACTACCGCCTAGAACCATCTCGCCGAGACGCGCGCACGTTTTCTCGTTCACAGACACCAGCTTCTTACGTAATTCACCATAGTTTATCAACGCGTACAACTCTTGGGCCACTTTTTTGACATCTGCGAAATATATACATGAAATGATTTATATGCTTAAACTTGGTAAGTAATAAGGTTTCACGATAATGTTGACGGTCTGTTTGGTGTAGTGGTTAGAGACTCTGACTGCTCTGACTGACTGAAGGTTCGAATCCCGCTAGGGGCATGTTTGTAGTATGAACACAGATGGATGTTTTTCATTTATTCCGAATGAGTTTTTTTACCGTAAGGAAAAAAATAGGGCATATTAGGCAAGTGAAATAGAAAGTATTGGCATGGGTAGTTTAATTTTTTTTTAAATTTATTTACAAAAAAAAAATGTATTTGCGTAGTTCATCAACCATCTGGTATCCATAATAAAAGCCTAGTTGCTTAGTGTGGAACTAGATGGCGCTCTGTGTATGTGCCAAGATATTTAATTAATTTCAGTATCTCATGTTTAGCTGATGACGGGATGTAAACATTATAATTATTAATACTTCTAGATTTTATACTAATTCATACTTCATTATTACACATTATTGTCAGTCTTTCCTTTTCTAAGTTATGTTATACACGGTGTCGCTTTTCTTATGGATCAAACGAAAATTATCGATAGAGGCATCCATGGACTATTCGATAGGCCCCCATGTATGATCCGCGAAAGTTGATAGTTTTTGAGAAAATCGTATTTTAATAATATTTTTTTAATGTCACCAAAAAATTCACATAATTTTTTTTTTGCGCCCGGACTTTTAAGACTAGAGCGTTGATTTATTTTGTGAATATGGCCAACTAAATTGTCTTTGAGAATAAAATGTCAGTTAGGAGTTTGCACAAATACTTTCCTGGAAAAAGAAAACAAATGACCCATTTTTTATGTAGATCATATCTTACCTCCAACTTTTCGGGCCTTTTGCTCCAAAAACTCACTGAATAAAAATACTTTGTATCTATTTTAGAAACTTGTCCACATTACTGGCAATTAACCTGCAAAAATTCATTTGACTAGAGCAAGTGCTTCATACCGAAAAAGGACCAAAAGCAAGATTCACAAAAAAAACTCAACGTAAATACAGTTTGAACTGCACTTGACAACAATAGTAACAAAGGAACCAAAATTGAAAATAGCTTAAACTATCAACAAACAAACAAACAAACAAAATATTCTTTATTGTACAACAATAAGAAGCATAAAGCATCAACTTTCGCGGAACATACATGGGCGCCTATTGGATAGTCCATGGGGCCATAGTCTATCGATAATTTTCGTTTGATCCATAAGAAAAGCGGCACCGTGTATATAAAATTATTAATAAGTTCATTACAAAAACAAAGTCAATTTTAACTATATTATTAAGTGATTATTAAGTTGCAAAATCAATCATCTAAAAATTATTTTAAGCTATAGTATTACACTTCACTATCTACCATTGTCACTGCAAATAATTTATCTGGCAAGTCATGTATATATTTTGGAATCTTATTATAAGTGGCGACAGACATAATATAACAATTTATCATGTGTGATGTAGTTGGTTGTGGTATTAGCAATTTTGTTATATCTCTTTCTCCCATTGTCTGGCTTTGAGTAGGTTTCCTATAATAGTCTGCAAATTTTCAAACAAAAGAGCCAACTTCAAGGATTTGAAGTATATAAATAAGAACAGGGAAACCACGATACAAGGGAAGAAAATATGGTTAAGTACTCACTCTCATCAAAATGCACGTGTTTCGACAACTTATGCCAAGTTCTGTAATAGAAATGGCTGACTTGTGTCTTAGTTTTCAAGTTCCCGTCTTGCATTCCCTTCTTCTTCATCTTCGCGCAAATGTAAGTGGTGATGGCATCAAAGTCTTTGCCATACTCATTGAGGGCTTCAAAGAACAGGCTCTTCTCATCAGTGGACCAGAGAGCCTTTGGCATGCGTTGTTTCACAGTCGGGAATTTTAGTGGGTCTTTGTCATCCATTTTGTTTGGCGTATCGCATTCTGGTAGGTCTGTAATATTTATTTATTGAGATAAAGATACAATCTGATTATCCATCTCTATGGCTGTATGTAAACAACATTAGGTTTACTTTGATTTGGTTGTTGGTAAACCCGACTATACTTCTATGCAGTTTACTATATCTTTTGCGAACTTGGCTTGGACACTACCGTGATATTTAATAAATCCATATTGGAATAAATTTGCTAACACTGGTGTCGATTCGGATGTACAACAACTAAACTAAAACCAGTTTTAAAGTAGTACTACAGTAGACACCACTACCTCCTCCTTTGATTCTTTCTCAAAACCTATCATCTAGTTTGATATCCATTTCGATGGTTTGCTGGAATTATTTATTGTCACGTGTGACTAGTATTAATCTATCGACATCTCATTTATCCAACATTGACTTGAGGGTCTAGGTGGTAACATATATATATAGGGTCTAACAAAATTAACCTGACAAACTTTGGCAATCGCACGTACAAGACAATAAAATAATATATTCATTAAAAACCCTAGCCTTTAAAATTCAGTTTCCGAGTAAAAAAATTAAATGTAAGTGCAAATGAAAATACAAATTAACAGACTTACTTCATTTCGATTGTACCTTATTTTATCAATGAGAGAAAAAAGGCAACGTTCATATGGAAGACGCCAATGGGGATGGCGGGGCACAGTTGCGCAACCAATCACAGCAAGTTGCGGCGGCGCCGGGGCAAGCGCCGGCGGCGAGCGGCGTGTGTTCGTCTTCAAAGATACCGCGGCACGTGTTTGTGTGTTGTGGCAAAGTACATAGACCGAGCGGCCAATAAGGTCCAACTCACAAAATTTACATTTCTAAATTTTTTTTTATGAATAAAATCTGTTAACTTTAACGTTTTATGTTTTTCATAATAGGTACATCCTATACATACACTCTGCAACGTTTGTCGGGTTAATTTTGTTAGACGTTATATACAGACAAGTTGATCATATTACCCTACTTTTGGTTTCGCCATAGTCAGGTAATGACAAAAGAACTAAGTACTCATATTATAGAATTAAACTACTGTACATGATGTAACCTAAACTATTAATGTATATAAGTTGGTTAAAAATCAATAATAATGATGTATTTATTATCCTCACCAACTTACAAACTCAACCAAAAGTTAGCCTACTTGACTTAAGTGTACTGCAGAACCACCACCTGATATTTGAATGTGGAGTCTCACCATCATCTCTCTTCCTCTTATCCTTGTCAGCCAGTGGCTCCAATTTAAGCTTCTTGATGACCCTTGCACTAGTTCTTTGTTGCTGCTCTGTGGTGAGAGAGCCCAGCAGCTCAGTCCTCTCGAGGTCTGAGGTTTGAGTTGGAGCAGTTGGTGACATTGCTGTTTCTCTTAAACCCTGTGGATAAGACGAAGGGATAAAATATCATCAAACCAGATCAAATATTAATTATACAATATTTTATATGATGATAAAACAAAAATGGAGGAACACATTGAGTCGAGGTGCAGCAAATAAATACCCGATAAAAAAAATACCAAATCTCAAGGGCTACGTCGGGAACTTTGTTTTTAACCTAAGTGATATGTGTAGGTTATGCTCTGACCCATTTTTGTCTTACTTCAACAAGGATTGTTCGAAGACAATAATGACCCATTAAAAGAGCCCGTAGCTAGTGTTTTCTACCTGATGATATCATAAAAATATGAGGTTAAGCATAGTTGAAAATTTCAATTGAATTTTGGCTTTTCCATAGTGTATATACTGTTTTTTTGGCCTTGATGATCGACATCATAAATATAATTGTTAATAGATGAAGAAATCAAGTATTTGGAAAATTGCTTACCTTACCACCTACTTTAACAGTTACTCCCATAGTCTTCACATTGGGAGCTGGTTGAACTGGACTAGACATGGTCTTCAGTTCCGGGAGCTGGCAACGATTGTTATCTAAAGATTTAAAATTCAAAACATTTATTTTCATTCAAGCATAACAATCTTGTACACAATTGTGAGAGTATCCTGTTAAGCTTCTTAAAACTTGTGTTAGGATACTCTGCTCTCCCTTCTTGTAGTTTTTAGATAAGATTTTTACTAAATGCGCAAATGAAATTGAAAAATCTGGACAAGCACTAACCAAAGTGCTTATGTGAGTTGTAAATATGAGAGGTTACTTGATCAGATATGTGTTTGTGTGCGTGCGTGTGTGTGTGTGTGTATTTATGTATGTGTGTGTGTTTATGTGTTTTTGTATATTTGTTTATGCATAGTATTTTAAATTACATATATGTATAGACAAGGACAGTTTGATTTCTTTCCAGCGTCAGTGTTACCTGAAGGCTACATTAGGATCTTCAAAAGCAGAGTAAATAGGCATTTACTGGGATCGTGTGCTTCATCTTCTACCACATCGTCACTTCCATCAGGTGAGATTGTGGTCAAATGCATATCCTAAAAAACTTTTTTTCCTAATGTGGTTTTAGTGACTTTTATACAAAGGTCAGTTCCAACTTAATTTATGTAATATTAATTCTAGCAAGATACCAATGACTTCAACTTTGTGAAGTATATTTGCAAACGCAAATATACTCCAGGCAACATTTTGAATTCAGTTATTATACCACATGGCGAATTTTAGCTACAATAAGCAGGTACAATGTGGAATTTAGCCCAGGGGTCATACCTATGTACAGTATGGCATATTTGTCAATTAGATTATGTAAGTGTACTAACATAGCTTGTAAGATCACTATTGTTACTAACTAACCACATTAGATGGGCCAACTGTTGCCTGAATCTATAAGATAATAAAAATAATATTTTTCTACCCTTGTTGGTAGGTACACGAAAACCATTACAAAAGCACACTCGCTATACACAAATGCACAAACACACAAAACACAAATGCACACACACAATACACAAATGCACTCATACTATATACAATAATTATTTCCAAATTGTCTCTTTTTTATCAATGCTAACCTGTCTTTTTTGTTTTTGTAAACCGTGGGGTGGAGATCTGGTAACCTGAGACACAGGTTTCCCTAGTTCAGGCACCAGTCTCCACATAGAATTATAGTCCCTAGCTATATTTAACTCTACTGTATAATAATATTATAAAGTGGAGAAAAATAAATAAAATGATTGATTGATTATCAAGTGGCTAGTAGTCTTGCACAAATTCATCCTACTTAGCACACGTGGTGGTGGTTTATGTATGATTGTTCGAAATAGAGAGGGGAGGTTGTGTTAATTAAACACCATTATATTCCACCTAATAAATTAGCCGTGACCTTGCAGAGGGAGCGTGTGTATGTTGCTGATTTGTACTCGGCACGCTACGCGGATTACAGAAAACTGGATGTATTGTAGAGAACGAGTTACCTTTGTTGGGCATAGTTGTAGCGGGCGCGCCAAACCGATTAGGAGTCGTAGTGGTCGCCATGGCCGAAGTCGGTTGGAAGCATCATCATGTCAATGTGGAGAAGTGTAGTATTTTCTGGAGTCATACTGATACTTAATGCGTCTCATTTAGTTTAATTAATTTTGCAAATTCATCTCTAATCTGTGCGAATCTGAGAAGAGGAGGATAGCTTTGGGATAGCTACAGAATGCTAATACCTCTAGTTGGTGGATATAACAGACATAAGTCTTTATAATTTGTGGATATAACATACGGGGAATTGCTTGCAGTGCAGTGAAAACGTAGTGATCAGGGGGGGCACACTTCAAATGTCATCAATTTTCATAGCAGACTACGACCTCTGAACTGCGGTTGACGAACTAACCGTTATTAGTGTTCTGTGGCAGCAGCCGCCATCTTACCGGTGGGTGATGTCATGTCGAGCTCTCAGTCAACGTCGATTTCCTTTTGAAAGTTTTTGTAAAAGTTCAGATTTTTGTTAATTTGTTGTTTGTTTTTGTTATACTTGTTTTTCATAGCTAATTTAAAGAAATTAGTTATGAGAAATAAAAATTTCCTCATAAACAACAATACCTATTTCTAAACCCAGTTTCTACCTATATAATCAGTGTACGTAGGTATGTATAGATAGATTTCATTCCTCAACCAATCGCTGGCAGGAGCACTGTCTATACATGCAACTTTAACCACTGAGTTGCCACTCTTTCTCGGTAAATAGTTACTATACTCTTTGGTAGTGATTATATTTTTTTTGTTTTTTTTTTTAGTTTTATTTTCTCCTCTAGGAGAAGGCAAAGGGATCTAGCCCATAACAGCCATGTCTTATTTATCTTATTTCTTCATTTTGTAAGTCAGTCTCAGTCAAAACAAGTCATTCGTCGTATACTTGGCGTATACATAGTCTAGTCACGGTCAAGTCATTCTTCAGTAAAGTGGCAGAATGCTTTACAAAAGATTTTGGCGGCTTCTTGTGGGAACCCGAAAGCTCCGTTACGCACTTTAATTTACACTTCCCTTCACTTGTACACCATCACTAACGTTTGCTGCACAATATTCTGCCATTATTAAGCTTCAAAAGTTAGAATGCACAAATTATAAGAATTATAAAGAAACATGCTACTTCACTCGCCGAGTTCCCGCCAAAAAGCCGTAGTGATTATATTCTCTTTGGTGCAGTGCAGCCAGGGACAGACAGGGTTACCAACTTCTCAAAAAAAGTACCCCTAAGTCGGAAATTAAGTAAAATAAATACATTAAATAGCTTTATGCGTTTAACCAGAATCTCACAGTTTTCTTTATTATTATGTAATGATTTTTGTCAGTGTTTAGTTAGTAGTTATAATTAAGACATTTAGTAATTATGGTTGAAATGGTGGACTAAACAAACTCGCACACATATACAGACATATATTAAACTGACAACATTACGCACCTTTTTTGGGCAGTCGTGTAAAATCTGAAGGTTACCTTATTATTATGTAGATGCTTTTTTGCCATCCCATGAGATTTCAAATGTCCGTATGGAGTCCTTAAATACATACTTCAACTTGAAGCTAGTCTTTCAAATGTGGGTCTTCAAGCCAAGAATCCCCAAATTTTTGCCAATATTGTAGTTTCGGCAAAGTAACGCATGAACTCGCAACAATAACGCGACATGACACACAGTACAAGACCAAGTTACCAAATAGTACTTCAAGTGACTGGCTTTTGTAATCGTAAACAAACAACTAAAAAATATTGTACGGGCAATCCCTGCGAATAGCGTAACGACCGGAATCTTCTTCTTCTTATTTTTGAGGATGGCAACCAGTCAACCTCATTGTCGAGGGACATTACTGCCAGTTTCGAGTGAAAATTTTTATTTATCTTATTTCTTCAGTTTATAGGTCAGTCTCAATCAAAACAAGTAATTCGTCGTATACAGAATCTAGTCACGGTCAAGTCATTCTTCAGTAAAGTGGCAGAATGCTTTACAAAAGGTTTTGGCGGCTTCTTGTGGGAACCCGAAAGCTCCGTTACGCACTTTAATTTACACTTCCCTTCACCTGTACACCAACCTAACGTTTGCTGCACAATATTCTGCCATTATTAAGCTTCAAAAGTTAGAATGCACAAATTTTAAGACCTATAAAGAAAAATGCTACTTCACTCGCCGAGTTCCCGCCAAAAAGCCGACCGGAATCAACGGAGTCTTCTTCTTCTTATTTTTGAGGATGGCAACCAATCAACCTCAATGTCGAGGGACATTACTGCCAGTTTCGAGTAAAAAATTTAATTTCTCTTATTTCTTCAGTTTATAAGCCTGTCTCAGTCAAAACAAGTTATTCTTCGTATACTTGGCGTCTACAGAGTCTAGTCACGGTCAAGTCATTCTTCAGTGCAGTGGCAGAATGCATTACAAAAGATTTTGGCGGCTTCTTGTGGGAACCCGAAAGCTGCACTTTAATTTACACCTCCTTTCACCTGTACACCAACACTAACGTTTGCTGCACAATATTCTGCCATTATTAAGCTTCAAAAGTTAGAATGCACAAATTATAAGAATTATAAAGAAAAATGCAACTTCACTCGCCGAGATCCCGCCAAAAAGCCATCAACGGAGTCGCTCGTTTATTTTTCAGTGGTACCTAATCAGTAAAAATGAAACAGAAATAATATACTAAAACGTATCAGTGGTACAGTGGGTGCATTACATGTAATTTAAAATTTTACTAGACCACTAGAATTCCACCAGCCACTAAAAGCAATATTTAGC
This sequence comes from Oegoconia quadripuncta, assembly GCA_949316235.1. NCBI lineage: Eukaryota > Metazoa > Arthropoda > Insecta > Lepidoptera > Autostichidae > Oegoconia > Oegoconia quadripuncta. Next base: position 1,642,632 of record OX438758.1, read on the forward strand.
CACTAAAGGGGAGGCCAAAACCATCAGTTTTAGAGGAAAACTCACTAAGTTGGCAATACTGACGCCCAAAGACTCAAAGAGAATATTATCACTACATTTTGGATTGCCGACCGTCGGAACGTCTGTAGCAATGTCGAACCACAGAGTACTTTTTATGTCGGAATGGTTGTCACGTCGCTCGGCACCTCTCGGCACCAATTTGGCTGGCGCCAAACCGTTTAACTGCACTCAGACATACCAAACTACAATAATCGTAATTTTTGAAATTTTCATTGTCCTATACTCAGATTACAGAATTTGAGGTCCTATCCAGCGCTTTTGGGAACCAAAACTGCAACACGGGTGTAAATAAAGCGATTCTGAAAACTAGGGGCTGAGTGAAAGTATCCATCAATATGAATTACTTTTACAAATCTGCAAAAGCAATTTACATCTTTCATATAAAATGTCATTTCCAGACGACCAATATGTTACCTAGTCGTACGTTACAGCTAAAAAAATACGCCCCGAATACAGAACCTCCTCCTTTTTTGAAGTCGTTTAAAAAAAGAGATTTCCGTTTTTATTTTGATCCTATTAGTAAAACTTATTCAAATTGAAGTGTACTTTCACCACCTGAAGCTTTCGGTCGCGGCTGCTTTACAGCCGTATAACACCCCTCTCTTTGGGTCGGGTGCTAATAATACAATGAGTATGTACACAATTTTTATTTTTGATATCAAGATTTCTAGAGGCCAACGGGAAGTTGATCCTTGTACTATTATAGGTTTTGATGAATTGGCGGTCGATACAAATATTTATATTTTGAAAGGCAAAGCTATATTTGTTATTATTAACATGTTGACATTGAAAACAGGCTTGAATATTTTACAACAGATGCAAATTATAACCATAACATGAGAACATAACATGGAACTTTTATCAATGAGGCGTCAACTAAGTCAACAATTTAATTTGTTGAATAAACCGTAATGTGTTATTTATATGTGTTACTTAATTAATAAGCGCAATTTATTTCCTTTGTAAAAAAACTCATCCGGTATAAGTAACCACGACATGCAAATATTTCTAGCAGTAAACATTTTACAAAATTAGGTAAATGGTAAAAAATTAAATAAAAGTCAAAAAGAAATCAATACTTTTCATAATAGTTTTTAATTTTTTGTAGCGATTGATCATATGAATAAATATAAATAAAAATAAAATGGATAAATTACAGACGTCGTCGTCCGTAGTATACGCAAAGGTCCACTGGTCAAAGAGTAAAATAACTATACCAAAGGAACTATGCCACTGGTGTTAGAGCCGCCACCACTTGAGTTGTAGGCGTCGTCGTCGGACAAAAACTATACAATAACCCGGGCATCTTAGGCCCGTATTTCAGAACATAAAGCTGTCCCTTTCTAACTGTGCTGAAACGGAAATCTCTGTTTGAGTAACACTCTGTAATACGGGCCTAAGAGGTTTTATCACACACGGCAATTCATTTTTTCGAATGAGATTCAGTCTTTTTTAATTTATTACTTGGGTCACATTCAGTTTTTTTTAAATATCCCTCTCGGACTGGGTCTCCAAACTAAGTCCGCATAAGTCTTTATAATTTGTGGATGTCCGCTACGTTAGTAAACGCTCTTTTTTTACCATGGCTAAATAATAACGTGTCCCCTCGTTTAGTCTTTGAAATAAAAAAAAAAACACATTTAAATCGGACTACGTATTAGAGCGATACGTCCGGACAACATATCTTCACTTTTATATCGTCACTTTAGATTGAAAATATAACAAAAGTCATCATAAAAACACGTCTAAATAAATCATTCAACCCATTGTAATGCCAACACTAATAGTTCTGATAATATAACTAGATGGCGCTCTTTCGTAAACGCAATCCGTTCTACATCGCGGTGTTAAGATTTTCCTACGTTTGATAACCTTCTCCGATATTAGAATTCTCTATCGCTTCTCGGCCTTTTGGCTAAGATCAAAGTGTAGTATCTGTTCTTTTCAGCTTAATATCTGAAAGTTCCCTCACTGAGGGACCAGTATATTAAACTGATTTTTGTGACCAGACGGGATGTTCGGGGCTCGCTCCACTCCCGTCGCGGGTCGGCCCGGCATTGCAGTGCCGCCGGGATCGGCCCACATAACAACTAGAGACTCACCAACAATAATATAAATAAGTTTAAAATAGAGTTATCTGAAGTCAATTGGTGCACTATTTTATCGTTCCTGAAAACGACGTAAACAAAAACTATAATCTTTTTAACGATAAAATTAAGACTATTTTGGACAATTGCATTCCATTAAAACGCATTAGAATAATTAAGAAACCAAAAAAGGAATGGCTTACTATTGGTATTAAAATATCTTGCAAGCATAAAAGATTGCTAAAAGTTCTAGTCAACCAATCCAAAGATCCAATTCTAAAGTGTCATTACCAAAAATATTCAAAGTTTCTTAAAAGAAGTGTAAAATTGTCTAAACAAATGAACTACGCACAAGAAATGAGTAACTCAAAAAATAAAACTATTACTATGTGGAAAATAATAAACCGAGAAACAAAAAAATCACTTAACGTTAAAAAACAGAACTTAAAATTAATCATAAATAAAGAAATAATCGAGTCACCATGCTGCTTGCTAATTTACTTCATGAACACTTTGCTTCAGTCGGTACCAACAACACACCTCAAACACAATCAGGACCTGTTAAGCAATGTAATAGTCACAACGTAATAATGCCAGCTGTAAATTCTTTATATCTACAACCAGTTACAGAACACGAAGTTTTCAAGATAATCAGTGGACTACCTAACAAATATAGCTATGGAATAGATGAATTGCCCTCAACTTTAATAAAAATTTGTAATATTGAATTGACCCTACCAATCACACAGCTTATTAATCAATCGTTTGAGGAAAGTACTTTTCCGGATAAGCTTAAAGTTGCTATAATAAAGCCAATTCCTAAGAAGGGCAGCAAAGCTACAGACCCTAATAATTTCAGGCCCATTGCCCTGCTATCCGCGATTTCAAAAGTATTTGAAAAGGCAATGGCAAATCGCATTTATAGCTTCCTAGAAAAGTACCAACTCCTCGATAATAATCAGTTCGGTTTTCGTAAAAAATGCTCCACTGCACTTGCTATCTATACGTATATACAACAAGCACTCAACTACATTAGAAATAAAAATTATTCCGTTGGTCTCCTCTTAGACATGTCAAAAGCCTATGACAGAGTATGTCACGCTACCCTTCTCACTAAATTGCACGGAATGGGCATCCGAGGAGGAGCGCACAACTTGATGAAGTCTTACCTAGCCAATAGAAAACAACACGTACAACTTGAGCACTTTGATGATGATACAAATGAGTTGCGAAATGTGAAGTCTGCTGAGATAATGATAAATAATTCTATTCCACAAGGCAGCGTACTAGGATGTATCCTCTTCTTGATATACATTAACGACCTACCTAAAATAACTAAACCATTTTGTGCTCTTTTCGCCGATGATGTTTCATTTTTATTTGAGTGTCCAAACACTGATGATCTTAACCAAATAGAGGAAACCTTTACTGAGGTTAACCAATGGCTATCCGACCATAACCTAAAAGTGAATAATAAAAAGACTAAATTAATTCAGTTCAAACCCTACCAAAAGCAACCCATAAACCTCAATCCAATATCAAAAAAACTAAATATTACAGAAGTAAATGAGTTCAAATTATTAGGTATTACCATAGACACGCACATGCAATGGCAAAAACACACAATAAAAATAAAATCCAAACTTTCTCAATTTACTTACGCATTGAGTATTTTGAAACGTAATACACATTCTGAATGCGCAAAATCGGCTTACTTTGCCTACGCCCATGCTTGGTTACAGTATGGAATCTTGTTATGGGGCCATAGTCCAGCCGCCCGCGATTTGTTCATTGCACAAAAGAAAATGTTTACGTATCATTGTAAATATACGCCGAAAACAAAGTTGTAAACCATTTTTTGTCCAAGAAAAAGTTCTACCTCTTCCATGTTTATACATACTGGAAACTGCTAAATTCGTTAGAAAGCATATAAGCCTGTATGATCATGTTCAAAGCGCCCGCAGGGGAAATAGACTTGTCCCTCCAGAACCTAAACTCGAAATATTTAGAAATAGTCCATACTACCGGTCAATACAAATATATAATAAACTACCCAATACCATTATAAATGAAAAGAAATATACAAGTTTTTGTAAAAAATTAAAATCTCTCCTCTTACAGAAATGCTATTATACTGTCGAAGAATACATGTCAGATAAAATAAAATAAACTACTTTGATCTCATTATTATTATAACTATAAGCGTTGATCTCATAACTATAAGTACAGTATAATAATAATAATTATAATTTATAAATGATATGTTAATAAAATTTATAAATAGTTATCGTACAATTGATAAAAAGAGTAAATTACCTAATATAGAAATAAGATAAACGCTTTTAATTAGTTTTAGGTTAATTAAATTTGCTACACTCTATAAGACAGGGTGCATGTACTAGTTTTAAGAACTTTGCATGTAAGCATGATCGAATAAATAAAATAAAGAATTTCAAGAACTCTACTCTACCCTTAATTCACGTATTTTATTATAGTTCAAATGTTTAGAAGTCGTCCTAGATCGAAGTACCGTTGCGACAAAAAGTTACTCGACAGGTTCATACAACAGACCAACCGTTCATAACGATTTGTTGACTACTATTAGGCCTTAATTCTTTTCACTTTTCAATTACTTAATTCAAATTAAGGCCCGTATTAATAAATCATTCTCAAGATTGAGAACAGTCCTGTGACTGGTCTCAAGTAAACGTGTTGATTAATAAACCTAACTTGAGACCTGAAAAGCACGTGCACACTCAAGCACTACTCACTTGAGAGGTTAAACGAAACTCAAGACTATCATTCATTCGCCGCTGAGGCGAATATTTAAGAAGTGATCTCAACTTATTAGACCTCGAGATTGTTTTATTAATATGGGCCTAGGATTACGCGAAGTTAAAAGTGTATTTTGAATTTATTATTACCTTTGCTGAAAGAACTGACACTGTATATTGATATAACTGGCCACAATAAAGGTGCTACTAGCTGTTCCGTCTGTGACTTAATTCGAGGGGATCTCGAAATAAAAAAAAAAACATACGACAAAACATTGTTGCGTTATTGTTAAATTTTATATTATTTTAATGACATCGGATACATTTAAATTTTGAATTATTGTGGCATTAGACTAAATTAACTGACATTTTATTATTATCACAAATAACCTAGCATTATTATTGATGGATTATTATTATATTTTTTTTATTTGATTGTAATTGGTTAGGTATTTAAATCTATTATTTTATTATGAATTCTATTCTGCATGCCAGTTCCTGGTAAAATGTGTGATATTTTATTTTATTGTACAACATTTTTAGCAAATAAAGATTATTCTATTCTATTCCTTACTGGACTAATTTGAGTGGTCAAAATGGAATACTGAATCCCTGTAGAAACTAAACAGGTATCAAAAATCGACCTAATCGTATGAAACATTAAAATAATCGTCATAACTTAAATTACGTACCATATTACGCCATTACTTAAATTCATCCGGTATTGTTTACGTGTGTTTAGCCTAGCTAATTGTAAGTGTGATTGTATATGCCACTGTATAGCAATTATAGTGATTTGTATTGTGATGGTTAGTCATTGAAACTATTTTTATTTTCTTTCACTGACACAGGCGACGGAATTCAAATTATTACTCATTAACTATTAATAAAGGATAATGACGACCGCATATACAAGATTATATTTTGTAGTCGATACAACCGCGTCCGTGGCTCAATGTAAACAACATTGGGTTTACAATTCGGAGGTCGCGGGTTCGATCCCCAACGGGGTACATATTTAAGTACTCGGTTTGGTTGGTGGTAGGGCATTTTAAATGCCAAACTGGCTAGCTACCATCATCTTATCTAAATCTGCCGCCAAGCAGCAATGTTAATAACATTGTTGTGTTCCGGTTGTCAGAGATGATAAGATAGCCACTCCCCCAAATGTGTTGGGGTTTCCGGGTCAGTACGCTTCCACCTTCGACCTCATCTTCACTTAACATCAGGTGTGATTTGATTGAGGTCATGTAACAACCCGTTATGCATAAACAAAAAAAAAGGTGATAGTGCATTTTAAATGTTCTGACTAGCTATCACCATCTCATCTAAGTCTGCCGCCAGATAGCAAAATATCTTGTCAGAGATGAGATAGTCAGTTTCCCAATTAAGATGGGGTTTCCGGGTCAGCACGCTTCCACATTCGGCCTCAGGTGTAATTGAGATCAAGTGCTAAACCCGTCGTGCATAGAAAAAAGGATTGTTGCGAATTCTGTTGCTGTTATAATGGTAGCTTGTAGGGTGTTTTTCATTCTTTAATTAAATAAATACTTAAAGTAAAAAATAGCCACATTCTACACGTATGCTTCTGATTTATTATACTAATATACAATTTATAACTTTGTATATAATATAATGCACGATTGGACTTCTTAAAAATGGACTCACTACGCAATCGCCGTCTGCTGATTGATATGGTATTTCTATATCAAATTCTGAATGGTAATATTGACTGTGATCACGTACAAAATAGAATTAAATTATCGATTCCTTACAATTTTCCCAGAACTCCCATTACTAGACTACTGCTTATCCCAACATCTAGAACAAATGTTCTACGTCATTCTCCAATCCCGAGATTGTGTGGTGAATTTAACCATTTGAATAGTGAGATCCCACAGACTGATATCTTTCACGATTCATTAGGTGTGTTTAAGAGAAGAATTTCTCAATATTTGCGGAAGCAACATTTATAGACCATTGTGCTGTTTCACTTAAATTAATTTAGTTTTTAATTTAGACTTAACTTAATTATGTCTAGAGCTGTGTATATCTCTTGAATGTTGTACACGCCTATTATTGGCACATGTATCAGACCTGTTTATACTTGAAACTATTGTTATGTGAGTTGTAATATGTGTGCTGTTGGTGTGTCTTATTAAATAAATTAAATTGTATAACAATTCGTATCTATTTCAAATTCCAAAAAAAAACCGACAGTATTTTCAATATTTCAAGGGCGCCATGTTTGATTTATACCATAAAATGTATCCTCGGACATATTTATCCGCAGCTTAATATTAAGTGGAACTCACTTCCTGGTTTAAAAGTTCTATTAACCTTAGGTTAACTAACCGGCGGGTAACTAAAATGCGGTCTTAATAATCCTGTATGTTAACCCCATGGACTTATTATTTAAACAGGACTGATAACTATCAAAAGAATCATTTAGGAAAATGATCACTATGTCAACGCAATAAGGTATTAAATTGGATGCACCATACACAAAGGCAAATCCGAGCCGAGAGAGATATAAATAACGGAGGCCGTGTGTCTCGTTCTTACATCTTGCCAGCAAAAAAAATGATTATGATCAACAGTTTTGGCTACTCAAAAATTCCATTGAAACACTTATATTTTTATGTTATTTTAACAATTATAAATAAACAAATAACATTCGCATTAATTTCTTTTCATATATTCTTAAATCAAACAGAAAACATAAATTTTTATTTCGATTTTGTTATTTTTATGGTAACCCTGAAAAGCATGTCATGTCATGGCGGTTCGGTGTGATTTTGAATTTTCTTTGCATTAAAAGTTTTTTAAAAGTATTTGTTATATTATAACAAGTAAAAGGAGTAAAATGGTGAAAAAGTGTTGCGTTTATACTTGCCCAAGTGAATCCTATGGTGGTTGCAACATATCTTTCCACAGGTAAGCTAAAAATAATATTTTTGTAAATCAAAGAAGTAGGATGCCCATGAATTCTTGAAATGAGTCGAAATATGTGAAATATGTGTGATTGATTAGGGTCCTGACTGTTGTACTATTATTGCAGTTTCCCAAAAAATGAAGAAATGCGAAATAAATGGCTCACGCCGGCTAATGTCAAAACGCCAAAGTTTTTTGACAAATATTTTATTACAACATTTGTCCCAAGTAACAAATATATTGTGGTCACCCTGTTAGACAGAGACAAACGGCCTCTACGTTACACATCCTGCTCGGCTCGTTTTTCAGCGGCGAGTACTCAGTCCTGTTTAAATAATAAGTCCATGGTTAACCCTGTTATCCTATATCCCATTCCGGGCGTACCTGTCAAAGTCAAAGTCAAAGTCAAAAAATATTTATTTCGTAGGATAAAGATTATCACTTGAAAACGTCACATTTTTTATCTTAATATTAAAATTATTGACATTTTTGCTCATTCGCAAAGCAGATTCCCCAGAGAAGAACGAGCAAGAAACTCAAGGGTTGCTCTTTTAAATAAGTTTGGGTTACAATTATATTATATTGTATAATTAGGCTGAATATCGCCGAGCGGTCTATGTCCATGCTTGCTTATCATCCAGATAGTCAGAAATTTTATAATAGCCTTTGGTAAATAATGTCTGTTTTATGATGGTTTTGAATTTATGCATTTTTGAATTTATGCATGTGTATACAACTTCATCCAAATTCATCATTCGTTTAGCCATGATTTAGCAACAAACAATCAAATAGTAAATAGGAAATGTTTTATTGTTTATTTAATTTAAGTGTAAGTATAGGGTCTCATTATATTTGTTTTAGCAATCGTGTTGCCTAAGACCATGGACTTATTATTTAAACAGGACTGAGTACTCGCCGCTGAAAAACGAGCCGAGCAGGATGTGTAACGTAGAGGCCGTTTGTCTCTGTCTAACAGGGTGACCACAATATATTTGTTACTTGGGACAAATGTTGTAATAAAATATTTGTCAAAAAACTTTGGCGTTTTGACATTAGCCGGCGTGAGCCATTTATTTCGCATTTCTTCATTTTTTGGGAAACTGCAATAATAGTACAACAGTCAGGACCCTAATCAATCACACATATTTCACATATTTCGACTCATTTCAAGAATTCATGGGCATCCTACTTCTTTGATTTACAAAAATATTATTTTTAGCTTACCTGTGGAAAGATATGTTGCAACCACCATAGGATTCACTTGGGCAAGTATAAACGCAACACTTTTTCACCATTTTACTCCTTTTACTTGTTATAATATAACAAATACTTTTAAAAAACTTTTAATGCAAAGAAAATTCAAAATCACACCGAACCGCCATGACATGACATGCTTTTCAGGGTTACCATAAAAATAACAAAATCGAAATAAAAATTTATGTTTTCTGTTTGATTTAAGAATATATGAAAAGAAATTAATGCGAATGTTATTTGTTTATTTATAATTGTTAAAATAACATAAAAATATAAGTGTTTCAATGGAATTTTTGAGTAGCCAAAACTGTTGATCATAATCATTTTTTTTGCTGGCAAGATGTAAGAACGAGACACACGGCCTCCGTTATTTATATTTCTCTCGGCTCGGATTTGCCTTTGTGTATGGTGCATCCAATTTAATACCTTATTGCGTTGACATAGTGATCATTTTCCTAAATGATTCTTTTGATAGTTATCAGTCCTGTTTAAATAATAAGTCCATGCCTAAGACACAAGTAAACATTTACTTTTTTTTTTTTTTAATATGAGAGGGCGGCAAACGAGCATGCGGGTCACCTGATGGAAAGCAATCACCGCCGCCCATGGACACCCGCAACACCAAAAGGGTCACGGATAGGTAACATAATATAGTATTATTTGGACTATTTTACTATAGAATAAGTCATGTATTTAGTTGAAATTTTTATACTGAAATAAATTTTATCTTATCTTATCTCTTAAAATAACTTTCGCATTTATAATATTCATTTCAAATCAAATCGAATCAAAATATTTTATTTCATAGGATAAAATTATCACTTGAAAACGTTAATATTAATATTACATTTAAATTTACAGCTCGTTCACAAAGCTGACTCCCCAGAGAAGAACGAGCAAGAAACTCTAGTGTTGCTCTTTCAAACAGATTAAGGGTTACAATTTGTGATTTGATAATTATATGAATAATAAGACAGCTATGTCCATGCTTGCTTATCATTCAAATAGTCTGTGATTTTATAATAGCCTTTTGCTAATAATTTCTGTTTTATGATTGCTTTAAATTTATTTAAAGGCAAATTTTGAATGTCTACTGGAACATTATCATAAAAGCGTATACATTGCCCTTTGAAGGATTTACTAACTTTGTGAAGTCGGCTAACATAAACAGATACTTATTCTTTGTAATAACATTGTGCCTATCACTAATTTTAGCGAAAAGGTTATATATTTTTTTGCATATAACAAATTTTCATAAATGTATTGAGATGCCATTGTTAAGACATTAATTTCCTTAAACTTATCTCTAAGAGACACTCTAGGTCCTAATTTATAAATGGCACGAATAGCACGCTTCTACAGAACAAAAATGACTGACATTCGTTAGACTAGCTTCTCGCCCGCGGTTTCGCCTCCGTGGAATAATATCGCGAATATGTTTAATTTGTTTATCCCGCGCGATCTACCTATATTAACAGAATAAAAAATATCCTATATTTCAATCCAGGATATGTTCTACCTGTATATCAAATTGTATCCAAACCTGTTCATCCGTTTCGCCCTGATTAAGAAACAAACAAGCAAACGTCATAATTTTCGTATTTAAAATATTAGTTAGGTTGAATGGATTTTACTAAACATGCGCATTCTCTAATGAATTCTCGATTAAAGTTAATGAACCAGCGTTGAAATCTAGCAAGTACTTACGCATGCAGAGTTGTACATTTCATTGTCCTGATAAGGGTCACGTTTTCTATTAATAGGTATTTTAACAGGCTCTTTTACTATGATTAATGTGATTTTTATTTCATGTTTAATTATGCTACTTACTTGTATATGATAATCTACGATAATCATCGTCATCATTCATAATTATTAATATAAACACCCAAGGAATCAAATGTTTATCACACAAACATTTAACCCTACCGGAATTCCAACCCGGAACTGTCGGTTTCGCTAACAGGGTCACTATCCGCTACACCAATCGGTTAGTGAGTTCTTTGAGTATTTTTGAATTTTTAATTCTGATATAAAAAAAAACTGTATTTAATTCTCATCTCTTTTGACATTGGTGTCGATTCAGATGTACACCAACTAAACTAAACTAAAAGCAGTTTTGGAGTGGTGCCGTAGTGTTCCAGAGAGAAAGAGACGGTACTACTTTAAAACTGGTTTTAGTTTAGTTTAGTTGGTGTACATCCGAATCGACACCATTGTTAATTTTTATACATATCGAATATAGTATCGCAACGCTTGCTGTACCGCACTCCCTGTGTAGCATGACATCCTTTGTCGCGCGCGTCGTCGGAGTGAGATAGTTATATATTTCGTCCAAACGAATGAGTAGGACAATTATTATCTCGCGCGACGTTAAATGTTTCGCGTCCGCTATCCACTACACCACCCGGTCGTCAATGACTTTTATCATATTCAAAGTAAATAATAAATAAATAGTAAATAAATATCTTTGCACATACACACAGCGCCATCTAGTTCCACACTAAGCAACTAGGCTTGTATTGTAGATACCATATGGTTAATAAACTACACAAATACTTTTTTTGTAAATAAATACATAAATGAAAAACATTGATAACTCGGGAACACATGTCTGTATTCATCATATAAACATATGCCCCTAGCGGGAGTCGAACCCGCGACCTTTTGGTACAGCAGCAGAGTTTCTAACCACTACACCAAACAGATCGTCAAATATAAATATATGTCCAATATTTTCTTGTTTACGTACCTATTTATCATCGAAATGTGCCTGTGGTTTTTTCCTGTACTTAACTAATATGTATAATTTACATTAATTTAATCACTTAACCAATTAAAAATGTTTTTTATCCGCAACGGGGTAACATTTGACTTCAATATACGTGAAGATGAGTCCTACTTCAACCCATCTATTGTCTAAATAACATACATCACGAAAACATTAATATTCCGTAACACAAGCGAAACCGCACGCGGAAGTTGTGCGAATATAAATAATTTACGTATTGGCGCGAATCTAAGGCGCGTTTAGATGTCTGGTGCATATCGATATAAATCTCACGGTGATACGTCACTCTGCGTGTCGATGGCAGAGGCGCATCGAGGAAAATGCGCCCCATAAAAAAGATGTTAACAATTAGATGCTATTTCTGTACCGTCTTACCTCATATCGCCTGCGTTTGTGAAATTATTGGCATATTTTTGTATTTTGAAAGCCTGAAGGGTCATCATCAAAGACAGCCGAACAGCCGAGCTGAACAAAGGCTTCCCTCAAAAATCTCCACAACGCAACGATCGGTCCTGCGCTGCTCGCATCCAGCGTCTTACCACGATCGTTACCAAAGCGTTGGTCCACCTCGTGGGGGGGGGGCTGCCTTTTTGCCCCAACGGCGTCGGTCCTAGGAGCAATGTATGTCCTGAAAGATAGTCATATTTAAATTTGGTTAAGCACTCCAGACGTACCTACTCCAAAAATTGAGCGCAGAACCTTATTGAAGCTGGTTCTTTAGCCAAGTTTGACAGTTCAATTGTTTTAATGAGCAAATAGTTAGCGCTTGAGAACTTAATCACGCCTGATGAAAAGGAAGTGCTTGCTCAGAATTCCTTGTCAAGAACTGGCTATTTTATCTCAAATAGATGAAACACGATAATGTTCCACTGTCCAAGTGGATATTTAAGAATGCTTAACACCTGTCAAAACGCAAATCAAAGTGGTAAGGGTAAAAAATCTGTGTACAATTTGTTGAACCATTCATATATACCCGGTTGAAATATTTGTCTAAACGATAGATAAAGTGATAGTCTAAAAGGGCGATAAATAAATAAAACCTGACCTGAAGGTTCAAGCATCATCCAGATTTTCGCATTTTGTTAAAATATAGGTAAGTAACTGATATAAGATTTGAAATAACTAAGTACCTTGTACTACATACTATCACAACAAGCTAAAGCACTTATTATTATTGAATCCAATAAATACCAGCTTTATATATTTCCTTGAGTACCTAGCTCATTAGTGACCAACTACCGAAATATGTAGCCAGAGGCTGTTCAAGTCATTTCACGCGTTGCCCCCGTCCGTAGTACGCGGACTGGATGGAGTACATTCTTATTTTTTAAAGTTGAAGTACATAGTGCTTCATACTAATTTTAGTGGATCTCTTATATTTCATACGATACCCATTCAGATGACCCACGATTCTGAGTCACCAATGCGGCCCTGGCAGAGAAGACACTACACGATAAAAATGTCTGCAGGACGCAATGATTCAAGCATTCCGAGCAAGCCCTTCGGTCGAACCGTTTGAAATTGGAACGTTTATTTTTTTTATACGTGCGACAAAGGGAATTGTGTTTCAGTCAACCTAAAAGTTCCAGTGTTGATCAAAATAAAAAACAGTGTTCATTATTTTATTTATTTTAAATAAAATATTAAGTATTAAACATGTGCGGGTTTCCAAAAATAACTATATTAGTTTTATTATTAGGTGCCGGTTTTTTAGTGTTTTGTGAAGCGCAAGCATTGAGGAAGGAGGCCTATATGACAACGGTAAACAAGTATTACTATAAATTGTTACTATAGATTAATACTACTCTGAAATCGAGAAAAAAAATCAGCTGTTTCATGTATTGCAGTGCATATTAATCTTTTCTATGAAGTACTTTTTTTTCGATTTCAGAGTTGGAACCATATTGAAAGTTTTTCAGTTTGGTGTTCTGAACAATCATACAAAATTTAGATCCCAACTAATGTTATAAATGCGAAAGTTTGTGTGTATGTCTACCGCCTCCGTGGCTCAATGTAAACAACATTGGGTTTACCATTCGGAGGTCGCGAGTTCGATCCCCAGCGGGGTACATGTACAAGTAATCGGTTTGGATCTAAATCTGCCGCCAAGCAGCAATGTTAATAGCATTGTTGTGTTCCATCAAAATTGTTTCAGCAATTTAGAAGAAATTATTTGAAAAAATTAGCCTATGTAAATCCAAGTCATAATCTATCTACCAATCGAATTTCATCGAAATCCGTTCAGACGTTTAGGCGTGAAGAGGTAACAAACATACATAGATACATACATTCACACAAACGTGTATTATTTTTGTTATGTATGTTGTATCCATCTATATGTATATATGTAGCATTATATTTAGAAATCCTCTAAACACACAAACACAAACACTAGCATTTATAATATTAGTGGGGTTTTGTATATAAATCTTTAATTAATTAACATTAAACATTATGTATCTCGTAAAATTTAAAAAGATCTACTGATGTCAATACAAGAAATAAGATCATACAGGTGACCATACAAATGTAAGCTTATCTCTAAAGAGATCTTTTCCATCCAAACCTACTGGAGGTTAGAAAAAGTACACGGGATGGGTAACAAATAATGATGCGGAACTAAAAAAGTATACCTGGTACCTAGTTAATACAAATACATTGGTGTCGATTCGGATGTACACCAACTAAACTAAACTAAAACCAGTTTTAAAGTAGATAGATAGATAGATAGATAAAGCCTTTATTTGTTTCCACAGTCACACACATACATTTAGCTTATACACAGATAAGGTAACACATTTACAACAATAACATAATATTGTAACACTAACGCATGTGTGTGCTGCAGCAGTACAAATGGGTCATGGCTCAGTGTATTAGATTGCTCATTGAGCAGAACACTGATTTTCAGCTATCCCCTAAGTAGTACTGTCTCTTTTTCCCTGGAACCGTACGATGCGACGGCACCACTCCAAAACAGGTTTTAGTTTAGTTTAGTTTAGTTGATGTACATCCGAATCGACACCATTAATGGTAATGAACACATATGATATTTAGGCTGGTTTATAAAATACAATACAAATACTCTTTATTCCACAAAATAATTTACAATAATTTTTGATGATCGCAATAGAACACAATTAGGCGGTCTTACTAAAAAAGCGATCTCTTCCATACACCCTACAGCTATGGGATATTACAGCTGGTGTGCCACATCTTCTCTACTGTCTTCCATTTTCATAAATTCTATAACTTCTCTCCTAACTTCCTCTGTGCTCATTATGACCCTCACTCCACCTCCTTCCCCATAGGGTTGGCATTACTGCCGTTTGCATTTCATTGGCTACACTCCCATTTGCCGAGGGGGGAGTGGAAAACTTCTTTTCCTACTTACACACCCTATTCCTTTCTTTAATTAGTCTGGGGTCCAAAGTAGCAATAGAATCACGTAGGGCACCGTCTACCTTCAGTAGGCGCCGTGTCGAGTACCACTGTTGATCCTAGCTTATAGGAGTTACAGTGGGAGCAGTGTGGAGTCGGGATCTGTGCTCATTATGAATAAAGAAAAAAAAATTTCGATACTGAATTACTGGAAAGTTGTTCGTAATCAGGAGTGGAGCCACCAGCCAAAAATTCTTGGGCCTCAATACTAAAGGTGGTTTCAGAATGGTGTCGGCACTTTGTATGGGTAATCGAAAATTTTTTGATCGAATTCGACTATGGTTCCTTGGGGAAATTATTCGTAATCAAGAGTGGCATCACTAGTTAATGGGAATTACACGAATTCAAATATGTTTAGTGCGTACCTAGTTTTCAATTTATATTAGGTCCTTACCTATGAAATTGGCGTTTTGTATGAAGAATTTCATTAAGACTGTTTTCTCTATACAAACATTTTTGATTTTTTTTTTGGGAACGGCAAATCCAAATTTAGCTAAAGTTTGTGTGGTTTTTTTTTTTTTCGGATAACATTAAGGCATCGTTAATTATTAAAAGTAACCGTTTAAAAAAAGTTTCAGCGAATCTAAGAAATGATTATGGGAAGCACATGAAAAGAGCTATGTTCAAATTTTTTTTATTATGTGATTTAGCCCAGAAATAAAAAAATATTTCATGTGAAACCTTGAAATAATATTCCATTTTCCAAATAAAAAACAAATTTGAATATAGCTTTGAAAATCGCAGGAATTGGTACATATGATTAACGAAGAAAAAAAACTCCAATTTCTTAGGTAAAGACCCAATATTATCTACATATAACCCTCTTCTATAATAAACACGTTCCTAATGCGTTATATTGTCACTAGGAAATAAGAGCCAGTAGGTAATCATTATATTATTAAAGGAAATATTTAAAATTACATGCATTGTAGTTAACAAATGGCTCGTTAGGTCGGACAGATGTAAGGTCGTTAAATTAGCATGTCTGTATATTGTAGGGATGGGTGAGTACGTATATATCATTATCATTAGTGTTCTGTGTGCGAAGTGTAAGTTTTGCCTCGTTTTTAACTTAACCATCGCGTTCGCGTTTATGAAAAAAGTCCCTATGAAAAAAATCGTTTTGCAAACTATCCGCTAGAGGCGCTGCACATTTCTCCATACAAATCTTCACGTAAACGTGAACGCGGTAGTAAAGTTAAGTCGAAACAAAACTTACACTCCGCCCTCTGATAGTTACCTAAGTAGTTATACCAAGTAGCATGTATTAATTTACTGACAATTGGTGATCGATTTTTTGTAGCAGAAAAATGGAACGTAAAAGTCTGTCGTGGGCGGACAGCCTAATAGTTTCCTTGTTTACCTGAATGATATTATACAGGGTGAATTTGAATTCGTGTAATTCCCAATAAATGGTCACTCCACTCTTAATTACGCACAACTTTCCCCAAGGAATCATAGTCGAATCCGATCAAAAATTGTTCGATTACTCATACAAAGTAAACCATTCTGTAACCACCTTTAGTATGGAAGTACAACAAAAGACATCAGCATTTTTGGGCCAGTGTTTTGTCACCTAATAAAAGGTACACCTAAAAAAAGCCGGTACTAAAGACTATCAACTTAGCTATTCAAAAGAATTTTTGGAACCTTAGTATAGTTATAAGAAATATTTGAAAATATCGCTCTCAGAAAACATTTTGGCTCACAAACTATACAAAAACTAAATTCTTTCCAAAAAAAAAAAAAAAAATAGACAAGTGACAACTGACATTTTTGACTGTGAGGTTATAATTTAAGTAGGGATAACAGCAACAGCGAGCGAGCGACGGACGACTCTGAAAAGAAAAAACAATTTTTCTTTGGCCTAGCATTTAGTTTCCATGCGTGAGAATGCATGTGGTTAATGTTGCCAGCATATAATTTCAAAGTTCCCCAAACCATATTTCAAACCTCTTTTGTTCTTTTCTAAAGTCCTTTATAAATATGTGTGTTAGGTTTTTAGCACGTCTGGTACTAAGAGTTCAAGACTATATTTATTCATTGAATTGACAACAAACTAGCCCAAAGATGTATGGATCTGTGCTGTTGTCCTTTCGGCTGATGAATCCACTCCTGATTACGAACAACTTTCAATCAATCAAATCAATCAATCATTTATTTGCAAGAATACATACATATATAAGTATTCATACAATTTAAAGATATAAAATTAAGAATTCCAGTAAATGTATCCAACCTGCAAGCAGGTGTGCAAATATTTACAAAAAACAATACAAGATAATAAAAAATAACATTAATTTAAAAACTAATAATAATAATAATAATAATATCTATCATTGTCATTATTACAAGAGCCGCATTTCACTAATTACTAAGTTTATATATTCTCATTGAACTCCAAATATTCCTTAAGACTATAAAAACACTTATCCAATAAAAATTTATTTAATTCTGATTTAAATCTATTACCCTGGAACAGCTTTAAATAATCAGGAAGTTTGTTATATATTAATATGCTCATATTTATTACATTTTTTTCATATATATATGTCTGGCACTTAAACTAGGAGCCATAGCCGAATTTAACAGAAAATTGTTGGACTTCCATTCTAAAGGTGGTTTCAGAATTATCCTGTAACCGTGCACAGCAGTGCACGATCAATTTCTCAAAAAGAATATTACGTGCCAGAAACCGTATAGACTCCGTGCCAAATCTTTTGTGTAGTTTTTGTTAATTGTACAATAAAGATTTGATTGATTGATTGATGTATGGGTAATCGGAAATTTTTTCATCGAATTCGGCTATGGTTTCTAGTGAAAAGTTATTCGTAATAAATAAATAAATAAATATTTTGCACATACACACAGCGGCATCTAGTTCCACACTAAGCAACTAGGCTTGTATTATGGATACCAAATGGTTGATAAACTACACAAATACATTTTTTTTTTGGAAATAAATACATATACTATAAATGAAAAATTCTGGAAAACATGTCTGTATCCATCATACAAACATGCCCCTAGCGGGATTCGAGCCCGCCACCTTTTGGGTTAGCAGTCAGTAATCAGTAATGGGGTCACCAGTAAACAGAAATTACACAAATTAAATTTCACCCTGTATTGTAGGCATGTGGCGAAAAAACTTTTTGCTTCGGACTCATTACCTACTTTCATATAAGAGTATTTGGGATTTGTAATTTTTACTGGGCTACGGCCACACCAGAAAGGTGATGTATTCAACGCGTCTGCATGTATGTAACCACCTTGGACATAGGAAATGTGCAGACTATTTTGTCCTCTCCGACATCTGAGGCAGCTAGGTTACTTTGTCAACTGGTCACTGAACTTTCTGTCTAGTGACTCTCATTTGTCGATGTTATTATTTCGGTGTGGTAGTAAACTAGAATTAATAATTAATTTACTTGATCAATTTATTTTAAAGAACACTTATACAATAATGTGTGCATATTTAAGAATCCTCCATCGTTCATTTCTCCTTAGATGTTTACGTTTATTTCTTTATTTACCTATCATATACATATATGTATCTAAATATTATCTGCTAATCCTGTAAATATCATAAAATGAACTATTTCCCAAACATATATTTTGCTGTGTTTCTGTGTATGACTATCTGTGGAGACTATTTCTGTCTATGCAAGGACTATTTTGTTCTACTTTACATTATAATGTAACGACTGTCAGTTTCCCGAAAATAAATAAATAATGTTCCCTGTCAGTGTTGTGTTAACTAGCGCAGGGCACAATGGGATTGACATGTCCCATAGGACAAAAATCCCTAAATAAAATAAAGATAAAAAAAAAGTTACCACCTTTTTTTAACTGGATAAGCGTTTGACCACACCACAATGTCATTTGATGGAAAGGATCGAAGATAAAGCACGCGATCCTACTAGATGCCTATTTACCCTGCTCTTGAAGACCCCAAGATTGTAGGATTAGAAGCATGACGCCGGAAGGGAGTTCCATGCCTTGGCTGTTCGTGTACAGCCTAAATGCCTTAGCCGATTTAGACAAATGCGGTGTATGAAGTCATGTTAAATACAATATGGCGCACGTTAGCGTCCATTTTGTTACACTTGTCAACAAATAGTTCGAGATAGGCGTCAAATGATAGATGTCTTCTGTTTAATACCTATACACACCTAAATACTTAGTATACCTTCTGCTTTTTGTTGTTTGTTCCAATGGAAATAAATTTTATATAAATTGTTCGACTATTATTCATTACTTAATGACGACCGATGGTGTAGTGGATAGTGACCCTATCAGCGATACCAACGGTTGCGGGTTCGAATCCCGCGAGGGGTAAATGTTTGTGTGATGAATACGAACATTTTTTCCCAAGTCTTGGATGTTTATATAAATATTTATGTATGTTTATCCGTTATCTAGTATCCATAGCACAAGCTTTGCTTAGTTTGGGACTAGATTACTGGTGTAAGTGTCCGAAATATAAAAAAAAAAACATTCAACCCCACTGTACGTGTAGGGGTGGTACCCAAAATAAAATATTTTTTAAAGATTTTATTTTACCACTTTGTCAGCGTGATTAAAATGTATATCCATGCCAAATTACAGCTTTCTAGTACTGAAAGCCTCTGAGCTAAGCCTCGGACAGACAGACAGATAGACCGATATGGCGAAACTGTAAGGGTTCCTTGTTGATTACGGATCCCTAAATAAGTCAAAAATTCGCGAATTTACCCCAATACACTTATCACGAAAAGATCGATCCCATCAAAAACAATACTTGTCAAAAAAAAACCAAGTCTCGCAACTCAGTTGTTCTGCGTTAAAAAGTTGTGAGATCCATGTAATACCAAGTCGGTTGTTAATTTATTCAGTCTCTACTTAAGCGACTTTCTGTCTTAATACGTCCAGTCTCTAAGACCACGATCGTGGTCCATAACAATTGAAAATCAATTGTGTCTGGAATCCCCGTACTCGAAGCATTAAGTTGTTACGTAATAATTAACAGCATCTTATAGTGACGCATATCAATATTAAAATTCTTTAATGTTTTATATAAATATATCGAGACTTGGCCATCGCACTAAATAATTGAATTTACATGTGTTTTCAGGCGATTGAATTTACACGTCTTTTCAGGCGATGGCCAAGTCTCAATATATTTATATAAAACATTAAAGAATTTTAATATTGATATGCGGCACTATAAGATGCTGTTAATTATTACGTAACAACTTAATGCTTCGAGTACGGGGATTCCAGACACAATTGATTTTCAATTGTTATGGACCACGATCGTGGTCTTAGAGACTGGACGTATTAAGACAGAAAGTCGCTTAAGTAGAGACTGAATAAATTAACAACCGACTTGGTATTACATGGATCTCACAACTTTTTAACGCAGAACAACTGAGTTGCGAGACTTGGTTTTTTTGACAAGTATTGTTTTTGATGGGATCTCATTTCTTTTTGTATTTTGTAGACAGTTCTACTTTTTTCCTTTTCGGTACCTTCTACTTATTGTATATATGTATATCTACCAGCAACGAATTTTCTTAAAGCCCTCTCTCTGACTTATGAACTTTTCTTATTTTTGTAGGTAGCCTTCCGTTTTCTCTTTTCCGGTACTACTTCTTGAGCTTCAGCTACAGTTTTTCTAAGAGCCCACTCCCTGTCTCTATGGGCTTTTCTGGGAGGCTTTGATGTTACAATTTTTGCCGTAAAATAATAAAACATCGTTACGAATAAAGCCAATATTGAAAAATTTAATTAACTGAAGACTTGGCTGTATGGGCTTAATTTTCTTTGCTGTCTTTTCTAGATTTTTTAGTTTTTCCTTGATTCATACACCAAACACTACTTATATTCCAAATTTGAAGCTTCTAGGTCTGCTAGAAGTGCCTTAGAATTTTGATGATCGGTGAGTCAGTGAGTGACAAAATTAAGAAATTTGACCCGTTATAATTCTTAAAAATACTGGTTCAAATTGAATGAAATTTTAAATATACGTGTCTTTACAATGCCTGCATAGTTACTGAAAATTTCAGTCTTCTATTTTTATCCACAACGAAGTTACAGGGGGTCGAAAATGGTCTGAATTGCTTCGAGAAAAGGATGGTACGGCCGTGACGCTTTTTTGCTCGACTTGGTGGGGGCACGGCCGTGCCCCCAGATACGCACAGCAGTGCACGATCAAGTTCTCAAAAAGTACGAGGAACCGTATAGAGGTCTTCGACTCTGTGCTAAATCAATTATTTAATCTTGTTTTTGATATTTATATAGGTACTTAAAACCGTGACCAGGATTTTATAAAAAAAAATCTTAAAGCCTTGTGTTTTGCCTCTGCCTATAAACTGGTAATCGTACTCGTAGGATTCCAGCGACTTTGTTTCCATGCCTACTTTACAAAACAAAAATAGAATTAAATAAACACTTACTTTTACAAGTTCCACAACTCAAGGTGCTCAGGTAACCTTTAAACTAATTAAGTACCTTGCGGCAGTTATAAAAAATATAAAAAATTATGCCGTCCTGTCAAAGGTATTTTCATACATACTAGGAAATCTCAAACTTATTTAAAAAAAAAACCTTATTAATTGAAGGCACGGAACGCTACTCTGAGTTTTTTTTTATTAAAGACTAAAAGAAAGGACAGTCGCATTCGCTATTCGTTTTCGATTAGCGAAGTTAAGCAATGTCTGGCGCGATCAGTCCTTGGATGGGTGACCACTAGGGGCATTTTAATACGAGTGTTTCCGTGCTTTGGGGGGCACGTTAATTATTCGGTTCCGGTTGGCCCCTAACACTAACTGTCAGCCCTGGACCCGTGTGGTGGATTCTCGCCCATACCCTCTCCCAGTGAAAGAAGGCTGTGCCCTAATAGTATGGGCCAGTATGAAAAACCCGACGAACTGGCGAAATTAGGGGCTAAAGGAACTCAGTACAGCCCTTGAGTCTCTCTGCAGTATCCCAAAAAGCCTAACGCTTCACTGTAAGGTTCCGGTGCACACAAGAATCTCTCAAACTCTGGACGAACACGCCAGGTTTAACACACACACAAAACTAATTAAAGCCTTCCAGAAGAAGGCTGCCGAGGAAGCACTGGCTTTTAGTAGGAACAATCTACGCATTCTCGCAAGGGCACTCCCGGGGCACTGCTGTCTGAACAAACACATGCTCAACATAGGGCTCCGGGAAACGGGGATGTGCATACTTCAATGGGTGGTCACTTGCTGCACCTGGATGAGATAAAAACTATCGGCGCCAGGAAAGTAATCCAATTCCTCAACGAGGGAAACATGAACAACGAACTGTAGGTTATACTCGTAGTGGCGGTCACAATTGATCGGCAATAGTCGCATTGATCAGACTGCTAAAGTTGCTTGGCACATAACGTTCGTACGACAGATCCCACCTCCGCTCTCCTCCCACTGTAACTCCTGTAAGCCAGGATTAACAGTGGTACTCTGCACGGCGCCTACTGAAGGTAGACGGTGCCCTACGTGACTCTATTGCTACCTTGGACCCCAGACTAAATAAATAAAGAATTTAAGGGTGAAAAGTAGGAAAGAAAGAAAGTCCCACCTCCCCCCCCAGCAAATGGGAGTGTAGCTAATGTGACGCAAAAAGCCAAAGCGACTAACCCTATGGGGGGAGAGTCAAGTGAAGCTCGACTCCCTCATTTAATACACCACGGACAGCGCCAGATAGCAGTGAGCGTTGATGGTGCTGTAGCCAGGAGGTTCGTACGACAGTGGGACATACGTTCCAGATGGAATGATTTTGGTTCTACACGCTGTCAAACAGCTGTCAAAACATACCGCAATACCATAAATGACACGGAACATTCGGTCGATCGTTCCTCGACGTAACTTCTAAACAAAGCTAAATCTTTTTTTTTTATCCACAATGGGTTAGCACTTGACCTCAATCACACCTCATGTTAAGTGAAGATAAGGCCGAAGGTGGTAGCGTACTGACCCGTAAACCCCATCTTATACAACCGGAATGCAACAATGCTATTAACATTGCTGTTTGGCGGCAGATTTAGATAAGATGGTGGTGGCTAGCGAGGCGGTCAATTAATATGTCTTACCACCAACCAAACCGAGTACTAAATATGTACCCCGTTGGGGATCGAACCCGCGACCTCCGAAACGTAGATCCAATGTTTACATTGAGCCACGGAGGCGGTTAAAAATCGCAATCGGTATAGTTAAAATCGTTTCCGTTCCAACGATTAGCGCGATACGAAACTTTTGGTATTGGTTTAACTTTGGTATACCGTTCAAACTTAGCGCGATCGGGCCCCAGGAACTAAACTAAACCAAACTAAAACCAGTTTTGGAGTGGTGCCGTCGCATCGTACTGTCCAGGGAGTAAGAGACAGTACTACTCTAAAACTAGTTTTACTTTAGTTTAGTTGGTGTACATCCGAATCGACACCATTATACAACTTTTTTTTTTTCTAAAAACGAATTTTCCTCCATGTGAACGTCTTCTGTTCGCTATACTTTAATAACCCCCTTTGCAACTAACCATGCATAAAATGTTTGCTTTGCCTTGTATAGGATAAAAGGTCTGTGACACATCACATGCGAAGATGCCTCGCAAGTGTACAACTAGTAGGACATAGGCAATTATGATGCGCGAGATGTATAATTGAATCCCGTGGGCTGCGTGTAATAGGCGATAATAGGCATTGTTGGCATGCGTGCCTGTTGACAGTGGCGGGGGCCAGTCAGTTAACTATAATTTTTATTATTGTGTTTTAGGATTCCGTACCTTAAAAGGTAAAACGGAACCGGTTACTTTTCCGTCTGAGGCACAGATCAAGGGTGGTTGGTCTGTGGTCTGACGGGTGTTAGGTTTTTGACTGCGTTGTGTGTGTCCAGCTGAGGTGTCCAGTCTTTGTCCGGATGTATTGTGATACACTCAAATCTGATTTGAGTGCGGTTTTTTTTATATTAAAGATTAAATTAGGGACTAGTTCTTAGCCCTATTTCATAAAAAAATTAAGCCGTTACGAAGAGCCGTTATTTCGCTTTTACCTACTATTTGGTCTAGGTCAATGTGGACGACATACCTAATCATTTTTATTGTAAAATTTTTTGATTGAAAAAAAAAATACGTACCTATAATCCTAGATTAAGTATACATGTGGAGTGAGGTGGGGTTTCCCAAATTCTATTTTAATTTACAGAACTGACGATGAAAATATCTAAACTTACCCGTATTTTTTCTAGTTGTTTACTCGTAATTGCTGCAATTTTTATCGCAGTACATAAATTTTAAAATTTCCCTACACAACAAAATTGAATGGTAATGGTTTTCTTACTTTTGTAAATTCGTTTTATTTAATTTAAAAAAGAAAAATATCTATCTTTTTCGGAGTTCATTTCTACCATGGTCCTCGCTCCGACCATAAATTCAAGGAGCAGCCTTGAAAGAACGGTATTCCATATAAACTTTCAAGTCCAAATTTTTCGTAATGAATAAATTGATTGTACACATAGATCTAAAAAGTTAGTGAGAATATTTTCGAAAAACCTTAATCCTACTAAATTAGATCGATTTTAAGATTTCCATAGTAACAGAAAAAATACAATAAATTCTTTTAAATTCGATATTTAGAAAATGTTATCTACTAAACTTTTTAGATATAATTTTTTAGATATTTTTGTATCCTTCTTATACGTATACAGTTTCATAAGCATCGGTCTATACATTTCGAAAAATTTGGACTTGAAGTTTGTAAGGAATGCCGACCGTGTGGAATTATTTGTGATCATCGCGGTTCATAACCACGCACTGCTAATCAATCGCGACATGTGATAAGTAATTAAAATTATAAGTTATTCGTCCATCAAGACGCCTCGGCGGCAAAAAGCAAAAAGGGCTTTATTCACGGACGCTCAAGGAAGCTACCGTGCGAACAACAGCGGCACGTGACATACATTTGAATTCGGAATTCGCGCGCTACCCATTCTAGGGCTGCCAAAGCGATTTACTTACACAATTCGGCAATACTATGTTGCTTTACGAAATATGAAATAACGCCATAGCTGTAGTTATTATTTTGTTCTTACGTATGAAAAAATATAAGAACGGTACCTACCTTATGTTATTTATTTTAGGACTACAGACAGTACGTTTGGATAGACAGATGATCTTGAACTGCAATAGTTAGGAGTGTTATTCCTCTATGGTATTATTTAACTATTTAATTACACACAGTTCAAGATTTAGGTACAGATAAATACGAGCAACAGCATTAATAATTAAAACGTATAATAACATATAGGGTTTTTTTTTTTTTTTTTTTTTTTTTTTAAAATTAGAATGGGATCGCTCTTGACCTTAATCTGGACTAATGTCGAGATAAGGTCTACGATGGAACGAGCTTTCCCAGAAGATGCCTATTTAACCTGACTTTAAAGAGCTGCGGGTTATATGCGATTGGAAACACAGACGGAGGTAATGCGTTCCACTCCTTAGCCGTGCGCATGAGAAACGAAGACCTAAAACGCTTGGTCCTTATAAATGGCACGTCAACTAAGTGCGGGTGATATCCTGAATTTGAATAAGTACATGTAATTCCCATTCCCATTAAATTCTGAAACGACCTTTAGTATGGAAGTCCAACAATTTTTGGCTGGTACCTCCACTCCTGATCCACAGCTACAGGAACAGCTATCCACTAGGAACTAACGTCCATACTAAAGGTGGCTTCAGAATGGTTTACGTACTTTGAATGGGTAATTGAAATTGAAATTTTTGATCGAATTTGGCTATGGTCACTTTGATCGAATTTGGCTAATTAGGCGTGGAGTCACCAATAAACAGGAATTACACGAATTCAATTTCAATCTGTAGAAATAGTAACATTGGCAGAACTCTAATAAATATTGACATGACCTAAAATCTAAAAATTTTGCAAAACACAGACTTCATCAGCAGTGGCGAATCTTGAATATTTACAGAAGTAGTTAAATAACTATCCTAATTAAAAACTTGAAAACTCCCTGGCGAGTTTGTTGAAACGACGATGTTATCCATTTCTTTTATTTTCAATTAAAACTATCAATACACCATCATTACAGGTTTTATAATAATGCAATATTATAACAATAGATGATTTTAACAGACTTTTTACATACACTTATGTAATTTCCATAAAAAAATTTTTTACACAAACCAACAAATTCGTTTTTAAATCGGTTTAGCTGTTTTGCCACTACAGAGTCAGAGGCAGATGCAGGCTTCAAACTATTATACCCCTCTTTTTGCGTCGGAGGTTAAAATGGGCAGAATCGAGACAGTGAGATCGATTTTACTGCAGAAAATAACAGGTTTTGCTGCAGTGAAAACATATTGTTGAGAAAAATATCGACCGGAATATGCTATTAGAAAATTAGCTAACAGAAAAAGAACTTACATAAATAGTGTGAACAGAAAATTTGTTTTAAGGAATAATCAACAATCAGAGCGAAATGCTACTAGAAAAAAAAATTCATGGAAGTGACGATGTCGATAAAATGTTCTAACAAATCACTGAGACACTGATTCATTTTACAGTATTGTAAATGAATAAATAAATATTTCGGACACCTACACCAATCGTCTAGTCCCAAACTAACCAAAGCTTGTACTATGGATACTAGGTAATAGATAAACATGCATATAAATATTTGTATAAATATCAATGACTCGGGAATAAATGTTCGAATTCATCATACAAACATTTACCCCTCGCGGGATTCGAACCCGCAACCAGGGTCATTCATTATCCACAACACCAATCGGTCAGCCAATTGTGATTGTATCAGTATGTACTTTTGACAGCCCTGCGACGCCACCCTGCGCATGCGCTCTTTGACATAATCAGGATGAAACGTGCGCTGAATGATACAATTCTATTGTTTTTGTTTTTATCGCCACTTAGTATGGCTATTTATTGTTCGTAAAGGTACTGTAGACTGCTATATAGATGTAAGTATACACGCCGAAACCTTAGATAAGTGATCCTAGACACGATTATGTTTTTTTTTATTGGATGGATTATAATTGTTCACTCGCTATTTATACTTAAGGTTGAATGAAGGAAGAAGAGTTTAATGTACCGTTTATTATAGGTTGACAATACATAGTACCGTAACCCTATACTTTAACGTTTATTACACTATCCTATTTGTAAGAAGGAAATAGGAAGGTGTAACACTATTTCTCAAATAGTAGAATGGTTTACGGCAAATAATTTGTTACTTAATGAGAAAAAAACTAAATGTGTTAAATTTGTACTGCCTAATGATGTCAGGGAGGTGGAGGTGTTTCTGTCATCGATAACACATTGTTGCTCTGATGTGGTTTACAATAATCGTGAACCTTATTTGTTTGTTACCGTCGCTAAGGCTGCTTTCACTAGAAACATAAGTAATTTAGGTTTTTTTACATATTTTTGTCGGTTATTCCGTCAACAAATCACATTGTACGGTATACTATTTTTTCAAGAATAACGAATTCCATATGTGTTAAATATGTACTGCCTAATGTCAGGGAGGTGCCCACAAATATAATGAAAAAGAATGTCACTCTAGACCTTGTTGATTCCACTGTATTTTTGGGCATTACTTTGGACGCCAAATTACAATGGGGTCCTCATATCCATAAATTGGCGAAGAAGAAATTAGACAAATATCGGACGTAAATACTGCTAAATTAGTATATTGTAGTTATTTCCATAGTATCTTGCTGTGGGGAAATGCCGCGGATAAAAATACAATCTTTGTTTTACAAAAACGAGCCGTGCGCGCAATTTATCAATTGAGACCTGCAGTGTCACTTAGAGACAGATTTATATGCTAACCTTTTCGTCACAGTACATTTTAAAAAATCTAATATATTTCAAAAAAAATATAGCATCATTTAGGAAAAATAGTGATAAACAAATAAAGATAAACAAGCAGGTCACATAAGTCAACGGGCACAGTATTATAAATATTAGATATTGTAATACTGTGCAAAGGGTTGTGTATACGCTTTTTCAATAAGGTTCCTGTTGATATACAAAATCTTCCTTTCAATAAATTTAAAGATACTATAAAAAAGAAACTTATTAAGAAAGCATATTATAAAATATCAGATTATTTAGATGATAAACATTCATGGACATAACCAGCCCGTTCACATAGCCAGGCTATTTCACAATAAATAATGAAATATTATAATATAAAATAATAATTCTACTTAATAATTTTGTAATATAAAAACCTTTTCTTTTAAGAGCAACCTCTCGAGTTTCTTGCTTGTTCTTCTCAAGGGAAAATTGCCTTTTGAACAAGTAGTAGCTTTAAAAATGTAACATCTGACTATTTTAAGTGTAGGTACCCTGTGTACCTACAAAATAAAGCATTTTTGATTTGATTTGATTTGATTTGATTTAATCGAAGTTAGAACAGTTAGATTCCGATTTAGTGGATTGAAAGTTCCATATTAACGCATGATAATCTCCCAGTCACTCTCCAGAATGACACCTTCCTCAAAGGCCGGCAACGCATCTGTGACTATTTTGGTGTTGCGGGTGTCTACGGACGGCGGTGATGGCTTTCCATCGTGACCCGCATGCTCGTTTGCCGCCCTCTCATATAAAAAAAAAAAAAAAAAATGATACGATTAGGAACCCTACGAATTCCGCCAGACTCATATCAATCAAATGCAGGCGCGTGCGCTTTAGAAAAAAAATGTAAACTACCTATGCCAATTACTTCTATTTTACTTACCTAACATGCCCTATTATTTTCCTTACGGTAAAAACTCATGTTTTTTAAACTTTTCAGTGGATGCTAGTTAACTTAATTCCAGGGCCTTGTATACATTCAAATATTATGCTTCAAATAACTGTTTGCTTGTACTTAGGTCTCATAAAATTACCATTAGTACCGTTTTAGAGCTGTTACACAGTTAATAAACAGAAGCCTTAGAGAATAAACAGTTTTAGTGCTTTTGTCTTTACTTGTATAACCTAAATGCGTCTATTTGTTTCAATTTGACCGCATACATGCTTAATGTGACCTTAAGAGCGAGCGTTATATCAATTAAACGAAATACAACGTCTTTATTTCCTGAATTAATAAATAAGTTTTAATATAAACTAGTTTTCGTCAGCGGCTTCGCCAGCGTGAAATTACTTATTCAAGACAATTTGTTTATTTCATTCTCACAGATAAAGTTACAATTTCAGTCATTGGTCAGTTGAATGTTTGTGAGAATCGTGTCTGAAAAAGGATATCCCTGTGTTGCAGGTACAGGTCACCAGGTTCCACCTCTCGGATGAAATACATAATAATAATGACTGAATGTCCTAAGTGACATAAATCTGTGACAAAAATAGGAAACTATAAAAATGAACAAAAGTAAAAAATGTATGTAGCAATGTATAGGTGAGTGCGCTCTCGCGAGTGTGTGGGGTGTGTATGTGTGTATGCATGTGTGAGAGTGTGTGGTTGGTTGTGTGGGGGGGGGGGGGGGAGGTGTATATGTGTGTGTGCGTGTATATATGTGTGAGAGTGTGTTTGACTTTACCAAGTCCGAGGCTACCTCTCTGTGGATTCAGAGTAACTAAAACAAAGT
The DNA here is from genome assembly GCA_949316235.1 of Oegoconia quadripuncta. Classification (NCBI taxonomy): domain Eukaryota; kingdom Metazoa; phylum Arthropoda; class Insecta; order Lepidoptera; family Autostichidae; genus Oegoconia; species Oegoconia quadripuncta. The sequence continues at coordinate 1,672,601 of OX438758.1, forward strand.
GAATTCATAACGTATTGTTGATAAAAGGGGGGTGGTCCTAAGGCAAATGAGGTCATAATTTCAGGATAAAAACAGCACAGTAAATTCACTGCTGTGCATGCCTCCCCATAGATATCCAGAGCGAATCTGCAATCCAGTCAGTGACTTGCCATGACCTTTATTCAGTTATCCGTCTACTCGAGGTTGGTGGTGTTCACTCTTGAACTTTATGTCTCAACGGCTATCAAACTTACAAACTATGTGCCGTGCTACGAGTATACAGATATCACATCTCACTGCTGATTTTCACTTGGCTGAGTCGATCAAAGCTTGAGTTTTCTAAGGACATGTTTCCTTTCCAGCCTCAAATAATACAAGCAGCCGGATACCCGTTAGAGAAATACCGAGTCAAGACCACAGATGGCTACATCCTCCAATTACACAGGATCCCTGCAGGCAGGCGAACGGCCAGGAAATCTGATGTACCAAGCTCGAAGGGGAAGAAGGCAATACTGCTTGTTCATGGACTGATCGGGAGTAGCTCAGATTTCGTCATTATGGGACCAGAGCGGAGTCTTGGTGAGTTTTAAGCATTTGGTTACTTCAAACGGTCATCAGGTAGTAGACCTCTTTCCCCTTACAAAGAAACTTCTGCCACCAAGCATCAATATCAGCAATAAGAGAGGTAATAAAATTACAGACAACTCTTGTATTTGTGGTCGACAGCACTGACCTTATCTCTAGGAGGTTTCGGATATCGGGCAATGTTCAGCCAGGCGAGTTGTGCTTCCTCGTTTGTCATGACATGACTTCAAAAAGTCTAATATGATTGTAATGCAAGTATACTATTCATTTAATTGCCAGACTTGAGGGGTTTGTTCTTCTATCGGGTCCTCGTCTGGATTAGCAATATGAAGGAAATATGTAGTGCATTTTTGGCGAAAGAAGAATGTATTTTTATGTTATTTTACAGCGTATATCCTGGCAGACGCGGGGTATGACGTATGGATGGCAAACTTACGAGGGAATCTGTACACTTCTCACAGCAATCTAACTAGAAACGATCGAGAATTCTGGGAATTTAGGTAAGATTTTACGCCTCTCTTGTCAGTAGAGGTGGAGAAGCATTTAAGGCGTAGTCCATTCGCTATTCCTTTTTCAATTTGCGAGGTTAAGCAGCATCTGTCACGGTGAAATTATTAAAAAATTAAAAAATGCAGTCGTAGCCTATATATTATGGGCCGCGCCGGTTTCAAATCATTGTCAGGTGACTAATTTGACACAAATCCACCAATCCTTTTACATTTTGACTCACACCCTAATTTAGGCCCGTATTAATAAATCAATCTCAATAGAAGTCTTGAGGCTGTATCAACCTAGATGCGTCTTAAGCAGTTGACGCTATCTCAAGCTCCGTGCTAATTTATAAACCAATCTCGAGGTCTATTCAGCTGAGATCACTTGTCAAGTATTCGCCTCAGCGGCGAATGAATGACAGTCTTGAGTTTCTTTTATTAATACGAGCACCTCTCAAGTGAGTTCTGCTTGAGTATGCACGTGCTTCTCAGGTCTCAAGACTGTTCTCATCTTGAGAATGGTAGAATGGTTTATTAATAGGGGCCTTAGTAACAGAAGACTGTGTTCCAGCAATGGAGATGTATGGCTATTGAATGCTGGTAAGCAGCGGCGTGCACAGGGTTTTGTCACAGGGTAGACAGAATAATAAAATAACAAAATAATAACGTACTATTATAGCAATGTTCGCAGCTGTTTAGAATATATCTGTACACGATCAGCTGTCTTGACAATGCATTTCGAGCAAAGGTCACAATTTCTAGGGTAGGCACTGCCTTTCTGCATGTATGATTATATTCTGGTAAGATTTAACTACCCCCTTAGCTACGAGTGGATATCTCTCCCACGAACCAGATTTCGATGGGACCATTTCTCCTTTAGACCGGAGATCATACAGTTCGAATTGAGCAGTTTGTATTCAGCGATGAATTTCAGAATTTCAGAGCCTTTTCAGAAGAATGTAAACGCTGACGTAGATATAGTGCAAACACTAAGCTCTCACGCGATTACCGAATAGCAAAGCTAGCGACACGTGGGGAATAGGGATAACGATCAGGCAGCTGAATAGTTTGGAGCATTATCATACTAAAAGTCTCTTTTTTTTATGCACGACGGGTTCGTACTTGGTCTCAATCACACCTGATGTTAAGTGAAGATGAGGTCGAATGTGGAAGCGTACTGACCCTCAAACCCCAACACATTTGGGGGACTGGCTATCTTATCTCTGACAACCGAAACACAACAATGCTATTAACATTGATGCTTGGCGACAGATTTAGATAAGATGATGGTAGCTAGCCAGGCGGACATTTAAAATGCCCTAGCACCAACCAAACCGAGTACTTAATGTAATCCGCTGGGGATCGAACCCGCGACCTCCGAATCGTAAACCCAATGTTGCTTACATTGAGCCACGGAGGCAGTTTGAATTGAAAACGCAGGATTTGTGTCATAATAGCCATTTGCAAAGCCCGTAAGATCATGTTGTAACTTTGTGACTATCTTGATAGTTAGTTGACAGCTACCACCATCTTATAGCCAATGTATGTAATATGGTGGTATGTAGCTGTAAATTGGACTACTAATTCAACAGATATCTTTCCATTCCAGTTTCCATGAGCATGGCAAATACGATGTTCCAGCAATTATCGACAAGGTCCTCAACATCACCGGCCTGCCTAAGGTCTTCTACGTCGGCTACTCAATGGGTACCACGAGTTTCTTCACAATGATGTCACAAAGACCAGAGTACAACGAGAAAGTCATCGCGTTCACGGGTTTAGCACCGGCTGTGTATTTAGATAACATGAAGCCAATTTCTGAAGCTTTACTCGCAATCGTCAATGTGCCCGTAAGTATACACAACTTTAGATATGTTTGGATTTATTCGTTTTCGTTTAGCGATGTTGTTTTCATTTGAATGCAGTCGTAGCCTATGAGATGGCCATCAGTCCGATGTAAATCCTTCAATCTGCACTGAGCCCGCTGGATGGAACAGTGGGTATGTGTAACGCTGTTGATGATGAGTGAAGCCACAGGGACTTTAGTTATTAAAATATAAAATAATTATTTAATAAATACGCAACTCTGGGTGCTGGTTACGTATTCGTGCCGTTTGGTGTAGAAACCTTAGGCCCGTATTAATAAACCATTCTCAAGATTGAGAACAGTCTTGGGACCAGTCTCAAGTAAACGTGTTGATTAATAAACCTAACTTGAGACCTCAAAAGAACGTGCATACTCAAGCAGTACTCACTTGAGAGGTGCGCGTATTAATAAACGAAACTCAAGACTATCATTCGCCGCTGAGGCGAATACTTGAGAAGTGATCTCAGCTGAGTAGACCTGAAGGTTGGTTTATAAATTAGCACAGAGCTTGAGATAGCGTCAACTGCTTAAGACGCATCTCTGTTGTATTGAGATTGGTTTATTAATACAGGCCTTAGACGTGTGGGGTACGGAAGCGCGACGATTTTTTAAAGATCTGTCGTCGCGCTTATAATGAGATCTCTGGCGACAGAAGAGCTGGCAACTGCCTCGGTCAGGGTATTAGCATTGCTGTGCAACTAGGTGACGCTGCCAGTCTTTTGGGCACCCTTCAACACTGATCTCGAATACGTTTCCGTGCTTTTGTATTCATTTTTTTTAATATGCTTAAATATTATGTATATGTTTTTTAAGGTACTGCTTCTTCAAAAGCCAATTTTCCCCTGAGAAGAACAAGCAAGAAATATACATTTATTTGACATCCATCACACAAAGAATTTTGTACATATTTACATAAAACGAAATAGTAAATACACATTTACAAATTAAAAAGTAATAAATATATAAAACACACATTTACAAATAAAAAATTTGTCCCAGATCTTGCTGAAACGGAAGGGTGCCTAAGAGGCTAAGTGCGTTTCCTCTTTGGACAGCCAGACTTAGCCTCTGGGCGAAATAGAAGCCAGCCTTCCGATTATTTGAAGCTTCGATCTGAAGCTCAGATATCTCTCGAAAAAGACAATGAGCGCCTAGGCCCCACGGCCCAAGGGTTTCCACCCCAAACGGAGCAAAAATATAATCTCCACTGAGACTAGCATATTTGCGTCGTTTGAGGTTCTCAGCGGTTGCAGCTGCAGATCCTGCATTATTATATCATCCTGTATATGTTCAATAAATAAATAATTCGGACACTTACAAAAATCATCTAAACTCAAACTAAGCAATGCGATGTTTAAACACCCATGACTAGGAATTTAAACCCGCAACTGTTGGTTTCACAGTCAGGATCACTACCCACCACACTCATCGGTATTATTTAAATAATCAAAAACTAACTAAAATGCCACGACAAAATTCTCGATGTTGTCAGCACGCACAGTAAATTTTATTCAAACGTTTAATGTTTAAAAATATACTCTTTCAGGGTATGATGCAAGACCGCGGCATGGTTTCTTTGACTGTTCCCCCTGAGTTGATGGAGTTCGTGGTCACCAGCATTTGCAATATGAGGAATCCAGCAGCAGACGTTTGCTTGAGGGTGGTGTACAATATCGTTGGTGATGACTACATGCAAAACGATTGGGTGTGTATAACTCAACTTTAAATTTTTACTTCTTTTATATTTACGCTACACTATACATGTAAATATAGGGTCTACTTACCAAAATTAACCCGACAAACGTTGCAGAGTGTATGTATAGGATGTACCTATTACGAAAAAAAATAAATCATTTAAGTTAACAGATTTTATTCCAAAAATAAAATTTAGAAAAGTAAAAAGTACTTTGCCACAACACACAAACACGTGCCGCGGTATCTTTGAAGACGCCGAAAGGCGACCACTCTCCGCTCACCGCCGGCGCTTGCCCCCGGCGCGACTTGCATGTGATTGGTTGCCCTCTGTGCCCCGCCACCCGCAACCCCCTTTGGCGTCTTCCATATCAATGGAACGTTGTCTGTTTTTTCTCATTGATAAAATAAGGTACAATCGAAATTAATTAAGTTTGTTAATTTGTATTTTCATATGCACTTACATTTAATTTTTTTACTCGGAAATAAAAATTTTAAGGCCTTTTTTTTAATGAATTTATTATTTTATTGTCATGTACGTGCAATTGCCAAAGTTTGTCGGGTTAATTTTGTTAGAGCTTATTACGTGATATTATTATACTAACGCATGTCGTAATGACGACGTCTTCATCACACAAACATTTACCCCTAAAGGGATTCGAACCTGTGACCATTGGTTTGGACGGCAGGGTCGCTACACATAATACCAACCGGCCGTAAAGCGAGTAGTTACCGCGCGGTAGAAATGAATTTGCACCTTGAGTTCACGTTTACGTGGCGATTTGTATGGACAAAAGTGCAGCGCCTCTAGCGGATAGTTTGCAAAACGATTTTTTTCATTGGGACTTTTTTCGTAAACGTGAACGCGATGGCAAAGTTAAAAACGAGACAAAACTCATACTACGCACACTGTATGTGAGTTACGTGTGTTTTGCACCATAATGTTACTGGATTTAACCTAAAGATCTACATACATATGCGTGGATACATACACCCGAAAATAATTACCCTTCTCCTGGGAAAAAAATAAGTTTGTTCATCATCATTTGCTTGCCCTGGTCCCAATTTACTTGGGGTCGGCGCAGTAGGTACCAATCAAAAGGTATTAAAATACAAGATACAAGATGAATTTAAAAAAAGTTTTATAGATACAAGATGAAAATACGTGTTTTGTATCTTGTGCTGTATTTCAGATACTTGTATCTTAGGTAAGTTACATCTCTAATAATTTGTTACAGGTAATGTAATCTATTCATGATTGTTCCAGGACATAACACCAGTCATATTCTCCAAATTCCAGCCGGCATCGTGGAGACAGATCGAGCACTTCGGAAAGATAGCTTTAACAGGTAATCTTGACGATCTTAACCCTCATTTCCTTATTAATAAACCGTTCTCAAGATTGAGATGACCTTAAGTTGGCGGTTGAGAATCTTTTGCCTAGGTATTAAAACAGTTAAAGAAAAGTCTCGAGAATGAGACGCGATCTCAATCTCAAGATCAATTTATTAATACAGCCCTTTAGTTGCCACCTGCCATTTCTTAATTTAGGGAGTCCAGCATAAAAAATACTAGTTAAGATTGTTTTTTTTTTATGGGAGACCATTTTTTATTTATGCACAACGTGTTGGTACTCGACCTCAATCACACCTGATGTTAAGTGACGATGAGGTCGAAGGTGGAAGCGTTCTGATCCGGTTTTGACTGTTGCTTGGCGGCAGATTTAGATAAGATGGTGGTAGCTAGCCAGGCGGACATTTTAAAATGCCCTACCACCAACCAAACCGAGTACTTAAACATGCTGGGGATCGAACCCGCGACCTCCGAATCGTAAACCCAATGTTGTTTACATTGAGCCACGGAGGCGGTTACAAATGCCTACCTACCCGCCCAGTAATTTATTTTTAATAAATTACATTCCCATTTTCTTGACCCTATCTCCCCCGGATCCGCCATTGGAATGAAAATCAATTACATACTAATCAGATCATAATTTCAGGTGTATTCACGTCGTGGGAGGACGGCCTTAATGGCAAAGTGAATCTTTACAACCTAACCAATGTAAATGTGCCTGTCGCTCTTCTGTACGGCGAGAATGACCTTTTGACTGAGAAATCTGTAAGTATTTTATCATTTTAAAATCGTTATGTCGTTATCAGTACAGTCTAAGTAAGGCCTGCAGTCTCGACATAGGTAGCGATCGTTATGTTATCGAATTCGGTCGTTAAGTCCTAACAATGTTATTTTAATTGGAGGATTAGAGTCTTTAGTATCAAAATATCGGTTTCCATTGAAACTACGATTCACGCTTCCAACAAAAACCGATATGATTATGAACACTATAACATTTAGAATAAGATCGTTAGGAGTTAACGACCGAAATCGGTTGCTATCTATGTCGAGACTGCGGGGGCAGGGTTCTATTACCTAATTTCATCGTTATCGTCACCGGTTACGTTATGACATGTGATTGGTTGGCTCATCGCTCGGTCGGCAAATTGACGGTTTCTCATTCGTCAACGTAATCGATAACGATACCGATGAAGTTACGTAATCTTATGGCTGGTAATGACGGTCAGTGTTTTGAAGTCGCCCTCTTAGACCACCTACTTTGCTTAACCTATGCCGTCCAAAGCACGAGCCCACACGTACGAAAATGCCGTACAGAGCCAAACGTTGCTTACCTTCGCTAAATGTAATCTTTGAGCTGAGCTTTTTTAACTTCCCTGCTCCACAGATTAGTATTAAGATCTGTGGTATTAAGGGGAATGAAGACGTAATGTTAACATGAGGTTTACATGCTGCCTATTCAGTTTATGTACCTTTACATTCAACCAGGGTTGACAACCGCCTCCGTGGCTCAATGTAAACAACATTGGGTTTACGATTCGGAGGTCGCGGGTTCGTTCTATAAGTAGCTGCTAACGACCTGTTTGGTCTAGTGGTTAAAAATTCTGACTGCTATACCAAAAGGTCGCGGGTTCGAATCCCACTAGGGGTATATGTTTGTATGATGAATAGACATGTGTTCCCGAGTTATGGATGTTTTTCATTTATTTATGTATTTATTTACAAAAAAAATGTATTTGTGTAGTTTATCAACCATCTGGTATCCATAATACAAGCCTACTTGCTTAGTGTGGAACTAAATGGCGCTGTGTGTATGTGCAAAGATATTTATATATTTGTTTTAAAAAAAAAAAAACTGCGAGGGCGAGGGAGGGGTCAACTGTCTTCATTCCAACTTAACTAGCCTCTCACTGGCTTATTGAATGAGCTCTTCAATATTCGTAAACGAATCCAGTGAAAGGCCAATGCCTGAACTGTTAATTGCCTTCGTGTTTGGCGCGTAATGGTGTTTACTTGTGACTAACAAGATTTTCTTTTGTTTTTAGCAAGTGATGAGGCTGGTTGCAGAGCTGAATAGCACGGGAATGCTTGAGAGTGCGAGGCCTTGCTCGTGGCCCAAATTCAATCACTTAGACTTTGTCTTCGCTAAGGACGTCGGCAATCTCCTCAACAAGCCACTCGTGAAGCAAATAAATAAATTATACAATAAATACGGACCTACATGACACTTGTAGTTTTTTTTTTTTCTTTCCTTTCTGTATATTTCACATTTTCTTTGCATGCATACGACTCTTAGGCCTGTATTAATAAATCAATCTCAATACAAGTCTTGAGGCTGTATCACCCGAGATGCGTCTTAAGCAGTTGACGCTATCTCAAGCTACGTGCTAATTTATAAACCAATCTTGAGGTCTACTTAGCTGAGATCACTTCTCAAGTATGCGCCTCAGCGGCGAATGAATGGTAGTCTTGAGTTTCGTTTATTAATACGTGAAACTCGGCGCACGTCTCAACTGAGTACTGCTTCGAGTATGCACGTGCGTTTCAGGTCTCAAGTAAGGTTTATTAATTAACGTTTACTTGAGACCGGTCACAAAACTATTCTCACTCTTGAGAACGGTTTATTAATACGGGCCTTACTCGTAGTGGGTACATAACCACCACTGACCGATGTACCGAATTGTGCATTGCGGTGAAGGGGTAAACAGTCATCCAGATTTTTTTATGCACAACAGATTAGCGCTTTTCTTCAATCACACCTGGTGATAAATGAAGATGAGGTCGATTATGGAAGCGCACCCAGAAACCCCATCTTATTTGAGAGACTGGCTATCTTATCTATCTCAAACAGCCCACAACAATGCTCTCAACAGTGACGCTTGGCTGCAGACTTAGAAAAGATGATGGAAGCTAGCCATGCGGATATTTAAAAATAATTTACCAGACCAAAACTAGTGTGTGCACTAGGATGGTGGCTACAAGTAATCATGATTTATGCCGCTATCCAATTAATTGACCACTCTACTAGCCTTATACAAAAATATTGCCGCCTCTTACTTTAAACCTGCCTTTAGTATCAAACATGTACCCCGCTGGGGACCGAAACCTTGAACTCCGATTTGTAAACCCTGTGTTATTTACATTGAGCCACGGAAGCGGTCATTTGCTAATAAAAGAATTAAGGCGCTTTTATTATTTTTAATTTATTATTTAATCGTTTGCCACGTCTAGACATGCTTTGAATATATTAAAGTTGTCGGTTGTCACGGCACATTTGGTTGGTTTATAATTTGTTAGGATTTAGAATACAACGAGACCAGGGTGTAGATATTTTCAGACCTGATGTTACGTGAAGATAAAGCCAGACGTAAAGCGCAGTCACTTATTTTGGGGACTGGCTAACTTATCTCAACCGGAAAAGAATATTGCTTTTTTTTTTTTTTGGTTTCATTCTCTCCTTTAGAAGAAGGCAAAGGGATCTAGCCCATAACAACCATGTCTTATTTCTCTTATTTCTTCTGTTTGTAAGTCAGTCTCAGTCAAAACAAGTAATTCGTCGTATACTTGGCGTATACAGAGTCTAGTCACGGTCAAGTCATTCTTCAGTAAAGTGGCAGAATGCTTTACAAAAGATTTTGGCGGCTTCTTGTGGGAACCCGAAAGCTCCGTTACGCACTTTAATTTACACTTCCCTTCACTTGTACACCATCACTAACGTTTGCTGCACAATATTCTGCCATTATTAAGCTTCAAAAGTTAGAATGCACAAATTATAAGATTTATAAAGAAAAATGCTACTTCACTCGCCGAGTTCCCGCCAAAAAGCCAAAGAATATTGCAGTCACAACATGGCTGATTGACGGCAGACCGGCAGACAGATAAGATTGTAGTAGCTTACCAGGTGGACATTTTAAAATGCCTTACCCTCCACCTACTGTAATTAAGTAACCACAACAACTGACAATTTGTAGTGATAATTACAATTTTCCTATTCTTCGTATTTAATTTAACTTTAACTTTCTTCCTCTAGATTTCGGGGTATAAAAACGTTATGGGATTTTTTGAGGCATAATATTGCCAGAGGTTTGGAGGTTAAAATGTTTACCATCGACATTTAAGGCAGTTCTCAAACTTTTTAAAGGAAAGGAATTAAAAGTACCTAAATAAAATTAAAAAAACAATTTAAAAATTTATGTATGAGGACGACCTCATCTCCCCTCCATTTAATAATTTGGGGCTTTCATGAGGTTTGCAAATTATAGAAGAAATATTATGAACCGGTTGGCAACACTCTATGACTTACTGCTCTTTTGACAATTGACATTGACTTCAGCTGTCTATTTGCCGTGCCTGCCCTTTGCCTGTTGTGTCAGCCATAGGTTTACTTTGCAGTTGCGGTATTTCATTATTTTAATCATAACTCTATCAAATATTAGATACTAATGTGAACCTACCGTGATATTTATATATTATATATATTGGTACAATCTGTTACTAACAAAATAACCATGGATCTCCACAAACCAGTCGATTCGAACAAGGTAGTATTTTTTACCAAATAGATAAGGTTTCATTTGGTTTATATATAATTTTTCCTCTATGTTATTTTTTTTCTTTTTTTCTAGACTTATGAAGAGTTGACATCTGAAGAAAAGCTAAGGTAAGAATTTGAAAATAATCTAATTAAGCATTGGTGACATTGATGTTGCTTGGTCAACACTTTGCAAATTTTTTACGAAAATTAACTCGTAAAATGGTCTTTGTGTTGGGCACTCGGAGCCACTTAGAAGTTTTCTATTAACCCAGGCAAGCTAAATACTTAGGTCATTAGGTTTAGAAGGATTGTTTTGAATAGGTCATGTGTTGTCATCAAAATCCTTCTATTTTTTGCAGTGGGCATTATGACTAAAAAAATAGAAAAATTTTGTACTAATTGGCAATCATACTGAAATGGTAAATTTATTTTTGTTGCTATTATTGACCACTGCAAGCAATTGATAATTAATTACAATATTTGTAAAAGATCTAATAGGTCACGTATTATTAAATATCATACAATTAGTAGTAGGAGTGTACATACAATACAAACAATGAAAAAGCATATTAATTCTAATTTCATGCTATTAAAACTTCTTCATGGTAGATGATTCAATTCCTTTATTTATAATGATTCATAAATAAACTTGGCTAATGTTATCATTTCTATTTATTGGATGGCCGTTTGGTGTAGTGAGTAACCCTGCCAACCAAAGGCTGTGGGTTCAAATCCTGTTTATGTGATTATTTCGTACACTGATTCCTGAGTCATGGATTTTTATATTGGGTCTTTACCTATGCAATTTTTTTTCTTCGTTAATCATATGTACCAATTCCTGCGATTTTCAAAACAATATCCAAATTTGTGTTTTATTTGGAAAATGGAATATTATTTCAAGGTTTCACATGAAATATTTTTTAATTTCTGGGCTAAATCACAAGATCAAAAAAATTTGAACAGAGCTCTTTTCATGTGCTTCCCAATTATTTCTTAGATTCGCTGAAGCGAAGCTGAAGCGGTTACTTTAAAAATGAACGCTGCCTATACTTAACTTAATGTTATCCGTTAATACACACAAAGTTTAGCAAAATTTGGATTTGCCGTTCCCAAAAAAAAATCAAAAATGTTTGTATGGAGAAAACAGGCTTAATGAAATTCTTCATACAAAACGCCAATTTCATAGGTAAGGACCTAATATATATATATATATTTATGTTTATCCATTGTCTGAATTTACCTGAAATTACCGGGGTGGTTCCATATAATTTTGGTGACAATCTGATAGAGAGAATAGAACCTTGCCAACTTTTGTTAAAGCTGTCCACAGACCACCTTTTTAAGGCCCGTATTTTAAAATATTGGGCAGATCTGATGGTAAGAAAGAGATGCCGCTATACAAATTGCATAAAAATGTCCTTTTTTAACTGTCCTTAAACTGAGATCTCCGCTTGAGTAAAATTCTGTAATACAGGCCTAAATTAGCCATCCCGTGTGTTTGCCTTTTTTGAATTAAGAAAGATGTTGATATAACAAACCAATTGTTTTAGATTTGACCACCAAAAGATGCATGAAATGCACCGAGGGCATGAACAAATGCATACCACGATGGTGATGATACTCATTGTCACACTCATCGTAGCACAGGTCGTTGTTGTGGAATGGAAGAAGAGGCACTATAAGTCCTATGCTGTAAGTTTTTAGTAATTTATAGTGTCATTAAACTTCATTTATTTCAACTTAAAATATCTTATTATTAGACAATGACAATTGACAACATGCTGCAATGGCTAACTACGTAGTACATTTAATAATTTTCCTATGAACATAGAATAATTTAAATGATAATAATAATAATAAAAAGGATTTACTTACTTTTAAACTTTTAAGTTTATATAATAACTTGTGTTAAGAGGCCGCACTCTTCCTTAGATGAAATGAATAGTAAATGAAACAATAAAAATAAATAATTGGAAAAGTTCCAGGTGATACCAGCATCCAACTTTAGTGGGTTCGGCTCTGCTGGTACTTTGTTAAAGGGCAGATAAATCCATAAGAGCTTCTGAGAGAGAGAGAAATTTCTCTGGGTGTTAAAACACTTTGATTTTAACTCATTGTCATTGTCTAACCCTAAGGGAAACAGGTGTGACTTTATGTATGTATGTATAACATATCACTATTCGATCACTAAATTTGGTACCACATACGCACCTTAGACGGAAGGATAAGGGGTAAATGGCTAATAGATAGACATATCGAGTTATCATTTACTATATAAGTTTTTAAGCAGTATAGCTGACGGCCTTTCTTCATTTCATGTTGACATGAAAGCTTGAAGTTTTAAATGCCATCTCAAATGCCGCCCCGTAAAAAGATTACATCTATTCTTTACAAATCGAGATTAAATTTTTACTTTTTCATGATTCCAGTTTTTCACAATGATTGCAATGTGGTCCTTGCCAGTGCTGATAAGCGTGAAGAATTCTTGGTGGCGTTTTATCAGCATATGGGCCGTGTTTACGATGCTCACGGCTGTAGTTATAAGGAAATCTACTCTTAGACCCATGTCGGTCACTACTCCTAGGTATGCTATATCATTTCTGTTTATTTGAGCTTGTATTCGAGAGTAGAATAGGGTGAACCTGTCTTCACAACAATACGCACAACAGGTTAGCACTTGACCTCAATCACCTGATGTTAAGTGAAGATGAGGCCGAAGGTGGTGGCGTACTGACCCGGAAACCCCGTTTTATTTGGAGGACTGGCTATCTTATCTCTGACAACCGGAACACAACATGTCGGTGTTTTGTTATAAAACTCTGACTCTGGCGATGAAGACTAATCGTACGACACCATGCACTTCAAATATAGTAGAAATCTACATAGGTACATACACTCGAAAACCATTACCCTCTTTCCTTGGGCAGTCGGGTAAAGTCTGCAACCTCCAACCTTTATACAAATCGCTTCAGAGGCGATTTACCGTATTTGGGATAAAGGTCGTGACATTATCTATGTACATAATGCAACAAAACTATAAAAACGTTTCTTAGTGCGCCCTCGTTTAAAAAATCTTTTCTTACCATCTTAGGTTAGTCTACAAATGGTTCTACCTCATATACAAAGCCAGCTGTTGCCTCGGGGTGGTTGGCTATCTTCTCATGATGCTGACATTCCTCGGCCTTAACATCCTGTTAGGCCACAAGCCTCAAGTTTGGATGGATGTGGCTCTCACGCTGCTCTTCTATGGGTTGTATTTCGGAGTCCTGGGCAGGGACGTTGCTGAATACTGCACAGACAAAATGGCTGCCTCTATTGGGGTAAGTCAAGTAATATTAAAATGTGAAATTCAGTTGTAAATGAATAAAAAAAATTATATTTATATACAAAAAATATATCCTTATCCACAGGCCGTCCACAGTTTAACATAGGCCTCCTTAGATTTCCAAAGCGACCCGTTGGAAGCGGCCTGCATCCTGCGACTTCCCACGACCTTCATCTTGTCATCCATCTACCTTGTGAGTGGACGTCATTTTGTTGCATACACATGTAACGTTGTGGTTCTTTTGAACTGATGCTCATTGGTGGGTTTGGGTTATTGGAGTTCAAATTTTAAATTTTAAACTAACTGACTGACTGATGAACTGACGGATCCTTTTTTTGGCACATTGATTTCCAGATTCTCAATAGTTTTTTAGTTTAAAGGCCCTTGTACTACCTGTTTCTCTCAATAAATAAGTTGGTGTGGTGATCCGTGTTCTGTTTTGACCCTGGCGTGTGCTGTCCCGCCCCTTCTGCACATATACACCTCGTGACTCGACCCAGCTGGGCATAGGTGGGCTGGGAAGGTCACACACAGTACAATAGTATCACCAAAGCCTATCATTTTAGTTGTACAATTACAGTCGACGGCACGACGACCGTAACATTACCAGTGTAAGCACTCCTCGCGACGCTACGAGACTGCATAAGTAGGAAGTACTTCCATTATAGTTGGCGATTGACAATTAAAGTAATAAAATAAAAAACAAAATTACAATTTAAAACACACTTGTCAATAAAACATAATATTCCTTCAATGTCAAATGTTCAAGAAGCAAGAGCTTATCCTGCGTGCTATCAAAGACTCGTTAAGAAACTTAAGAAACCTATATACCTTTTATACAATTTTAACCTTGTTTACAACCAAATCGGATTGGACTTATAGCTACTGGATTGGACATAAATTATTGGATTAGAATTATATTACTGAATAGGATTTATATCTATAAGAATAAGACTTGAATCAAGATTTGGCGTCAGCCTTACTGTTTCAAAAAAGAAGACTTGGCGATTATTTAGATGAATGATTAAGGAGAAAATTACAAAAGCCGATGCTGTATGGTTGTATAACTTTTATAACCTACATGGATGAATAAAACAAAAAAAAAAAAAAGAATAACTTTCAATGAATAAAATATTTATGTAGGTATTGTAAGTGTTCGGGAAGGAACATAAAATAATAGTTTATTTGAACGGTTTTATTACAAATTTTATTTGCACTCGAAATAAGACAATGTCTAATCGGCCATTACGATGAGAGAGAGCGAACAGGCGCCCGCTGTCAGAGCGAGCAAAGAAGCCCGTTCGTTTCGAACAATAAGTATCTCAAATAAAAAAAAAAAATTGGAAATTATGTATGCTTCCATTTGTAAGTGTGTGTTGAACCGTATCCTGGTTACCTATTGCATACTCATTTAATTATGAAGACGATACGTTTATATGAATAGACATGACCTGCAGCTTTTTTTCTTTTCTGTTGTACAATAATGTGTATTGTATTGAATAATATATTTCTTTTTTAATTTATTGTAACCAGTATTACACACAAGAGGGTATCCCGACACGGCAGCTGGAGACCAACGTGTGTGCGGTCTGCGGGAACCAGTTGCTAGTAGACGTTAACGAAGAGGGTGTACTGGGTGAGTTGGTGATTTATAACCCTCGACGAAAAACGACGGCTATTGGTGACGATTCGGATGTACACCGCCTCCGTGGCTCAATGTAAACAACACTGAGTTTACGATTCGGAGGTCGCGGGTTCGATCCCCAGCGGGGTACTGTTTAAGTACTCGGTTTGGTTGGTGATAGGGCATTTTAAATGGCCGCCTGGCTAGCTACCACCAACTTATCTAAATCTGCCGCCAAGCAGCAATGTTAACAGCATTGTTGTGTTCCGGTTGTCAGAGATAAGATAGCCAGTCCTCCAAATGTGTTGGGGTTTCCGGGTCAGTACGCTTCCACCTTCGATCTCATCTTCACTTAACATCAGGTGTAATTGAGATCAAGTGCCAAGTGTAAAAAAAAATGAGGGAGTATGGGCCATAGTCCACCACGCTGGCCCAATGCGGGTTGGGGACTACACATGCCTTTGAATTTTTATTTCTCAGGCATGCAAGTTTCCTCACGATCGATGTTTTCCTTCACCATTTAAGACCGTTGGATAAAATGCACATAAGTAATTAAATTTAAAAACTCATTGGTACATGGCCTACCAGGGAATCGAACTCGGTGCTCCTAAATTGGGAGACCGAGTCTTACCCGCTGAGCCACCGATGCTCTGACATGACAATAACAATCATTCGTCATTTATTATTACTATTATTAAATCCTTCATTGCACACAAAATAAAATACAAAGAATATTTAACATGAGTGATAAAAGTGTACAAAGGCGGTCTTATCGCTGATAGGGATTTGTTCTAGGACAACGTCAGTTAAAGATGCTTTTTAATAAGTAGTTGGATAGTGCAAAGTAAAAGGTGAATAATAACTTTAAATATCACACAAGCAAATATTTTTTTTGTATGAACCATGTTTCTGTGATGTATCCCTCAGAGGTAAGTAGCTCGCTGCGTCTCTTTCGTTTCTACGCAATTCGACAGTGACAACAATACCCATTTGTCAGCCGAAACAACTGAATCTACGCCAAACACCTGAACAAACGAACGCTCGTTTCACAGAGAATACATATAAGCTGACATGCGGCCACGTGTTCCACGAGTTCTGCATACGAGGCTGGTGCATCGTGGGCAAGAAGCAGACATGTCCCTACTGCAAGGAGAAGGTCGACCTCAAACGGATGTTCACCAACCCGTATCCTTTGTTACGTCAACTTTTTTTTAATTTTTATTTTATTTATTTATAATTTATTGCACACGAGTACACATAAAAGTCAAATACATACTAGATACAGGATGTACAAAAGGCACTAGCTTATCTCTAAAAAGAGATTTTTTCCAGCAAGACTCTGCAAATGTGTATTTTATGGTAATCGGTTGTTTATAATGACAAGCTTATTCCGCTACCAAGCGACGAAATGTTGGAATAATATTCCACCTCCATTAAGAATGAATTCTAAGTACACATTTAGAAAAATATTAAAAATTAGGTTTCTGCCCGCGGCTTCGCCTGCGTGGAATAGCTTTATCGCGGATATGTTTAATTTGTTTATCCCGCGGGATCTAGTCATTTTATCGGGATAAACTGTGTCCTGTGTCTGAATGCAGGGTATATATTACCTACATACCAAGTTTCATCCATATCCGTTCAGACGTTTTGCCGTGATTGTGCAACAAACAAATAAAATAAATAAACAGCAACCAGAATGGTTCACTTAAAATATTAGAATGTGGTACAAATAATTACTCGGTACCCTGAAAAAATAATAATCAACGAGATTCCCAAATTCACGCGGTTTCAAAAAAACTGCTATTTCACGGGGAAACTAATATATAATAGCATTCCCACACATCTCAAAGATCAACCATTCAATAGCTTTAAAAGGTACTTACAAATGTGGCTTCTGCAATACTCGTTCTAATGCATGCTGATTTTCTTGGTGTCAAAATTGGATATTGTCAAATGTTTGCATGTCATTATAATGACTGAATTAGGAGAGAATGACATAAATTAATAATAATACAATATATATATATATAATTCATATTAATAAATAATTTAAAAGAAAAATAATAATATAATTGGAATATAAAGGTAAAAATACATATGATAATATAATATTAAATATCTAGCTTGTAAATAATGTATTCAGATTTTTTTTGTAATTATTTAAATTAGTGCATGCTACTCTCTCATGTTGCTGTGCCTTCACAAGGTCCTTATTGATACAGTACACTATAATGTCATCACAACAAAACATAAGGAATGCAATAAATGATTTGAGTTTGAGAATAGTAAAACATTACTAATGTATGTAGCGTGCCGCTACGGCTTCTTCGAACCTCCCCTGCCTGGTTGCCGTCATGTCCTTCCCTTGTGAACATATAAACGAATTTAGCTTAGCAAATCAGACTAAACCGGCTTCGTGCATTACCGTTTTGACTACGACTTCGTGCATTCTACTGGTTTACATTGCGCTCGCGCCACACACAACACCATTTGGTTGGTGGTAGGGCATTTTAAATGTCCGCCTGGCTAGCTACCACCATCTTATCTAAATCTGCCGCCAAGCAGCAATGTTAATAGCATTGTCGTGTTCCGGTTGTCAGAGATAAGATAGCCAGTCCCCCAAATGTGTTGGGGTTTCCGGGTCAGTACGCTTCCATCTTCGACCTCATCTTCACTTAACATCAGGTGTGATTGAGGTCAAGTACCAACCCGTTATGCATAAAAAAAAGAAAAAAAAAATACACTCGAACTCTCTCGAAACTCGAAAACGGCAATGCACGAAGCCGGTTTAGTCGGATTTGATAAGCTAAATTCGTTTATATGTTCACAAGGGGAGGACATGTTGGCAACCAGGTAGGGGAGGTTCGAAGAAGCCGTAGCCGCACTCTACATGTAATGTACCCTATTCAAGAGCAAATAAATCATATTCTATTTTATTCTATTGAATAACTCTTAAATTACAGAGGCATAATTTTTTTCCTTTGGGCACTATTTCACCAGTTTTTTGACATTGTAAAAATAGCTGAATTCCGCTGTGTGTATTCCAACATCACGCACATAAAATCTGCCCTCATCAACCAGCCTGTCCAGTGTGGCGATTACGGCAGTTCCTCCCATGTAAAATGTGATAAAAGTGATATTAGCGCCTTAACCGTAAACAGTTGGGACCGGCCGCACATCTTATACGGGCAGCTGCTCGACTGGATCCGATGGCTTGTCGCGTGGCAGCCCCTCATTCTGTTCTTCGCTCAAGGTGTCAACTGGCTCTTCGGACTCGAATGAGGTAGTGACAGAGGTGAGATAAGGACAACTGTCTTGGGTGCTTAAATGAATTGAAATTATGTGCTAGATATAATATTTAAAATTATGGTATCGATAGATCGGACCGTGATGGGTGATTGTTATACAAGGTTATATTTCAGACCAAATCATATCGACTAAAAAGTCGACCTCAATTAGATCATATACAGGGTGTCCCTGGAAGTATGGATCAAATCGAACAGGGGCATGGGGAAGGTCATTCCCAAACTTAAGCTGAAAAAAAAAAATTAAAAAAAAATAAGAAAAAAAAATTAATTAATTATTTTTAATTAAAAAATTAAGCTGATAGCTTTGCTAGTTTTCTTTTAAAAAATTTTTTTGTATAAGCACTATTCGAAAATATGAAAATGTAAAAAATTGATCATAACTTTTGAACCGTCAAAAATGGCACCGACATTCATAGGGTTAAAAAGTTTGGGAATGACCTTCCCCATGCCCCTGTTCGATTTGATCCATACTTCCAGGGACACCCTGTATTTTGTAATCAATATGACTAGAAAAAAATAAAGGATTGCTGCGAATTGAGTTACTGTTATGTTTCCGCTTGTAGGGTGTTTATCATTCCTTAATTAGAAAATATAGTGCTTCTGACCAAACGTATTTCAGGTTTCAGGTATAAAATAAATAACCCTTGTAGTGTATACTCGATATGTTCGATTAATTTCGCTTTTGTATTCGATATCGTTACATTGTAATTTTTGAGGGGACAGTAACAATCGCCCATCGCTTATTTGCAAATGCTACGTTAAATTACTTATAGATCTATTAAATATTATGCTAGTACTTTAATTTCGTTGACATAGAAAGCGACTAATGATTTTTAATGAATAAATAAATAAGGAATTCCGTGATGTGTCGTCTCTATTATGTTGTATCTGTATGTTTTTTTTTCTTGTGTGCAATAAATGATAAATAAATAAATAAATAAATAAATGATAGGTTTGGGTGGAAGAGATCGCTGTTAGCGATAGCCGCCTAATATGTGGTTTCTATAAGATATTTAAATTCATTACACTAAGTTTCTTATATAAACGATAAAGCGTGTTTCATTGATTGATATAAGTCGTTTATCTTTAATCGATTTATTTATTTAATCATTAAAAATTATTAGTCGCTTTCAATGTCAACGATATGAAAGTGCCAGCATGTTATTTAATAGGCCCTTTAATAATGGATCGTTAACTTTAAGAAGCGTTTGAGTATCAAATTAAATCAAAATATTTTATTTCATAGGATAAAATTATCACTTGAAAACGTCACTATTAATATTGCATTTAAATTTACGGCTCATTCATAACGCTGACTCCCCAGAGAATAACGAGCAAGAAACTCTAGGGTTGCTCTTTTAAACAGATTATGGGTTACAATTTGTGATTTGATAATTATATGAATAATATGACAGCTATATCCAAGCTTGCTTATCATTCAAATAGTCAGTGATTTTATAATAGCCTTTTGCTATTCGCTCATTAGAGTGTGAATATATGTATAAAAATGATTTTCTCGTCGAAATGCCACTTTATTAGGTACAATTAGGTTAAAGGTTGCGGCTTCGAATCCCGCGAGGGGTAAATGTTTGTATGATGAATACGAACATTTATTCCCGAGTCATGGATGTTTATATAGATATTTATGTATGTTTATCCATTATCTAGTACTCATAGTACAAGCTTTGCTTAGTTTGGGACTAGATGATTGGTGTAAGTGCCCCAATATTAAAAAAAAAAAGACTGTCCTTTTCTGCCGCTAAAAGTGGCCTAGCCTTTATCCAGGGACTTATCCCCCTAACGGCCACTAGTTCTTCAGGGTTTTATACCTTGGCTTTAGCCTTACCCACTACCCCTTCAACTTACTACACCGCAATTTTTTTTCTTTTTTAAGGAGTTCAGTCAATTTGACCATGGCACTCAATTGTGCCAAGGTTGTTGTTTTGGACCACCATCTATCAGAACCAGGAAGACGTAAATAAATAAAATAAAAAAATGTTTATTTTCGGATAACAAGACCCATTTTGTTAGTAACAGCTTAAAATCATAAGCATCACAGAACTGCGATGTTACAGTAAAATGGAGAATTTTGGAAAAAAAATTGAAATTGTACAGAAATTGCGTATTTCCCGGTCCGTAGGGCCTTAGCGGTTGTGGACGAAATTAATAGGTTCATATTTTTGTTTTCGTCAAGTACGTGTCGTTTTTAGTGGTATTATGGAAGTCTTTGTTGTTTACTGGCTATGAATGACATCCGATAACACGAGAGTCTACGTTCAAAGGAATTTAAAACGCCCGTTATAATTATAAAAGAATAAATTAAGGGTCATAAATCGATCTTGGGATTGAGATCGCGTCTCAGTCTCAATACATTTTTTTCTGATACTGTTTTAATATACCACAGACTTGAGGACGGTGTATTAAGACGGGCCTAAGATCGAACTTGAGTTGAGGTTTGAGATTGGGATAAGTTCCGTGTGGTTTCGGGACGTAAAAAGAATAGAACCAACCTTCTTCCCGTGGTTGTCGTAAGAGGTGACTAAGGAACTTCCCATCAAATAACATCTATGGACTTTCACGTTTTAACGGCGATGGGCTCACCCCCCGTCACCTGTGCACTTCTGTAGATGTACCAAATAGTTCAATCGCACAATTGAAAACCTGCACTACAGTCTCTTAAAATAATTAAATTGACTTCAGAGCCTGTGCCCATTTTAAAACTAATATTCGAGTTATTTATGCTAACACTTTCCAACCACTTATTATCACCATGATTGAGGTACTACAAATAGATGCTGATAAGTATGTCGACCTCATCTTCACTTAACATCAGGTGTGATTGAAGTCAAGTACAAAACCCGTTGTGCATAAAAACAAACAAAAGACTTCATGAGTTTGTTGTCGCCTACCCATCAAACTACTTGTTCCTAATTGTTTGTCATGAGATCATGTCATGAGAATTATTTAAATAATCATTTATTTAAATAATTTTTTGTCTAAACATTCCGTAGCGAAATGGTTAGGCTTGCCACACTTGACACCATTCTCCTCTAATGCTGGACACTTTCTTGTTCATGTAAATACATGGCCACATTTCTTACACTTGGATTTATACAAATACTCTTTATTGCGCAAAATGATTTATTTCTTTACTAACTTAAAATACTGATTTGTCTTCCTTTTCAATTTCTGTAATTTGTGATTCATGAGACTCTGCATGGCTAGCCATTTGAACGGCTGACTTCCAAGTCAGTTGCTTTTCTCTAAGCATTAAACTCTAAACATTTTTATTTCTAATACCTAATACTAAACGATCTCTCATCAGCAGCTCTTAATGATCACCAAAGTTGCAATTCTCAACCTGAATTTTTAGGTTATTTATGAAAACATCAACAGGTTGCCCATTCTCCTGTACAATATTGAAAAATAAATAACGTTCACATATTTCATTTGTCCCTTGCGACACATATTCATCAAATGTGGTTTTGCATATTGTTACAATTACGATAAGTGGACTGTAAATGCTAAAATAAATTAATTTTGACTACCGCCTGTTCGGGAACTTTCGACTGATGAGAAACACTCACCTTCCACTTATTCTGCCCTTTTCTTGAGCAGGAGTCGGCTCCAGAGGTAGAAGGCTGCCCTGATAACCTTGGTTTGTTCGAACTTACCGCAGTAACAAGTATTTTTTATTTTAAGAAGACAAACAGTCAAAGCATAATACAAGAAACATATTGGTAAAATAATAATTCTTTGACAAACAGTGTCCACAGATTAAATTTTTCAGAAAACATATTCATTTAACACCACCAGAACTGTAACCGACGAATACATATACATGCCCAAAAAAAAAATAATTATGTACCTATATGCAATGGATCCCAAAACTGTACGAGCAACGTCTGTTTTTTTTTTGTTATATTTTTTTAGTGTGCAGTAAATTATACTACATGAGAATAATACTCGATCCTTGCCATAAACAAAGTATACCGACTACCTTCTGTCTGCTGATATAACACTACCAGTATGGTGCTCCCTTCAGTCGACAGGACGTGACGAAGATTTAAATTATATGTTTCACAACATCGATATTACTAGTATAATTTTATGAAGATCAGGATTTTTTGAACAACAACGAGAATTTCGCGACTAGGTACTTACGTTTACAGAGTACTCAAAAAAATTTACTGACAATGTTGCCAGAGCGACAAAACTATATATTACCAAACCTAAACAAAGATACATTTAGGTTAAATGTATTAAAAATTTGCAATGTCTCATCATCCAGCCATGAATAGAGCTACTTTTGAATGATGATTCTTTCTCCACGTCCAACTTCAACTTTTTTTGAACATAATCACATAGACTCTCAGTGCAAACAAAGACCACGTTAAACACATGAAAATTTATTGCTTGCCAATATACAATAGACATGCTTACTTACTTATAATGTCCAGGTTTCTTACAATGGCTGCAGATGACCGTGTGTTTTGTTACATAAGCAGAGTTCTCATTTCCATTAGCGCTCATCTTCCTATGCTCTTCTTGTAGAAGATGAGAGCGCACCAGCTCACTTGATAGGCTAGTTGACAGGCAGGCCGTCTCCATGCTTGACACCAAAACATCAAATTCTGATGACAGGCCGCTCAATAGAATTTCGGCTACTTCGGAATCCTCATTAGTACGACCGA
Organism: Oegoconia quadripuncta; assembly: GCA_949316235.1. NCBI lineage: Eukaryota > Metazoa > Arthropoda > Insecta > Lepidoptera > Autostichidae > Oegoconia > Oegoconia quadripuncta. Next base: position 1,696,050 of record OX438758.1, read on the forward strand.
TGTCGGCTAATTGCTGTACCAAAACCATAGTGGCATTTATGTAGTCGGACATATTGCTGTAATTTTTATATTCAATGTGATGAAGCTGGCGTAGAAGCAACACTCTTCTGTGTAAGCCTCGATCTTCAAAAACTTGTGACAGATTTTGCCATGCGTCTTTTGCATTAGTGGCATTTCTGACATATTGATGTAATGAGGGTTGTATTGACAAGGAGATGCGTGCCAGAGCTCGCTGATCACGCACGGTGTCTTCACAGCCATCCTTCACACAATCCCATAGGGAGTCCAATGTTAAACATTTTTCATAACAAATTTCCAACTGAAAGAATTCGATGTGCCATTTAGTTTCTCAATTTGAAAATTTCCGGTGCCGTTGCCAATGTGTATCGGCAATCCTGGAGCGGACGCATTGCCAGCAGTTGGCATCATGTTGTCGTTGTCAGCAGACATACTAAATATCAATAAGTGAACAAGCAGCACATGCACATAACCTCCAAATCTGCAGTCGCAACATATAGCAGCCTGTATGCAAAATTTAGCCTCTGAGATATTTCGCCCTCTGGGCCCATAACCTGTATAAATATTTTGAGGACATTCCTAGTCGAACGACCGGAGACATCAGAGGTACTTGGTGGTGATGCAAGCAATAGCTGAAGCAGACCGAGCAGGCGGAGACAATTAAATGCAGCAGTAACTTATCCACAACTATATTTGCATCAACAGATATATCATAGGTCAATATAAAGTAACAGCAACACGATGAATTAAGATAATATATTACACATACGTAGCAACTTACATAGGAGACGGACATTAAAGAGAAAAAAACGTAAAAGTGAACGATGCGAACTCACAATTGACAGATACAAAAATTTTAGATGCGTTCATAATATACTGATAATTTTCCTTAAGCTACATTCACTTTAACAGCAACATTATCTAATATATATAATAAAGATGTATATAATAAAGATATGGCCGCCTTTTTGTGCGATTAATGATGTACGCTGTATTCTTCATGTAGCTTTTGTTAATTGTGCAATAAAAAGTATTTGATTGATTTATATATATATATATATATATATACACATTGCCACTATACAACAATGTATGTATGTTTTCATATAATATAGTATCTCAAGTGTCAAGTCAAGTTCGATCTCAATTTTGAAGTTACTTTATTAAAATGACCTTAACGCCCGAATACTCAAACACTTCATAAATTTAACGGTTCGTTAAACATAATTCTGTCGCTGTGAATATCAGCGATGTAAGAGATTCATCCATCTTGTTTCTTGCCATTAAAAACTTTGCAATTTAGTATTCAAGCTTTACTTGGGTGAATAAATAGCAGATGGATATTTATATCGGACAATGAAATCGGATGTCCATCGCCAGAATAAAGACATACTGTGTTTCTACTCGTCGCCGTTAGTACATCGTATATGTTTTTTTTTACCGTAAGAAAAAAAAATAGGGTATATTAGATAGTGAAATAGAAGGTATTGGCATAGATAGTTTAATTATTTTTTTTCGAATCCATCATCCAATAAAACGTCGTGTCATTTGACGGGGTGGCGTTTATAGCCTTTTCCATATAACTACATCATTAAATTTTAAATTAAATAAATTTAGTTTCGTAGGTAATCCCGCCAGTCGCATATCAATCTTCGGACTGGCGAGCGTCTGAAAATGGTTTTGAAAAACAAAAAATTAAACTACCTATGCCAATACCTTCTGTTTCACTTACCTAATATACCTACCCTATTTTTATCTTTATGGTAAAAAAAACTCATCCGCTATATGCATATAGCACTAGAACGAGCAAGCTCAAGCATCAACTTAAGGTCATCTCAATCTTGAGAACGATTTATTAATACGAGCCTCGAACTTTATTCCCCAACAGCCATAAGCCTTACGCGGTATGTGCCCACTTCAACTTACTAAGGGCTTTTTGACGGGAACTCAGCGGGTAATGTTGCATTTTTGTTTTGATTTCTTGATATTTGTACATTCTGAGTTTTGAAGTTTAATAATGGCAGAATATTGTGCAGCAAAGAAAGAAAGAAAGAAATTATTTATTTGCCAGAATACAGCCAAAAGTCAGTGATGGTGTACAAGTGAAAGAAAGTGTAGGTAAATTAAAGTGCGTAACGAAGCTTTTGGGTTCCCACACCGAACATCAAGAAGCCGCCAAAATCTTCCGTAAAACATTCTGTCACTTTACTGAAAAATACTAGGGCCCGTTATTAATAAATCATTCTCAAGATTGAGTACAGTCTTGTGATCGGTCTCAAGTAAACGTGTTGATTAATAAATCGAACTTGAGACCTGAAAAGCACGTGCATACGCAAGTAGTACTCACTTGAGAGGTGCGCCGAATTTCACGTGTTAATAAACGAAACTCAAGACTTATCACTCAATCGCCGCTGAGGCGAATACTTTAGAAGTGATCTCAGCTGAGACTACTCAGCTCGAGGTCTACCTCGAGATTGATTTATAAATCAGCACGGACCTTGAGATAGCGTCAACTTCCTACAGCTCAAGACTTGTATTGAATTGGTTTGTTATAAAGTGGGCATGACGCCTACAAACAAAGTGTACCTTAAAGACTGTAAGTACAATCAACTACAAAAGTATTTGCGTTAATGTAGAATGTTCAATAGATGCGCTTGAAGATTGGACAATATCTTAGCATATGTACAATTTGTTGATAGATTATGTTAATAAGTCGTCGGTTCTTTGTACAACCGACAACAAGCTAATGTATGACGGACGTGATATTGAAACACATAAAACGGAATTCAGCTATTTTAATGATGATAGGTCACTTGATACGACACGATATTTTTTTGAAGAACATAATTGAGGGAAAGATTGAAGGAAAGACAGGAAGGGGAAGATCTAGGCGTAATTACTTTGACCAAGTGAAAGAAAAGGTGAATGTCGTGTCGTACCAAGAGGTTAAAACGAGGGCGGAAAGTAGAGAGACGTGGTCATTACTCCACCGACAAGAGCATAGCTCTTAAATTGAAGAGAGAATAATGTCAAAAAAATGAAATGTTTGGCTTTCTACGAAATAACACACAGAGAATAAAAAAGTCCGGCCGGTAAAACCAGGATATTCACTTAAAATATTGAATAACTCTTAAAGTACAGTGGCACAATTTTTTTCCTTTAGGCACTATTTGTCACAATTTTTTGACATTATCAAAATAGCTAAATTCCACATTGTGTATTCTTGCATTACATACGTAATGTATGCCTTCTGTCAGTATTTGCTTTTTAAACGTGATTTTTTTTTTGAATATGTAGTCTCTTTCAAAGCCTACGATCTGACGGATTATACATTGGATTGTGGTCTTTATTCCTGAAGTATTAGACAATTTCCTTTGTTAACTTCGTAACTCCACCTTTATCACAATTACTTAGTTCCTAGTATTACTTCACTCATGCTCGACATTTTTAGTGAGGATTGCGTACTTTTTGAAAATTTGAGAAAATACTCGACACACGAAACCTAAGGGCAAAAGAAGCAACTCCTTTAAAGCTAAATATACTTTGGTAAAGCCACTTCCATCACACGTTGCTTCTTAGCCCAGACTGCGTTTGATTCAGGCTTTTTGCATTGGATGAAATGATGATAGAGACAGAAGCTTCAAAATAAAATCAGCCTTTATGTCAGAGTTAATTAATTTAATTCCTCAACAAAAAACGTCAAACATGACATAATAAGAACACAGGGCTTACGAGGTTAACGGGGTGTATTTTGAACCGTATTAAACAAGCTTTGAAGTGAATATATCAGTAGGTCGTTTTTATGAAACTTTGTATGCATGATATGATTTCCAAGGGTTACTTGAGAAAACCTACATATTTGAAAGAAAAAAAGATTCTCAACCCAATTAGGGCGAGTTGAAAATTTTCATAGTAATCTAAGTTTTCACCTGGTGAAACACGACCCAAGTCTAGTCCTTCATAGAAAAGTAATCAATCAAACATTTCGGATTTTTTTATTTATGTTTGACTGGATTCGGGTTTGACGACAATCTCACCTAATGGAAAGTGATGATGTGGTCGAAGACGAAGCACGCGATCCCAGTAAATGCCTATTCACTCTGCTCTTGAAGATCCTAAGGTTGTAGGATTCAGGAAAGATTGACGCCGGAAGGGAGTTCCATGCCTTGGCTGTTCGGATGATGAATGAAGAATCGAACTTGTTAGTGCGAATGTTCAGTATATTTACTATATACGGGTGGAATCCCTTCCCACGCCTAGTCCGAAGATGAAAGGGCGACGTTGGGGGTAATCTGTGGCGACGGTGGAATAAGATTATGTAATTCCAACGCACACTCCCCGAAATGCATTCTGTAAAAAACTGAGAGACAGGCGACTTTGCGACGGTGTTCAAGGCTCTGCAATTTTGCAGTCATCGAATTCACATAAGTCTCATGGCACGTCGGTCCGCAGAATCGAGTGCAGCTAGTTGGTACTTCGCTGAACCATCCCAGAGGTGACAGCAGTATTCCATTCCAAAAGTTGTTTTGGTGTGAAATATCGCCTGACATTTAGGAGAATGCCAAGCTTCTTAGCCGCTGTTTTAGCGTTCGATTCTATGGTGCGCCCGAAATTTAGGTTGGAGGTTAACTCCATGCCCAAAAGATTAAGATGGTCAGAGATTGGTACCGATACATAAATATTTACAGATTTTAAAATGCTCGTCACTAATGCAATAGTCCATCGTATCCTGTTTATACATAGAAAGTTTCATAATTATAGGATTTTATGTATAATGTTTGTATCGGATGCCGTTTGAATTAAAAACCTTAAAGTGCATTTTGGCATTTGATGGATCCTATAAAATAAGCCAATTGTATTAAGTAGGTATGATTCACCTTGTGCAACTGACGAAGCGTGTCGGAGCGCATTATTCACAGACAATCAATTATCAAACATTAAAATAATATCATGTGAATGCTCGCAAGTCGTACGATGAGCATTGACATCTACATTATTTTAACGCTCGTTAATTTGCGTTCATCTTTATTCTTCATATTTGGCCGACACTTCTATCAGTGTATAAATAACTAATAATAAAATAGCTCCGTTATAAAAAATATTCATATTGTCATTAACCTTCTAAAAATTGATAGTTGTGTAATTGTGTAATTAAATATATATTAGTACATATTATATAACAAATAACCAATACTGCTACCATCTCACTAATTATTTATTTACTTCCAAAGTTCTGTTTTAAGCTGAACGTCACGTCACGTCACGTATTTTTTTTTCTTAAATAAATACTTATTCTCTTTTGAAACTGGTTTTAGTTTAGTTCAGAGAAGTCACATAGGTACTTGTCTAATCGCAGTTTTCAGGCAGTTAATGACAGTATGAATAATTTACATAATACATTTACTATAGAATAGGCTGAATCAACACCATTGCCTTTGCCTTTTCCTGCACAATATGCAGTCTTTATTACACATCAAAACTGAAATATACAATTTGCAGAAAATTTAAAGCAAATTGCGACATCACTCACCGAAATTCACCCAAAAACTTGACAATAGGTCGTCAGTGATATCTGCTCCGAAACGCTCCGTCATCTGTGAATGTACAGTCGCCTGCAGCTAAAAGTATACCCTCCCTTTCCTAACGCGTTTGATCCTTTGCATTAATTATATCGTTTAAGACAAAATAAGCCATGGGTGTCAAAATTTCACGTTCCGACAACAATATCCATGGCTTGCTTTGCCTTTAATTTAATCTCCAGGGGAAGGGCATTGTATGCTGAAATACAGGTTTTATAAACCTAGTTCGGCAGCTATGGATTTTGTATTAGTGATACTAAGTATAGCCTGACATATTTAATTTCAACTATGTAACATTTTCTGAATAAACATTATTCTTATTCTCATTATTAATCAATGCCATAGATCAACCGCTGAGGGTATACATTTAGTTGCAGGTGACTGTACCTGACAGTTAGTCATTGGTGTATACATTTACAAATAAGTTATTTTATGTTAAACTCCTAACGAAGTTAAAGATTATTTTTTACTATAAGTGTACAGATTCATCTAGTCTAGAAACTACAGTTAAGGACTGCAGGGGTACTTATAGTTTTTATAATATCTATTATTGTAAACATTTTTATACTGTATATACTCCTGTAAATTCAATATCGTATGGAAAAATTTGATTAAAATTAGGACTTCGTTATACAATCTCACTTATGTTTATAGTTAAATCTGTTAACTATTGATATAGGTGTGGAGGGGCGATGCGATGCGATTGAATGAACGAATGATAAGAGAATTATTTACTTGCCAGGAAGTGATGTAATTTAATTGAACCTTGGTAACGGATCATGCTGTCTAGTCCTGGACCCGCAATCTCGACATAGATAGCGATCGCTATACCACCGATTTCGGTCGTTAAGTCCTAACAATGTTATTTTAATTGGAGAATTAGAGTCTTTAGTATCAAAATATCGGTTTCAATTGTAACTACGATTCAGGCTTCCAACAAAAAGAAAGCTATATGATTATGAACACTATAACATTTAGAATAAGATCGTTAGGAGTTAACGACCGAAATCGGTTGCTATCTATGTCGAGACCGCGGGCCCAGGAAGGATACAATTTTAAAGGCCATGATTTTTTGCACATGGATAGAGTATCTGTCAGTGATAGAATAAAAATGTTTTCTAAGAAATCGGTAGCTTGCTTTAGATGTAGTAATAAGTATCTCTAAAATTCTGCAAAAAATCAGGAACTTTAAGATTATAGGAAGTTATACCACAAAGCTTAATTGGACTAGTCTGGCCACGAAAAAGTAGATGCGTAAGATTCAATAATAATCAGCCACTACAAAACATCTGTTGAGAATGTATATCCCCCACAGCATTCCATACTAACTTTCAAGTACAAATTTTAATATCTTAATATCTTTATTGTACACAAAATCGTTTCAGAAATATGCATTGTATATAAAATGTACAAAGGCGAGCTTAACTCCGATAGAGTTTTCCGAAATAAATAGACCGATTCTAATGAAGCTTTATATGTATAAGCAGGATACATAGATTATAAAAGTTAAAAAAAAATAAAAATATATAGAATTTAAAAGAATATATTATGGGATCAACCTGGTGTGCATAAAAATAAATAAAAAATATTGCATTTTTTCTGTTACTATGGAAAACTTAAATCAATATTCTTTTTCCAAAATGTTCTCTACTAACTTTTTAGATCTATGTACGTGCTTTATGCGGATAAAGTTTCATTAGAATCAATTTCGAAAAATTTTAACGTGAAAGCTTGTATGGAATACTGTGAGGGAGAAACCCTCTTAACAGATGCAAATCGGATCATTAAAATTTCAAAGTAACAGTGCAGCTTGTACATCACGGTCAAGTCATTCTTCAGGAAAGTTGCAGAATGTTTACGAAAAATTTTGGCGGCGTCTTGTGGAAACCCGAAAGCTTCGTTACGCATTTTAATTTACCTGTCTACCTATCACTTGTACACGATCACTGACTTTTGCTGCACAATATTCTGCCGTTATTAAGCTTCAAAACTCAGAATGCACAAATTATAAGAAATAAAAACAAAAATGCAACATCACTCCCAGCGTTCCCGCCAAAATGCCACAATTATACAACAACGTAACTGCAGTCCTTATTATCTACGCTATGGATATAGCACGAATACAATAATTTGGCATATGCGTGAACAGTTGACAGTATTCAAATGTGATCTATTAAATTCTACTTTAATTACAGACAATAGTTTTACCAACGATGTATTTGTAGTGAGGGTTGCCATACAAAGAAAATCCTTGTTGATTGAACGAGCTACGGTATTGCATCTCAAAGCTTTGCTTGTAAATCGATTTTGTTAGTCCGCAACAAAAGCTGTCTACACCTGCCTTGCGCCTAACTCAAAGCGATAACGATACTAATGCTGTCCGTACTTGTCATTCTCTTATGACATGACAAGGACGGACAGTGGATTGATGTCATTAACGTTTACAATTCCCAAACCAATTGAGTTTGGCGGTCAAGTTTTAACAGATACTTGTTTATTATTAATTATGAATTTAAGTGTTTGTTGCGACATTCCTACTTCATTTTTAAGACTTCTAAAGTCCTATTATTTATTGTAAGAGTGGGCATCCTGTGTGGTATTAGTACAGTCTGAAACAGATAAAGGTCTGCATAACACAAATTACGTTTTCTCAGAAAATTATGAGTGTTTTTGGTTAATTTTTTTAATTGTTGAGTTCAAAAAAATATTGACCGATCGATGTAGTAGATAGTGACCATGTCAGCGAAACCAAAACAGTTTAATTGTTTGTGTGATGAATACGAACATTTATTTCCGAGGCATGGATGTTTATATAAATATTTATGTATATATAGGGTTGCCACAACTTCTAGAAATCAATACGGGACATTTTCTTTTCTGATGCCTAAAACTCGTACCTAAGACATTCAATACCGACACGCGGCTTTTGAACTATGTTTTATTATATTTAACTACTTTTGCACCCATGTGCACATAGTATGAGGTTTCTGACAGATGGGTATTGATCTGATGAGATTATCTCCACAGTAGTGGCTATCGCGCACGCGGCCCTCACCTCTCTATTCTATTTCCGTATTTTGTCGAAATACGGGACATAATAGTAATACGGGACGGGATGGTCAAATACGGTGACAGTTACGTATATACGGGACGTATGGCAACCCTAATTATACAGTAACCATAGTTCGGGGCTTGATGATTGGTATAAGGGGCCGAAACATTTGATTTGTATTATGCCATGCTGTAAATATTTATCTGTTTCAAACTTATATTGTAGTGTTTTTCAAAAGAAAGATAAAATTGTATCATATTTATAAGTGCTAGTAAATTGTTTTAAATTGAGGTCGTCATAATAGTGTTTAACAGCAATGTTGTTGAAAGCAATAATAAAAAATATTTTCAAAAATCTCTTAGCTAATTACTGCGAGTATATTTCTATTGCGGATAGCATCTTTACTTTCCAAGAGCCAACTATATTAAAAAAAAATGGACAATGCTCATTCCGTTAAGCCATCATTATGCCAATACCATGAATGTATGTGGGAAATACGGTAGAAATTAGCACTGAAAAATAAGCAATTTATACATTTAAAAAATTAAACAAAATTAATTTTTGAAATGTGTGCAAACGACATCGTGCAATATTCTTTTGTGGGTAAGTTTATAAACTTTCATATTGTTGCGGGTAAAATTGCAATATGGTTAAAACCTTGAAAAAATCACGGGTAACTTTCAATATTTTTTTTCTTCAATTAAAATAAAGTTTGGGAAACCACCTCACTCCACATGTGTGGTTGATTACAATGTATTTTTTTCAGTCGATAAAATGTCATAGTTAACGTAAAACTAGTGCGTTAGTACTATATTAATTCTGTGGTCATGTTACTGAGATCCACGATATTTTGTGGAGAAGAAGTCTTAATGTTAGTGGACTGTATTCAAACTATAATTTTATATTTCTGTAGTACCTCGGCTAATCGGTGATACCTACGCTGTAATTTGGTGATAGTTGTTCTCGTTTCATGGCTGGCTAGGGAGTTTACGCTCGTATTACAAAAACTGCTTAAGTCATGATCTGTTCTTAAAACCAGTTGAAAAGGAATAGATATATACTTGTGAGTTTTGTTACCGTAAGGAAAAAAGCCCTATTTTTTAAATAGATAAAAAACTCACCGGTATATATGTTGCGCAATATCGCCGCCAATTGGGGTAGGTATGCCGCCCTGGTAATCTCAATTTGGTGAACATGCACTCCGCAATTATAAAAGGGAACGGTAATGGAGTTTGTTGTTTTGCAAATATTTGGCGATTCAATTATTACTTTAGCTTCACCAAATTTGACCCGGAAAGAAGCCTGAACGGATCATAATAAATCGTTACGATCTGTAAGATTAAAGCTATATATAGATTATATAGCTAGCTACAACGACGCCGGTGCGCCAACGCTGACACAGTATTGATCTTGTATATTTTCGTGATAGTACAACGCTATTTCATTTTTTTTTGGCACTGTCCTGCTGCGCCGTCATCCCCCACGTAAGTGGTTATGACACGTCTGAATGTTACACTGAACCCAACGCGCCAGTGGCTGGCGTACGTGTTGAGGTTATGTGAACATCACGAAAATAAACCCACGACGTAGTACTGGACACGTGCCAGTCACTACTGGATCAATGTAAATCTGCCTTAAGGTACAACATATAACAACTAAACCTTTACAGTCCGAGTATAATACAAATGATTTTTTTTATGCACAACGGGTTAGTACTTGACCTCAATCACACCTGATGTTAAGTGAAGATGAGGCCGAAGGTGGTAACATAGTGACCTGGAAACCCCATCTTATTTGGGGTTTTCGGTGGTACTTAAATAAATATCCAGAACGTTCAATTTGTATTATATGCAGACCTGTATAGATTTGTTTGTAATTGTACCATGGGATCTACCTTGATTCAACTGGCTAATAAACGATTTTTGTAACTTATGCTGCTTACACTGATTATCACTAATTAAATGACTATCACCAAATTACTTCTCGCCGATTAGAGAGTCGCAAAATGCGAGAAGTGGTTGTAATTTTTTGTCAGTAATTTCCGGGAGCGTCTATATTTATGCATTTTATAAATTTGTAAATAGGTACATGTGTGTATGGAATGTAACAGTATGTAAAATATTTTGTACAAAATATACAAAAGTGATTCAATGTAACGTGTTTTATTCATTTGTGTTTGTTATTGTATATGTAGCATACGCACACACACACATTCAGAAGTGCAAAGGCCATATGTAAACTTTTTCTTCATGTAAATCAGACTACTTATGTCTACCTGTGATTATATCATACTCAGATATACAAACCAACGGTGTCGAATGCTTAAGAGCCAGCGCAGACATGGTACTTAGCATCGGCGATCGGCGATTTAGTTGCTTTTCGGAAACTCGATGTAAGGACTGGTTACTACACTCACCATTTTTTTTTATGCACAACGGGTTTGCACTAGACCTCAGTCGAATCTGTTGTTAAGTGAAGATGAGGCCGAAGGTGGAAGCGTTCAGTACGCCATCTTATTTGGGGGACTGGTTACCTCATCTCTGACAACCGGAACACAACAATGCTATTAACATTGCTGTTTGGCAGCAGACTTACATAAGATAGGTTAGCTACCTATTAAAATGCCCTACCACATGTAGCCCGCTGGGATCAAACCCGCGATTCAATCAGGCTTTGGAATTTGCGTAACAGTGATATCAATCTTGAGTTGAAACTAGAGACATTATTTCATAATATCTCAAGTTTAATGTCAACTCAAGTTCGATTTCATTTTATTCCTGAGCAGGTCATCTAAAAGCATAACACCGAAGGATGTTATTGCCTAAGACGCATAATCGGCTCAGCTCATTTCGATATCGCGATCACACGCAGCAAATGCAGCAAGTCGTCGAAACGATATCGATTCACAGAAACGTGCGATTTCTGTGCTAAAAGTATCATGTTTGTTTTTTTTTATGCATAACGGGTTGGTACTATACCTCAATCACACCTGATGTTAAGTGAAGATGAGATCGAAGTTGGAAGCGTACTGACCCGGAAAAAATCTAAAATCTGGTACGGTGAAATCAAGTCAAAAATGTTTTATTTGGTAAGTTATACGAATAACATTTGAAATCGTTATGACATAAAGAAAAATAAGAATAAAATATACTGGATATTGCCGAGCGGCTCATGTACACGCATTGTACGCTTAATTTGTAACGGCATAACCGACTTCCGTCAAACAAAGCAAGGACCACCTTCAAACCGCCAGCATTCGAAGACAAAAAACTACACTGGTCATCAAAAAAATCGACCCACTAAGTAAATCTCTATACAACTTCCTACTTAATAACTTGAACAGTAACTACATCGATTTTAATGAAATTTTCACTATTCCACAGCCAAATGATGTACGAGAAATTTCTTTTGTATGAATAAGTATAATTATAACTCGAATAAAATTAAAGAATTGTGATATTTCATTACTTAATCGAGTTTCTGGCAATAATTATTCATGCAAAGGGAATTTCTCGTACATCGTTTTAATTGGTGACATACTGGCTGTACAACAGTTAAAACATTAAAATCGGTAAACTACAATTCTATTTACTAACTAGTTTTTAAACCCAGAAATGTAGGAAGTTGTATAGATATTTAATTGGTGGGTTGATTTTTTTGATGACCAGTGTATTTTCAAATCGACTCTGATGTTTTGACTTTTGACGCTACAATGAAACAGACAGCCGTCGTACCACTTCGGACGCTAACAATTAGGTAACCACACAAGCTCCTTAGAATGGATAAGGGGATAAACGTCTGATGGGTAGACGTATTGAGGTACCATAATTTACTTCTTAGGGCGCTTACGTAGTACCAAATTTAGTGATCGAACGCCAAAATATTTACGTAGTACGTCTGCAACACAAGAGTAACCTGCAGATTGGGGGTTAAAAATTGATGCAAACCTCGCATTTCGCACACAACCGTGAATAATCGTAAGTGATGGACAAAATTCATGCTTAGCACACAGTGCCGTGAACGGCACTAAAGCCCGCATTCAGAATGTTGCTCAAGCGTAGATCTGTGCTAGTAGTAGGTGAGATACCATCTCGGGAGATACAGCCTCAAGACTTGTATTGAGATTGATTTATTAATAGGGACCTAAGGGTTGTCAGTGCCACCTATGGAATTATTTAGAAGAGACATTGTTTGTGGTGCTTCTACTCGTATTTGTAAAGGCTGTTGTGTTGTTCGCTCTTCTTCTTCGTGAAATTGAAAATAATATTACGTTCCGTGCCATAGACGAAATACTACCACAGGTTAATAAAAGAAACGTTTGACGAGCGTCCTTAATGGCAATGACTATTAAACTATTGTTTTATTGTAATAAACCATCTGCCTAGGACACTGCCTAACTATATAGTGCCTGGAAGTGAACCGTAATAGTTCACTTTGTGTTGTTCGCTTTTCTTCTTCGTGGATTTGAAAATAATATTACGTTCCGTGCCGTACACGAAATACTACCACAGGTTAATAAAAGAAACGTTTGACGAACGTCCTTAATGGCAATGACTATTAAACCATTGTTTTATTGTAAACAATATATACAATATTTATATACTAGATATAATATTTATATACTATTTAAATACATAAATAGTATGGAATATGTAAATGACTAAATGATAGATACTCATGACACAATTATAATAATAATCGTATATTGTAATAATTTAGAAAAAAATTAATGTAATTTTTAAATTTAAAATTTAAATTGTAATTTTAAATTTTAATATAAGTTGATATGGCACAAGATCCTGCAATAAAGATTTATTTTTTATTATTAGTGAACCGTAATGGTTCACTTCCAGGCACTATTATAATTAGGCATGGATGGTTCGAAGACGATAATTTGCTCTTTTAAAATTGTACAGGTCTACTCAACAACCGGGAAAGTAAAATTTTAACGAAGCATAGAGTATCCAATATCATAACGATTTAACTGCCTGAATCATATATTATACATACACATACAGTATGACGCAGTAGCACAGATTACTAATAAGTTACTGTAGGTATGGCAGATAACTACGAAGGTCAAATAAATCCATGCTAAGTCAAGGCATATTACCACAGATATGTGTTCTAATCTGTGCATATTACGCATGTTTTATCGGCTGATGTTCAGGACATGGATATACTTCAAAGGAGATATTATAATCTTCGAAATGAAACCTCCATATAAATCTTTTTTCTAAAACCACAATTTTAGAAGAATAATTTCTTTCACATTCCATATTCCAATCGACGTCAAACGTTTTCTTTTATTCCTTCAAAATGAACAAATTCGTGCACGGCCAAAAAACAATGTAGATTAACAAAACAGATAAATTGTCAGTAAAAATATTGTGTTATTATCACCATTTCGGCTACAAAATTAATTTGTAAAATGATAGGTACGTCAAGAAGATGCTGTGGCTCAATAAAATACTGGAATAGCGTACTTGCTAATAGCAATAGCAACTTTGGACAGATATTCTCAGGATTTGGTAAGTAATACTGTGTTATTTGTTACCGGTTGGCTTGGTTTTGCCTTATATTAGCTATTCAGTGAAGGCGGTGTACGAATTTTTGACGAGAGGTCTACTGCCTCACTGGTTGTGACATTAGTGGGTACGTATACATTGCACTTCTGACCGAATTCTATTTTGCCCAGAATTTTCATAACTATAGATGTCAATGTTTCCGAAATCTCATGCCCACTTTAAACGTTGCTGTACATATTGTTGTATTATAGGTATATTACATCGATATACTGAACGATAAAATTGTGTAACGTATTCTGAAACGCGCTTTATGGTGTTGTAATGATTTTTCGCAATTTACAGCTGTTCTAGCTAGGCAATGGACTGGGAGAACAACGAAATTCCATCTGAGCATAGATTTTCACTTATAATTACATAGCTATGAAATTGTAGGTACTCATTTGCACTTTGCGGAACAAATTACTACTTATTCTATACATAATTCTTAGTTCCACTATTTTGTTGATTTCTTACACTAAACTTTTTTATCAGACCTCCCGAAACGGAATTATGCTGGGGATCCAAAGAAGCCTGACCCTGCAGCATGCGTCAAGGAAACACCTCAGATTAAGGGTCGGGAGGTCGCATCCTGGCCGAAGTCCGACCCTCCGCCCCCGCAGTGGCGAGCCGACTGCCCCCAAGACCCTCAACCGCCAAACTACGATCCCTATAGGATCAGGGTTCCAGAAGTCGTAGTACCGCCTCTCCCGCCGAGCAATGCTAAGGTATGTCAAGTGTATCCCACGACGCGACTTCGATAGTTCAGCTGGGTAGTCAGGAGGGCGATTGCGCTATTTTATTATCAGTCTGACCGTTCTAATTCATCGAATCACAATTTTTCCCAGTTTCTTTTCGCGGTAAATCTGATCGAAAACGAGTTGACCCAGCAAGAGACAAACGATTGGGTGAACGATGGTTGATCAAAGCTGTCAAAATTTCATCAAACAACTGCCAAAAAATGTGAAGCCGAATTTTTTGTCAAATTTTTACTGTCCAATGTTGGTTCTATTAGTCTTGGATTATACTGTCATTCGAATGATACTGTCTCCGAAATCGTTGACATTAGCGTGATCGACCTCCAATTTTACTCTCAACCCCTTTCAAATCTTGACACATCCCGACAGGTTTAAAAGATATTCTGACTTATTATTTCATTTCATTTGAAACATGAAGCCAGAGTTAAAAGTGGATGCTACATTCCTTTTTACTATATCGTTCACTTTTGTTATCTTCTTGTCTTATAGTTGTAAAGTACTGACCTGAGTTAGAACGAGGAGTGAGGCGTAAAAGTTAGCGAGATAGTCATACCCATTATAGGAGTATGGCCTCCACCTTTATCTTGCCCCTGCACATGTCAAAGTCAAAGATATTCTCTGTCCATGAGCCCTGTGAGGATTCGCTTTTTACACAAACATTCAAAAGTATATCAAAATCAATCATCAACTTTTACTAGTCCATTGTTGTCCATGGAAGTATTTGCTGTAATCCCAACGCTGAGCAGATAGATTTGCGATCGATTAGAGAGGTAGATTTTTTGTTCACTCCGTACCAATAACGCTACTTGCTCATCAATGGTCTATGTTATGCTCACAATCCCTTAGTCGCCTTTGGTTCTTGATCTATCAATGATTCGTACATATAATATCGTTTGACAAAAGCCATTTACAGTCTTTGTTCAAACATTTTTCACTAGGTAAGTTTATTGAGCCTTGTTGCAATCGCCTAGTGATTTTGCTAGAGTTTTATCGGATTCCAACTGTGCAGAGATACATTAGGGTTTTATTTCTGTTACAACTTTATTGAGGTAATATCTAATTGAGTACGCGATAATATTACGAATCATTTTTTATAGTTATCTGTTATCGAAATTATTTCGTATTTCCCCCTCTACTATTAATTGAACTTATTTGAACATTTCCATTCTTCATCTTTTGTTAAACTTTTTTGACCTTGCGCCCTTAATTACAATGTTTCTTAACCGAAAGTGCGTTTGACGAAATCAGAGCCCCCGCGACATGGAAAGATCTAATGAAATCCAGCTTGTGCTTTCTTCATCAGTGGACCGGAATGCTGCTGACGGCTGACCAGTACGGCCAAGACCAGCAAGGATATCAGCAAGGTTACCACCAGCAACAATCCCAAGATCAACAGGGCCAGGAGGAGGATAAAGACGAAGGACTCCTTGGTATCATCAAGAGCTGGTTCGGCAGGGGAAAGAAAGATAAAGGAAGCGAAGAGTCACAAATGATTGGTATACCAGAGTTGCAATGGAGTCTAGTAAGATACACATGAGCTGGTAAGGCCATAATTTATGATACGAAGATCTGAAGACAGTGTGCAACCATATGAAATAGAAACATTAAAGTGGACAATAAATAGTCTAAAAATAGTATTTGTAGTTTTAATTTTTGAGGTAGAATCGAGTCTTTAATTTACTTTTAAGGCGAAAACACAAGCTAAATTTCTTCAGAACGCGACATCTAAAATATTTGGGGATTTCGTCCAACGCACGATAGGTCTGCCGTGTGATCCACGGAGTGATTTAAAAACTTTTTTGACAGGAGTTGCCCCACGAGGATTCGAGGGAGCTGTTCAGTAATCCAGAAATCAATTTCGGGAGTATGGGCAACGGTATCCGAGATCTTTTCCATAACTCGCCCATTGTCCACCCGGATTACTGGAAGGATAAGCCTCCGAAGAAATTGAATAAGCACGTCACCGATGTCCTGCCGAGACTTGGGTATCACGGGAGGAATAAATACAAGTATGCTTTTCATGAGCCTTGGAAGCCTCTGGACAGATTGACTTTGCTGGCTCTGGCTGAGGAGGAGGAAAGTAAGCAAGCTGTTGAGGCAAGCGCCGTCGAACGAAGCGAAAAAATCGTGTCTTAACTTGGGCTCTGATTTCCGATGACGATAGATAAAAAACATTTAGATAACAATTACTTAAATGTCGCATGGTTGTTAAATAAATCTGTGTTTTTATAATAACACTTAGTTTGTCTATATTGATAGTGTCAGCATCGAAGTTGATGATGTCCCAATGATTCAAAACTGCTTAACTTTCCATGATTAAATATTTTTTCGAATAAAGAGTGATCTACATTTGGCACTTCACGCAGAGTGCAGATTGTGGAATGTCCATACATGAAATCTTTCTCATCGTAAAGGCTAATAACTTTAGTCTGTCGGTACACTACTTTGCACCGAAAAACACCACCACATATAGTTTGAGGGTACACAGTGAAAAACGAAAAGTTAATTTCTTGGGCTACCAAAGATTACAGAAATCGTCGCCATTTTTAAATATAGACTCATTCACAACGCTGAAATCCCCGGAGAAGAAGAGTGCCAGACTAGTTCATAAGCATTGTAACTGCTTAGGGCGTTACCTCTTGGGGCTTAATCACAGTCCAGAAATGAGTTGTTTCTTATGTAATTTGGACCGAGTCGTCGAAATACGCAAGAGAAAGACGCCATTCTACTGGTAGATACGGGAATGGTGAGGGGACGAAATAGTCTAAATCGGTACTGGGGATGCATAAATGTATAGGGCTGTATCATTGCAGTGTAAATTTGAATATAGAAGAAGATATAAGAAATATATTCGGACACTTACACCAATCATCTCCGTCTAGAGCACCGTGCTGTTGGAACCATTTTGTCCGTATACAGCGCATAATAAGTCACATTTTAGAACTTATATTCCTTTCATATTTTCTATAATACTACTGTACTGTTCTGTACTATATTCCTAATTGTTATCGTTGTGCAATGTGCTTACAAACAAGTTATCTATCTACCTATATATAGAACCATATTGGCTGAATTATGTAATTTTATGAATATCTATTAAGTAATATCCTTGGATATTCACACCCAGCGCCATCAAGTTCCACACTAAGCAACTATCTTGTATTATGGATGGTTACCAGATGGTTGACATAGATTTTTTTTATGCACGTTTACGATGATGGGTTCGTACTTGACCTCAGTCACACATATATCAAGTGAAGATGAGATCGAAGGTGGAAGCGTACTGACCCGGAAACCCCAACACATTTGGGAGACTGGCTATTTTATCTCTGACAACCGGTACACAAATACATTTTTTTTTGTAAATTTTTCAAGTTTGCATGCATGGCCAAATCCGAAACTATGAGGAATAGCGAAAAGTACTCTCGGGCGTGATTTCGATGAAAACTAAAACTGCATCATTGGATTTTTTGAAAATGGATATTCCTAGCCAGGAATCGAACCCCGTGATTTTGAAAAAAAAAACACCATTCGATAGTGTCGCTAATAAGGAACGAATTCCGGGAAGTCGCTAATAAGGAACGAATTCAACGGCTTGGTACTTGACCTCAATCACACCTAATGTTAAGTGAAGATGAGGTCGAAGGTGGAAGCGTACTGACCCGCAAACCCCAACACATTTGGAGGACTGGCTATCTTATCTCTGACAACCGGAACACAACAATGCTATTAACATTGCTGCTTGGCGGCAGATTTAGAGAAGATGGTGGTAGCTATCCAGGCGGACATTTAAAATGCCCTACCACCAACCACCACTTAAGGAAGGAGATCATTTTTAACAAAATACTTTATTTTTTTTACGTTACCTACTTATTAAAGTTTTGCTGATCAATTGTTCAAAATTATTGAATGAAACTACCTAGGTAACCGATGGAAAAATTCGAATTCCGAGCTTATAGGTCGAACTGTACTCCACCGCACGCTCATATGACCATCGGCCGTTGGCGGGATTTTCAGCCGATGCTGAAGTGCGCGTTGACCCGAGGGCCATGCTCTGGGAAGCCCGCGCCTGACCCGCCGCCTTGCCCCCCGCCGCCCCGGAAACGATTCCCCTGGATCTATGTGTGGGCCGTCGGCGCTTTCCTCGCTTTTGTGGGACTGGTGAGTCATCGGCATTTTGGGCTCACATTAATAAAACGATCTCAAAATTGAGGTCGACTTAACATGATACTGAAATTACTAACAAAAGACGAAACGATATAGTTTGCCCTAACAACACAGTAATAGAACATGCATTTTTATCTAGGTTTTACGTTTTTTTTTATGCACAACCGGAGACGCTGTTGTGTTGTATAAAAATTTAAATTATATCTCAACCTTGAGTTCCACCTACAATAGCTTCTGAATTATAGATGCAGTCATTACCGAAAAATTTGGGTATAAGCTAGCTGGACGTGAGTAACGTCTTAAGACATCATCATCATCTTCTTGCCCTTAAATATAGAGAGAGTAAACGAATACGATGCTATTGTAAGCTGTTATGAATGACAGGTCGTCGCAAGTTGTCATGCGTGGTATGAACTCTCAACGTACGTCGTGCTATATTGACAGTTCACGCACACTTTGACAAATCATAATTCGTTATTTCATTTTAATAATAACTTAAATGAATAAATTGCTTATATGTTCTTTTGTGTTCAGTGCTGAACATTTTTTTTATATGCACAACGGGTTAGCACTTGACCTCAATCTCACCTGATTCTCGGAAACCCGGGAACTGGCTATCTTATCTCTGACAACCGGAACACAACAATGCTATTAACATTGCTGTTTGGCGGCAGATTTAGATAAGATGGTGGTAGCTAGCCAGGCGGACATTTAAAATGCCCTACCACCAACCAAATCGAATCGGATCGAACCGGCGACCTCCGAATCGTAAACCCAATGTTGTTTACATTGAGCCACGGAGGCGGTTAAACATATTAATTCCAGAGCGATCGGTTGGAAGCTGCCTGCATCCAGCGATTTCCCGCGACCATAATCAGGTCGTCTGTCCACGCTGAGCTTGGCGGTGCGTGGTATCCACTCGAGAACTGTAATGCCTCACCACCCATAAGTTCTTCGACCTATGTACCCTGCCCCCTGCAACTCTTCTTAGTAAAAATAAGCTGATACGATCTTATTACTTCCAGCTTTACAAATATTACCTGTACAGGGAAGAGTACAACAGACTTAATGACGCCAAACCGATATGTAAGTACTTTTTTTTTTTTTTTATATGAGAGAGCGGCAAACGAGCATGCGGGTCACCTGATGGAAAGTAATCACCGCCGCCCATGGACACCCGCAACACCAAAAGTGTCACAGATGCGTTGCCGGCCTTTGAGGAAGGTGTAGGCTCGTTTCTTGAAGGTTCCAATGTCGTACTCGTTCGGGAACACCGCTGCCGGAAGTCCGTTCCACAGGGTGGTCGTACGTGGTAAGAAGTTTCTTGAGAAACGTACAGTGGTAGACTTCCACTCATCCAGGTGATGTGGATGGAAATTTAATTTTCTCCGAGAAGTGTATCGGTTAAATTGAGCAGCGGGTATTAGCTCGAACAGTTCTTCAGAACACTCCCCATGAAATATGCGATAGAGAATGCAGAGGGACGCGACGTCTCTTCGCAACGCCAGGGGATCCAGTCGGTCGGTGAGACTCTCTTGGCCGACAATTCGGACTGCGCGACGTTGAACGCGGTCAAAAGGAAGAAGCTGGTACTGAGGTGCCCCAGCCCATAGGTGAGAACAATACTCCACGTGCGGCCGAACTTGCGCCTTATAAAGTTGGAGGCGGTGATCCGGCGTGAAGTAACGAGTCGCTCTACTGAGGACACCTAACTTTTTGGAGGCCGACTTGGCCTTATCCTCCAGATGACCGCGGAATTGAACGTTACTGGAGATGTTCACTCCGAGAATCCCAATACTCAGCTTAACGTCAAGGGAAGTGCTCTGAAATTGAAGAGACAGGGGAAATGGAATCTTCTTTGCGGTGAATGCGCAAACTTGTGTCTTTTTAGGGTTAAACTTAACTAGGTTGAGAATGCCCCAATTAGAGACTTGGTCTAGTGAGGTCTCGATTACAGACACAAGCTTGTCCCGACACTCATCAACGTGCGCCCGAGAAAGATTAGCACGGCCGGCATATAAGGCATCACCCGTACTGTCATCCGCATAACAATGGAAGTCACAGGTTTGTAACATGTCATTGATATGCAGAAGAAACAGGGTGGGGGATAGTACGCAGCCTTGCGGGACTCCAGCGTTCACGGGTTTTAAATCAGAGCAAGAACCGTCGACAACGACTTTAATGCTACGATCCGTGAGAAAGCTGGCAACCCATTTGCAAAAATTATCGGGCAGCCCAAAGGAAGGAAGCTTCGAGAGAAGCGCTTTGTGCCACACCCGATCAAAGGCTTTCGCTATGTCCAAACTGACAGCCCACGCCTCGCCCTTGCTCTCTACCGCCTCCGCCCATCTATGCGTCAAGTAGACAAGAAGATCACCAGCCGATCGACCCCTACGGAATCCGTACTGACGATCATTGAGCAGCTGGTGCTCATCCAAGTACTGCAAGAGCTGGCGGTTTATAATGCTTTCCATTATTTTGGAGAACAGGGACGTAATGGCTATAGGTCTGTAGTTTCCTGGATCTGAGCTGTCGCCTTTTTTAGGGATCGGGTGCACTAAGGCCGTCTTCCAGGAATTTGGTACTACGCCTGTGGAGTACGAGTGTCGGAACAAACGCGCCAATACCGGAGCCAACTCTGGAGCACAATTTTTCAGCACAATGGGAGGGATACCGTCAGGCCCACAAGACTTATGAATATCATCAAAAGTGTTTTACGCACAGATTTTTGAGTGAACTGGACTTCCAGCATAGAACTTCCACATTGTGGAATGGTTGGAGGTGGCTTCTCCCCATCATCCAAAGTCGAGTTGGACGCAAAAAGAGATCCCAAAAGCTCAGCTTTCTCCTTTGCGTCATGGGCCAGTACGTCACCCTCCCTGCGCAGTGGTGGAAAAGAAGGCACACAGAAATTCCCCTGGACAGCTTTGGCAAGAGACCAAAATGCACGTGTCCCTGAAGGTAGACGGGCCAGCCTTTCACCAATTCAGCCGATGTGCTCTGACTTAGCTTTGGCCACAACTCTTTTGAGGGATCTGGAGGCAAAGTTATACTCTTTTTTAAGTTCTTTCGCTTTAGGATCTTTAGCTGCCATTGCAATGGCCCAGGCTTGGAATTTCTCCTGCTTTCGACGTGACGCCATTTTGCAGGGTAAAGCAAACCAGGGCTGGGACTTTCCACCAACGGGTACCACAGAACTTGGAACAAAAAGTTCCATGCCCTGGAGCACCACGTCGGCGACAGAATCGGCAATGGCGTTGGAATCCTCTAGCGAGAAGCAAACCTGCCTCCATGGGTAGGATGAAAAGAACGTCCGCATCCCATCCCAATCTGCTGACCTATAGTGCCAAACACGACGGCAGCCCGTGGTACGGGACGGTATGTGGCGCGTGAGTGGCACTACGCTCCGAATTAGACAATGGTCCGAGGAGCCCAGTACTTTGTAAAGGATGAGACTCTTATCCTTATTCCATAGATAGATAGATAAATCGTTTATTTGTATCTCCAGTCACACACATACCATAAGTTCCAAAGCAATTGGATAAACATATTTTATAACAATCCATTAAAGTAACATCAGGATACACTAGAGTATGTGTGTGCTACAGCCGTACAAATGGGTCATAACTCAGTGTGTATAATTGCTCAGAGAGCAAAACACTGATTTTCAGCTATTACCCGACCTGTTACCTATAATTTGACGACCGATTGGTGTAGTGGATAGTGACCCTATCAGCGAAACCAACGGTTGCGGGTTCGAATCCCGCGAGGGGTAAATGTTTGTGTGATGAATACGAACATTTATTACCGAGTCTTGGATGTTTATAATGTATGTTTATCCATTTCGTATCCATAATACAAGCTTTGCTTAGTTTAGTACCTACTATTATGATTGGTGTAAGATATTTATCAACAAATGGGCCTTGAGTTTGGAACGAAACTCTGGAATTAAATTCCTTGTCTGTGGGTACATTATTGGTCGAGGTGCCATGCCACCCTATGAACGAGGTCCTTGCTTCTCGTTTTCTTTTTGCTGTCTATTATGTATGACACACGAGCGGCTCGTGTTGTAATGACCGTCATGTCTTTGTCATCTGATGCAGGGCGTCCTCGTCCAAAACTAAAGCGTCCATATCACGCGGAAGACTTGCCGGCGTGCGTGCAGTACCTCATAGTGGGCACTGGAGAGGCCGGCTGGGCCGCATACAAGGCCATTATGGAGCACGACAAAACTGCTAAGGTATAATATATAAGTATAAAGTTGAAATTTGATACGAAGCGGGGCAAAGACTGAGCAGTTTATTTTTTATTCTATTACAAGGGAAATGTTTAGTTCTACATATGTAATTTTTTTTTGATTATGTATTTTTGGGTTACATCTTATATTAAGTGAAGATGAGGCCTAAGGCGTGTTCACCCGGAACCCCCAATTTTGGGGACTGGTTATCTTAAATTGCCAGAACACAACAATGCTATCAATATTGACGACCGATTGGTGTAGTGGATAGTGACCCTATCAGCGAAACCAACGGTTGCGGGTTCGAATCCCGCGACGGGTAAATGTTTGTGTGATGAATATGAACATTTACTCCCGAGTCTTGGATGTTTATATAAATATTTATGTATCCGTTATCTAGTATCCATAGCACAAGCTTTGCTTAGTTTGGGACTAGATGATTGGTGTAAGTGTCCGAAATATTAAATTAAATTAAATTAAATATTACTTGGCGGCAGACTTAGATAAGACGGTGGTAGCTGGCCAGGCGGACATTTGAAAATGAGCTCGAAAGATCGTAGTTCCGATCGTTGGTCGACATATGCTTGTGCTGTAAACCATACAGCGACATAATACTTCATCGACGAACGCTAGTGCGAAAGAACTCCCAAGTTCAATATGTCCAACCTAACTTCAAAGATTGAAAAAAAAAAGATGCGTTGCGAATGTGGATGGTAGTGTTGGTAGGGGAAGACCACGGCGAACGTACCATGATGAAATCGGGGACATCTTAAAAGTACCCTAAACGAGCTTGTTGAACAACTTTATGAGAGTGAATGAATAAGAGGTGTGTCAGGATCGTAGCAAGTGGAAGTCTGTGGTCTCTGCCTACTTGTTAACATTCAGTTAAGTGAAGATGAGGCCGAATTTGGAATCGTAATGACCCGGAAACCCAAATATTTGAGGAAATGGCTGCCTTATCTCTGACAAGCGGAACACAACAATGCTATTGACATTGCTCTTTGTTTATAGATATTTTTTGTGTCAAAAGAGGATATATACCCGTACCGGCGAGCGGAGCTGTCCAAACACATGTGGTACAACTCGGATCCGCCAGATATCAAAATACTCAACTATGTGGAAAACTTAAAGAGGAAGACGTGAGTTTATTCAATTTTCACCCGACTTCCTCAGGAAGGAGGGTAATGTTTTTCAGGTGCATGCAACGAATAGAATATAGTACATTGTTACCCTAGGGGTCAAAGTAACTTCATCTCGCTACGCTCGGGCGCCATACCTCGTCTCGGGACTAAATAAGTCTTTAACCCGAGGTAAACACTGTGTTTTTTGTTACAAATACAAGAAAAATAAAAAAGAAATGAATTAGCTAAAGAAAAAATGAGTGATTGTTTTTCATTTTCATCATTGAAAAAATAGTAAATATTTTGTCCAAATCTACGTTATTTTAAAGAAATAGTTGAAACTAAATTTTCTTTAATTTATTTTATTACTTAACTTTGTTATTTCAATTTTATTTTACATTGCGCTGTAATTGAGTGGCTGTAGAGAAAGCTGGACCATGGTTCAATAGAAATTTGAAAATAGAACTAGTTTTTTTAAAATTTGACAGCTGTAAATTGACACCAATTCTCCCTAGGGCTGAAAATACTTTTCAACCCGCTCCTTAGGCAACTTTAGACCTGTTTTCCGAGTATGAGTAATGAAAAATAAATTTATTTGCAATGATGGGTGAGTAACATAGTTGGTAAGGTAGCCTAAATTGTATCACCGAAATCAGCTATATAAAATGCAAAATTGTAGAATTAGCCTCATCATCAGCCCGTAAATATCCCACTGCAGGGATATAGGCCTTCTCTCGTATATGATCACTTAACATCAGGTGTGATTGAGGTCAAATACCAACACGTTGTACATAAAAAAAAAATGAGGGAGTATGGGCCGTAGTCCACCACGCTGGCCCAATGGAGGTTGGGGGATTTCACATGTCTTTGAATTTTTATTTCTCAGGCATGCAGGTTTCCTCACGATATTTTTCTTCACCTTTTAAGTTCTATGGGATAAATGCACATAAGTAATTAAATTAAATTTAAAAGCTCATTTATAAATGACCCGCCTGGGAATCGAACCCGGACCTCCAAAATTGGCAGACCGCGTCTTAACCGCTGAGCCACCGTCGCTCCTAATTAGCCTGTTCTTTGTTAAACAATAAGAATACAGATTAAATTACACAATTATGTCCTTTATAGCGAGTGTTTTTACCGAGAGAGTGAAAAAATAGGGCATATTAGGTAAGGGAAATAGAAAGTATTGGCATAGCTACAGTATATATATGTCGTATATGGGTTCGGGTGGGCGTTGCTAGCGACCGGGACGGTGCCAGTCGCGTGGTAAATGGTTGCTCAGGCAATGGCGACATTATTGCAAGCTACTATAGGTGAATCGACAACGTATTCACATTCGATTATGATCATGGAACCTGAGATGCTTACTGGTGAATAGTAAACATTTGCACGCCCCTCATGCCATAAAACTTGGCCCCCGCGTGCAGTCTGTGGAATTCAACCGGACCTGGTATTCAATTCCTCCTTGCTCAAATCCCATGATCAACTTCTAATTAGCTAATGACTCACCGGATTCTTTGCGTCGGTGATAGTAGGTAATCAGAATGACTCACAGTCGTTGATGTGTTCAGTGGAGCTCCGACTCCTTTGACGGCTCGTAGCAAGGTGTGTCCCATTTTCGATGTGAAGACCTAATATAACTGTTAACGTCGTCACCGCGCCATTTCCGGCGATACCAGCGCCACCAGGCCCACTTCCCTTTGCAAACCGAGTATTATGATACTCATTTCATTTTTGAAATAATAAATTCTGTCGCTAATTTATCGCTATCTACGACATATATATATATATCGTAGATAGCGATAAATTAGCGAAAGAAAAGAAAACAGACAGAAAGAATAGACTGGACGATGGTTTTGAAATATTACATATATATTTCAAAACCATCGTATAAACCGTTGTGTCATTTGACGGTCGCGTTTGTAGCCAGCCTATTCCACATAATTACGTACGTACGTATAAAGTTTCATTAGAATCGGTTTATTCATTTCGACAAATTTGGACTTGAAAAGTTTGTATGGAATACCTAATAAACCCTCTTAATAACTAATTTTTAAGTAACCAGTTGTGTATTTTATTAAATTATAAAAATGTTGTATATGACAGGATGTACCAGGCTCCTTGCAAAAACTTCATGGATCCAGTAAAGTTTTACCGGAGGAAGGAGGGACCTGCCATCTCGGCTGCACTAGGCTGGT
This sequence comes from Oegoconia quadripuncta, assembly GCA_949316235.1. Taxonomy (NCBI): domain Eukaryota; kingdom Metazoa; phylum Arthropoda; class Insecta; order Lepidoptera; family Autostichidae; genus Oegoconia; species Oegoconia quadripuncta. The sequence goes on from OX438758.1 coordinate 1,722,744, forward strand.
GCGTCATGAGGGTGGACGCCGATGATCACGTGGTGTGGATCAATACTCCCTGCGGGGAGGTCCCTATATACTACGAGAGGTGTTTGCTGGCCCTCGGTAAGTACGAAAATGCCCCTAGTGGTCACTTATCCAGACCTCGCTGACCTTCGCTGAGACAAAAAAATATATTCAATGTTAGATACGAGAATCATCAGCCCGTAAAGATCCCACTGCAGGGATATAGGCCGTATATGGGCCACCACCACGCTGGCCCAATGCGGGTTGGGAACTTCACAGGCCTTTGAATTTTTATTTCTCAGGGATGCAGGTCTCCTCACGATTTTTTCCTTCACCGTTTAAGAGCAGTCGGATAAATGCACCTAAGTAATAAATTAAATTTAAAACTCATTGCTACATGGCCTGTCTGGGAATCAAACCAGGACCTCTTAAATTGGGAGACCGCGTCTTAACCGCTGAGCCACCGACGACGCTCGCAAGAATACCGCATATTGAGAGTAAATTTCCATCAGGTGAGATTGTGGTCAAACGCGAATTCATAAAAAAAAAAAAAAATTGACCCGCCAAAATAGGCGAATCAACCGACTTCAGTACGGTTCCATTTTCTGGAACACTGTATACGCTTTTGTACAGTATTTTGCTTTACGAGACATGACATAGAACATATTTTTATTTTGCAAAAGAGAGCAATACGGGCAATTCATAATCCTCGTCGATATGACTCCCCGGGACAGGTTTAAAGAAATTAATATCTTAACTGTTCCTTCAGAGTTTATTTACGAGAACATTATGTACGCTCGAAAAAATATTTCTGCATTCCCGACCTGAATTAACAATATAGGCAATTTTTTTTGCTGAACTGATTTTGATGAAATCTTCCACGCAATCTTTAGCGGGCGAAAAGCTAATGTTAGATAAAATTCGATCCAACGGCATTAGAATGTTTGTAGATAAGTAAGCGATAAGTGTTTGTACATCTGTATAGATTGTTTCTATGTATGTTTCTTTTAATAAATAAATCCTTGGACATACACACAACGCCATCTAGTTCCTCATTAAGCAACTATAGGCTTGTGTTGTGGATACCAGATGGTTGATATCCTACACAAATATTATTTTTTTTGTAAATAAATACATAAGTAAATGAAAAACATCCATAACTCGGGAACACACGTCTATATTCATCATACAAACATATGCTCCTAGCGGGATTTGAACCCGCAACCTTTTGGTAAAGCAGTCAGAGTTTCTAACCACTACACCGGTTTTAGGTTGTGTATAATAAATAATTTTTCTTCTTCATAAGGTGGGTCATGATTACATTTGTTGGAGTGTACATACATAACGTCATGACATCCCAAATAGGGAGGTCAGAAATATCCCAAACATTAGCGTTTAGCATCCACGTGACAGGAGGTGAGCCTGTCGCCTTTAATACAATACACTACAATCAATACAATACAATTACAATAACAATAACATAAACAATAACAATAACAATAACAATAACAATAACAATAACAATAACAATAACAATAACAATAACAATAACAATAACAATAACAATAACAATAACAATAACAATAACAATAACAATAACAATAACAATAACAATAACAATAACAATAACAATAACAATAACGATAACGATAACGATAACGATAACGATAACGATAACGATAACGATAACGATAACAATATTTTATTGAACCGAAATAAATTACACAACTGTTGAAGCTTTGTTGTCTGTGGTAGTTAAAAACTGTGTTACAGACAACAATGTCTTCCCCATATATTTTGTACAGTAAGTAAATTTTTGCCATCTAAAGGTGTAGAGAGTTTGGTAAGTATATAAATATAAGTAAATAATATATGTATATAAAATATATTTGAATATATACAAAAAAATAACATAAGTGCAACAAAGAATTTTGTGGATATATATATACACCGTGTAACGGTTAAGTGTAGTCATATTTTAAGGGCTTGTTCTACCCATCAATACGAACAACTTTTACTATGGGGGCAACTTCGAAATCGCGAAAAAAAATCAGCTGTTCCATAGAAAATTTCAATAACCTCCCGATGCAATGTATGAAACAGCTGATTTTTTTTCGCGATTTCGAAGTTGCCCCCATAGTAAAAGTTGTTCGTATTGATGGGTAGAACAAGCCCTTAAAATATGACTACACTTAACCGTTACACCCTGTATATATATGTTATTTTTCATTTACAATACAATACACTCAATACAATACAATCTATAGATGTATTTGGTGAAAAGTACCTTAATCGCCTTTTACGGCACCCACGGGAAGAGATTCTCTTTAAATGGCAAAACACAGCAATGTACCTAGTGCTTCATAATTAATATTCTGCTCATCCAGGTTCTAAACCAAGGACCCTGATGGTGTTCAAGACCGCACCAAAGTTTGTCCGAGACAGAGTGTGCACCTTCCGAACGATCAGGGACCTGGAGATCGGCTACCGGAAGGTGCGAGAGGCGAAGCACGTGACCATCATCGGCGGTGGGTTCCTGGGCACAGAGCTGTCGTGGCATATGGCCAGGATGCGTAAGTGTTATAGTTGTTGGGGCACGAAGTGCCTGAATTTATTTGAATTTTGAATAATAGTTTAGCTTGAAGAGCTTTTAGGTAGGAATTTAAAAGGGATTATGAAATGAATTGTTTTATTTTTATATTTAACAAATTAATTATATTTCGACTTAAATTACAAATAAATTACATAAATTTACAAGTTTGAAGACAAAGCGGCAAGAGTGAGTGGTGAAAGATAGGACAGTCAAAAAAGGAAAGAAGGAAAAAGAGATCTTCGTTTGCTTGTGCAGTGGATTTTATACTTTGATGAAGCGCCATCTGGTGGGTCTCGTGTGCGACGTGAAGTTAACGCATTATATCAATCAAATCTGCTTTCATATGTGACCTGGGGTCGAGCGGTGGAGTTTCCAACTTATTTCGATAGATGGCAGCTGCGTCAACAATAGTATTATCTATCTTGTCTGTAGATTTTCTAATATTATTTGGAATAGTATAGACCTACACTATCAGGTGTGGATGAGCCCACGTAGCATGACATCGTTCTTCTTCTTTTTTTCGTGTGGATGGCGGGTACCAGCAAACGTGTTAATTTTTAAGTTTTGAAGCCCAGTAATTAGCCCCGCTCACGGCATCGTGATTGGCATTGTATAGATCCTCAAGTGTCCAGCACCTGGGTACGCTTGGCATGTAAGAAGATGGGCCATAGTTTGCGGGAGGCACCGCACTTACATTGGTTGCTTGTTCCGCCTACATAGCCCCACCTTGTCCTTGCATCGACCGACCTGGGTCCAAAGTTTATTCAGTGATTTCCAAGTCAACCGTGGCAAATCCTGGCTGACCAAGGGGAAGGTCCTCTTTAGGTGGAAGCAACTATGAGGTTGAGTGCATATTCCGGCAACGGCTATATCGTTCCTCAGACGCATCACCCACGAGCCACGGACTTTAAGAAGCTGTGCCCGCGTTTGCGGAACATGACATCGTTTGTCGCGCGTGTTATGTGTGGAATTATGTGTGTGTATATATTCTATGTGTGTGTTAGATTAAGCTGCTGACTCTAGCGGGCGCTGTGTCGCCGCCGTAATTTTGTGACGTAATTTCAATTATAGTCTCACCATCGTGGTGGTAGGACATAAGTTTGGTTTTATCATTAAACCGCGAACTAATAAAACTTGTTTTAATTACACAAGCTTGACCTGGAGCTTGTAACTCGCGCGACGTAGAAGTGAGAGTGGGATAGCTGTATATTTCGTCCAAGCTAATGAGCAGGACAAATATTATCTTTTTATGTTGTTATTGTTTATCGTGCCTGTCATAAATAAATATAATAAATATCCTTGGACATACACACAACGCTATCTAGTTCCACATCAAGCAACTATAGGCTTGTGTTGTGGATACCAGATGGTTGATATACTACATAAATACATTTTCTTTTCTAAATAAATACATATATAAATGAAAAACATCCATAATTCGTGAACACATATCTATATTCATTATACAAACATGTGCCCCTAGCGGGATTTGAACCCGCAAACTTTTGGTATAGCAGTCAGAGTTGCTAACCACTACACCAAATGCAGGTCGTCACTAATACATTTGTATCTACCACAGACAAGTATTGGAACCCGCCGCCCGATGACGAGGAATTCGTGCCCGTCCAGATAGTCCATCTGATGAAGGATTCCGGCGTCCTTGCCAGCGTGGTACCGGAGTACCTCAGCGAATGGGCCATGGAGAAAATCAAGTGCGAGAATGTCACGGTCATGCCTAAGAGTGAGTCATTTTTTATTCATAACGCGTTACTTGACGCCAATCACCATCTTATTTGGGACAGTGGCTGTCTTATCTCAGACAACCTAAACACAACAATGCTTTTAACATTGCTGTTTGGCGGTAGACTTAGATAAGATCGTGGTAGCTAGCCAGGCGGATATTTAAAATGCCCGACCACCACCCAAATCGAGGACTAAACATGTACCCCGCTGGGGATCAAACCCGCGACCTTCGATTCGTAAACCCTATGTCGTTTACATTGATGTATGATTGGTTGACGAGTGATGTCACTCGCTCGGCAATTTGACGGTTTCTCATTGGTCAATATTTTCGATAACGAAACCGATGAAGTAGATTATATCCGTAAATGTTCATGCGAAAGCACCAATTTCACAATATATTGGGTCTTTACCTATGAAATAGGAGTTTTTTTTCTTCGTTAATCATTATGTACTAATTCCTGCGATTTTCATAGATATATCCAAAATTGTTTTTTATTTGGAAAATGGAATATTATTTCAAGGTTTCACATGAAATATTTTTTAATTTCTGGGCTAAATCACATAATAAAAAAATTTGAACTCTTTTCATGTGCTTCCCATAATCATTTCTTAGATTCGCTGAAACTTTTATAAAGCGGTTACTTTTAAAAATTAACGATGCCTATACTTAACTTAATGTTATCCGATAATACGCACAAAGTTTAGCTAAATTTGGATTTGCCGTTCCCAAAAAAAAAACAGTCTTAATGAAATTTCTTCATACAAAACGCCAATTTCATAGGTAAGGACCTAATACTTAGGAGCCAGGGAAGCGCTTGTGATTTTTTTAATTTGGCCATAATTTGATCGTTCTGGGACTCAGTATGGAGTTATATGGCAGAGCGCGTATTTGACGAACCGATCGAAGAATCGAAAATGACTGCGACTAAACTATCGGTCAGATCAGCCCTTAAATTATGTAACTCCATCGATGTCGTCATCGATAACGTTGACCAATGAGAGACCGTCAAATTGCTGAGCGAGGGATGAGCCAGCCAATCACACATCAGACTGTAAACCATGACGATATCGCATAATAGAACCCCAGTAGATAAAAGTCAGTGCTCGCTACTCTAACTGTGAATGTATTTAACTGACTTGTGCACTATCAAAGAAAGCAATATGATTCCTACGTTCAAAAACAAAACACCTTCCATAATTAGCAACCTGATTTGAATTCCAGCGCAAGTATACGACGCATTCGAGTCTGAAGATGGGAGGCTTCAATTAACATTGTCAAATGGGAGTTCACTCGTCACAGATTATGTAACTATACCTTCTTATTATATCTGCTAATATACAGTTACCGCTAGTATAGGTACCTACCCCTTGTAAATTACGCCCGTATTTAAGAATGTTGCCAAGCGTAGATCTGCGCTTGAGTATAGAAAGAGGTGCCGCTTTACAAGTTTTTTTTTTTCTTTTTTTTTTATTTACTTCTGGCATAGAGGAATAGCTTCTGGGAAACAAACAGTAAATACTGATACAATATGTTTGTAACAAAAATACAACACTTATCTCCACTAATTAGTGGTGATATATATCATGGCACTTGCACACAACAGTGTGCGAAGTGTAAGTTTTGTCTCGTTTTTAACTTTACCATCGCGTTCGCGTTTACGAAACAAGTCCCTATGAAAAAAATCGTTTTGCAAACTATCCGCTAGAGGCGCTGCGCATTTCTCTATACAAATCTTCATGTAAACGTGAACACGGTAGTAAAGTTAAGTCGAACCAAAACTTACACTCCGCCCTCAGGTTGCTTTGCATAACAAAATTATTTACCTATCACTATTTATGCCACAACGAGTTATGCGCGTGCGCACCTGACTAACGATCACAGAGGGGTATAAGTTACATAAAGATAGATAGATACATAGATAATCATTTATTTGTATCCATGTACACACACATAACAAATTTTACATATGAAAAATACAGCAGAAACAACAAATATTATGCGTGTGCCGCAGTATTAAATCTGTCCATTTTTTTAAGTGTCCTCAAGCGGTGATCTCTGCTGGAGTAATATTCTGTAATACGGGCTGACTCTGCTAACTCTATTCCATTAAACATGTTATACAAAGCAAAATAAGTAAAAATGTATAGATATGTAATAGAATTAAGATGAAAATTTGCAAATATTTATTAATATCGTCTCGTTCTAAATACGTCAGTGTTTAAAGAGTGCAGTTCTTGCAATTTGGATTATGGCACACTTAAGATTGTTGAATTGTTAGTAAATAATAATTATTTGTTGCATTTTCAATAGGCAAAATGTAATTGGCACCAATTTTACCCGAGTGCCAGGAATGGTTATGTTTTTCACGCGTATCTTTTCATCTCATCTATTTCGAAAAACGATGATCGGTGTTCTCAGTAAGTGCGCCCAAAGTATGTGTTTTCTCCAAGAGACTTTAGAACAGGGAATAAAAGAGTTTTTAAGTTGGAACATGGTACAATCGGCAACACAATTAAGGTAGCAGACTTAACTTTTGCGATTTGGAGGTACTTGGTTGGATTTCGTTATATTTTCCTTTACACCTATCATGTCTACATGTGATAGATACATTTCAGTTAAACTTGAATAAGAATTTCCTTTTAGACTTTTTTTTATGTACAACGGGTATGTATTTGACCTCAATCACACCTGATGTTAAGTGAAGATGAAGTCGAAGGTGGAAGCGTACTGACCCGGAAACCCCAATACATTTGGGGACTCGCTATCTTACCTCTGACAACCGGAATACAACAATGCTATTAACATTGCTGCTTGGTGGCAGATTTAGATAAGACGATGGTAGCTAGCCAGACGGACATTTAAAATGCCTTACCACCAACCAAACTGAGTACCTAAATATGTACCCCGCTGGGGATCGAACCCGCGACCTCCGAATCGTAAACCCAATGTTGTTTACATTGAGCCACGGAGGCGGTTAGGCGGCACTTTCTCTTACATATATTTATAAATAAAGACCCGCTACCTTAATTGTGTTGCCGACTGTACATGTTTCTTACTTAGACTTGATATAAACTCCTTAGTTCCTTGACACGATTCTACCAAAGTGAGCTTTGCTTTGCCATATATTAAATGGTTTGTAGGTATTTGTGTGCATCGGCAATACTCCCCGCGAGGAAATAGCAGAGCCCTCCTACCTGGAGTTGGACAGAAAGAACGGCGGCTTCTTGGTGAACACGGAGCTTGAGGCCAGGAAACACTTATATGTTGTGAGTAAAAAGTATTTATTCGTTTCATTAATCAAAGACTCGGATGGAAACTAAGGCCCGTATTAATAAACCGTTCTCAAGATTCAGAACAGTCTTGTGACCGGTCTCAAGTAAATGTTGATTAATAAACCTAACTTGAGACCTGAAAAGCACGTGCACACTCAACCAGTACTCACTTGAGAGGTGCGCGTATTCATAAAAGAAACTCAAGACTGTCATTCATTCGCCGCTGAGGCGCATACTTGAGAAGTGATCTCAGCTAAGTAGACCTCAAGATTGGTTTATAAATTAGCACGGAGCTTGAGATAGCGTCAACTGCTTAAGACGCATCTCGGTTGATACAGCCTCAAGACTTGTATTGAGATGGATTTATTAATACGGGCCCAAAAGTCTGCTTGTTGTTTGATTTTGTTTATACCCTTCCCAGGCCGGTGACGCAGCCAGCCTCTACTCCCAATGGAAAGGCACACGCATCAGAATGGAGCACCTCATCAACGCGGAGGAGCAGGGATACATCGCCGGATCCAACATGACGGGCTATTGGACCCCTTGCAATATGGAGCCCCACTACTACTTTCGGCTTGGGGAGGTTCTGGATGTTGAGGTTTGTACATTCGGTTCCATAATTCAAACCACCATCTTATCTAAATCTGCCGCCGAGCAGCAATGTTAATAGCATTGTTGTGTTCCGGTTGTCAAAGATAAGATAGCCAGTCCCACAAATAAGATGGGGTTTCCGGGTCAGTACGCTTCACCTTCACCTTCGGCCTCAAAAATATAGCATCATTTAGGAAAAATAATGATAAACATGATGTCAATACAAGAAATAAAGAAAAACTTGCAGGTCACATAAGTCGACTCCGCAAAGTCAGTTATTCATTCAAAGGGTTATGTGTACGCTTTTTCATTAAGGTCCCAGTTGATATACAAAATCTTCCTCTCAATAAATTTAAAGATACTATAAAACAGAAACTAATTAACAAAGCATATTATAAAATATCAGACTATTTAGATGATAATCTTCCCTGGACATAATCAGATTGTTCACATGCCAGGCTATTTCACGATTAATAATGAAATTTATAAACCTTTTTGTAATATAAAAACCTTTATGTAAAATCAAAGCCTGATTTTAAAAGAGCAACCCTTCGAGTTTCTTGCTTGTTCTTCTCAGGGGAAAATTAGCAGTAGCTTAAAAAATGTAAAATTGACTATTTTAAGTGTACTCTGTGTACCTACAAAATAAAGCATTTTTGACTTTGACTTTGCACTTCTTTGTAACCCAGGTGGTGGGTGAAGTGGGGGCGTGCATGCCGACGATTGGTATCTTCAAGCCTTGTGAGGAAGACGAGGACGCCATCGCTTTCGAGATGAAGCGAGGGGAGTACGGCAAGCCCTGCTACAAACAGTGAGTTTAGCGCGAATATACTCTTTATTGCTCAACCAATCATAGCTAAATAGAGGTAAATTTAGATTAATAAGTTTTTGTTTTACTGTTATTTTATTTTAAAGCTTTTTGCATGATGTGTTCACCTATAAAAGGTTGTACATTTAAATTTAATACCAGCTACATTAATTGTTAAATGGACTATTATACTAGTGTAACAACTGTTGGTGGTCCTAAATAAATAAATAAAAATAAATAAATTGCGCAAAATAATTTACAATAATTTTGATGATAACAATAGAACACAATTAGGCGGTCTTATCACTAAAAGCGATCTCTTCCAGAAAACCCACAGCTATGGGACATTTGTAGGTAGAAAAACAGGTAGGGTGCACGATTTCGTAGGTTTTCGTAAAAATACGTCAGATTTTGTCCGATTTTGATTTGATCCGATTATCGATCAGGCTATCTGATTTTTATTTTATTTATTTATTTATTACCCTTACGTTTGTGTGATGAATACGGACATGTGTACCCGAGTTATGGATGTTTTCATTTATAATGAGTATCTATTTACAAAAAAAAAAAAATATGTAGTATCAACTATCTGGTATCCACAACACAAGCCTATAGTTGCTTACTGTGGAAATAGATGGCGCTGTGTGTATGTCCAAAGATATTTATTTATTTATTTATTTAATATTTTATAGTCATAATTTTACAGTCCGAGATATCCCTAACATTTGGGAGTTCCAAAGATGAAAAGTTTACCGTTTGAACCAGCATCCGCTGTTCACCATTCGAAATATACAGAAATGTACACGTCACAGGGGCGAGCTTATCGCCGTTGAAACATGCAAGTCCATTGATATTTTATTGATGTAAAATGTTTTTTGACGACCTGTTTGGTGTATTGGTTAGAAACTCTGCTTCTATACCAAAAGGTTGCGGGTTTGAATCCCGCGAGGGGTAAATGTTTGTGTGATGAATACGAACATTTATTCCCGAGTCATGGATGTTTATATAAATTTATGTATGTTTATCACAAGCTTTGCTTAGTTTGGGACTAGAAAAAGGAATCTTAATTTATCCAATGAGGGCGCCACTGAACGGAAGGCAGACGAGGAAGTTAAAGTGAGAAATTTCTCATTGTTTTGACGAACGGCGCTGTTTATTTCGAGGTCTAGAAGTATAGATTTGAGTGTGACATTAGCATTTTTAAAATAATTTCAGGTCCAACGAGTACAAGAACAGATATAAGCGCGGCATGCTGTTCTATTTGCGGGACGAGACTGTTGTGGGCATGGTCTTCTGGAACTTCCCCGCCATCGACGACCGTAAGGAGGTGGCTACGGAGGTACTGTATGTCAATGATAACGGCTGTGCTGCACAAATTAGCTTCTCTTTTGACGACCGATTGGTGTAGTGGATACTGACCCTATCAGCGAAACCAACGGTTGCGGATTCGAATCCCGCGAGGGGTAAATGTTTGTGTGATGAATACGAACATTTATTCCCGAGTCTTGGATGTTTATATAAATATTTATGTATGTTTATCCGTTTATCTTGTATCCATAGCACAAGCTTTGCTTAGTTTTGGGACTAGATGATTGGTGTAAGTGTCCGAAATATTTATTTATTTATTTTAACGAATCACATAGTTTATTATAAAAATTGGTCGATAATAGACCGCTCTGGAGCGGAGATGCAAGCTCTCTCATCAACTTCCACATTTAAATTCATTTCATTTTAAAACAACGCGCCGTCTAACACGGCCTGCATCACACCACACGATCCCAAGCGTTCTCCTTGGACCTTCGCCACATTCCTTCCTCCCTGCTCCCCGAGAAAAAAAAAATTTATAAGATTTTTTTTTCGAGCGGTCTGCTCTAGAGCGGCTGTGCGAGCTCCCTCTCCCGAATCAATACAATACAATACAATACAAATACTCTTTATTGCGCAAAACAATTTACAACAATTTTTGATGATAACAATAGAACACAATTAGGCGGTCGGATAACAATTTATATTCCACATTAACATTTTTTCGATACGGGATTCGAACCTGCAACCTTTGGTTTTGCTGACAGGGTCACTATCAACTGCACCAATCGGTCGCAATTGAGATAATCTTTTCAAATACAATGCAAATCCGGCGTCATCTTTTCTGAATTCTTGGATTTTCAAGAGCAGGATGAATAGGCGTCTACTGGGATCGCGTGCTTCACCTCCAGCCACATCATCACGTTCCATCGGGTGATATTGTGGCCAAACGAGTACCCAGTTAAAAAAAAGTCCAAACTCCAAGTTCCACTTGAAAAGCCTAAAAGTAAAGTGACGGTTCTTAATATCAATTAGCTTTCTGTCTGTATTTTGTCAAACGCGAAAACAGTTTTTAATTAAAAAAAAAAATTGATACTGAGAAGCGATCTTGTTTATGTGCAAAATAGGTCATGTATAAGACGCTTAAGAAAAGCGCGAAAAAGAGTTGTTCACCGAACATGTATACAGGGTGAAATTTAATCCCTGTAATTCCTGTTTACTGATGGCTCCACTTCTGATTACGAACAACTTTTCACTAGAAACCATTGCCGAATTCGTTCAAAAAATGTTTGCTTACCCATATGAAGTAAACTATTCAGTCCATACTAAAGGTGGTTTCAGAATGGTTTACTTTGTTTGTTTTGTTTGTAAACGCTTTATTGTACTTCATATGAATAAATAAATAAACATGGATTACAAAATTACAAAATTATTTATTTTCAGTAAAATATCAGTTTTAATAAATGAGTAGTTGAGGTCTCCTTGTAAGTATAGCAATACCTGTATCAGAATACCTCACTCTTCCATAGCTATGTTACTAAATAAAACAAACAGTGTAAATTTAATAAGAAACTTAACAATAATAATAAACAGGATTACTTGAGTGAGAAATTGTGAGAGTTTAATTAACTGTTATGAAAGTTCAACGTGGTCGTTTGTGGATAAATTAAAAGTAACTTAAAATTAAGTACAAAGGCGAACTTATCCTATAAAGGGATCTCTTCCAGTCACCTTGGTAAATATAAAAGAATACATTGATTGGGCGTACAAAAAGCTAAACATTTTCATTAAAACTATGAATTTACATATTATATACCTACTATACTACAATACTATAATATATTTATATACAATACTATATTATAATTAAGGTGGCGCATGCACTGTGTACAATTGCGTTTTTGCCACATTGGACTGGTATGTGTCAATCTTGTTAGTAATCCTAAAAATAAATAAATAAATAAAAATAAAAATACTTTGTATGGGTAATAGAAAATTTTTGATCGAATTCGATTATGGTTTTTTGTGGAAAGTTGTTCGTAATCAAGTGGTATCACCGGTGAATGGGAATTACACGAATTCAATTTCACCCTGTATCACATGTAAATCAATACTGTGATGAGAATGGTCCCCATTATTGTAATAATGGTCGTGGGTTACAGAAAATACGTTTACATCGAGTAAATAATCAATGTTGCACAATAGTTTGACGACCGATTGGTGTAGTGGATGTCAGCGAAACCAATGGTTGCGGGTTCGAAACCCGCGACGATTGAATAATGAATAATAATAAATAAATAATAAATATTTCGGACACTTACACCAATCACCTAGTCCCAAACTAAGCAAAGCTTGTGCTATGGATACTAGATAACGGCTAAACATACATAAATATTTATATAAACATCCATGACTCGCGAATAAATGTTCGTATTCATCATACAAACATTTACCCCTCGCGGGATTCGAACCCGCAACCGTTGGTTTCGCTGATAGGGTGACTATCCACTACACCAATCGGTCATCGATGTAAATCAATACTGTGATGGGAATGGTCCCCTTTATTGTAATAATGGTCGTGGGTTACAGATACATCGAGTAAATAATCAATGTTGTACCATAGGCGCGAGAACGCGTGCCGTCCGACGGAGTTGGATATTGCGTCCAAAGAGTAGAATAATAATACAACCGGAAATTGCGTCTCTGTTATACGGTCGTCCCGCTCTCGTAGCGAGGACGGCCGACACTCTACGGAAGGCGCGAGGGCAGTGTATGCGCGAACTTTAAATCTATATTAGGTCCTTACCTATGAAATTGGCGTTTTGTATGAAGAATTTCATTAAGACTGTTTTCTCTATACAAACATTTTTTTTTTTTTTTTTGGGAACGGCAAGTCCAAATTTAGCTAAACTTTGTGTGTATTATCGGATAACATTAAGTTAAGTATAGGCAGCGTTAATTTTTAAAAGTAACCGCTTTATAAAAGTTTCAGCGAATAAGAAATCATTATGGGAAGCACCTGAAAAGAGCTCTGTTCAATTTTTTTTTATTATGTGATTTAGCCCAAAAATTAAAAAATATTTCATGTGAAACCTTGAAATGACATTCCATTTTCCAAATAAAAAACAAATTTGGATATAGCTTTGTAAGTCGCAGTAATTGGTACATAATGATTAACGAAGAAAAAAAACTCCAATTTTATAGGTAAAGACCCAATATTTTCTCGCGTTACAATACTTTTTTCATACTAAATCTCCGCCCTGGAATTCTAAACCTTAATAATACTAAGTTTAAAGCTGTTTTTGTGTCTCAGCTGTTGCGCGCCGAGCCGTCGTACAAGGACATAAACTTGCTCGCCGAGCTGCTCGGGTACCCAGAGTTGCAGTGCACCTACATACCGGAGGAGGAACGGCCACCGCCGCCTCTCTGCATCACCAGGTACCTGCCTACTTATATTGACAGCCGATCGTATGCATTAAAGTTTAGCTGTAGGGGTAGACAAAGACCACAGACTTTCATTTATTATGATCCTACAAACCTCTGAGTACTGAAAAATTTAATTAGACCAGCAATTTGTCGATATTTTTCACAAAACACTCGTTTACTTAGATAAATTCAAATTATTAATGTGAAGAGTGAAGTGTAATGAAGAGAAATATAGAGTTCCTTTTTCGATGTACAGTCGCGAACTATGAAACTGAGAATATCTACAGAACTTGGCATCCATTTAGATCTCAATTCTTTTGTCAGTGAAATAGACAATCACATATATGCTATTCCCATTTTAACGATTACGTTTTCGATGAGACACAAATTATGTATCTAAAAAGATATCGATGTATCGTGGGGCACCACTACAAAAAGGTGCCATTTTTGTTTCTCAGTAAGTTTAGGTATACACGCTTTTTTCGTAGGTAGGGCATCTCCATTGGTTTCAGTACTCAGAGCTACAAACACACATTTATTAAGGCTATTTTTAGAGGCATAAAATAATACCCCATTCCACCAAATCAATTTGTCCAAAACGAGAAAATATTTGTTTTCTTACAAAATATATAATTAAAAAGCTAAGTAATATTTTATTATAGCGCTTAAGCGCCTATTTACTCTAATAAATCTTATTGAATTTTTTTGGGGCTTTTCATTATTGAATTTATGGCTATTTATGGGTATATATTTTTTAGGAATTGGTAATCCTGCCTCTATGTTTTTTTTTTCGTCTTATTCACTCCTTTCGGATAAGGCCAAGGGATCTAAGCCCATACAGCCACGTCTTATTTCTCTTATTTCTTCAATTTATTAGTCAGTCTCAGTCAAAACAAGTAATTCGTCGTATACTTGGCGTATACGACGTAGTTAGTCATGGTCAAGTCATTCTTCAATAAAGTGGCAGAATGCTTTAGATAAGATGTTGACGGCTTCTTGTGGGAACCCGGCTTCGTTACGCACTTTAATTTACACTTCCCTTCACTTGTACACCATTACTAACGTTTGCTGCACAATATTCTGCCATTATTAAGCTTCAAAAGTTAGAATGCACAAATTATAAGAATTATAAAGAAAAATGCAACGTCACTCGCCGAGATCCCACTAAAAAACCTGCCTCTTTGTTCTTTTCTGTATCCGTAACATTGTGCACACTCATCGGTTTAGGGTACCCTACCTACCCTTTTCGATGTTGATACATTTGTCGAGGCCTTCCCCGTCAAACACTGCCATCCAGTCCATATTCGCCTCGTCTATCTCTTTCGTTCATCCTCTCCACATGCCCAAACTATTTACTACTCCTTATTCGATCTTGTGTGGTTTCGGCACTACCTACCTGTCACTTCTTGTGGGTGTCGTAAAAGGCGACTAAGAGACTTTCCACCAATAAACGTCTGTAAATATGCGCGTTTTAACGACTCCCTGCCTGTCACGTGTGCCTTTTTGTATATTTCGGTGAACCATGGATGTTTTTTCAATCATTAAACTCTTGGAACATCGAAACGCTAATGTTTGGGATATCTCTGACCACCCCATTTCGATAGAGGTCGTGACGTTATGTTTGTATGTATCTTTCGGACAACCGATTGGTGTAGGTGGATAGTGACCAACGGTTGCGGGTTTGAATCCCGCGAGGGGTTAATTTTTGTGTGATGAATACGAATATTTATTCCCGAATCAATTATGTTTATGTATGTATGTATGCTTTGCTTAGTTTGGGACTAGATAATTGATGTTATTTTTTCTCTTAGGATAACTGATGTTGTCGGGCTATTCCTTTCAATTCTTAGCCACTTTAGAAGTGACAAGGGAATTAAAGAAATCACATGATTTTTTCCCATTTCAGAATGAAAAATACATACATAATCTCAGGACATGACCTTATCCCAAATAGAGTATTCGAAGATATCCCGAATATAAGTGTTTGGATGTACCAAATATAAATTTAATAAATTCACGGTTAACTTTGAAATATACTAACATGCACTCTTGTTTGTCTTAGTTGGTGGTGTCTAGTGTCTTAGGCCCGTATTAATAAATCAATCTCAATAGAAGTCTTGAGGCTGTATCAACCGAGATGCGTCTTAAGCAGTTGAGGCTATCTCAAGCTCCGTGCTATTTATAAACCCATCTTGAGGTCTACTCAGCCGAGATCACTTCACAAGTATTCGCCACAGCGAATGAATGATAGTCTTGAGTTTCGTTTATTAATACGCGCTCCTCTCAAGTGAGTACTGCTCTAGTATGCACCGTGCTTTTCAGGTCTCAAGTTAGATTTATTAATCAACACGTTTACTTGAGACCGGTCACAAGACTGTTCTCAATCTAGAGAATGGTTTATTAATACGGGCTTGAGTTTTTGCTGTAAATGTCTGGTACTCGCTTTTTACGATACCCCGTAATAGCACATTCTGCAAAGAATCACATTAATCCTTAATTTCTTGTTCCAGATACAAGTGGCCTAAGATGTGAGTCGCGAAACGGAATTCTTGGATCTAAATTACCCAAATTGACTGTTTGTATAAAAATTGTAATCAATGATTTTCATCCCAAATTGGAAGTTATCAGTGATGATATGTGATGTGAAATAAAGTTTTTTTTAAGCATAAATTTGTTTATTTTTCGACTTAGGGGAGATATATGGATATTGTTGTCGATGCAACCCCCTAGCGTAACAGGCACGGTAAACGTTTGTCGCGCGAGACCTGCTCATTCGCTTGGACGAATATACAACCATTTTCTACTTTCTTTATAATTCTTATAATTTGTGCATTTTAACTTTTGAGCTTAATAATGGCAGGGTCCAGCAAAAGTTAGTGATAGTGTACAAGTGAAGGGAAGTGTAAATTATGGTGCGTAACGGACCTTTCGGGTTCCTACAAGAAGCCGCCAAAATCTTTTGTAAAGCATTCTGCCACTTTACTGAAGAATGACTTGACGGTGACTAGACTCTGCATACGCCAAGTATACGACGAATTACTTATAAACTGAAGAAATATGAGAAATAAGACATGGCTGTATGGGCATAGATCCCTTTGCCTTCTCCGAGGGAAGTGAATAAAACGAAAAAAAAAAGGGACTGGTTGGCGGTTGGTGCTTTTTGGCGGGATCTCGGCGAGTAAAGTTGCAATTTCCTTTAAAATACTTATAATTTGTGCATTCTGACTTTTGAAGCTTAATAATGGCAGGATATTGTGCAGCAAAAGTTAGTGATGGTGTACAAGCGAAGGGAAGTGTAAATTAAAGTGCGTAACGGAGCTTTCGGGTTTCCACAAGAAGCCGCCAAAATCTTTTGTAAAGCATTCTGCCACTTTACTGAAGAATGACTTGACCGTGACTAGACTCTGTATACGCCAAGTATACGACGAATTACTAGTTTTGCCTGAGACTGACTTTTAAACTGAAGAAATTAGAAAAACATGGCTGTTATGGGCTTAGATCCCTTTGCCTTCTCCGAGAGGAGTGAATAAATCGAAAAAAAAAATGGAGACACTGGTTGGCGGTTGGTGGGCGTGGGTTTTATTTATTTCCTTCCATTATTTGTCATCTCATCTCTCCGTAGGTGTTGTATAGGTACTCTTTGATCTCATCGAAAGTGTAAATAAATCGCGTATATAATGTGGTTATAATTTTATGTAAGCGATTGTGCTTTGCGTTGGGTTTGTTTCAAGTATTTTTTGTTCATTCACTAGCTCGGGCATGTGAGCATAAAAGTTATGTTGTTCTTTGCGGCGACTCAAAGAGTTTACCTCGAGTTTACAGATGATCTAACAAACTTGTTTTAATAGCTTTCAATACATAAGTAAGTTGTACTTGTACTTTGAAATTATTTGTCAGTTATGTTTGTTCTAATGCTATCGCGTCGCCCAGTGTTAGCACTCAAAAAATTTCCCTATGCTGTTTATCGCATAAATCGATCAAGTAATGCATTTCAAATGCTAGAGTAGAATACTCACGTGTCTATTTCAAATACTTCGTATGTGAGTTTATATGTTTCCACACTCAGTTTCCTGTCGTTAATGAAACCTAAAGCTTCCTCCGATGTATAGTGTTTCGCAGCTGTAGAAACTTTTTTAAAAGTATGGATGGCTCCTTTGGTGATGTCAGATAAAGTTTTATTAATAATACTATAATAATAAGCCTCTTTATTTCCATATCTTAATCTACGCTATAAGAATTTTTGGTGTTTGTTAGTAACTTCTTGTTGAGTATCCCCCTTTGGGTAAAGGCCTCCTCCAATTTTTTCCACATATCTCTATCCTTTCCAGTCTATATTCATTGATCGCCTGCCGTTTGGACTATATCATCAACCCATTGTTTGTAAGGTCTGCCAACACTTCTTTTGCCGTCAGGCCCTTTCCAGTTTGCTGTTTGTTTGGTCCATTTGTTGTCAGATAAGCAAGCAATATGAATAATATATGTCAAAAAAAATATAGCATCATTTAGGAAAAATAGTGATAAACATGATGTCAATACAAGAAATAAAGATAAACTTGCAGGTCACATAAGTCGCCTCCGCAAAGTCAGTAATTCATTCAAAGGGCTACCTATGTATACACTTTTTTAATAAGGTTTCTGTTGATATACAAAATCTTCCTTTCAATAAATTTAAAGATACTATAAAACCGAAACTTATTAAGAAAGCATATTATAAAATATCAGATTATTTAGATGATAAACATTCATGGACATGAACAGCCCGTTCGCGTAACCAGGCTATTTCACAATTAATAATCAAATATAATAATATAAAATAATAATTAATAATTTTGTAATAAAAAACCTGTAAAAAAGAGCAACCTCTCGAGTTTCTTGCTTGTTCTTCTCAGGGGGAAAAGTGGGTTTTGAACAAGGAGTAGCTTAAAATATGTAAAATTGACTATTTTAAGTGTACCCTGTGTACCTACAAAATAAAGCATATTTTTTGATTTTGCCCATTTCCTCTTGAGTTTGAGGGCATGTGTGAGAGGGTCCGTGACTGTAGTCCTTTCAAGTTTTATTATTTCTTCTAAATCTTTGGAAGGTTTTGGGATTACTTTGCTTCCATCTTCTGAAGTAATTGTCGATACAGGAGCTTTTATCATTTTTGCTTGAGGTTGACCCATTTCTCTGAAAAGTACGGTCGTCAAGACAGATGGTTTATTTTTTACTTTCTGCGTAAAAGCACTCTAAAATAGGAAACTGCGTACAACCTCCTTGAATATTTGTGGTTACTTCGGGAGTTTGAGAAGTACACAGCATAGTTCGCCTCTCGTGTACCAAAATGGCAGTTTGCAATGAGTCCTCCGGTCGGGGCCCGGACATCTCTCCCAAGCCCCTGCTGAGGCAAAGTGGCGTCATGGGTCTGTAACTGCTTCATGGTGCCTCACCACCGTTTCTCTAGTTCACATGTATGAGCATGGGCTTTCAGCATAAGTCAGACGAGGGTGGAATATCTTTGCACATACACACAGTGCCATCTAGTTCCACACTAAGCAACTAGGCTTGTATTATGGATACCAGGTGGTTGATAAACTACACAAATGCATTTTTTATTTTGTAAATAAGTACATTATCATAATGATAAACATCCATAACTCGGGTACACATGTCCGTATACATCATACAAACATAATGCCCCGGCTATACCCATGGTATATATATTTTGGTATAGCAGTGAGAGGTTCTAACCACTACATCAAACAGGGGCTCTACCGCCTAACTCAAAGCTATAGCTAGAGCGATAGCAAAGTACTGTCCGTCTTTGTCATTGTGTTACGATATAACAAGGACGGACAGTGCATTGACGTCATAAACGATAGCAATTTCCAAAGCAATTGAGTTAGGCGGTCGGGGGGCAGGTCGTCGAATGTATGTATGAGATAAATTTTATGTGTAAATAAAAGGAAAAAAATTGATTAATTCTAACAAAAATGAAAGGTTAAGTTGAGTGACAGACGTGATTTTTTTATAAATAATAAAAATTAAAAGGAATGCCGGCACTTTTGAGATTTTGGGCAAACAAAAAAACAAAAGTCTGAATAAAAATTATTAACTCGTTAACCAGAGGTGATTCTCCAAATATAAAAACTGGAAAATAAGTGCCTAAAGGTCCTTTTGTCAAACATTATTAATCAAGAAAATATATCTTGATCAGATACGCTTACAGAAATAATTTAATCTTTTTTCTTATAAAAAAGTATTAGAAATAGACACGTGGGTGTTCTACTCTTGCATTTGAAATGCATTTCTTGATCGATCCGATAACCAGCATAGGGGAATTTTTTGAGTGTTATCTAACACTGTGTGCCGTGTTGTAGGAAGCTGTTATAATTTTAGTATTTGGATCAGTGAAGTGTCGAACTAGTTTGTCTGGTTATAACTTGTCAGTCGATCAGATGACACAAGTGATCTAAGAGTCTGTAGAATTGGGAATTTGTAGAGACAGGAATCTGTAAAGCAAATCTGTAGAATTGGGACAAAACCCTTTGGTGGAAACTGTCCGCTGTAGGTAATACATAATAAGTGTGTCCCGGGTGTTCCAGCTGAATCTTTTGAGATTTGGGTCAGTGTCATTATTGAGGGGGCACTGCACAGAAAAAAAAAGTAGGCACTCGCTCTTTGTATTTTCTAGTCTTTACGTTTATTTGTATGTATATTTCTTTGTAATTTAAAAATTGTGTAATTGTGTGAACGCAGTGGCGTAAATAAATGCTTATCTATCTATCTATCTATCTATCAATTCCATCAACAGTGTTAAGATTTTTTCTGTCATTATTAGTACACTTTTACTGAAATTTGTATCAAAAATTTCCAAACAGGTTGCTAAATATTGCTTAATAAAATTATAATTATGATCTTTTCTGCATAGAACATTTGCTCCCGGGGATACTTTGCAACTTGTGTAATTGCAGTGTCCAAGTCCCTGGGGGACTCATTACCTCTTACCAAGTCATGATATTTTCAAAAAAAAAACCAATGATTTAATCAAGTGTCTTTAACCCTTAGCCACCTAACATGTTTTACAGTCGCACAACCACCTAACGATGGTCATAGCGACCAGTTGTATTTTTTATAGGATTAATTTAAATATTCATATGAGGGCAGAGTGATAAGTATGGTAAAAAGTAAACAAAGATTAAAATTTTGTAAAAATAGGGGAGGCTTTTGACCAGCGCAGCGTTAAGATAAGTTATTTCGTGCCTTTATAGTTATTTGAAAAGTCGGCAAAAGTTACCATCACTTTCTGCCAACATTGTCCACTGCCCGACCGATCCATTCTCGAGGGAAGCGGGCGTTGAGGTGCTTTCGTACCTCACGAGCGGTGTGCGCCGGCGCCCCGTCGTGTTGAAACACCATATTGTCCTGGCCTTCAAAGTAATCATGTTCTATGACCGGGATGTCATCCACTGCGTCTTCAAATTCCCTTTGAAGGAACCTCAAATAGTTGTGGCCATTTAGACGGCCCGGTGAAATCATAGGATCGATGGCATGGCCGTCATACAGGCCAGCCCACACATTGAGCCGCCACTGGTGCTGGAAGATCTGCTCGGCCGTGAAGTGCGTGGATTTTCGCGAACCCAAATGTGTTCGTTGTGGATGTTTGATATCCCTGACCTGGTGAAAGTCGCCTCGTCCGTCCAAATAACATGGTTAACAAAGCTAAAGGTTAAAGGGGTTACTATCGAGCTGCCGTAGGTACCACTCGCAGAAATTCACTCTGGGATTAAAATCGGCCTCTACTAATTCCTGTATTCGGCGATAATGGTACGGATGCTGTCCGTCAATTCGCAAAATCCGCCAAACTGCGACATGGTTCATGCCGAGTCTCGCTGTGGCACGCCTTGTGCTGGTGGTCGGTTCCTCGTCGAACAGTTCCTCCACTTGCCTTGCATCGACGGTACTCGGACGTCCACTGTCACCTGAACGATGAAACGAACCCGTAGAATGCAGACGGATCGTCATATCGTGAAAGCACTGGTATGAGGGCAATCTGCGCTGTTCCGCAAATGGTCAGCCATCAATAAATCGCTGACGATACAACTCGCGAGTTCGAGATAAATCACCATCAGCCCGACCCACACAAAGCACCATCTCATAATATTCCGCATAGCATTTTAGAAAAAAACGTGTAAGTAAAATCAAAAGAAAGCACTCAATCACACAAACGGCAATGATCGACTGACACCTGCTAATAAAAAAGTCAAAGAAAAGTCGAATTTAACCAAAGGATTTTTGTGCGTGACGCCGACGGTGAATGTGTGATTTTGAGTCCAGTGAATTTTTATTACAAATGGTGTTAACGAAGGGTAGATCGTCATTGGACATAGATTTTTGATCCCGTCTTTTAAATATTTTATTTTGTGTTAGAGTTTCTTTAACGTTGACTAACGAAGCGTCTTCTTCAATGATATTTAAAAAATGCATAACATTTGGATTTTTTTTCCCATAGCTTTGTTTAGCTTGTTGTGCCAACATTCCAAAAAATTGTTGGTCCGGTGGCGTTAGCCATTCACTGACAAAATTTCTAACGAATCAGACTTGATCCACTGTTTTTTCATATAAGCCCTGAATTTCAGTATTTGAGGGTCCTCAGTACCGTGACGCGTTATATATTTCCATCCATTTAATAATTCAGGGCGAGGCAATAAAGGTATTACCGCGCTAAGTTCTATTTCTCGTCTTTTGATTTTTTCGCATTTTTGTGTCAGTCCAAGTTCTTTTGCTTTTTTCCCAAATACTTTTATTACAATGATAATAACAGCCGGAAAGTGTTGTATTTGGGAAGATTTTCGTTCCTCGTTTGCCGCCCTCTAGTTCTAGTTCAAGTTCAAGAGTGGGACTCAGGAATCTGCGATTTTATTAAGTCGAATAGAGTGACGTAGGCTTTATATGTATGTCATTTTATTCATAAGACACTTATGAATAAAATGAAAAAAATTAGTTATGTCAGTTATTTGTTCACTATTAAAATTGTGAATAAAATTTGTAGTAGGTAAATATTATTTGTTTAGAAAAAACAAAATAAATGAAATTAAATGTTTATCTGTATACTTAATTTCTGGAATTGCACTGATTTAAAAAAAGTAAAACTAAACAATTGCCATCCTTGCGTGCAATGTTACAAAAAATTAACTCAAACTTAAGTGAATATATAGTAAAGTAGGTAATGATAATAATAAAAAATACACAACAAATTATATGTATATCAAAAATAACGTTTTGCCCTCTTGCAAACGCCTAAACGCCTGCAGCTGGATCTACCACAGAAGACATTTAAATGAGATCTGTCAACAATACAGTCCAGCTTTTCAATAACGCGTAAATCGCCCCTTCCGTGTAATTGGCTTCAAGTTCGATATACACATTATCACATGAGTCCCCCGCTGCAGTGACTGCTCTTACTTCAAATATGAATTTCGCCTTTTTCATATAGAATGTTCGTGTAAACTTAGAACCTGCGGCCTTCAGAAAACCTTATAGCTATACATGAAGTCACACTAGCGGCGTCTAATGGTTGGATTCTTATTGAAATTATAATAGGTATCTTATAATAGTTTTATTTTTCAATCAACAAATACAAAATGGGTGGTTAATAATGTTACACGAAAATATTTTCGTTTAAATGATTTATGCCTAAATGATCTATTATTACGCATTCGAAAATTCGAAATCTTACAAACTGTTTTTGTAAATAAAGGTTTGGTAAACATGATTGGCTGAAAATACATATTCGTCCACTAGGCGCATGCCGCACCTCCGACTGTGAGCTCCAGGAGGGCTCCGCGCCGCTCGCAAGTCGGTGCCGAGTTGTGGCTACTCCGATTATTGCAGGGCGAGGAGTGGCCATCTACCTCTTTCAAACACGTTTTGTAAATAAAGGTTTGGTAAACATGATTGGCTGAAAATACATATTCGTCCACTAAGCGCACGCCCGCCCCTGCGACTGTGAGCTGCAGGAGGACTCCGTGCCGCTCGCAAGTCAGTGCCGGGGTGTGGCAACTCCGATTGGTTCAGGGTCAATCTACCCCTTTCAGTTTTTTGTGAATAAAGGTTTGGTAAACATGATTAACTGAATTCAATGGCATAGTGCCGTCACAGCTTAACAGCTGATACTATTCATGCCGCATGATGAATCATGTGTATGCAGATTCTGCCACAATAAAACATTAGTTGTTGCTGTCGTCACATCAGTTGAGATAGTAGGAGCTGTCGTCGCTGCAGTTGTCTTACAAAATTATAATAGTATTTGTGTCGACCTCTTGCGTTTCAGTCTGTGCGGGAGTAGCATTGTTTAGCTGAGACCTCCGGAATCAAGGGCGGTGGAGTCCAATCATATTCATTTTCGCTTACGTCAGATGCAATTGATTGCGGTCCTCCTTGTATCTGCTGGGAAAGATTTCCTACAACTTGAAGTAGTCTTTCTAGAACTTTGGTTTGTTTTTGTATGTGATCGTCAAGTCTATCGGCTGAGGCTCCCGTGCTCTTCTCAGTGCTGTGAGACCTCTTACGGCTACTGCGAGCGGATGTAGATGGAGATTCAGGACTGCTCTTTTGTGCAGATGATTTCATTACATTTGAGGCTGCGGTTTGTGAAATTAGTTCCGGCCTTAGAGTTGGTAAGACTTCACCGAAGCCATTAAAAGCATCTGACGGATGGATCAGTTTCATAATAGTAAACGGGGCGTAAATAAGAGCACGGCCGATGGGCCAATTGATCAGTTTTCTTTTTATTGATTTGTACCTCCGTTCACTTAGAGAAGATGGAATATCGTTGCTAAACGCATAGGCTAGCTAGACGAATGGTGGGTATTGCAAATCGAAGCCGACATTCATTATCATAAGTAATAAGTATACTGGACTTATAGACGGCTAAGCGGCCGACACTTGATAAAGATGGTTTATTTCTATTGAAGGCTGAGTAGCCGACACTCTATTAGGATAGCAGCCGTCATACATAGAGACGGCTCCTTTACTGACGGCTGCCCCGACACCCTCTAAGGGGAGTTAGCCGACATGGCGGCTGTACCCATGCGGTTGAGTACCGGCATATTTGAATTGAAGAAATTTGTATGCAAATTAGAAGGATTTTTTCTTCATGCATATTATCGAGTTTGTCGTCCTGAGAGCGAGCAGTCGATAAAAGGTAGGATGCATCGAGAGAATTATTTTATCACTTTCACTAAGTAGGTAGGTATATAACACTAAGTAAAGAAAAAACTTATCTCGATATTTTCTTCTTCAGACATAATGATGTGTAGAAATTACAAGAATTACCTGTAGGTAATTCTACCTAAACGTAGTTCGAATATTTTTATTGTTTTATGAAAGAATTAATATTTTATTTTGCACACTGCTTACACGACAAAATTCAAAGACGTACTGACAACATCGAACCAACCGGCGATGGCCGTCGACTTGATCACGTGACCAAACAGGCAAAATGTTAGGGAAGTGAGGGTAGACACACTGCAAACTTGGCAAAATTCAAGGGGGTAATCTCACAGTGGGTCGAGCGTAGGCTCGAACACCTAAATAGCGATGTCGGCGCGCTTAGTTGGCAATTAAGCAAAATATAGCTCGAGACCAGTCACGGAACAAATAATATTGACTGCCTGGCTTCTATTATCAAGACTGTATTCCTGTGTTAAAGACATGACGTCAATATAAAAATATTAATGTGTGCGACAGAGACCAGTAAACACAGGCATTACACGACTTGGTTCTCTTTGTTCCGCGTCTACTTAACGATTGATCCTAAATTGTAATGATATTGACAATTGATTTTCTTAAACCTCTTAGCGTTATATTGAAATTACATTAAAACATTACCATGAAAAAATTAAACATAAATATTAGTACTCACCCAGTTTAGTTTTTTCTTTATTGTCCTTCTCATCAAATGATTCGAAAATGTTACGGCAAACATCTTTCCACGCTTCTGTTCTTTGAAGTTTGTCTTTATTATTTTCCACCATTTTGTTTTACACACATGCGCTCACGCCAACAGCGAAATATCGACTGAATAGGGGCGCGCGGCACACCGTTCGCGGCACCGTGCTGCGGCGCGGCGCCGTGTCGTGTCACGGCGGCGGTGTCGTGACGTTCCCGCGCCGTGTATGATGGGGCTGCTCCCTTATAGGCCTAACTGGCAGTGTTGCAAAAGTGAAAATTTTTAAATCGGTAAATTTGCCTGTTAAAAATCGCGAGGAATCGGGAGATTTTGACTCGGAATAAAACAAGTGTTAAAAGGCAGATTTATTATGATATAGTACAGTAACTAAGTATATTAATGATTTTCATCTTCATACCACTTCTTACTGGCTATTTTTGTGAACATTTTTCATCAATATTAAAATGAAAGCAACTTTGGTTAGTTTCTCCGATACATCTTTTTGTATGCAGAAGACCTATCATGGATTCCGTGGAAAGTCTATTGCGTTGTTTAGTTTTCATTAAATTTATAGATGAAAACATTCTTTCCACGTTTGCAGATGAGTGTGGCAAACTCAAAACTTTGAAAACAAAGGTACAAACATTGTCAACCATTCTTGAGCCATCACCACATTTAATGCAGCTAACGCTGGCCCAAAACTCTTCTGTTATTTCACTAAATGCTGCAATTTCTTTCGTGTTTCGAAGAAAACGCCATTCTGTGTCAATATTTTGATAATTAGTGCTCTAACAAATTAGGAAATTGTCGACATATTGGAACTATTGTCGTTATTTCACCTTTTTTACATTTTCGGGATAGAAAGCCCCCAAAGCCCTTTTAAAGGATTATTTTTTTATCGGAAATCTTTGTATGATTTGATCACACGCTTCAATATAAAATTGAATACATCTCGTTTGAAATAAGTTGATTTGTTCAGGAGCAGGGTTGGCATGATTAAATCACTTTGATTTAAATCATGATTTAAATCACGATTTAAATCAAACAATTTTTTTAATAAAAATCATTGATTTAATCAAACTGATTTATTTCTTGCCTTTTCGTCACACAAACCAAAAATTTTCATTTACATAAAAGGATACAGATATGTAAATACATTTCAAACATCATATTGTTTTACTATTATAATATTTAAATAAAAACACCAACTTTCCAGCTTTTTCTGTTCCTAATCTGTTCCTGATTTTAGAATGTACAAATCCAAAGGTGGAAAAGACTCTTTCCACTGATGCTGACGATGCAATGGCCCCAAATAACTGTCTCAAAATGGGGTATATTTTGTCTTGCGTATCTTCATCAAAAACATTTTTTTGGGACTGCCACCACTCTATAGCTGTAACATTTTGTAAAATTTCCTCACTAAACATCACTGATTTGAATGGATGTGACTTGGACTTCAGTTTAATTATGAGTGGCAGTAAACCTGACCCCTCATATTGAGTCCTAGCTTCCTCTAGCGCACTTTCTTCCTCTTCTTCCGAAAGGTGGTTTGTTGTGTGAGTGGGATCTAGTAAATAAGCTAAAAAGTGACTAGGGGTCATCGCCTGCTCATACCGTTTTTTAAACATTGCCAGCTGTTTAATACTTATTTCAGTTTCCTCAAACTTAGCCTCTAGACCCTTCCATGCCTTTACTGCATCTGACAATGACGCATTGTTTTTTTTGTAGGGAATCTAACGTTATGGATATTGGTTTCAATAAACGAAGAAAATTTTCGACTGATCTTTTCAGAACAATGTTCTCAATTTTGCGCTGAATAGCAGTATCTATTGAATTTCTGTTCTCTTCACAAATTTTCAGTAATTTTTGCCATTCAGAAATATAAACTTCGAAGCAATCATTCAAAGTATTCCAGCGCACATCTTGTGGTAACACCAAAGCTTTTCCTCCTTTTTTATACAGTGCGCTTGCAGCGTGATTATTCCGAAAATATTTTATTATTTGTACAACGTGCTCTTTTACGGTACCCATATCTAAATCCTGCGAAAGTAAATTCAGAAGATGCGCTGAGCAACCATATGTAATAGTGTTTGCATTTGTTATATTTTTACGCATTTTTGCCATGTTAGCTGCGTTATCGGTTACCACGCTTGCTACTCTACAGCTGTACGGAGTTTTTAGGCGCTCGATTAAGTCAATAACGAGTTCAGTTAGACATTCTGAAGTGTGTGGCTTTCCGGTTGTGTCTATGGTATCAAAAAGAAAGACTTCACCTCGCTCCGTAGTAATAGTTGCACATATTATGGGTTCGTTGTGTATGTTCGACCAACCATCTATAGACAAATTGACATAACTGTTTGCAAGTTGTGAAAAACACTTTTTCTTTTCTTCTTGATATACTTCATCTAACAAACGATCTGATACCTCTTTACGAGACGGTGGTGGATATCCAGGGCGTAATAATGCAATAGCTTTTTTTACTTGAGGATGTTCTATGGAGCGGAAACTGCAGTTGGTAGCATAGATAGCCCTTGCTATTTGTTTGTCAATTACTTCTTTACTACTTTGCGGAGTTTTAACCATAAAAGTT
This sequence comes from Oegoconia quadripuncta, assembly GCA_949316235.1. NCBI lineage: Eukaryota > Metazoa > Arthropoda > Insecta > Lepidoptera > Autostichidae > Oegoconia > Oegoconia quadripuncta. Next base: position 1,751,002 of record OX438758.1, read on the forward strand.
GATAGATTCCCACAACAAAGCTTCTTCTTCTTCAAAGCAGGGGCCTCTGTGTTGTTCTCTTCGGATGATGGTCCAGCACCGGCAGAAGTACTGCATTCTGGAATCGGTTCCGATTCCAAACCCGATTCTGCAAGATCATAGAAAAACTTGTTTTAGTATGTACGCAAATAAATTTACAATATCAATCGTAACGCGAGCGTAGTTTGTTTTTTTATTCTATTTATTTTACAATTTAATACTTTTATTTTTTGAGTTATAGGTAGTTAGTTGTTAATATAATAATGTACTTACCAACATTAATAGTGACTATTCCTTTTTTCTTACACTCGTAATGAGTCTTCATTCTCGCGACAACTCCTTGAATTTCTTTTTTACACATCTTGCAGATTGCTCTACAACCAGTTTTAGTGTTACTGTTTTTCTCTATGAAAAATTGCCAAATGGCATCCTTTTGTCGTCCACCAGGCATTTTTACATAATTTTTAACTATTTTATCAATCTGAACTTGCGTTTCTTCCGAACGAATTTGATGGAACTGCACTACTAGCGTCATGTCATGTCACAACACAATGCACGGGAAATCCCCCAGCCGCCGCGCCGCCCGCGCTGTCAAATCAATGCGCGTTTCGTTTCACGCACTATTATGAGCACATTATAAAAGTTCAAGCAAAAAATCGAAAAAATCATGATCTTTTGGATTTTTTGGAATAAATCAATGATTTTTGATTTTTTGCAAAAAAATCGTGATTTTTTCCAACCCTGTTCAGGAGGCAAGCTCTTATTTGTAAGCATAGTGTCAATGGCATTTGATGGAGCAAATGCCAATATACATCTCCAATACTAACAAAATTTCGCGGGTTCTTATAGTCGATACTCTCAAGATTATTTTTTCTAAATAATCTTTTTTCAAAAAACAATTAAAAATAGCTCTTCGGTTTCCGAATCATCATAGACGTTAACTGGTGATTTTGTCCTTGGCTCTGAGTTTTCTTGCGTACCAGATGTACTGCGTAAAACTTCAGTTCTTGTTGCTCGTCTAGGACGATCATGTTGTTGTGATGATTTGGATAGTGAACTAGGGATAGGAACAAGGATTAGGACTTAGATCAATTTGTAGGTTACTAAGTGTGTAACTTTTCACAATCTCTAAAAATAGTATATAGGATCGTTCAGTTTTACTCGTTAACAAGCCATAAACTAGAGGCAATATTTGATTTGTATCTGAATTGAAACAAGTTGGTAGAACAATTCGGGGCAACACCGAAAAGTGCCATCGATAATCCAAAACAACGCCAAGTTCAAAGAACGTAAATTTCGATTTGTGCTGAAAACTATTATGGTTTCCGTTTCATTAATGTAATGGCTAATCAAAAATGTTCCATCGTTTATTTTTGTGTATTTTTCTGGGACCATGAATTTTTCTAAAGTTTTAGGTAAGTTGGGTAAGTTTCGGTTTCCTTCGCGGTTCATTATTGAACGCATAGATTCCTTTGACGGCATATGGGGCGCGGAAGTACTGGCCAAAGATTGGATGCATTTTTGTATTATTTGGCCTGGTCTATCAAAGCTATTACTTGCTTGTCTTCATAGAGTCAAACCCCTGGAAGTATCTCGATCGGGTTCATGACGATGTTCAATATCCTTAGACTTTTGTATACAGGGCGTCCCAAAGTTATGGGACATGAAGGGGAAGTACCTTAAATATCGTAGATAGTGAATTTTGCTCAAAGAAGACTTTATGTTATTTTTAAAAGTTAGTAATTCTGCATTCATAGATTTTCTAAAAATTATTTGCTTCGGCTGGGAATCGAACCGACTCAAATGTGAAAAAAAAAACACCCTACTTTTATGATGCCAATCGAAAGAATAGCTAAAAAATAATAACTCTGCCTAAGTAACATAGTATTTTAAAAGAAAGGAACAACGTGAAATTAATCATTTTAATCAAATAAAAAACATACATGAAACTGCCGTAGTCAATTAAGTAGGTATTTTTTTGTAAATTAATTAATTAAATGCTCAAAATGTGATCCCTCTTGTCTTACGCAAATCGCCAATCTTTTAATGAGCCCGCTGCCTGTTGATTTTCTAATCATTTTATGGTGAACACTCGATGTGATATGGCACAATTCTGTTTGCAACTCGCCTACGTTCTCGTATCGCTTTTTGTATAGCATATCTTTCACGTATCCCCAAAAGAAGAAATCTAATGGTGTGAGGTCCGGGGATCTGGCCGGCCATCTAATCGGTCCATTTGTACCAATCCATGTAGGAAAACATTCATTTAGAAAATCTGCTGCTCTCCGACTATTATGAGCCGGAGCTCCATCTTGTTGGAAAATTAAGTTTTCTTGCTCCGCCGCGGAATGGTTTCTTATCTTATCCCTTAAAATTTGAAGTATTCCTAAATACTTTTCTGTGTTCAAGGTTCCTTGGTAAAAATGGATTAAGAAAACCCGGTTTTTTAAAAGTCCGCACCAACAGTTGAGTGAAAAACGCACTTGGTTATTAGTTTCAGTCACTCGTAGGGGATTTTCTTTAGACCAAATACGATTATTGTTGCGGTTATACATACCGTTATTGCTAAAGTTAGATTCGTCTGTCCAAATAATATTATCCAAAAAATTTGGATCTTCGAGCAATCGTGCCTGGATATCAAGACAGAAATTTTTTCTCCTTTCTGTATCGCCCGGAAGTAATTTTTGAACCAATCGTCCTTCAACATAACTCTTAAAACCGTGTTTTTTTAATACACGGTGTATTTTACTTTTTGAAACTCCAATTTCATGTTCTCCTTCTCTCACCGATGCTTTCGGAAAAGCCGAAAAGTAAATTAAAATACCAAGTTCTTCGTCGTTGATCGTATGGTTTTCTTGCTGTGGTTCTCTTGGGCGTTTATCGAAACGTCCCAGAGTTTTCAAATTGTTCACAAGCCTTTTCAAAACTTTACGAGACGGTATTTGTCTATCAGGATATTTTACGCCATACCACCGCAAACTTCTAGAGATATCTTTATCGTTCAAAAAATATGCTTCCATTAGATCAAAACTTACTTGATATGCCATGTTCGCAATAAATTAACACAATAACACTTGTGTAAGTGAATTGAGACTAAACAGATCAATATCCGAAAAACAAACGCTCGCACATACTGTTCCATTTTCAAATTTAAGAACAACATTTAAAAATATCACTTCTTTTTAAAATATCTTAAAAAGTATGCATTCAAACAAACGCTGTCATAAACTGTTCCATTTTCAAATTATAAATTATTTATTTTTGTTTTTAATTTGCCTTCTGTCTAGCTTACAGAGGACGTATTGAAATACAAGTTTTATCATCATCTACACGTGCACTTATAATAAGGAAAACTATGTTAGTACCTATTTTATGAAGTGGGTACTTATTTACGAATAATCAATGCTATCTTTGGAATGATAATATCGCTACTTTTCGAACGTCGTCGGCAATAAATAACTTTCTTGAAATTTGACTCAATCATTTTATGTTGTTCCTTTCTTTTAAAATACTATGTTACTTAGGCAGAGTTATTATTTTTTAGCTATTCTTTCGATTGGCATCATAAAAGTAGGGTGTTTTTTTTTCACATTTAAGTCGGTTCGATTCCCAGCCGAAGCAAGTAATTTTTAGAAAATCTATGAATGCAGAATTACTAACTTTTAAAAATAACATAAAGTCTTCTTTGAGCAAAATTCACTATCTACAATATTTAAGGTACTTCCCCTTCATGCCCCATAACTTTGGGACGCCCTGTATAAGGTTTCTCACCAACCTGTTTAGTAGACACAGTTGCACCACACTTCAATACTGATTTTCTGATGCAGCACCAATAGAATGTATTACCGCTCTGTTTATTCAATGAAAATAGGAACCCATCCCGTAGTAACTGATCTTTATTGCGGGACTTCACAAATTCACATGGTGTATCTATTTTTATAAAAATAATTTTTTACCCTCGTCATCCACTGCGACTGAATATAATTATGGAAGGCCTCGTTAAAAGGCAGCTGTTGGTCAGCGGCGATGGCCGGCACCTCGGCCAGTGCGAGCGGCGCGCGCGGCGCCGGCAGCAGCGCCAGCGCGCCGTACAGCTGCACGAGGCGCCACCCGCCCGAGTTGCGCCTCACCTCGATGCCCTCGCGGCGCGCCTTCCTCAGTAGCGCCTGTCAAACGTTACACTCGCTTTATTAAGCTTTCGTGCTCCTCGTGGACCTCCATTCCAAAGTCTCACAATTGTGTTAGCATTTCGTGAATTGGGACCGAATAAATCATCATCATTAAATATGCGGCAAGACATTTTTTTTTATTCATAAATAAAATTGACTGTTTTAAAAGAACATTTAACAAAATATACAGACAAGAACAATAAACATTTGACAGATGGAGCTATCACTTTGACATATCGGTTGGGTAGCACTCGTCAAGCCCTTTCATTTGAGAAAATAAACAGTATATTATTAAATCCTATGGTAAAATTAGTTGGGATTTTTTTACAATTATTTCCAGTAAACTATGATTGATACTTAACCAAAACATTAGTTTTTTTACACTTGTATTAAACTCACCTGCACAAAATGGAAAAGACAGCCTTGAACCTGCACTCCAGAGACAGACTCAAGCGCAGCCTGAAGGGCTGGTTCGTAATCTGTAATTATATGCTCCGGTCTTGAGTTGCCAGCAGTTGGCCAAATCCGCTGCAACACAGATTCGTAAATGAGTCGCCTCCTATTTGCCATTAAAACCATGACTGGGTGAAAGAAATGGCCTGTTATCACCGCATGAATTGTCAAAATTTGATAGGCTGGCAACCCAGCCGGAACAGTAAGGAAAGTGCCGTCCGCGATAAGCGTTTGACTAGCACGGAGGCACTCTCCAAATCCTGGCATTACTAAAATGACCGCTGAGGCGCCGCCCGCGGACACCGTCGCCAGTAGCATACTGCTGTGGGTCGGGCGTTCGGCGAGCGCCGCCCCATAGTCGAGTAGGGTGTGTGGCACTGCTGGTTGCGTAGCGCGCCGCCACTTGCGCATCGCAGGTACCACAGACTCGTAGATGAGGTGTGGAGCTGCATCAGGCCATCTGTAATTAATATATAGGATAGTCAGTTAACAATTTCTTATTTCTCAGTAATTTCTTCACTATGTTTCCCTTCAACCTATTATTTTTTGTTTGCATATCTGTAATGAACTGTGCCATCATCCCACGCAACTGTTGAAAATTGGCCCTTATTTCTGTCAACTCTTCCGCCTGCCGTCCCTCACGTGCTTCACGTTGTTACTCCCTCGCTTCCTGACGCACTTCACGGGCCTCCCGACGTATTTCGCGAGCCTCACGGCGTGCTTCGAACCCGAACAACCTAGTCCGCACTGAGCCATCAGCTGATGCCGACCTATGTCGTAGGGTTCTTTGCCGTCGAGAAGCTAAAATGTAGAAGGTCATTATGTATTATAAGGATTATAAATCTAGCTGTGCTCATTTGTAAAAGTCACTACACTTACATGGTGGGTCTGTGGCTTCATGTCTCGAGTCTGGCCGGACTTGAACATGGGGATCTGTGGGTTCCACAATCACGTCCGACACCTCTGCCAGTAGGATTTGATCTGCAAGTTGAATATTACAGTGAATAATAGGGAGTTTGTATTCAAAATGTTACACAGGAAATTATTCTGTACATACCACTTTGTTGTTCCTCTTCTTGGCTGGCAGCAGTTGGCTCTTGAATTGGCTGAAAACATAATTATAAAGATTAGATTACAACATAATCTAATATATTATTATAATGGTACTTCCAGTCAGTACTAAATATTTCAGTGAATAGTCAAATATTGCATAAAATAAAAAGTATAACTACCTCAAAAGCAGGCACCCTTGCAGTGGTCTGCGGCTCCCCAAATCCATCCCCCATAATTGAAATTACTTTCAGCTCCCATTGAGAGAGCTGTGGAGCCGTAGATGGGCCACCTCCTGTGGCCGCTGCAGATCTACGTGCCACTACGGCTGCCTTTTTGGCGAGATATTTTTTATCTGTCCACACCTAAAATAAGAATAAGTTTCAAATTATATTAAATAAAACTATATGCTAGTTGTGTGTGTTAAGAATTGATGCGTAGATTGAATCGCACGCGTTTGTTGTTTTTTCTGCGAAGTGTCAAATGAAAAATAAAGCTCTCTCTCTCTTTTTACGTCACACAAGAAACGTGGTTTGATTTTGCTTCTTCACATTTTTATAGAAAATTTACATGGTCCTTCGAGCCGGATTTCACAACGAAATCAGCGGGAAGTGGCTTATCATGCCCTACTACACGATGCCATGTCTAAGTTCTGGCGACTAGAAGAACCCCCCCAAGGTAAGGTATTATCCTTACAAGATAAACAATGTGAAAAGCTGTACTGTGACTCCATCTCAAGAGCTAAGGATGGTCGTTATGAGGTTGATTTACCAGTAAAGACCGAACTTCTGGATCAGTTAGGCAATTCGTTCAATAAAACATTAGGTTGTTTTCTAAATTTGGAAAAGCGGTTTCAATCAGAACCTGAGCTACGCAACAAATATTCCGAATTCATTCAGGAAATTGTTGATTTAGGTCATGGTCGCTGGGTTTCAGACTTCCCTCGCGCTGAAGATGGCCAGCCTACTTACTACATGCCGACGCTAGCTGTTCTACGGCCGGACGCCGCAACTACGAAGTTCAGGCTCGTGTTCAACTGCAGTTTCCCTTCTACGTCAGGTTTGAGTCTAAATGATGTACTGTACGTAGGGCCGGTGGTACAACCAGACTTAATAACGATTTTGATTCGATTCAGATGTTACAAGTGCGCATTCATATGCGATATAAAAAAAATGTACAGACAAATTAATATAAAAAAATATCAAGGATTCTCTGGCGCGAAAATCCACGTGATGATTTGAAGTGTCTGCAGCTTAGCACGGTCACGTACGGGACGGCGCCCGCCAGTTATTTAGCGACTCGCACCTTGTTGGAACTGGTGAATGATGAGGGACGCAAATATCCTCTGGCAGCTGACACAATGAAATCAAATTTTTATGTAGACGATTGTCTTGGAGGTCATGAGGATCGCTCGGTTGCTCAGTCTTTGCTCAATGAGTTAGTGGAGCTAACGACATGCGGTGGTTTCGAACTGCATAAATTTTACTCTAACTCGACTGAGTTGCTTAATAGCGTTCCAGAAGACAAGAGACAAACTTGTAAACAGAAGTTCTTCGACGATGAAGATTTCGCCCTTAAAACTCTGGGACTGTTGTGGGACCCCACACATGACAAGTTTCAAGTAGTGTGCCCCAAAAATTTTGATAGTACCAAAAATACTAAGCGAAATATCCTTGCATGTATTGCCAAAATTTATGATCCAATGGGATTTATAGGCCCCGTGACATTACAAGCTAAGTTGATCATGCAAGCGATATGGCGCGAAAATATCGGATGGGATGACGACATTCCGAGTAAGATACTTCTGCTCTGGAATGAATTTTGTAGTAAGTTACAATATCTCAAACATATATCTATCCCACGATTAATGGTAGATTCTGATCGTGAAAAGCTAGAGCTTCATGGCTTTGCCGACAGTTCGACGAAAGGTTACGGTTGCGTGGTGTATATGAGAAGCTGCTCTAATAATAAAAATACAGTCCACATAGTTTGCTCGAAGTCCCGAGTAGCTCCCATAAAACCCGTGACGTTGCCGAGGTTGGAGCTTTGTGCCGCCGTGTTACTGGCTCAATTGATGGATTCCGTTCGTAAAGCTTTACAGGTCGATGTCGCCAGCATCCACTATTGGACCGACTCCATGATAACTTTGTGTTGGATACGTGGGGATCCGAATAGGTGGAACTTATTCGTGGCGAATCGCGTCAGTGAAATCCAAGAATTGTCCGCTGTCGAAAACTGGCATCACGTGAGCACCAAAGATAACCCCGCCGACTTAGTATCCAGAGGGTGTGACCCCATGTCTTTAGCTGAGTCTGAGTTGTGGTTCCATGGACCGTCATGGTTGGCCGAATGCGGTGCCCCTGCAGGTGAGGTTAAAGATGTTATTGTACCCCCTATACCGGAGCAGCGAAGCGTAGTTTGTGCCACCCAAACTGCTCAAAATTTATACTTGGAAACCATATTTCGATCAAGTGTTCCGCGACGCCAACGCTACGCATTATCGTGCATTCGAACTGCAGGACCGCTGCGTCCTGCGACTTGTCGTACTTTCGCATGTCATTTTCGACGGCGTAGCAGTCGGTGAGCAGGCCAGCGTCGACTATAGTGTTCAGATGCTCGACAAATGCGTCCGGCGACATGCCGGTCAACACTTGCAACTTCGGCTGGAAAAGTCGCAGTAGTCTGTCTCGCACCTCCGGGAAAATGTTGCAAAATACCACGTTCACATCTTTGGTGTTGTACGCGATAGTCTGCACACTGGCATACTCGTGTTGGGCAGCTTCTTCTAGTGGTGGCTTCAAGTCCGCTTTCACCATATAAGAGAAAGTGTTGTATCCTCTTGCGTCTAAGCCCTTGTCCGACAACGCCTGTTGCGATACCTGCGGTTTCTGTGTCTCCAACCATTTCGTGACCAAAGCCGGGCTCAGGTCTATCGGATCGTCGCGGTAGCTGTCCAGCAGCCATGCTCTGTCCGGATCAACGGCGCTCCTCAGGAAGTTCGTGGCCATACACTCGCCGATGAAATGGCGCGTGTTACACGCGTCAGCCAACTTTGGTGCGTTGAGATTACGCTTTAGTATTCCCAGCACGGCTTCCTTCTGGCTGTTCAGGCGCCGGTTAGGCATCATTGTCTTTAGGACAGGTTGCATGGTAGCGAACGACCGAGGACGAAGGTAAGACTTCGCGGGTTCGATTGTTAGGCGGTCGACTCCCAACGACAAGTCACTGGGGTCAACACACATTTGGTCATGCTCGTAAAGAACATCCGCGTGGTCGGGTTTCCCAGGGTCGAAGGTACACGTGACACAGCTCGGAAGAAGGAGCCTAGTTCTTCCGTGTTATCTTGCCGTCTGTAAACGTTGAGACTCATCGGCACGAGCAGCTGGTGGAGAGCGTCGTAAATATTATTTCTCACCCTAACTCTGTATAACTTTGCCGTGTTCTCACGGCTATACTATACTGCCGAATATGAGAACAACTAGTCGAGCAGACCAGCACTGTACGTGTCAAGAACACGACTTGTAGTTACACGAGTTTTGGGTTTGAAAATTTCTCTTGAGGGGTCGCTCAGTAATTTACCTTGCTCGGGCAAGCGATACAAACTTGCGAACTCGTCAGGCGAGTTTAGTACTGAATGTAATACGCAGAAGAACTTAATAAGTTCCACGTCCTTTAATTTGTATCGCTCAACCACAGCATCCGACAGTACCTGGTGCCACTCGGCGTTGCCCAGCGACGCCAGGTTGTCGGCTATTGAACGTCGGTACTCCTCAACATGTTCGGTGTCTCGTAAATCTCGTCTCCCCAGCTTGCACAAAGTCTTTATTGGGTCAGGGACGAGCTGCAACCGGTGCTCGCCGAGCAGCAAAAACTTAGAGCAGAAGTAAGCATGCCTATAACCTGTCAACAGCTTCGACTCCAAGTTGAAAAGAGCTGCCAGCTTACCCGAATTGTCGGCACTAGCCGCAAACCGCGAGCGCATGTACAGCAAAGAGTCGTCGCCCGCAAACAAGCTCAAAACCACGTCGTCGACGTCGTATGTCGCCAGTACGACGGCCATGCAAAAGAGGGTATTTCCGAGGAACGTACTCGCGTCGCCGGACCGACGCTGAAACTTCACGTCCGCAGCGATACCGTTATGTTTGTCGACGAATCTACTGTCAGCGTGTGAGTTGTACCATACAAATTAAAGGACGTGGAACCAAAAATACTAAGCGAAATATCCTTGCATATATTGCCAAAATTTATGATCCAATGGGATTTATACGCCCAGCTTCTTCGCGATCAGGAGAACGATATGGGTGGGGTTCTCGCCCTTATCCTCCGGTACCCCGCTGACTTGCAATGTCCCGTAATGTCGCAATATTTCCCAGCGTTGTTCAAGCGTATATACAACCATATTCGTTCAGAGGAAGGATAAAACTAATTATCTGCCAAATCAGACATGAGCTAAGTGTTGCCATTCACGAAATAAGCACTAGTTGAAAAAAAAACGTTAGATGGCGGACCCTGTATTCTGCTTCCGAAGATTCCGAACGATCGGGTAAGTTTATCTATTTTTCAAAGTATACCTTCAGTGCCAAGTATTATTGCAAAAAATATTGAGGTCAGGTTTTTAAGCCTGGGGGTTGACCGTGAGTCAACACGATGGCATTTATTTACCTGGGGGTTGTCCATGAGACAACACGACGGTATTTTGTTTTTTAGCCGTAACGTTAACCGAAAGTTAACATGACGGCAAACTTACACATGTTATTTTCATGTTTGTTATGAAAATTAACGTATCAGTATTAGCCGTGAGCCGCTACGGATAATATATTTATTTTTTCATATATCCACAAAAAACAATAATTTTTAAATATTGTTTTAGATAATGAACAACAACAAAATAACGATGGCAACATAGACGGCAGTAGCAAATTGCCACTGGAGAGCCATAACCTGGATAATTCATTCGGACCCGAGGGTCAACCAACGGATTCTAATCCACAACAAAACGAATCATAGCTCGAGGAACAACTCGCTGAGCTAGATGCGGAGCTTTTGGCAGCTTTGAGCGATCCAGTAGATGACGCACCTACATATGGAGAAAAAATTCAGCAAGACCTGGCCTAGCGTTGGTTACCCCTGCTATGCAAATGTATTGCTAAAGATAAAAAAGAGACTCTCCTAAAGGAACTAAAATAAAGCAGAGGGAATTTCAATACTGGCCGTCGCAGCCCTGGTTTCCGATAATGATGCTCAATATCGTTCTTTTAGATGTCAACAAACAATTACCCTGGCTGCGGCGACGTCCTCCGCCTCGCGTTCACCAAACGCGGGACCCCACAAGCCGCTTTAAATCTCATGGTAGCGTCTCTAGCGAAGAATACTTTGTCCCAGTACAATGTAACATACAAATTATGGTGGAGTTTTTGTTTGGATAGAACTCTTAATGTCTTCGAAATTTCAGTCTCCGATATCTTATTATTCCTAACAGAGAGATTTAATATTGCAGATTCATATGGTTCATTAAACTCTCATAGATCCGCACTCTCCTTACTCTTGGGTAGTGATATTTGTGCCAACGATCAAACCAAGAGACTTCTTAAAGGAGTTTTTAAATCTAGACCCACAACTCCTAAATATTGTAAAACGTGGGACCCTCAGATTGTACTGAATTATATATCTGAGTGGTACCCCAACAATAAGACGACGGTTCTATTAGCGTTATGTACCGCTCACAGAGTGCAGACGTTCTCTCTGATCAAGCTCAATAATATAAAGATCGGTTCAAGTGGAGTTTAGATTGCTATCTCGGACATCATCAGTTTTGATGTTTTGATGTTTATCAAGCTCATTTGATCTTATATAAATTGTTAGATTCCGACACACAGCCGACATTCCAGAATCAGAATATTAGACTATGGGTTACAATTTGTGATTTCGTAATTATATGAATAATAAGACAGCTATGTCCATGCTTGCTTATCATTCAAATAGTCAGTGATTTTATAATAGCCTTTTGCTAATAAATTCTGTTTTATGATTGCTTTAAATTTATTTAAAGGCAAATTTTGAATGTCTATTGGAACCTTATTATATGTAAAAGCGTATACATTGCCCTTTGAACGATTTACTAACTTTATGAAGTCGGCTAACATAAACGGATAACTGGTTCTTATTCCTTGTATTAACATTGTGCCTATCACTATTTTTAGCGAATAAGGTTATATTTTTTATTGCAAATAACAAATTCTCATAAATGTATTGAGAAGTCATTATTAATATATTAATTTCCTTAAACTTATCTCTAAGGGACACTCTAGGTCCTAATTTATAAATGGCACGAATAGCACGCTTCTGCAGAACAAAAATCATATGTATGATTTTGTCATGGATTGTAGAAAGTCTATAGCTATTAAACTACAAAGTAATAATCTTACTACATATTTTAAGCCATGTTTGCTAAAATGAAATAAAGGTATAACAAATAGAAAAGTTTATACAAAATATAAAAAATCCACTGCTCAAAACAGTGAACAACTAATTAGAAACAGAATGAAAATAATTAAATGTGGATAAACTTTATGAATGATCGACCTACTGGACATTATTGCCAGTGTCACGTCAATATATAAAAATATAAAAAACTTGAACAGAATTTTTTTTAAAAGCAACAGTGGGAAAAGTTATTAATTAATTGAATAAAAGAAGGCAAAAAAAAGTTATAGCCGAACATCAAACGCTATGCAAAAAGCCGCAAGCAAGATAAATATGAAGGTTTTTTGAACCCAGCAGGCAACTCATTGAGTGGGAAGGGGGACTTTCAATAAACAGAGTGATTGATAGAGCAAGAAGTTATTTCTTAAGGGGCAAGACAAAAATATGTGATTAAGGTCACCCACGTCCAGGCCACACTCACAAATGGGAGAATCACGGATGTGAATTTTATTAAGGTGAGCTGGGGATCTACAGTGACCCAGTCTCATTCGAATGCGCGAGGATGTTAGAAGCTTGCTAAGTGTTACAACGAACAAGGGTTTGTTCATAAAGTTAGAAACAAACCTTAAAAACGCGACGACGATTTTAAACGTAAATGACAGGTGACAACGAAATTATTAGTCGTCAGTACCACGATTGTGCTGCTTCAACTGAAAGATGTACCTAAGCATGCAGTTGCTTTTTTGATGTGATTTTCGGTCCGCTACTACTAGTAAATTTGGCCACGGTGTAGCCTTCGGGGCGGGTTAATTTCAATCAACTTACCGACTCCTGATCCAGGGTGTCAACTCATGATCGTGATGCCCGACCAGAGGGCCCTCTATGCCATTCTGCAATATCGAGCGGACAGGGCATCTGTCACTGGCGCACCGCATCGACGTGGATAATCCTCTCGAGCGACTGGCCACATAAAAGTGACCATCGCGAGAGAACCATCTCGTCGCTCCTCTAAATCCTTCAATCTCCATTTCACCTAAAAAACTAACAGAATTTTATTAAGTCTATTTCAAATAATTTACAGACAACAACTCGTACTAAGCACTCAGAACAAGCTTGTCAATCTTCGAACGCTTTGGTGAGTGAGTTGGCTTGGCTTCGTTCGTTGTCGTTGGCATTGAAAATTCAAAAAGAGAAATACGGTTTGTTGTTGTTGTTGCCATTAGTCTTTAGTTGACGTCCAAAATAATCACCACGTCTAGCAAAAAGATGCCTTATTGATTGATAGTTTAGTATCGTTCAATAGGTATATTTTTAACCGACTTCAAAAAAGGAGGAGGTTCTGTATTCGGGGCGTTTTTTTTTTATATTTATGTACACCGACATCTCCGAGATACGCTATAGATAGAGCTACGGAGGGCGGCGGATTCGTCTAATTACTATAAATTATAACAACAAAAGAAAGAGCTAAGAAACTAAGAAAGAGCAGGGTCGGCTTTTCCGCCTCGCGATGATGGTGGACGGAGTTCAGGTTCGAATGGATCCGCCTGATTTTGCAAAAGTGCACACGGAGCGCAGGAAAGGGTGCCGTTTGGTTTCTGCTCTTGCCGCAGGCAGGTTCGAGCGGATTTTTGCCCACCCCAGAATACGTAGGGCAGCCTGAGCGACGCTCAGGGAGGGATTCTCCAGCATTAATCATGCTGGTACCCTCCTGGGGTACTAACTTTTTAAATACCGCTACCATTCTGGAGTGAGACTGGGAGATTGGGGCCTCCGGCGCCCTCGCTCACCGGACGAAGCGCAATGACAAAATGCCACTACTCAGACGTCGGCCTTCTGCGAGAGGGTGGTACTTCCCCGGTCGAGCCGGCCCTTTCATGCTGCAAGCTAAAAGATAAAATAGCTTACAGCGTGGCACTACCACTACAAAAAGTGTAGCCGTGTGTATGTAAATTTTCTCGATTAGATTAGATTAGATTTATTTAGTTCACTTTTACAATATTAAGTCACACATACAGTTTCGTAAATTTATGATTTTTAAAGTAAAAGTGATTGTCAAACATAAAACAATAACTATACACATACATTACATTACTAGATTATTTGTTTAGTCACAAAATGAACAAAATAGGATAGAAATTTAGCATCTACATATTATTATATGTAACTATGTCAAAATTAATTAATAAAGTATAAGTATGTAACCATTGTTACGTCAACGTCATACTATTTTTGAATAATGAAATAAAACAAAACTAAAATAAAATAAAAACAAATAATGAAATAAAATAAAATAAAATAATCATAATGAAATAAAACAAAATAATTTACCATAGCTTGGCTACTTACTTACCTCATTATACCAACTACTATAATTAGTAGTTGTACTTAGTAAACTTAGAGAATATATAAGCAAGCTATAGAGCGCGGGCATCGCTCATTGACCATTTGCGTAACGTAAGCAGATGTTCTATAGATACCTATTGATACATACTTGTAGATCAGAGTGGTTGAATAGTGATGTGCCATGATTGACACTTGTGCGTAAATGTAAGATATTAGTTTAAGTAATAGGTAAGTATATGTAGATAAATTTTATGTAGGTTTCAGTAGATCACTAAAACACAGTTAGATATGAATTTATTATTATTATTTGTTTTTTGTGTTACTTTTTCTCAGCATGAGCTCGTATTATTTTTTACTTAAGTATACTTATTGTAACAAACAGCCATTCTTACCACTCAATAATTTGTCCCAATGCTTACTGCAAGATTCGTGGCTCTTCATATAGGTACCGACAGATATCCACGGTAAATTCAGTGACCACAGAAACTCTTTTAAATTGTGAATGCTCACATTCTATAGAAACAGTTCCAGCAACAGCACATCTATTTATGTCTACGTAGTTTTCTCCTCATTCGTCATTCTCAATCACAAATTTTTGGTTACATAGACGACAACGAAATGTAAATTTTGAGAAGGCCAATTTGCATTTCACTGACTTTCTTTGCATTGCATTTCTTTGATACCCACATCCCAATGGCCCGTTGTTTTGCTGTTGTAGTAAATTTGTTGGAGTCTAGAAAAAATTGAGTGACTGACACTATTCTTTGTCCAAAAAATTTTATATGTGGTCACATTTTCACTTTCCGTTTTGGAGCTGTAAAGAAAATCAAAATATGAAATAATAGATATACATATTTGTCATGGAATTTGTAGAAAAAAATTATTCTGCCACAGTCTATACCTCAAACTATTTCTCCTTGCGCTTTATATGCCTACAGCAGAATTTGCTTTAAAATAAATAAGTAGCATGCCTCTTTTATAAAAATAAATTTCATAATCCTGACAGAAATAAAAATTGGTAAGTATTGTTGTGCCTTCCTCCTTTCTACGGGCTTAGGACCGACACATTCCATTGTCCAGCTTGTAGTATAACACAGCACATCATGTGAATGGGTGGGTGTATTGGGTTTGGTATCCAGCTGCAGAAACAATGAGTTGAAATGGGATGATGATGAGACAAGGGCTTGTGCCGCGACCCAAATATTTCTCTTTGACTCGTTTCGGTAGCAGAGGTACTACTCTATTTCAGGCTTTGTACCGTGAGCCATAAAGTATGATGTGTTGTATTACATAGAATGTGGCGGAGTTACACAACTATACCAATCACCTTGTATTCACATGCAACACATGTAAAATTGTTTAAAGGAATATTATCCTTGCTCATACTTGTATTCTAAAATTATAAAAAAAAACATCAAGCTTATGTACACATCTATTTCTTTCGCATGCAACTAAATAAAAAAAAGCTACGCGTCATAACCGAATGTACCTACACATGCATACTTCAATTATAAAAAAAATATGAAACTCAAGCACACATTGATTTCTTTCGCATGCAACTAAATAAAAAAAAATGCTACGCGGCTTTATCTAATAAGATTACCATGTACCATGCAGGTGCCTCATCTACCAGAGCTGGAACCGGTGCAAGTTCTTGAGGAACCTCCTCAAGCACTTGAGGAACCTCCTGAAGCTCTTGAGGAACCACCTCAATGACTATTTCCGGTTCCAAATTTGGTACTTGGACTTCCACTGCGACTTCGGGCACGTCATCAACGACGACACCTACACCTACGTCTAACAACCGGCTACAGGCAACGAGAAACTCTCTCAAGGTAATGACACCTCTATCGAGAGCCCTCTCGTTGTTTTGTAGGACCGTTGCCCTAATATACGTTTGCTCCCTGTTCCGCCTCGGCAGATTGCGCCCCGCCATCTGAGCCTGCAGCCGCGATGCGGTCACGACATCTATAATCAAAATAATACTGTACTTGACTGTGCCTTATTTCGATTAACAATTTACAACTCGAAGGCGCATTAATTTCATGTTTTTGTAACCAACTTATCAGCCGCACGTATAATACATTCACCAGGCCTAGCATAAGCAAACTCGATATAATTTATCGTGCATGGCAAAGCTCTTCAGCCAATAGCAATGCTGGTTTTGTCTACCGTGGACATAACCGAGCCACGCTAATGACAGAGACGCCTTGTCGCGCGAATTAAATTACTGAAAACTGACTGCTTGTTAAAAAAATATATTTTTATTTATTATTTTACAAATACGTAATTAAATTACTAAACAAAAGTAATAGTGGAACTTCGAATACATCGTCCTGTCCGCTTTTATATCACTTGATTAATAGCTAAGTCAATTAGATACAAGACCGGTACCTATCTAGTGACGTCAATACAATACGCAAGTTATAATATTAACTCTCCACCCCTTAAACTGTAGAAGCAGGTAATCCAAACATTGGCTGCTGAGGTTCATTTGTTTCTTTCTTAACGATTACATATTTTTTATTACAAAATTTATGATTATATAGGTAGAATACAATTAATATTATTATAATTAATATAAGAGTACTAAAGCTAATGCTGCGAGTCGTTGTTGTCATGGGATCCGCATAAATTTGATTCAATGCTGCGATTTGTTGTGCCAGCGTATCTTCATTCATAGGGAGCTCCAGTATAGGTAGTTTTTCAGGTTCTCTAAGTTGAATTTTGGGTAGAAACAAAGTATCTTGCGTGTGTTTGATTCCATATTGTAGGCTTCCTTTGAACTGTTTAAGTTTCGGAGGGATGCAGTCTTATCGTAGTGGTTTCGTTTGAAAAATAATATTCTGTACCTTGAGAAACAGTTCGCTGATATTCTTTAGGGCAATTAATTGTTATTTGACGATAGTTCGTGGCGGGAACATTATTCAATATGTCGTTAGTGCAGTTATCAGTAATGAACGGTTTCGTTTGGCAAATTAGTGGGTTACCATCCTGGCATGTGTCCACTGTGAACATTTCTGCGTCATACTTTAGTATAGCTTGCATTTGCTTAACAGGATAGAGGCAAGTTTGATCAGGTTGGATGAGGATTATAGGGAGTAAGGTAACATGCTCATAGGTTGTTTGACTTATAAGAGGAACCGAGATAACATAATGTAAAGTTTCCTCTGTGCGATAGGTACTAATTTTACACATTGAATACAGTTATTATATCACTTTGAATACGTTGAGAGGCAGGGATTTAACTTAACGCATCTCTAAATACTTGATTAGGCAAGACATGAGATGAAGTATCCCATGATGTGCTAATATTAAACCTTCAGATAATTCTAATAAAAGATCTCGTATCGTATCGGCAAAGAATATTATATCTATAACCATCATACCGTGCTCTTTTAGGTAATCTGCATGATGTAATTTTGCGAAGTATTCTATTTGCTGTCGTGTTAAATTGATTAATTTTTGATGAAATTGATCTAGGATCTCGCTTGTCATACTAATTTTATGTTGTAATTCTACTCTATTATTGCGAAGTTGATTTTCAATACGAATTAAATCATTGTTGTCTAGATTTCCAGTTATAGCTTTTAATATGGATCCTAATGCGTTAATTAATCCACGCTTAATACGTTTAGGGAAGATTTCAGCCTCGTATTCGCGTATTTCATGAAGTAAAAAATCTATCAGTGAACTTTCACTATAAGTTAAGTTATATTTACTTTGTAACCTGGCTATGTTAACATACAACTGTTTAATTTGATCTTGTAATAGAGCTATTGGTTTCTCATGGATTATGTTCCATTGACCATTTATTCTTTTGCCTTGGCCACAGTTGATGATTGCGTAGGGGTTGTCGACTGTGATGAGCTCGCCTTTTGCACAGTGACATCTGGAAAGAATGTCTGTTCTAAGTGAATTGTGCGTAATTGATTATTCTTTCCTAGGTATTCTATTATGGTCTAGTAAACGTTTAACTATAAATGTTCCTAAGTATTTTGATTTTGTTTTATTTCTATCTGAGTCATGATTTTTTATATAAAATGTTTGTCGTATCTCTAACGAAATCTGATGTCTATCGCGATTAAGTTTGTTGATTGTATTTTGTTTTATTTCTGACATTTTTGAAAATACTTGTTGGTATAATTTGTTCTTAAGGTCTTTATGTTGTTGTGTATACTCTTGATAGATTAAAGAATCATCTGGTTCTATACTTTCAAACTTTCTACCGAAATGAATTTCATACGGCGTGAAACCAGTAGTATCATGTCGAGTGTTATTATAAGCAAATAAAGAGTACATCATAAGTCTTGAGCTAGGCGTATCTTTATCCTGCTCGTGTTTCATAATTCCTAATATCTCACGTAAGGTAGAGTGGAATCGTTCTATGTCAGAAATCGACGTGTGGTGAGCTGGTGCAGATTTATGCAAATGAATTTTTAATTGCGTCATCATCTCTTTGAATAGGGTGCTAGTGAATGTAGAATCGGAGTCGTGAATAATTTTTTAAGGTTTACCTGTGATACTTATTATTTCAAGAAGTATATCGAGTATATTTTGAGAGTTTGTAGTAGGCAATTCGCGTATACAAGCCCATTTTGAAAATCGATCTATAACAGTTAAATATTTCTTTCTGTCATAATAAAATAAATCAATGGTCCAAATTTGTAGAGGTTCTTTTGGAGTTTCCGTGTGTTCGAAGGCGGTTTCAGGGGATGTCTTTTATATTTTTCTTGTGAACAGACTGTACAGTTGTTTACATAACGAAGTGTTTGCTGAGATATTTTAGGCCAATAGTATTTTTCCTTTATTATACGTATAATTTTATCGGAGCCTAGATGTCGTTTATCTTTCAAATGTAATTGTTATATTATCTTATACTGTAGGTCTGGGTCTGTTATTTCAGTTAAGTGTTTATTATAACGTACTAACCTTAAATGTTTTGAATCAAAATTCTTACGATAACATTCGGACAATAACTGATACATTTGTTCGTCTTTGGTAATTACTGCATAAAATGGCTTTCCTAAGTAATTACGAATGAGTTCAATTGCATGGTCATTAAAGTTTTGGTAAGGTACATAGGCACGAATGTTACGACCTTCTGTCGTAACAGAGTAATGAGAACCGGTTTCTATAAATAGGCGATTCATTCTAGAATGCGCAAATTTGTTTTGAATTGGAATACCTTGGTCACTATCATCGGCATTGGAATGTATGGTTTCGTTGTCGGACTCGTCGTCGCTTGTATTTACGTAGATACTCATGTTGTCATCGCTATTATGAAAAATCTGGATTCTACTTAAGATGAAACCAATACAATGTACAATGCAATGCAAAAAATAATTTATCCTGCATTTAATTAATAACACAATCAATGAAACCCATGCCGCAGCACAGGAAGAATACAAAAGAACCCTGTGTAGATCTCCCATGCCTAATTTTTCCTCTAATTGTTCAATTTTGTCTTGAAGATTGTCATAAGAATGTGAAGTCTTGTCACCTGATATCATCTTGTTTCTATAATCATTCAATGCATCCCAAGAAGCAGAGTCACTAGATGCAGTTTGAGGAGGTAAATATTTTATAAAATCAACGTGTATTGATGAGGAGTTGACCAATGAGATTTCTTGTACTACATCCTGAGCAATGTGATAGCATCTACTATTATCAGTGTTTTCAATGTATGAACCATAAGAAAACATCTTTCCATCTTTGCAATTGCTATTTTTTAATAATAAATCTTCTATACACTTGCATTTTTCAAAGACATCATTATTACTCCATCTAGTTGCAAAATTTGCTTTACTAAGGATTCTTGAAATCAATTGTGGGTCATCTATTGATTGACTTTTTACTATATGTACGAGGGCATTATATATTTCATCAACTTCTTGAGCCAAAGATAATATATTGTATAATGCCTGCATTTGTAATATATTTGCCCCAATAGCTAATTCATGTGCAGTTTCTACATTTATTGCCCTTTGTCTATCCAATAATTGATTTGGTGCTGCACTGTATTTATTAGCCTTACTAGCATTTAGATCTATTATCTTTCCATCTTTAGGTACCATTAATGGCCCAACAACTTCAGCTTTTGTGTTTCTTAAAATACCTTCCCCAGATTTTGATATGTCATATACTATTCCATTTTTTGGTCCATCACTTATTATGGTGCATTTTATATTGTTTTCACTTTCTGAGTAGCATGCAGCATCGTCTATTGTTATTGTTGGGCTTTGAGGCGTTGACATTAAACATATTTTCTCATTGTTATCATTTTCATCTCCTAAATAAAGATGATTGTCAACTTTGTGTTCCCTGTTATCTTTATCATAAAAAAAAGGCATTAGGGCATCTGCTACTCGATTTTCTGCGCCTTACCTGTGTTTTATTTCAAAATCGTATTCTTGGAGTTTCAATTTCCATCGATTGAGCTTCGCATTTGGTTCTTTTAATTTAGATAACCAGACAAGAGGTTGATGGTCGGTTTCAATGTAAAACTTACGTCCATAAATATAAGGTCGAAATTGCTGGCAAGCCCATATGATTCCTAATAATTCTTTTTCTGTGGTATTATATTGTTGTTCTGTTTCTGATAAGGTCCTAGATGCATAACCACTCGGATGTCCCAGTTGTGTTATTACGGCTCCTAACGCTTTGTCGGAGGCGTCGGTTGTCAAGGTAGTCTTTGCTAAAATCAGGGTATTGTAATACAGGGGCATTTGTCAAGAGATGTTTACAGTCCTGAAAGGCTTTAATATATGCATTGGGTCATTGATGTTAATTTTAGTATCCTTTTTTGTACATTTAGTCAGAGGTTTGGTAATGGATGACATATTAGGTATGAATTAAATATAATAGCCAACTAGGCCAAGGAAGGATTTTATTTCCTTTAGCGTTTTTGGGATCGGAAAATCTAATATGACTTTTATTTTACTTTGAGATAGTTTGATACCTTCTTTTGTTATTGTATGACCAAGAAATTCAATTGTATCTTTGCAAAATTCACACTTATTTTTGTTAAGCTTTAGGTTCGCTTTTCGAAGTGCTTCAAAAATCAACTTTAACCGTTCTAGGTGTTATTCGGGAGTCCTAGCGAAAACTATGACGTCATCTAAATATACAAGGCATATCTTTCCAATATACTCTCGTAAGGTGTTATTCATCAGTCTTTGGAAAGGGGCCGTCCATAAATTACGTCATTGATTTTTTCAGATTTTAGACCCCCCCCCCCCTTCTCCCAAAATTGACGTCATTACTAGTTTGACAAAATAAAACATTGCAGATTTGAGAAAAATAGGGTATTATATGATTAAAACACTTGGTTATAGAATCACCTTTTATTATTTTTACTTTGGTAATAATCATTGATATAATATAACTACTTATTTTTTACTTTTCTTTGGATAACTCCCACGGAGTATTCACCCATTCTTTTAAATTCTGGATCACGGGTAATATCTCCGTATCCTCCCGATATTCATCCACGTCTTCAACCCACTCAACGTCAAGTGCCTGTTTTTTTAAATAGATAGACTGATTCTTAAAGAAGGTTTATATGTATTGTATGTGAACCAACCAACCCCCCCCCCCCCCCCCCCCCCCCCCCTAATTTAGAATGACGTAATATATGGACGGCCCCAAAGGTGCATTCTTAAGTCCGAAGGGCATTCTTATAAATTCATAATGTCCGTCAGGTGTAACAAAGGCTGTCTTTTCAATGCTGTCATCTTTCATTAATATTTGATGATAGCCACTGTAGCCACTAGTTAAGTCCAAGGTTGAAAATATTTTGCTATCACTAAGTTGAGAAAAGATGTCTTCTATATTGGGTAATGGGTATTTGTCAGAACGTGTTTGTTCATTTAATTTCCGGTAATCAATCAAATACTCTAATTTCTTCGGTACAAGGTGTACGGGTGAGGCCCACGGTGAGTCAGAGGGTCTAACAATGTTTTCCTTAAGAAGTTTATCTAATTGATGTTTTATTTCATCACGTTGCACTTGAGGTAGTCTGTAAGGTCGTTGATATATGGGAGACTCATCTAATAACTTTATTTCATGTTCTATGGGAGACGTTGCACTAGAAGTCACGTCTTCAGTAAATAAGTGGCTGTATTGATTACACAGTTGGTCGATATGTGACGGGTCGTCTGATAACATGTTTAATTCAATGTGTACGTTGTTGCCAGATAAAACGTTTGATTTTAAGTCAACAACTAGACCTGTTTGTCTTAGTAAGTCAGAGCCGAACAAAACATGATAATTGTTAGAGAAATCAAATAAGTAGAACTTCATTTGTTGGTCGCATTCACCTATTATCTCTTTCCAAGGTGGGGTTATAAATCCATTATGTCTAGTGGTTTGGTGTGCTGTTGTAACTTCGAAAGGTTCGTTGTGAATTAGAAATTCCGGGATTTCTAGTGAATGGCTCATAAATGATCGAGTGGATTCTGTGTCAATTAAGATTTTAAAATTATATTGCGGATTATGTATATGCGGCAATGACTGTATATTTAAATGGTTAAGAATTATTCGTTCCAGTTTTGGTCGGAGGCTTCTATTGGAAAATTTTCTTCACTCTCAATTGGATATTGATCTATGTAATTGTTTGATTCATCTACCTCTTGGTCGTCCGTATGCTGATCGACAGTATACAGGGTGTCCCAAAATTAGGACGTCACGCTGACACCCGAGGTAGATGGACTTAAGGCGCATCAAATAAGCTTAACATGCCCATAGAAAAATGTAATGAGTATTGAGTATAACCAGTTTCATTGATTTTTGAAAAAAAAACCACTTTGATGATTTTTGTATCAGAGAGCTTTTAAAAAACTATTTATTTAAAAGAAAAATACGTTTACGGCTTGGTCGATAGTTATTTATAATGTGGCGAACATTATTAGTCGATGATTAAAGTGAAACATCGACACATTTATTGTCAGAGTCAACTTTTATTCTCTCTAAAAAACAATAGCTCGACTTTGAGCTGCTACCACGAAAAAAAAATACTTGGAACTTAATGAACAAAAATACTTTAAAAAAATACCTTATGCTATGCCGAATCCAAAATGGTACAACGTGTATTGCAAAAACAACAAATTCGAGGTATTAGACATCGAAGTCCTATCTAAATCGACTTATTAAAAAAACCTAGGAAGTCCCTTCAGTTGACAAAATCGAGTAGTTAAGAGAAGTGGTCCAGTAGGGTGTCTCTTTTTTAGCCTGACTAAGTAATAGGGAGTGAAAAAGACAAAAACTAAGTCGCTGTTCAAACCAAAATGGCGTCTAATGGACAAACAAGACAGATAGTATTTGAATGGTGCCAGATTAGACACCGGTTTAGTGGGAACTATGGGGATGTTGAGGGATAATAAAAAGCGGTTTATTATGAACGCATTTTATTATTTTTTACAACAAGTGCTCAAATTGTCTTCGCCTTACCCTTATGCACAAGTGACATCTTCTTATAAAATTACGGCCTAAACTCCTCATGCTCATCGACGAGATTTCTTGAGCAGCTTCGAATACTCTTTGCCGTAATTCAGCCTCGGACCTTATTGGTTTTGAATAAACTTTATCTTTTAAACATCCCCAGTAAAAAAAATCCAAGGGATTTAAATCTGGGGAACGTGGCGGCCATAAGATTGACCCCAGACGCCCAATCCAGCGGTTAGGAAATACCTCATTGAGGTGCTCGCGAACAAGTCGAGCGTAGTGTGCGGGGCAGCCGTCATTCTGTAGCCACATCCTCCCCCTCAGTTCTTCAGAGTATGTCTCCAGCCCTTCCAGTAAAGTAGGTAAATCATTTTGCAGGAAATTCAAATAACTTTGTCCGTCCAGGACAGCTAGCAGCTCGAATGGCCCTACGATTTGGCCATTGACTGTGCCTGTCCACAAATTAATTTTGAATTGGTGTTGCGAACGATCTCTAGTTTTTCATGAGGGTTTGAGAGCTGCCAGCTGTGGAGATTATGTAGATTCAAATAGCTATCTCTTTTGAAGGCAGATTCGTCGCTCCACAAGACGTCATTGAAGAAATTTGGATTTTCTCTCCATTTCGCAATCATTTGGCGACAAAATTCGATGTGTCGTTCATAATCGGTGGTAAGAAGCGTTTGGACACGTTGAATATGGTACGGGTAGTATCTGTTGCGTTTCAAAATGCCAGTGCGCCTTTCAATGATTCGCACTGAGGTACCTGGCTCCTGGCGAACTTCATCCAGTACTACGTCATCGTCAATAGTGCGGGGTCTTCCAGCACCTGGAGCTCTGATTCCTGGTACTCGACCCTCGCGATAAGCATTTACCACTCTTAAAATAATTTCGTATGTTGTCGGCGTACGATTGGGATATCGTTCAGCATATAATCTCGCAGCCAACCGGACATTGTAGGTCACATTACCACGAGTCGAAACGTGCCTCGTTTCACCATAAATGCATGTCTGCATACTCGTTATGACCGTAACGATTGTTGTCATTCGGCATCGTGTCCGTTTCACAGAAGTCCAAATTCACAAGCAAATCAAAGTCCGGTTGAGCGCTGAGTCGTCGTTTCCGTTACACAATAGTAGTCCAAATCACAAGCAAATCAGAGTCCGGTAGAAATGCTTTAAATCGTCAAAATCACAAGCAAAACCGTGGCGGCGCTGCGCAGAGAATACGAGTGTAGCACGAAACGCAAGGTAACGAACTGGTTTACATTACTACCTGGTGGGTCGTGTCAGTCTGATATCAGCTATCTCCATCCCTTTCTGTTCAAAACAATTCTGTATCTGTTTCACAATGTGCTTGTGCGCTGCCCGCGTTTCTCTTGTTATTGGGACGCAGTTCCAGGAAAAAATCCGCGTGACGTCAACCTCCCTTTAAAGCTTTTTTCTCTCTCTCTGACGTATTGTGTAAAGAATCAAAGGGCTGTTGTTGCAAGTGTTATACCATTCTGGATTCGGCATAGCATAAGGTATTTTTTTAAAGTATTTGTTCATTAAGTTCCAAGTATTTTTTTTTCGTGGTAGCTGCTCAAAGTCGAGCTATTGTTTTTTAGAGAGAATAAAAGTTGACTTTGACAATAAATTTGTCGATGTTTCACTTTAATCATCGACTAATAATGTTCGCCACATCATAAATAATTTGACCAAGCCGTAAACGTATTTTTCTTTTAAATAAATAGTTTTTTAAAAGCTCTCTGATACAAAAATCATCAAAATGTGTTTTTTTTTTTTTTCAAAAATCAATGAAACTGGTTATACTCAATACTCATTACACTTTTCTATGGGCATGTTAAGCTTATTTGATGCGCCTTAAGTCCATCTACCTCCGGTGTCAGCGTGACGGCCTAATTTTGGGACACCCTGTATAGTTCTTCTGCTACAAGCCCACGTCCTATTTCAATTGGTGGACCACGATGCGGTTCGCGATGGTGTTGAGGTGCAGTTCTCATAGTAACGTCAGTATTATTGTTATGATATGTCTGCCGTGCATGATTTTGCTGCATGAGAGACCGAGGTGTTGGAGGATACGTATGCCGTTGATAATTATTATTATTATTTAGTTGGGGTTGATGGTTATTGATTTGGGGTCTATTATTTTGAATTAATTGAGGCTGTTGGCGTTGAATGTATGGATTATACATTTTTTGCGGAGCGACATGGTTTATGGAGGATTTTGGAACGCTCGGGCGGCCACCTATTACGCCTTTTGTCTCTAATAATTTAATTTCATTACAAAAATCATAGAAGGGCTTTGTTTATAAATGAAAATGTGTCTGAATATGATTTGGAAGCTGAGAGATTATATTTTGCCTAGCGGTTTCCTCGTAAGGGCGCATTGCGTTATCTAATTCGGTGCTATCTTTAAAAATAGCCGAATTTTTACACCTTATAACTATCCTTGCGGCGGATGTTGCTTACTTCATTTTGTAAAATTGCTAGGGTTTTTCCATCATCACACTCGCTTAATAATGTATTTTTTATATTTGTCCAATTATAATTATGAGTAGTAATTGCAATACAATTCGCTGCCTTTCCCCGCTGACGTTCCATGTACATGCAAATATTGATCGCACATATTAAGGAACTCGTACAATGCCATAGGCTCCCCATCATAAGGAAAGATTTCTAGAGCACGGTCGGATTCAAGGATAACAGGAACTTGATTGTCTTGGGCCATGGTTATTGGGTTTGACTAGTTATTTGAAGAAAGGAAATTCAAAGGAAAATGCAAGTATACAGATGTACTTACAGCGGTGCCACTATCAGGACAAACTGCCATTTCTTCATTACTTTTGGTGGGCGTCGTTTGCTTCTTCAAGGAGTAGAGACTCGCCGAGTTGAATGCTTCCAATAGTCTGCTGATGGACTTGGTCACGAAGATTCTTCTCGTAGGTTTGCCTGATGACGCCCCACGTTGGGCGCCAATTAAATTACTGAAGACTGACTGCTTGTTAAAAAAATATATTTTTATTTAGAATTTTACAAATACGTAATTAAATTACTAAACAAAAGTAATAGTGGAACCTCGAATACATTGTTCTCCGCTTTTATATCGCTTGATTAATAGCTAAGTGAATTAGATACAAGACCGGTACCTTAATAGTAAGTATCTAGTGACGTCAATACAATATGCAAGTTATAATATTAACTCGCGCGAGAAATTATGTCGAGTTTAGTTATGCTAGGCGTCCAGTGTGGCAAGCACAACTAGGCGCAAATCAAGTGAGAGACTCGCGCGCAACTTCAACTGGTGTTATGTTTGGCTGTATGGCGCGGGACAACTTTTTCCCACTCTAGTCGCTTGTTTGATTGCCCCGCTGGTTTCCATAGTGACTGATAAGGAAATCACGCCGCCAGCTAATGGCTCAGAGGACAAATGAAGGTACGTAAAATAACAAATAAACTACATCTAAATGCGGAATACATGAAATCGTGAACGTGTTCGACATGCCAATCAAAATACTTGGAACATGTTATCATATGGATAGGCTCTAAGGTAGAGAGGCAAATAATTTCTAACAACAATTTGTGGTAGGACAAAATAAAAATAATTTACCTAAAACAAGCATGCAAAACCTACTATGCTTTCATAGGCTACAAATACGAAGAGATGAAATAAGGAAAATTCATAACTACCATTTTTGTATAGATTTCTATATCACAAAAATGTAAAGAGTCGTCTGGTGGCTAGCAACTCGGTTGGAGGTCTGTGGTTGGTTAACACGTGGTTACGAGTTTGACCTTCGAAATTTCGTTTATCTTATCAAAATGGTGTTGTCCTTACCTAGTTTTGTTTTTGCCCCTTGGTGATTGGGTAAGTCTCAAGATCGTACCTTATCGGGCCAATACCGATTCCCAGGAGGTATGCATGAATGGTGGTATCCGCAGAAAACCGCAAAAAAGTAGCTGAGATACTTTGAAAACGCCAAAAGACCAATAGCTTGTACGGCGGCGGTTATAAAACCCCATTGCTTTAAGTGTGTTCAGCCGCATCTCGGCAGGGGTTGTATAGTGGGCGCGGATAAAGCAACTTTCTGTACTGTTCAGGTAACCATTTCGCCACAGATAATTAGCGTCTTGGTTCGGTTTTTTCGCATATAGCTGAGTGCTTACACCTCACGACACACAATTTTATTATTATTGTATTTCATTTTGCACTTTTCCTTTTTTGGTTTCTATGGGTACATTATCTTGTCATGTCATATGTCGTAGTTGGTAAGAAAATAAAAGTTTATTCTTACTTTTTTTCTAGATAAGACACGCCCGGAAAATTCTCACAAACAAGGCAATAAAAAACACAATGTCTCAAGATAACATCACTCACATCATCACAAGAGATCAAAGCAAAGACTACAGTACTATCACTAAATGATTGTGAACTACTAAAATATCTATTTCTGACACTACATAGAGATCAAAGCAAAGACTACAGTTGTGATTTTATGGACTGTATGAAGATAAAAGAGGGTTCTTAGGGTGGTGAAAATAATATTTATTCTAACTGTAACAACTGGCCCAAAGCCAAGACAAAACAATAACACAAATCGTCAAAAAGACAGGCAAAAGGTAAAAAAACATAAAAGTAAAAAGTATACAATATTACAATAAAAAGGTGCCTATACGGCACAACAGTACTATACTAGAGTGTAAATCATAGTTGCGAAGTTCATTACTGCAATGTACGTTACTGCGAAAGTTCATCATCGCGAAGTACGTTGTCGCGAAAGTTCTTTACTGCGATATACGTTACTGCGAAAGTTAACCATCGCGAAGTACGTTGTCGCGAAAGTTCTTTACTGCGATATACGTTACTGCGAAAGTTAACCATCGCGAAGTACGTTGTCGCGAAAGTTCTTTACTGCTATATACGTTACTGCGAAAGTTCACCATCGCGAAGAACGTTGAATATACAGGGTGACTGGAAATTAGTGGCGGAACCGTTAATGGGTGATAGAATGAGGGAATTCCAGTCAATATTACTACGAGACCTACTGTCCTAAAGTTAATCCTTTCCAAGATATTCCTACTTAATTTTTTTTTACAAAAATTCCTACTTAGAATCTTAAAATAGCTATAAATCCTAAAAATTGGTCTTTCTGACCCATTTTTTTTTTGTTTTGCAACAAACATATTTTAAATTAGGAATATTAATAGTCAAATCTTCATAATTGTCGGTATCTTACGCGAAATTCGTTAAACAAAAACATAAAATGAAAATAGAATACGGTGACTGCCTCTAAATTAATGATTTTCTCAAAAAGGTCCCCTAAATTATTACGTACATAGTAATTAAAAAACATCTACGTTTCTTTACCTTTCAAATGAGGTATTAAAATCCAAAATCGGTTAACCAAAAAGAAAATTATGACTAATATTAAAATGAAAGGAAAAGCAATTAAAGTCATAAAATGCTTAAAAATAAATTTATTGGAAAAAAATATCTAATTCTACAATTCATTTTCAAAATGGCCGCCCCTATTTCTAATGCACGCTCGTGCCCTTCTTATCACACCTGTTTTCACAACCCTCGAATCTCGGAGCTCCCTTTGAATTTCCTGCGCTGCGTTTATAATTCTGTTGTGTAGGTCTTCAATATTAGGTACAGCAAAGTATACAATACTTTTCATTCGACCCCACACAAAGAAGTCCATGGGTGTGAGGTCTGGGCTACGTGCCGGCCATGGTATGGGACCTACCGATCCATCGATTGGGGAATTGTTGTTCCAGCCAATTTCTCACACTTAGTCTGAAATGCGCTGGACATCCATCGTGCATGAATACCATGTTTCGCCTTGTTTGTAGCGGCATATCTTCCAACAATTCATATAAGATATTTCTGAGAAAATCTTCATATGCTTGCCCATTAAGGTTCTCCGGTAGGAAATGTGGTCCAATCAATTGGTTATTTATTATACCCATCCACACATTTAGGCAAAATCTTCTTTGAGAACCTTTTGGTCTTTTTAGGTGGGGATTTCCCATAGCACATTCTCTCCAGTAATGAACATTGTGATAATTTGTAATTCCATCCTTATCAAACTTGGACTCGTCAGTCCATAAAATTGTCCTTAGATAATCTCGGTCTTCAACATCCGCATTTAGGAGAAATCTGCTAAACTGCATTCTTCTCATAGGATCCCCTTCTTCTATGGCCTGAACAGGCCATAGAATGATAAGATAAGAATGGTAAGGGTGGCGCCTATTTTCATGAAGAACGAACCACACCTTCCATTGGGTAAGTCCCATAAGCCGAGCTACCATTCGTGTAGATAGAGTAGGGTCTCTATCGAAAAAATTTTGAATCTCCTCTTCGTCTTCTACGGCATTCAGACGAGGTCTACCTGCGTCACCTGAAGCAAAAGTTTTATTTTTATTTATAAGTGTTTTAAAAGATATCGTTATCCGGCACGTCATACCGACTTTTCGGGCAGCTGCCATGAACCCGCGGGTACCATGAACGTAAAGATAACGCCTTGCTTTCTAGTGCCACTCTTTTCTAACGAGTAAGTTAGACAAGTACGGCGAATGAAAACAACGCCCATTGTTTACGCTCATGGTACGAACAAGGTAGAGTCGAAAATAAATCACGTCCGAGAAAAAAAGATAAAACTCTATTGTATTATGTTCATCGTTGAGTAACATTCGAGCTTTATGTTAAAATTGAGTCAGAGATAAATTAAAATTAGCACATAAACCTGACATCGCTTACGAGCACAAGTATGTCATAAAAGTAGGTTTGATCACTAGTATTGATTGAGCTATTAGTATCGTAGTATTGAGTGATTTTTCATTTTATGGATAAAGTAAAATAATTATAACTTTTTCTTACCTTGGTATCTTTGGACGTTTCCACGCTCTCGTACCCGACGGAATGTTCAGCTGAATACGCGGGCATCAGGCAGTCGACGATTTGGGAACATTTCGGCATATTCACGGCGAGCTTCTTCAGCGTTCCTTCTAGCAGCTCCGTAATAAAAAAGAATATCTGCGTATTCTTCGTTACTAAACTGTATTCTTCTTTGTCTATCAGCCATTGTTAGTAAAATTAACCAGGCAATCAGTCACACAGCAGCCAAATCGCAAGGAATCACAGAAAACACGGCACAGCAAGTCCAGGGTCGTCGTAAAAGAACCAATCACAATAGTCCAAGAAAAAGCCAAGTCGTTAGAAAAATCGAATCTGAGAGCATGCAAGCTAAGAGAGCACATCCGAACACAGTAAACCGTAAGAGCGGACTGAGGCAGGGAGGGGCAAAGCAAGGCGCTCGACTCCTGCGTCCCCTAGCCCTTTGTTCTCGGGCTCTAACCTGGGTTTTTTTCCATTGATCATATCTTCGTGGTTTCTTAACCGATTTTAGATTTAAATACCTCATTTGAAAGGTAATGAAACGTAGATGTTTTTTAATTATTATGTACGTAATAGTTTAGGGGGACCTTTTTGAGAACATACTTGATTTAGAGGCAGTCACCGTATTCTTTTTTCGTTTTATGTTTTTGTTTAACGAATTTCGCGTAAGACACCGACAATTATGAAGATTTGACTATTAATATTCCTAATTTAGAATATGTTTGTTGCAAAACAAAAAAAAAATGGGTCAGAAAGACCAATTTTTAGGATTTATAGCTATTTTAAGATTCTAAGTAGGAATTTTTGTAAAAAAAAATGAAGTAAAGGAAAATCTTGGAAAGGATTAACTTTAGGACAGTAGGTCTCATAATAATATTGACTGGAATTTCCTCATTCTATCACCCATTAACGGTTCCGCCACTAATTTCCAGTCACCCTGTATATGTAAGAAGTGAAATTTAAGTTTACTTTAAAAATAAAACATATCTATTCAGTTACAGTAGTTGTTAATGAGTGGTTGTTTTTGGCTTTCCCTAGAATGAAAAGAGGATATAACCAGTACCTACTATGGGGTTTTGAAAGTTCTGATGTGTGTTAGTATTTATTGTTGCAGTATTTAGCCAGTATAAAAGTATTTAATAAGCAATTTGAAAAAGAAATATTCTTTTCACAAATATAGTGACAATTAGGCTTTCAATGTTTGTACAATATTGTTACTGCCTTGATGTAATGACATCTCTATTATATGGGTGCATACACATAAAATAAAACAATTTGTAAAGTAGATATTTTATTTACTCTTCATTTTCTATATCATCTCTTACAAGAATACCATCTAAGAATGTTATTTTGGTATCTAGCCCATGCCAAATACCAGACCAAAGTCATTACGTGGGCACAACAGCCTACAGTCCGCTGCCCAACAATACAATTGCAATAATACTGACTGATTCTTTGTTGCCAGTTATCAAATTGCAAATTGAGCAAAATATAAGAATAATATATCTTTTGACGTTGGTGGCGTGATTTAATTCTCCCTCGGATTAGAACAGTCTCATGAGATTGTAGGTCTGGTATCTGAATTGGCTCCACAGTACATACCTCCACATCAAAGGTTTCACTTTCTCTGATGTGCTCGCCATAATAAGATCGTGCCTGTTTAATTAGATATATTCCCAAAGCAATATTAATTCAGAACTTGTCATCTCGGGGAATATATCAAGCGCAAGAATATTAGCATTAATGCTGACAAACATTGCTCTTCTGCGATTAATATTATTTTCTATTACATATGTTGCAAAATATTTATTCTTTCCAAAGCACGACCTAGAATTTGAGCTGCATCAGGCCTATCAGAAATAGTAACATGGAATGCATTGATGATGGCACCAGCTATTCTAAAATCTTGCATGAGGTGGGTAGCGGCTCTGTTGCTAAAATATTTCTGAATAATTTAAAACCTCTTTTAAACCTATCATTGACAACTTCCACTACCCACCTTGTGGACAATTGAGATTCTCGCCCATGCAATGACTCTGGCTTATAAACCTTATAATTTAAGGATTCTAGCAATGGGATGGCATCCCTAAATCCCCTATCTAAAATAAAAATATCATTTTGTCGATAATATTGCCTCATTTCTGAATCTGAGTTTTCAAACAATTGTCTCATAAAATCAGCATCTGAGTCCGTTGCTGCATAGGGGCCAAAAATGTCCACAATGTACCCGTCAGTAGCTACCATTAGAAATGGTTTAACCAATTTGCTATATTTGTGCAGACTGTATGTTTTTTTTTTGAAAATAGTAATTTGATGACCTTTGGCAGTAAACATATGTACCGTCGCAAATAGTAATAGCACTATTTCTGTCATTACCATACAGTCTTTCAGGAATGTACAAGTTCTTTTCAATAAGATGTTGTCTAGACAAATGATTTATACCCAAATGTTTAGACACAAATTCAAGCGTCAAATATTTTCTAGCAATCTCCAAGAGTCTTCTAACATTACTCTGTCATTTTAAATAACAAGGACAATCTAAGATCTGGCTCGCCAGTTCTCAAATTAATTAGAAAAACTGCTAGTACATCGTGATCGAAACTGGGGAACCTCTATTAATATATTTAAAAAGTTTTCTTTGGTTACTTCTGTCCAAAACCGACACACATTATCCTCCAAATTATTTATATTTTCAAAATTCAATGACAATTGTCATCTGCATTTGATAATTCAAGCATGTTTTCTATATCATCAGTGGTGAACTGGTTAATGTACATATGATCACTCAAGAAATCCCAGTTATAAAATGTAATATGCTCTCTGCATACTCTAGCTTGTGGGGTCACGTAGAATTTATATTTTTGCAAAAGCTGCTTCTTCAAATAAATTGGTACCCTCAAGCGTTCATTGTATGTACACCCATGAACAAAACAATGACTACTGCTATTGCCAGTACACCTGAAGTGTGGCAGTGTTGTTAAACCATGTCGTGGTACCGGTACATTTACAGGAACATTTTCATTTACACGTTCCTTTGCAGCCGAGTCATGGGGTTGGTCAATAACTAATTGACGTTGCACAAGTCGTCGAGCTCGCATCATAATACAGTGGAGTACTGAGAGATGACGCACAGTTTACTACAAAGAGTGGGGGGATGCCATCTGGTCCCGCCCCTTTAATTACAGTCTATGGTGCGTAGTTTCTTATCTAAATCTTCAGATGTAATGGTTATAGAGGAAATAATGTCATCTCCAGGGACACTACATCGTTATCCCATGCCTTTAACTTGAAGCTCTTACTGTTTGTGTAAACTGAAGAAAAGTAAGTTGCGAAAAGGTTGCAAATTTCCTTATGATCAGATGTAATTGTTTTACCGTCAGTCATTGACTCCGGATAATGACTCGACCCACCGCGTTTAGCTTTACTGAATGACCAAAAGTATTTACTGTTTTTAATAATCTACACCTATTATACACACACCGGCATATTTAGCGGAACACAAAAAAAAAGTCCATAATTAAAATAATATGGTTTTATTTTAAAATATATTAGTAGGTAGGCTGTACACCCGTCCAAGTAACATTCATAGATCCAACATTGTTTAACAAGTACTGCAGTTGAAGTAGCCTGAGAAATGATTTGATACCAAGTATTTTCCGCGTTTACGCGTTCATCACAAGTAGGTACTTCGCGGCGTCATAATGATTAGGTAGTTTACGATCGAGTATTTCGGTTTGCTGAGCTTAAATTCTACAATTTAGGATAAAGCTTTATTTTGCACTCAGTCACTTATTTTTGGTTTATGATATTTTCAAGGAACTGAACAACAACTATCTCTTTTTACTACAAATAAACATAACATAAAATAAACTGATCAAAAACAATGCTACTGCACCGACGTTAGGGTTGCCAACTATGATTGACACTTAACCAAAACATTAGTTTTTTTACACTTGTATTAAACTCAACCGCACAAAATGGAAAAGACAGCCTTGAACCTGCACTCCAGAGACAGACTCAAGCGCAGCCTGAAGTGCTGGTTCGTAATCTGTAATTATATGCTCCGGTCTTGAGTTGCCAGCAGTTTGCCAAATCCGCTGCAACACAGATTCTTAAAGGAGTCGCCTCCTATTTGCCATTAAAACCATGACTGGGTGAAAGAAATGGCTAGCTATCACCGCATGAATTGTCAAAATTTGATAGGCTGACCCAGCCGGAACAGTAAGGAAAGTGCCGTCCGCGATAAGCGTTTGACTAGCACGAAGGCACTCTCCAAATCCTGGCATTACTAAAATGACCGCTCAGGCGCCGCCCGCGGACACCGTCGCCAGTAGCATACTGCTGTGGGTCGGGCGTTCGGCGAGCGCCGCCCCATAGTCGGGTAGGGTGTGTGGCACTGCTGGTTGCGTAACGCGCCGCCACTTGCGCATCGCAGGTACTACAGACTCGTAGACGAGGTGTGGAGCTGCATCAGGCCATCTGTAATTAAAATATAGGATAGTAAGCTAACAATTTCTTATTTCTAAGTAATTTCTTCACTATGTTTTCCTTCAACGTTTAACGCTAACGTTTGTATGAAATATATAAATAAATTGTTAGATTCCGACACACAGCCGACATTCCAGAATCAGAGAATGTCATGACCGCTATTTTTGCAGATGACACCACTGTATTGACATCCCACAAGAAGCCAGTTGGATAAAGTTCATATTTGGATAATAAATTGACAGATCAAAGCTAGTGCACCAAAATCCAACCATATCACCTTCATCTTAAATAAAGAGGATTGTCCTGCTGTGAAGCTAGGGGAAGAAGTACTCCCACACAAACGTGGCCTCTGCCGACGCACGATAATACTCATAAGAAACTACCACCAGTGGTGACCCATCCAAGAGCTGACCTGGCCAAAGGCCAAACATTGCTTAGTTTCGCCAATCGAAAAAGAATAACGAATGCAACTGTGCCATGAATTATACATTTATGTAAAAAATTATGAAACATTAAAAAAATAAAAAATGTTATAGAGGTTGAAAAATGAACCTTATGTTGTATATCCTAATCCCATGGATTAATTAGGCACGAAACCCTTGGCAAACAAAGTATTTCTTGTCCCATAGTGCACTGTCTCCAATCATTGCAGTAGCATCAAAAACTTAATTTGAAATAGGTACTTTAATAAATTGCCAAACAAATAATCGGAACTTCAGAACTAAAACTGTGACCCTACCACGGAATTATTATTATAAAAATGTATCCTATGTTACCCAGTTATTTTTACGAGTCGATTGATATTTCACTCATCAAAATCGGCTTAATAGTTTAGGCGCTACAGAGGATCATAAAGCATACCTAGACTGCTAAAATCATAACCCTTCCTTTTGACTTTGCCATAGTCAGTCGGATAAAAAATAGGATATAGAAGAGGTTAAATTACCTGACTGCTTCTTCTTCAAATATAACATTAAGAGCCGTGCTCTCTGAAGAAGCCCTTCTCTTGAGGGCCTGATATATCTGATTCCTGAAAGAAAATATCAAACAATTATTAAATAATTCAATTCATTGCTTTGGAGTTTAGTGATTATTCATACATTTGCAGTACCATTCATAGAGGTCCTACCAGTCATGTGCATTATGTTGACGAATTCCTGATTCCTGAAAGAAAAAATATCAAACAATTATTAAATAATTCAATTCATTGGTTTGGAATTTAGTGATCATTCATACAGTTGCAGTACCATTCATATAGGTCCTACCAGTCATATGCATTATGTTGACGAATTCAACAAATTGGTTGTAACACTGAAGAACTAAACATTGATACTATGAACTGTGGTATTCCTATCAGGGAATATAATGGCTTTAAAAAAATGTTTCACTTTACATATTTTAAATTTAATTATGATATTCAAAATATTCATATATTATTGAATAAATAATAATAACAATATAAACACATATACAGTGGTGGACACCTAATTAGAAACATCAACATTGACTGATTTTTTTAAGTACAAAGTGATTTTGTTATGGATTGCAGAAAGTCTATAGCTATTAAACTCCAAAGTAATAATCTTACTACATATTTTAAGCTATGTTTGCTAAAATGAAATAAAGGTATAACAAATAGAAAAGTTTATACAAAATATAAAAAATCCACTGCTCAAAACAGTGAACAACTAATTAGAAACAGAATGAAAATAATTAAACGTGGATAAACTTTATGAATGATCGACCTACTGGACATTATTGCCAGTGTCACGTCAATATATAAAAATATAAAAAACTTGAACAGAATTTTTTTTTTAAAGCAACAGTGGTAATAGTTTTTAATTAATTGAATAAAAGAAGGCAAAAAAAAGTTATAGCCGAACATCAAACGCTATGCAAAAAGCCGCAAGAGCAAGATAAATATGAAGGTTTTTTGAACCCAGCAGGCAACTCATTGGAGTGGGAAGGGGGATTTTCAATAAACAGAGAGATTGATAGAGCAAGAAGTTATTTCTTAAGGGGCAAGACAAAAATATGTGATTAAGGTCACCCACGTCCAGCCCACACTCACAAATGGGAGAATCACGGATATGAATTTTATTAAGGTGAGCTGGGGATCTACAGTGACCCAGTCTCATTCGAATGAGCGAGGATGTAAGACGCTTGCTAAGTGTTACAATGAAAGCTTAAAAACGCGACGACGATTTTAAACGTAAACGACAGATGACAACGAAATTATTAGCCGTCAGTACCACGATTGTGCTGCTTCAACTGAAAGATGTACCTAATCACGCAGTTGCTTTTTTGATGTGATTTTCGGTCCGCTACTACTAGTAAATTTGGCCACGGTGTAGCCTTCGGGGCGGGTTAATTTCAATCAACTTACCGACTCCTGATCCAGGGTGTCAACTCATGATCGTGATGCCCGAACAGAGGGCCTTCTCTGCCATTCTGCAATATCCAGCGGACAGGGCATCTGTCACTGGCGCACCGCATCGACGTGGATAATCCTCTCGAGCGACTGGCCACATAAAAGTGACCATCGCGAGTGAACCATCTCGTCGCTTCCCTAAATCCTTCAATCTCCATTTCATTCACCTGAAAAACTAACAGAATTTTATTAAGTTTATTTCAAATAATTTACAGACAATAACTCGTACTAAGCACTCAGAACAAGCTTGTCAAGCTTCGAACGCTTTGGTGAGTGAGTTGGCTTGGCTTGGCGTCGTTCGTTGTCGTTGGCATTGAAAAGTTACTATCGCGTTAAGTTTACCAAACCAACTGTCAAAATTGTAACTTACACTCGCAAAACTCCTTACAAATCCGTTTACGTGCTCACTTTCGAATGTTCTCGATGGTCGTTATCGACGAAGTCAAACGCAAACAAACTCGCACTCACATATTATGTTTTACATTACTGCCTCCAGATGGCGCTGTTTCAGTGTGCTTAGTGCGAGTTTAATAAAACGAGTCGAATAACTTTACTACTGCGTTAATCGAGGTAACGTTAACCGTATCGAGTATCGAGTACACGCGAGTGTAAGTAACTATCGATTTGAACTATTCGATTGGCGTTAGCTCACCGTGAAGAGCGTTAATAATTTTTCTTATGTTGGTAGCGTGACAGTGAAATAATCCGGCCAAATTTAGGAGAATATGTTTATTCGTGTGATTCAACGGAAAATGTAACCTACTAAAATTTGCCAAATTACAGACGCTTTATTTGCTTTGTTTGTTTTGG